>CM054058.1:32523272-33723272 GCA_028641055.1 Alopecurus myosuroides | reverse complement strand
TTGTGTTTAAGTTCTATGATCTTAGCTTACTTATGCTTTTACGTTATTGATGATCAAGTTTATGTTGGTAGCATGTCACCTCAGAAATTATGTGTTTTTATCATTTACCTACTCGAGGACGAGTAGGAACTAAGCTTGGGGGGTGTTCATACGTCATAAACGTATCCTTAATTTCTGATGTTCCATGTTGTTTTCTTATTGTTTCCCACATGTTTGCTATACACTTTATGTCATTTTTATCGATTTTCCGGACTAACCTATTGATACGTCGAAAACGTATCTCCTTTTCCGAACACTTTTCTTATTGTTTTCCTCTAAACTTGTGTGTTTTGAATACAACTAACACGGACTAATGTTGTTTTCAGCAGAATTATTTTGGTGTCTTGTTTTTATGCAGAAAAATCAACTTTCGGGAAATTTCCCCGAAAAGACCCCATTGTTGTTTTCACCCCGGAAGACCCCGGGAGCCAGAAGGGAGCCAGGAGAGGAGCCACAGGGTGGCCACGCCCCCTGGCACGGGTCCCCCCTAGGCCGTGCCAGCGTAGTGTGTGGGCCCCAGAGCCCCCCTCGGACTCCCCTTTCGACTAAAAGTACCTTCCAACCCTAAAACCTGAGGGGGTTCATCATATTCCACAGAAACACAACAGAGCACCGCCGCCGTCCCGAACCTCGATTCGGGGATCTAAAGTTCCTGTTCTGGCACCCTGCCGGGACGGGAATTGGAGGAGATCATCAACATCGTCATCACCAACGCCTCTCCATCGACCATTCATGTTTCCCCCATCCATGTGTGAGTAATTCCCCGCTGTAGGCTGAAGGGAATGGTAAGGATTGGATGAGATCGTTCATGTAATAATGTCGTGATTGTTAGGGCATAGTGCCTAGTATCCTCTATTAGTGCTATTGACATTGTTGCAACTCGTTATGCTCAATGCTTGACACTTTGGGCCCGAGTGCCATGATATCATATCTAAACATGTTATTGAATCACGATGATAATTATTGTTTCTTGATAATACCTGCAGGTTGTTTACACATATTGTTGTCCGAAACCCGAGGCCCCGAAGTGACAAAAATTGGGACAACCGGAGGGGATGGCTGCGATGTGAGGATCACATGTGTTCATGGAGTGTTAATGCTTTGCTCCGGTGTTCTATTAAAAGGAACACCTTAATTACCAGTAGTCTTGTAGCGCCCTACCTTTTAATAAAGATAGAACACCTGTGTAACCTGCTATTCCCGGGATCTCTGATAGCATACACATGACAAAATGAAATATTCATTGCAATATCATCATTCTACATCGTTGGTCCAGTGGATAAGAAATAAAATAGCCTTACAATTGACATAGCCATCATGGACTAGCCCTAATAACGGAGTTCCACAGTAAACACAACGGAAACAAATCTTCAATGAGTCTTCTTCACTTCATGCGCCACAGGCAGAACATGTTGGCGATAGACTCGAGATCCTAAACGAAATCCTCACTCGTCTTCATATTCATCTACACGTTGGAATATGCAGCCCCCACAGGGGAGGAAGTCAGTAGAAACAATGTAATGGCAAGTGACACTTGTATGGTGGCCGTTTTGAGGAATAACTAGCTACATGATATTTGGCTGGTGGAGTCTGGGCTATTTGCATAAAGCCGGTTTTGTCCTATATTTGATACATCATTTTAATAAAAATGAAGACTTTAGTACAACCATCATGGCTAAATCCACCATGAAGGTTGACCTTTCATCATGGCTAAATCCACCATGAAGTTTTATAAATCATCATGGCTAAATCCACCAGGAAGTTTGAAAATCTTCATGTCTAAATCCACCATGAAGTTTGGTAAATCATCATGGCTAAATCCACCATGAGGTTTGATTGTGGCATCATGGCTAAATTCACCATGTGCCCTAAAAGGAGTTTCTACCATGTTTTATATCATTCAGAAAATATGAGGAGATCTTTCGGCACCAACTCTGTCTAGCTGCTCAACTGGCCCATAACCAGGGACACGGCTAAGATCTTAGTTTTTAACTCTGCAGAGGTTGTGCACTTTCATCTTGAGACTCATTTTCCCCGAGAGAAAAATGAGACAAGATCTTTGGGAAGAGGGATTCAACCATACCAGCATGACTCGACGCTCCTAAAATTCTACCACCCAATGTCATACAACAGGATGAACCCCCACAACTTACTTAATCTTGGCAGAGCCCATATTACCTCAAGGCTAACTATACAGTGAAGACCTACAAATATCTTTAATCCTGGGTGGCAATCCACAAGTGTACCCTCAGGTGATAACCACCATATCCATGGCTAAATCCACCATGAACATGGCCCTGAGTAGCCACTCAACATAATCCATTCATACCAATCCACCCAGGTGTTTCATTGGGTTGTTACTTTTAATTTTCAAATCATCACAACCCAACAAGTAGCAGCAATAGTTGTGGTAGCATTCTAGTATTGCTAAACTAGTATCTAGCAGAGGATTCAGGTTGGCTACACACTACTAGGTATTTTCTAAGCATAGCATATACTTTGGAAAATAAATAAAATCACCTATGATGCATACTACTGAAAACTCTAATGCAATGTAAAAAGTGGGACATGAGCATCACTTGCCTTGTAAGAAGTCGTTGCTCACACTCTCTTTTCAACGAAGATCGGTGCACTCCGTTCAATCTATTCGTTGAAAATAAATATAACAGTAAACAAACAATTCACAAACGCAAAGCATACAAACTAATTAAGCACAACCATATTTTAAATTTAATTTTTTGGGCAGTTTATCACATAATTCAATAAGCTAGAATAATTTATGTGATTGGATTTGTCATATCCAAATTTATGGTCATGGAATGGCTCGAGTTCAAATATGATCAAGTGAAATCGGAATTAGGTTGGATGGTGATCGAATGGTTTTATGGTAGGTCATAATCAACATAATCCCATATATAGGAATTTTGGTTAAAAGGCTTAATGCTTTTTAAATCATAGTTTGTAATTTAACAATGTTCAAAAATAATTTGTACTCAAGTTCAAGTGTTTATGTTGTAAATGGATTTTGTGTTGTTTCCTAAGCTATACTTGAGTGGCTAGAGTACACACTCACAAACATTCCAGGGAGAAGGAAACACTGTCACGATGGACACAATGAGCTGGGCAAGTTTCTGTTTATTTCTTGCTACTACTTTGTGTTTTCCTGCTGCGATACAAAGGGACCTGTTGATACTACTACATGCTGCTATGGAAGCACTAGCTAGTAGTGTAAACATCATGCACGTAGTCCAGCCGTCCGGGCACTCTATCCTTACAATCTAACCTGCTACTTATCTTATGTAATGTGCAGCTTACACCCTCGTGTATGGAATGGAGTTGAATTGCTGTCCGCACTCCACTTTCCATCTCTTGCTAGTGGAGAAAATTGCACTGAACACCACTCTTTGTGGCAATTGTTGCATAAAAACCAGAAACAAAACATGTTTTGCAGCAAACCACATATTTTCGTCTAATTTGTTGCACCTAGCCCAAATGAATAGGTTAATGTTGATTTGCTTACTTACTAGTTACAACTAACACATGGTTTTATGGCGGTGGTTACAACAAACATAAAAAGGAAACTTTTTTGCCGCTGATAAAAGAGTTTTGTCTAATTAGTTAGCTTAATTAAACTTTTTTGCCAGGTCTTGTGCCTGCTACTGCGTCCAGATGTCGCGGAAATTCATTCCTGCGCGCGGCCGCCCGAGCCTCCACGCCGCCGCGTCCCACACTCGGGCGGCTTCGTGTGCGGTCTCAAACGTGTCGAGGCCGATCTGGGAGTCGCCGTTGCGTATCTCCGCGTACAAGGTCCCGTTGGGCCGCGCCCGGACGCCGCGGTAGCCGCTCTGGTTTCGGCGGGCGGCGGTGCATGTAAGCGAGAGGGAAGGGAGAAGGCACGGGCGCGTGGAAGAGAGAGGGAAGGGAGAAGGCGCATGCGATGGCGAGGATGTGGCAGTTACGGGCGGCGCCGCCCGGCATTTTTGACGTGCTCTGGCGGCCACACGCCACAATTCGTGCGCGAACGCCCGCGCGCGCGACGATTTTTCCCACGCGCGCCGTTTTACCGCGTCTGCTGGAGCCCGCGCGCGAAAGCGGCTGTTTTTCGCGCGGGCACGCGCGATGGCGCGGCTGCTGGAGATGCTGTAACTACCGCACAAAGTTTAGTGTTAGCTGCAAATAAATGATCTCAAGTAAGATTAACTAGTTTATTTGGGCTGGATGCAACAATAATACCAAAATGTGTGGTTTGCTGCAAAACATGTTTTGTTTCTGTGTTTTGTGCAACAAGTGCCACAAAGTGTGGTGTTTGCTGCAATTTTCTCTTGCTAGTGTGAAAACTTAGCCAATTACTAGACCGGCACATGCAAGTATACTAGTTCCATGCACGTAGTGGGTACATTGGAGTGCCCAGAGTTTAATTAACACCGCGAAGGGCTCAACTGTATGCAGTGGACTATGACGAGGATGCAGGTTACCTTGGCATCTCCTAGGCTGGTCGGGGACATGCTGAATGCCCGGAGATCAGTGTGCACCGGTCGTTCTTGTTGCTCGTCCGAGATGATGTCGCGGTCGGCGGTGGTCTCGAGCGAGGACGCTGCGGTCGTCCGGTGACGGCGGTGAACTGTGATGAACGGCAGTCTCGGGTCGCGGACGCTCTCCGAGATACAACAGATGTATGTTCAAGAAAAGATGTCATTGAGCTGAGAGATGGAAAGGAAGAGCTCTACGTGCAAACTCTGGGTGATGGGTTGCCGAAACTCACCGGAATCATTCACGAACGGCGGCGAACTGCAGCAGGTATGAGTTCGGTCGTCGACGTCCTCGCCGGTGTGGTGGACCTACGAACGTGAAGTGGTTGCTGGAGAAGCGCAAGGACGTTGCGGTTGCGGAGGTGCGGACTGTGTGGCGTGGGCTGGTCTATTTGGCCGGAAGAAGACAGGAAACGGACATGGCCAGGGCAGCAATGGCGACGGTGGTTCGCGGCAGTCTCACTGCAGTTTGGTGCGGGGTCTGGGCAAAAGAAGGACGAGGATGGGTGCCTTTGTGTGGGCGTACAGGCGAGGCAGTTCACGCAGAGGGCATGGAGATGAGGCGTTCGTGAGGTGGAGGACAGACTCGGTCTTCGGCTTGGCGCTGCTGGTCTACGCACACGAGTGTGCGGGCTGGAACGGAGAGAGTCGGCCGTTTCATGGACGTTGTACGAGAGTGCTCTACGTGAGCTGTTTTCGAATTATTTTCTTTTTACGTGCTAGGTACAAGTTGTCTCGTACACGTAGCATCTCTTTTTCTTGTTTTTATTACTCCATGCTTGCTAGTTGAGGTAGGAGCAACGAACTAGCTTAGCTAGCTTGGGTGTATGTATTTTTTTTTCTCTATATAATAAAGTGAATTTAACATTTCTGTGAAGTTTGGTTCAAATCAATTTGAACTTATTTCTAAAGTATTATAAAAAACAACTCATATTACTCATTTAAAATATTAAGATATCCTTTTCAAACACTTTTGAAGGATTGAAATGTCAAATATTTTATAAAAGCCAAATTGACCACCTTATGTCAATTTTAAAATAGGGTTTTAGTAAATCATTTGAAATTCCATAAAAATAATTTTGGCCTATAGAACCTTAATTAAAAGTTTGAAAATATTAAATATGATGATGTTCAAATTTTGAATGCCTAAAGCTCATTAAAATAATTGGATAAAATTCCTTTATGAAATAAAGCTTGATAAATAATTTAATATTCCATAAAATATTTTGAGCTTATAATTATTATTTTTTAAGTCAAAAATTTATCAATGATCATAATACTTAACTTATAAAGTTCAAAAATATTATGTCTAGAAACAACTATTTGAAATAAATCTCATATTATCATATAGAACTTGCTTTAGGTAACTTCAATTACTTTGCAAAAATATTTATTAGAGACAATTTTATGCATCTACAAAATAGAGGATCATTCTGATATAATTTCCAAATATCTTGGAATAAGTCATAATATCCCTTTTGTATTTGAAATTTCTTGTATTTTGGTGACTTTCATTTGATTTGAAACAAAAGTTTCAATTTTTTGTCATTTTTTAACGTTTTAAAAATCAGGGATGTTACAAGTTCCCTTGAGGCCCCGCTGAAAACGGGCTGGTAGGACAAAAGATGTTGTGCAAGTTCTCATTGCGAGCACGTACGACTATTTACGGAACACATGCCTATGGTTACTTAGTGCGTGGATGCTTTATCATATTTATCTGCAATGCCCATGACTTGATCATTTATTTGAATTATCTCATCCATGCAACGCCCGTTCATCCATCCCTATGCCTACAGTATTGAATCACTTGTTTACTTCAAACATCAATGTTGTTGTTTTCATTCCACTACTGTCATTATTTCACTACTGTTGCTACTATAAAATTGTTACTACTGATAAACCACTGCGAACAAAAGTACTTTCAGGTGCAGACGAATTGACAACTCACTTGTTAAGCCTCACAAATATTCTTTGGCTCCCCTTGTGTCGAATCAACAAATTTGGGTTTTACTTCTCTCGAAGACTGTTGCGATCCCCTATACTTGTCGGTCATCAAGACTATTTTCTGGCGCTGTTGCCGGGGAGCATAGCTTTATTTGCAAGCTCAACGAAGAGTATTATTATCTACTGCCATCATTTATCATGGGTAAGACTCGTGATGGGAAGTTTCCTATATTACCATCCACTACAAGAAGAGGTACAACTCTGAACACCTCTGTTGCTCTTGATTCACCGTCTGTTATGAGTAAGCTGCTTACACCACCACATGCTACATATGATACTTCTGTTGAATCTGAAAATACTTCTGATACTTTTGATGATGCTTCTAATATGCTTGATGAGAGTGGTTCTCTCGGTCCTTTCTTAGATGCTACTATTGCTAAAGCTAAAAATATTGCAAACACTGAAACTCCTGATAAAAATCCTGTTACTCATGTTGGTTCACCTTAGCTTATTGAGAATCCTAGTGATGATTTAGATGATGCCTATGTTGATCTTAATGATGATCTTATTGATGAAATATATACTATGAAGGATGATGATGCTGTTATGGGACTTATTGAAAGTCGTGCTATTAAATATAAATTATCTCCTGATGCTAAGTTTGCCACTTCTCCCATTAATACTAGGGACAAGGATTATGATTTCTCTCTTGATTTATCTTATACATCTATTGTTGAGAAAGAACCTTTTTGTGGTACTGAAAATGAAAGTGCTATGAGACATATGAATGAGCTCTCCTCTTTGAGTAGTTTGTTCTCTGATGATATTAAGAAACGTAGCTATTTTGTTACTAAAATATTCCCTTTCTCATTAAAAGATGAAGCTAAAACTTGGTTTAACAATTTGTCTCCTGGATCTATTGATAGTACTATTGGTTTGGTTAATGGTTTGTTTCAGAATTATTTTCCTGCTAGTGCTCAACATGCTGCTTTACAAAATATATTCAATTCCATGCAATTAGAAGAAGAGAAATTGCCTGTATCTTGGGCAAAGTTATGTTCTTTAGTTAGAGCTACACCTGGGCACAAGCTAGAAGATAATAAACTTCTTGATATATTCTATAATGGACAAACTGTTGAATCTAGGACATAGCTAGATAGTTGTGCTGGTTGTGTTTTCAGGCAAAGAACTCCAGAAGAAGTTGAGGAATTAATGGCTAAAATAAGCCAAAATCATGATGATTGGACTATGGTTGAGCCTGAGCTGACCCCTACTCAAGTATCTACACCAACACCAACACCCAAGAAGAGGGGAATGATTGAATTAAATGATGAAGTGATGAGAGAAGCCAAGAAATCTCTTAAAGAGAGGGGTATTAAATCTGAAGATGTGAAGAATCTTCCACCTATAGAAGAATTATGTAAGCCAATCCCTCACTCATCCACCATTGAGGTACAATCTCTCCAATATTTTGATAGTAGAGATATTCCCTATAGCAAACCTCCTGATCAATGTCTAGATGAATTTGATAATTATGTTATCAAACAAGATAATTTTAATAAGAGAGTGCAAGACCACCTAATGGAGAACTCTAGAGCTATTGATAATTTGCATGGTATTATAGAAAGAACCTCTAATGATGTTAAAATGCTTGTTAAACATTTTCAAATGGTTCAAACTCAAATTGATCAACTTGCTAAAGTGCAAAAAGATTTGCTAGTTAATGCTTCTAAAGAAAAACATGCTTATGAAATAAGAACTAGAAGTGGTATTGCTACACAAGATCCTTTATATCCTGAGCGACATCCTAAAAGAATTGAACAAGATTCTCAGCAAACTAATGGTAATGTTATTCATACTAAGAAGAAAAAGAAGAAGAAACATAAAACTGCTGTAGAATCCTCCGAACTTGCTAAAGATCCTAATAGTATATCTATCTCTGATGTTGAATCTGAAAGTGGTAATGAAAAGAATGATGCTTCTGATAAAGAAGAACATGTAGCTGAACCTGAAAAGAAAACTAAAATTGCAAAGTATACTAAGGAAGATTTCATTGCTAATAAACATGGTAATGAGAGAGAACCTTGGGTACAAAAACCAATGCCTTTTCCTAATAAGAAACACGAATCTAAGGAAGAACACTGTAACAAGTTTTGTGAATGGATGAAACGTTTGTTCTTGCAAATTCCTTTAACTACTGCTATTGCCTCCTTATGCAAAATATATGAACGATATTGTCTCTAAGAAAAGGAAGATTCCTAATGAGGAAAACTCCACTATGCTTGCTAATTACTCTTTTAATGGCAAGGTTCCTGAGAAGCTTGGAGACCCTGGTATACCTACTATTCCCTGTTCTATTAAAAATAATTATGTTAGAACTGCTTTGTGTGATTTGGGAGCTCGAGTTAGTGTCATGCCTTTTACTCTCTATAAAAGACTCCTCCTAGAAAAATTGATACCAACTGATATATCTTTGCAAATGGCTGATAAGTCTACTGCTATTCCTGTGGGTATATGTGAGGATGTTCCTGTTCAAGTTGCTAATAATTGTCTGATATTAACTGACTTTGTAGTGTTAGAAATGCCCGAAGATGATAATATGTCTATTATTCTTGGAAGAACTTTTCTTAATACTGCATGGGCTGTTATTGATTGCAATCAAGGAAAAGTTACTTTTAATGTTAATGATAAAGAGCACACTGTTTATTTTCCCAAGAAGATTGATAGAAAATATGGTCTAAATTCCATTGAAAATATTGAGACCATTAAGATTGGAGAATTTTATTGTCCTATTCCAAAGCCACCCAAAGAATATGAAATCATTATGATTGGGACTATGTCTATCAAGGTTGAGGTAACATGAGTATTTAGTGAGAAACAAAGTTTTGTTTCTTATAAAATTATTCTGGTATCAAGACTTGATCACCCTTGTTAACAAAATGATTTTAAATGAAATGGGCATTGCTTTAAATATGTTTTCACCTTCCACATTATTGTTTTCACTAAGTTTACTTCTATTATTACTTGAGTGCAATCATGTTTTCCACCATCCGTATGCATGTTTTCTTGATGTTTTCACTCTGATTACTGAGGTTATGCATGTTTTCACCACCCATACTTTCGTTTTCACCACTACCACCTTTGTTTTCTTTGGGTATTCTTTAATTTAAAGTGTCATAGAACCTCTGTAGTACTGGTTTTGGTTTTTTTTCCATGTTTTCACTTTCGTTTTCCCGGTTTTTATTAATTATTAAAATTCTGGAAATACCTCAAAAATAAAGTTTCTCGAAAAATTCCAGAAAAATTATAATAAATTTTTACGTCAAAAAAGAGGCAGGAAGCCACCTAGGAGACCCCAGGGGGACCCACCAGTCAGGCACACCCCAGGGTGGTGTGGCCAGCCCCCTGGTGGCGCCAGCACATAGTATGGGGCCCCCTGGCCCTCCACTTACTCTCTCCATTGCCCAAGTCTCTTGTCTCACCTCCCAAAATGAAAACATTTCTTGGATCCCGTGTTCTTGGTGTTCTTCCTCTAGATTTTCGATCTCCTTCTTCAGCCCATCATTTGTGCCTATTTTTGGTGTGTTTGATCTCCGGTATGTGACTTCTCCGATGACCCAAGTAGAATTTTGTTTAGTGAAGTATTTCTTGAGTATTTTGCCACAGTAGGTGACAACTTATGTGAGTTTGGATGCTTTATTTGAGTATAAATAATGTAGTTTTATGTATGTTTAGCTCTCATATAAGTCCCTATGGTCGTTTACACCTTATAGTTGCTTGAAATTAATTTTATGATGATTGTTGAAAAATTTCAGAGATGCATAGTTACAACTTTGGTGAGATATTTAGGAGTGATGCTCCTAGAAGGACAAGGCCATCATGCTCGTGTACTTCAGCAAGGCCATCATATAATGAAGACGTTATTGCGTCAACTATTGATGATGCGGAAGATGATGGTATCATTCACCCATTTAGCTTTCCTTGACGTACATTTTTAAGAAGGGCAGGTTTTTTAGATGAATTTCTTATGCTTATTGAGAGAGTTGGTCTCACCAACTTTATGGAGGATGAAAACCCTCCATATGCCACGCTCACAAGAGCTTTTGTTAAGAGCTTTAAATTTCAGAACACTCAATATGGTCCAAATGTTGCATTCAAGTTATATAGTAGTCCTATGTCTTTGTCCTTGGTGGATTTTTGTACTATTATAGGTATCGACGCCACCGGGACGGCAAGCAGGATTCAAGATAGACCAGCAGACCTCCAGGGGATCTACCGAGAGATCACCAACGATGACGGTCGCTCATCCCATCGTGGGAAGATAAGGAACATTCAACTTCCTGCTCTTAAATACTTTACTTACTATATTGGTACTAGTATCCTTGGTAGGGAGAACACTAGCAACATTTCTAGTTATCACCTTGCTTTCATTGATGATGCACTGAACCTTAGCACGAAGTATAACCTTGGTGCACTTGTTGCACGCCGCCTTGCTGCTTCTGGGCCCAATTTTGGTGGCATTGTTGCTACACGTGTAGCAGCTGCTTTGCATGTTTCCATTGATCCTAATGATGAAATAATTGCTCCACATAGGCTTAACCTTGCTGCCATGAAATCCCATCAGTTTATCACTTCTAACTCTACTAATGAATGTTTAGTGTATAGAGTTTTATATATGGATGGAGACGAGCGAAAAGTTACTTTGTCGCAGCCTGTTTTGTTTAAGATTGACAGGTCACCATGGTTGCTCTCCAAGGAGCAGGTAGACGAGCATCTGAGCACCATGGAGTTTTACCGGCAACAGGAGAGGCGAGACGCACCTCCCGAGGACCACAACACGCAGTACACTGGTGCATCCTCGAGCACATATCAGGAGGAGGCTTCCTCCTCGACGTATTACGGGGGCGGCACATCATGGGCCCCTTGGTGATTTATTTCCACTTAGGCCAAAAGCCTAAGCTTGGGGGGAGGTATACCGACATCACACTCATTTATACATCATGTTCGGTCGGTTCTATGTATATCCATGTTTATCATTTCTTTTGTTTGTTTTCGTTTCTCTTTGTTTCTTTCGCTTGCTTTTGTTTCTTTTGTTTTTATTGTTTTGTTCTTGTTTTCCAAAACACAAAAAGACCAAAAATATTTCTGTTGTTTCTCTTTGTTTGCTTCTTTAGTTTCTCTATTTGGTTTGCTTTATCTTTTAGTTGTAGTTTAATATTCAAAAACCAACAAATATTTTGTTTGGTTTGTTTGTTTGCTTTCTTTTGTTCTTGTTTCATTTCGAAAACCCAAAAAGATTTTTCTTTGTTTGCTTGTTCTCTTTTGTTCGTGCTTTAATTGAAAAATCCAAAAATATTTGTTGTTCTTCTTTGGTTTTGTAAAGTTTGTTGCAGAGTTCAACAGTCGTCCATGACTCTATTGGAGCTTGGTTTTCATTACATATTATTCGAGCCACAAGTGAAGAGCAATAATGACGATATACGACAATTCAAGTTGTGGTGAGAGGCTGGTATGAACTCTATTTGCTTTCATTTTTGTACATATATCCATCTATGTGAGCATGATTAGTTTGTTCGTATAAGATATATGTGACTTAATGGCTGCTTAATAGTTCATGCTCTCTCATGTTTTGTTCCAATTTATTAATAGTAAATGACCTATCATATAAATATTTGTTCGCACTTTTCTATTCATAGAAGGACAAGATATTGTGGTAGCCTCCTATGACTGTTTCATTTGAATCGACTTGGCACATGCTCACGCATGCTAAGACTGAAAACAAAAAGTCAATAAGCCTCGATGATTTATTTTTCCTCAGAGTTCTAGTATCAATTTTATGCTTTAGTTAATTTTACTTTGTCGCAAACATGATTATGATAGTTGTTGCTCTCTTGATTGTCGCTCCCTGTCAATTTGCTAGCCTTCACCTGTACTGAGTATGAGCTCTACTCGTGCATCCAACTCCCAAAACCAAAGTTTGCCAAATGTGTCCACCATACCGACCTATATGTGGTATTTAACCGCCACTCCAAGTAAATTGCTCATGTGCTACCTTTAAAACCTGCAAAAAATTATTCCTGTTTTGTGCCCCTGTTTTAGCTCATGAGGACGTAAATAGAGAATCTTTATCTCACTTGTTGATTGGATTTCACACCCTCGACTAGTGGCTTTGTCCTTTTATCCAAATGATAGAAGAGCTGGCAGCAGGGTGCCTAGCCCCAAATTAATACACACAAATTCTCTTCACTCTTTTTTGCCCTGATTTATCAGTCAACGCATAATTGTGTAAACAAAAGAGAAAGATGGATGACCTTCTACCCACATGCGTCCTTCACATGGGAGCCGCTCTTGTGAATCCAGTTGGCTTGTGACGTACTGTATTGTCTGTTTACCATTCATTGACATAAGCATCCACCCCTCTCAAAATGTTTTCAATACCTCTGTTTAATAAATAAAGAGCTCTAGCACATGAGTGATCCATGCTTCCCTCTACGAAGGGCCTTTCTTTTACTTTTATGTTGAGTCTCCGCCATATTCTTTGAGCACTTTCTTGAGAGCATAATAGTCATTCTTAGTGTGATGTGTTTGTCCCAAAGTACAGTTGGCCGTGGTATAATTTTGATGCTTGTATCTTTGATATCTTTACTTCTAGTCTTCCTTTGAACTTCAGAGGTGCCCTGGAATTTATGTTTGGCCCCACACTTAAGGGCAAGCGAGATACCACTTTATCAGATCCTATTGGGAATATTTCAATCTTGCAAATAGTTATGCTTCATGTTGTTTATTATTAATATGTTGTTATCTTCTCATGGTTTGCATAGCTATTAAGTGACAATATCTAGCATGTATCTTATCATGAGCATAATTAAGTATGTGATCATATAGTGAGTATATTTACATCATATGAAAAAAAAATGTGTTCGTAAAAGTCCTTTATCGCATTCAGTTGTCACTGAATTGCTTGAGGACAAGCAATAAGCTAAGCTTGGGGGAGTTGATACATCGGAAACGTATATCCTTATCCGAACACTTTTCTTATTGTTTTCCTCTAAACTTGTGTGTTTTGAATATAACTAACATGGACTAACGCTATTTTCAACAGAATTACTTTGGTGTCTTGTTTTTATGCAGAAAAATCAACTTTCGGGAAATTGCCCAGAAAAGACCCCATTGGTGTTTTCACCCCAGAAGAACCCGGGAGCCAGAAGGGGGCCAGGAGAGGAGCCACAGGGTGGCCACACCCCCTTGGTGTGGGTCCCACTAGGCCGTGCCAGCATACGGTATGGGCCCCCTAAAGCCCCCCTCGGACTCCCCTTTCGACTACAAGTAGCCTCCAACCCTAAAACCCGAGGGGGTTCGTCATATTCCACAGAAACACAACAGAGCGTTGCCGCCGTCCTAAACCTCAGTTCGGGGATCAGAAGTTCCTGTTCTGGCACCCTGTTGGGACGGGAATTGGAGGAGATCATCTCCATCGTCATCACCAACGCCTCTCCATCGACCATCCATGTGTGGGTAATTCCCCGTTGTAGGCTGAAGGGGGTGGTAGGGATTGGATGAGATAGTTCATGTAATAATGTCGTGATTGTTAGGGCATAGTGCCTAGTATCCTCTATTAGTGCTATTGACATTGTTGCAACTTGTTATGCTTAATGCTTGCCACTTTGGGCCCGAGTGCCATGATCTCAGATCTGAACATGTTATTGAATCACGATGATAATCATTGTTTCTTGATCATACCTGCAAGTTGTTTAAACACATTGTTATCCAAAACCCGAGGCCCCGAAGTGACAGAAATTGGGAAAACCGGAGGGGATGGCTGCGATGTGAGGATCACATGTGTTGACGGAGTGTTAATGCTTTGCTCTGGTGTTCTATTAAAATGAACACCTTAATTACCAGTATTTCCCTTGATGCCCCGCTGAAAACAGGCTGGTAGGACAAAAGATGTTGTGCAAGTTCTCATTGCAAGCACGTACGACTATTTACGGAACACATGCCTATGGTTACTTAGTGCTTGCATGCTTCATCATATTTATCTGCAATGCCGATGACTTGCTCATTATTTGAATTATCTCACCCATGCAATGCCCGTTCATCCATCCCTATGGCTACAGTATTTAATCCGATGTTTACTTCAAACATCACTACTGCTGTTTTCATTCCACTACTGCTATTATTTCACTACAGCTGCTACTATAAAATTGTTACGCCTCATAAACCACTACGAACAAAAGTACTTTCAGGTGCAGGTGAACTGATAACTCACTTGTTAAGGCTCACAAATATTCGTTGGCTCCCCTTGTGTCGAATCAATACATTTGGGTTTTACTTCCCTCGAAGACTGTTGTGATCCCCTATACTTGTGGGTCATCAGATATTGACAAGATGCCATAGAGCCAGTACCATGTTTTTTGCTGTTTTGAGTTCTAGAAAAGTTATTTTGTAAATATTCTCGGAGTTAGAAAATTCGAAGCCTAGAGGTCTTAGAAATCCTGAAGGTTCCACGGAGTCCCGAAGAGACCCGAAGGGGGGCCTCAAGGGGCCCACACCATAGGGCGGTGCGCCCCCTGATATGTCATAAACGTATCATTAATTCTGGTGTTCCATGTTGTTTTCTTATTGTTTCCCACATGTTTGCTATACACTTTATGTCATTTTTATCGATTTTCCAGACTAACCTATTGACAGGATGTCAAAGAGCCAGTTCCCAGTTTTCTGCTGTTTTTAGTTTCAGAAAAGTTGTTCTGGAAATATTCTCGGAGTTGGACCCCACAAATCCTGAAGTTCCTATTTTCCCCGGAGCATCCAGAAGACCGAAGAGGAGTCGAAGACGGGCACCAGGGGGCCCACACCATGGGGTGGAAGGTGCTCAAAGAATATGGTGGAGACTCAACATAAAAGTAAAAGAAAGGCCCTTCGCGGAGGGAAGCAGGGATCACTCATGTGCTAGAGCTTTTATTTTATTAAATAGAGGTATTAAAAGTTTGACACTCCTTCCATCCATCTTAGACAAACCATGGCTAGCCGAATCCTCGGGTGCCTGCCAACAATCACATACCATGGAGGAGTGTCTATATTTTAAGAGAGGTGTATGCTAGTGTCAACGAATGGTAAACAGAAAATACAGTACGTCACGAGACAACTAGAATTCTCAAGAGCGGCTCCCATATGAAGGACGCAACTGGGTAAAAGGTCATCCCTCTTTCTCTTTTATTTACACAATTATGCTTTGACAGATAAATCAGGGGCAAAAATAGTGAAGAGAATTTGTTTGCATTAATTTGGGTTTGGGCACCCCGCTACCAGCTCTTCTATCAATTGGATAATCGGATGAAGCCACTAGTCCAGGGTGTGAAATCCAATCAACAAGTGAGATAAAGATTCTCTATTTATGTCCTAATGAGAAAAAAGAAGAACACAAAACAGGAGTAATTTTGAAACTTTTAATGGTAGCACATGAGCAATTTACTTTGGAGTGACAGTTAAATACCACATGGGAGTTTATAGTGGACTATGTGGAATAACTTGGTTTTCAGGGATTTGGAGGCACGAGTAGAGCTCATACTCAGTGCAAGTGAAGGTTAGCAATCGATTGGGAAGCGACAATCAAGAGAGCAATAATTACCATAATTATGTTTGCGACAAAGTAAAATTAATTGAGGCATAAAATTGATACTAGAACTCTGAGGCAAAATAAATCATCGAGGTTTATTGACTTTTTATTTTCAGTCTTAGCATGCGTGAGCATGTGCCAAGTCGATTCAAATGAAACAAACAAAGGAGGATACCACAATGCCATACCCTACTATGAATAGGACAATGCATGTTAAGATCAAAATGACATAATATACACTATTAGCAAGTTTAAACTAACCATAAGAAAACATAAACTACTAAACAATATCATTTGCACATCATTTTTAAGTTTACTAAACTTTGAACCACCTCTCTAAACAGGAAATAAATAAAAGATATGACGATCAATTTATTAATATAACTGGTGTTTGATGCTAAGACAAATAAATAGTAAGATACAGACGCTCCATGTTTATTCAAGTTTCTATGTTGCTCGAAAAACAAAGTTTAAAGGTTTGCAAACCGAGGGGTTGTTGATGAAGAGGGATGAGGAGACATCCCCAAGCTTATGGCTTTGGCCATTCTTCAATATTTCTCTGTTTGGTGTTCCTTCATTCTCTGTGAAAAAACTTCAACACAAAAATTTTCCCCTTCTTTTCTGCGGTTAGACATTAGTGCAATAGATAATATTTCCAAAGTGCTGCTATTAAAACAAATAAAAAAATTAGAGTTAAAAAAAGGTTGCTAAAGTGGCCAACTTTTGAATAAAAGGTAAGACCCAAAAGGACTCAAAAGAAAACGTAAAAGAGACCACTCTTGCAACAAAAGTCAGAATCTGTTCAGAAAAACAACAGCTGGAAAACGTAACTTTTAGGTGCACTTCAAAATGTCAGAATTTTTAGACAATTTTTGTGCGTGCAGAGGTTTAGGTGATACATAATCTGTAAAAATTTCGTGACTTTTCGAGTTTCCAGTAAAATATGAAAAATCGCGCAGTGGGCAGTAGACGATGAAAACAGAAAAGCCATTTTTTACATATATATCAACTAAGCCAAATGGGTAAAACTTGGCACTTTATTTTTGATAAACTAAGAGATGAGAGGTAAAAGAGATCTAAAAATTCTATCTACATCAAGGGAAACAAAACAAAACTGAAAGCAAAAATAAATGACGCTCCAAGAATAACACATAATATATGAAGCAATAAAAATATAGTGTCTTGAAAGAGGACCTGATATTTTTGTTGATGAAGAAGGGGATGTATAGGCATCCGCAAGCTTTGATGCTTGTAATTCTTGGATATATCCTGGGGTGACATGGGCATCCCCAATCTTGAGCTTTTGTCCATTCTTCATCTTCTCGTATCATTCTTCTCTCCCTACACTTGAAAACTCAATCCATACAAAACTTCACACAATCTTCATTAGCAACGTTAGTGTAACCAAAATAGTAAATCAACTTTGGTTCAGTTTCAACACAATTCTAACACCCATTAAAACATTAGCTACTATCACAACTTCTTTTAAAGCTCTTCCCCTCAGAAGAACACCAAAAGAAAAAGATTAAGAGGCAAATGCAAATATTGGCAGAAATCTGTCAAAACAGAACAGCAGGTAAAGATCGATTTTTTTGAAAATCTTATGTTCATCAAATAAAAAAGTGAAAAATTAATGAAAGTTGTATAACAACCTGGGTCATATGCACAAAAAGTTTCAGCTCAATTCAATTTTCTGTCTGAGAGAAATATTTTTTTTTGGTGGCAGCACAGAATCTGTTTTAGGACAACAACTTCCCCAAATCTTACTTCCTCCCTATTAGAGTCTATTCTTGGCACACAAAAAAAAATAAAAAGGATAAGAAGAGGTTGATACAGAGGTAACAACTTCCAAGAATAAAAGAAAACAAAATAAACTGAAAGAAAACAACACGAAAACGGAATAAAACATGGGTTATCTCCCAGGAAGTGCTTTTGTTTAACGTCTTTTAGCTAGGCATGGAAAAAGGAGGGATGCCTTGGGCATCCCCAAGCTTTGATGATTGAATATTATTGAATATTTAATTGAGGTTCACTTGGTATTTCCTAAGATTGAGCTTTTTCTCTTCTCATTTATCTCGTATCACCATCTCTATTGGATCTTAAATACTACATTCACATAAAACTTGACAAAAACTCATAAGTAGGGTTAGTACTCATTAAATAAAATCCACTGATGTTAAAGATTTGAAAAGTTTAAATTAAGATTACCTACTGTATACTAACCAATTTATAACATTTATCGATCAAATAAAGATTATAAACATTGAGTATAAGCACAATACAAAATAAGCATGACAATCTGCCAAAACTGAACAGTCTGTAAAGATGACAGTTAATGAGATATCTACGTAGCTCAAATGAAGAAACTCAAAACTAATGAAAGACAGATAATGATCTCAAGTTTATGCACAAAAATTTTCAAGTAAAAATAATATTCTGAGATTTATCACGATTTTTTAAGTGAAGCACAGTAAATCTGTCTAAACAGAATCAGTCAGTAAAGATCGAATTATTAGACCTATCTACGTACCTCAAATCAGAAAAAAGTACTTTTAATAAAAGAAATATAATAATCATTACTTTGCACTCAATAAATTTCAGATCGATATCACTTTCTAGTGATTTTTAAAATTTTCTACGGTGGAGCCCAGAAATCTGTTTCTACGCAGCAAAGTGGCAAACTTGCATCATAAACAAACTAGAAGTTATCTATACATTTTATTTTTATGGTACAAAGGAATATGTACAATATATACACAATATATACAAGTTTTTAACTGAAAAGCTTCCATGGAAAGAATTGTTTTGGTTTCATAGGCATGAACACAAGTGTTCAAGGTCGACCCCCACTTAACCATTACTCATCTTTCCAATTACTTTCCTTTTTGAAAACATTTTTAGATACCAAGTACAACTAATTATTTTTGTAATTTGTGTTTCCTATAAAAAACTAAAGATAGAAAACAACTTAAAACTGAAAAATAAAACTACTTATAACTGAAAGCAAAATTAGTTAGAGACAAAGCAAATAAGTGCACACAAGAACATTCACCCCATGCTATTGCTCCCCGGCAACGGCGCCGGAAAAGGTCTTGATATCCCACAAGTATAGGGGATCGTGTGTAGCCTTTTCGATATGTAAGAGTGTAAAACCCAACGAGGAGCTAAAGGTAGGATAAATATTCTCTCAAGTTCAATCAACAACTGATACAACTCTACACACACTAAATGTTTGCATTATCTAGGAAATAAAACTAGAGCAATAATACGGGTATGAGAGATAGCTTTGCAAGATAATAAATACAAGAAAGTCAATGTTAGTGCTGCAGAAATAAAATATACTAAGAAACCATAAACTAACAGTACCATTAGTGTGGAAAAGTGGTCGTAATTGTGGTGGCTTTGTCCAAGATTAATTAGTGAAAGAGGCAAAGCTAACAAGCTCTCATTATCCAATGATTTCAAGTACTTATGATTGGAACTCTAGCAAACATCCGTAACTACTAGAAGATACATTAAGGTAAAAATACCCAACCATAGCCTTAATTTAATGGTCCTCTTACTCCCATACGTGCAACTAACCGGTTTGAGTCCTTAGGTTTCTGTCACTCCGGCAGAACTACGCCACTTCCTTTGCACATACTACTAACCCTATGGTTTTGATCCAAGAGCGCACAAATATAATGGACACCAAAGGATAGTACCATATCAACATACAACTCTAATGAACCAAAGACATTCAACCAAGCAATCAAAAGACAAATAAACTACACAAACATGACATAGATCATAGGATAAATATTATAGCATCAAATGTCATGTTTACATAGGACGGTGCAGAGGTTTGTGGGAGGATGAACCACTGAATACAAGGAGGAGATGATGATTGAGGTGTTGGTGAAGGCGGCATCATGGCGGAGAGGATGGAGAAGGAGCAGCACGTGAGGTGTAGGGCGGCGCCGGCGGCCGGCGGCGGCGTAGAGGGCTCCTTCTGCGCCGGCCAGCCATCATGGGGGAGGGCCGCCCCTTAGCCCCCTTCCTCCATGGCTTCTTGGTGCTGTATATGAGCCCTCCCCCATGGAGATGAGACCATGGGGAGACAAAATTTGTGGCTTTTGGTGGATGCCCAAGAATTAGGGTTTTCCTCTCCTTATATGTGATGGGACAATGCTCCCCGGCCCTCCGATGGATGGTCCCTTGATCCAAAGGATCTTGGGCACCTCTAGAACCTTCCTAGGGACCCCTCTCGGCCCCAAAGTCGTGGCTTGGCCGAATCTATCAAATATGGTAAGAGTTGGACTAAATCCCAACATCGATTCCCATAATCCCTTAATCAGATATATATCCTCCAGTAAAATGGGTCCACAATTCGCATACAAACTCGGATTGGACTGTTCTTGGGCTTAGATGAAAGGTATGGAAAGGGCCAACAACTTTGTAGACAATTTGATCTTGAGTTGACGCTGTCTTTGGGGGTAAAACTGATGATCTCTAAAAACTGTTGGTGGACAGATTTCAGGATAGTCAGAGTCCTTTTCAACAAGTCTCCTTTTGTGTTTTCTTGTTAATTCCTACACATCAAAGAGTAAAACAAGAACATTGTGCACTCTTGCAACTATTAATAGGTTAGTCCAAATAAATCATAAACTTTATATAAAAACAAGTGTTAAAAGCATAATATTAGCATGAAACAATAAAAAATTATAGATACGTTATGGACGTATCACCTGCCATCTCAGCTGCTTCAACCTTCTGAAGTTACTCCTTCCTCCTACTGTTCGATTCAACCTTGGTTTATTTTCTGAGGGAAAACTTGCCGCTGCACTCTGATGGCTCCCAAGTGCAGGAGATCAATCGTAGTCTTCGATGGGAAGTATTACCCAAATTTGTAGTTCGACTCAGTGGGAACACAAGAATACCGGTGAGACTTTAGCAATTGGGACGTCACTCCCAACCACACCTGTGTATCAACAAACTTGCAGCGGGAGTGGTGAGTGTAATAATGCAGTGAAAGTAAACAAACATAAAGTAAATGGAGAGCAAGTGTTTTCCCAGTTTTCACCGGAAAAGAGTGAAAGTAAACCAGAGACTAAAACGCAGGCATGAGGTGACAGCGGGGTGTTGCACGGATAAGATTGATCATGTAATAATATTTTGCTAGCAGCGGGGCCTTTCTCTATCTCAGTTTTATGTAGGTATGTGTTCCGTAAATTATTGTGCGTACTAACCTAGAGAATTTCCACAAAGCCTATTGTCCTACCTACCCATTTCACCGGGGCCAATTTGGAACTACAGGTAATTAAGGTCTACCCTTTCGAATAGCCCGGACCAACGCATTAACACTCCATGAACACACATAATCCTCAAACTAGAACATATCCCCCTTGTTTTCCCTAGCTGTCACTTTAGGGTTCGCAGGTTCAACATAATAGCAGGTAATACACATTGCAGATAGATACCAAACTCAAATATATGATGTAGCAATGTAAGTTCAGTACTGAAATCATGCCACTTGGGCCCTATTAACAAGCATTAAGCCTAGCAATAGTGCATCAACATAAGGCATAAGAATTCTCAAGACAAACCCCTAGATCCCGCATACCGGGTAGCAATTACATGATCAATCTCATCCAAAACCCCTCACACCTCACATGCCTACAGCAACTACTCACACATGGAGGGGGTGATGGAGCTCATGGTTGATGGAGATGATGGTGGTGATGATGATGGTGACGAAGCCCCTCGAATTCCACCTCCGGGGGTGAAATCCCGGATCAATCTGACTCCGAAATCGAAGATCATGGTGGCGGCGGCGCTCCGTTTCGCGAACAGCCCTCCCCTTCGAAACCCGTCAGTTTCTCGTATATATGGAGGGGTACGTCGAAGACCTAGCCGGAGTGGGCCATCTGGGCCCAAAAGGGGTGACCCCACGCGGCCAAGGAATCTGGCCGCGTGTGGGGCCCCCTTTTGGCCCTCGGGTGGCCCCCCGGACCCATCTGGTGCTCATTCCCCTTCTTTTCCATAAAAAGTTACGTGGTTTTCGTCCCCTGTGAAAAGTCCTGCGAAAATAGACGGAAAGAAGACTTCTGCTAAAAGCAGCGTCAGATTCTGCAGATTTATTCAATTATGGGGGGACTCCGGAGAGAAATACGATGCAAAGTGCTTGGAAAAGTAGATGCATTTTGGGTGCATCAACTCCCCCAAGCTTAGCTCGTTGTTTGTCCTCGAACAACTCAAACGCAGTGCAGAAGCGATAAAAACTTTGGCAAGAACTTTGCATTGCATATGCATCATCAATTAATACTAGCAAATACTCAAGACATGATTCCTGTAACAAGTAGCAAAATACTAGCAAGTGTGCATCTACTCAGTGTTGAAGCATATATACTTGTTGCAATAGAAATAACATGAAGTGTTAATACTTCAATGAGTTTGCTCAATTGTAGACATAAACAAAGGCTTGTGCATCGCTGATGATTGAATCATATCAAGATTTTTGAGATCTCTGATTCTTTCATATGTTGACAAGTAAAATCATTGTGATTACTACCTTGCTCTCAGTTTTGCTAAAGCATTAATTTTTCATTTTGATTCTTATGCTTGACAAACTACAAGTTGAAAGCCTCATGCCCCTTAAAAGCGAAGTCCCGCACCATGATTACTCAACTCTAGATTCCTAATAAGCCTTGTACAATCATTGTAAGTATTAATGACATCATAGAGAGCAGCAATTGGGGGTACCTCTTGCCCCATGACATGGAAACCACCCCATGTCAAAATGGCAAGACAAACAAATGGAATGGACTCATTATCCTTTTTTATTTCATTCACTATATGCATAGCTTCTTATTTTATTATAGGATATGTTGCGGAGTCCATTCTAGCTATAAGTAAATTTCCACCATGATATCGCATGGCTTGGGTTAGCGGCCCAATGCGTCTCTCTAATCATATATACTTACTCATCAAGACTTACTATTCCTCTACCTCATTTCGGCATGACAGACATCCACAGTTAAGAGAACATGATATCAACTTGAATATAGAATTCTTAGTGCAGCGTTGAAAGTTTTCCATGTGATACACATTTAGACTAACCCCCAACCATAAGTTCGTCAAGCATAAGACTCCACTTTTATCATTCATGAAATTTTCTCTTTTAATTCTTTCCTTGATTGGCAAGTTCAGTAAGCACAATGGGATGCGTAAACCTTTGCTTAAGGCTACAATTATTCAATCCATCAGCCAAGTAATGACACTAAACAATATTTCAGTTCCATCAGAATATATTCTACTAAACCACGGAGAAGATAAACTATGGCTATTATGTCACTAAGTGTTAACGGAATCATAAGGTGTGCACTTGCTGTTATTAAAAAGCATACATAAGCACGGCAAAGGTGGCATACCTTTCATCCCTTCAAGCACATTATCATATCATTGTTGTTCTCCTCTCCCCACTTGAACTGCTCAATAAAAACTCAAATCTTGCTATAAAAAGTTACTGCATTCAGCAATTTGTTTACCTACCTAAACACCTCAAAAGTTTCTCATGTTTTACAGAGGTGAAGGCCATAAAAAGTTGCAGTAAGTGATTAAATTTTCAGCTCAAATGGAGTCACAAGTAAAGATTAAAGCATATAACAGTGAACATATTTCAGAAATTCCTGCAGCTCCGTATTTATACTAAACTCAAGAAAACAAAAATCTTTTTGTGGTTTTTGATTTTTAGAAACATAATGTAAATAACCAGAAGTAAACTAGCTAACAAATAACAAAAATATTTTTGTGCTTTTCAGATTTGAAGAACATAAAACAACAAATAACATGCAAGTGATATAACACAACGAATGAGGAGGGAGAGAAATACTCCCCCAAGCTTGTGATCAAGCTAGTATCCTGGGTGGTAATCATGTCCACCACTCGACGAACCTCCCTGGAAGAAGGATGGATCCTGACATGCCTGTTCTCCAAGGTGTGGTTGTCGGGGGGTTACCCCCGAGTAGGGTAAAGGCAAGTGCTAAAGGCAAGATCAGAAGGGGTGTTTGGCCGAGTAGCCGGCTACCTGGTACTCGCTACCCGGTCGACTGCTACCCGGTCTCACACCTAGACAGCCAGAAGAATGAATCAAGAGAGTTGTGCTCCTCCGAACAGAAGAGCTGGACCGAGTAGAAATGGCGGGAACCTACTCGGGCCAGAAGTCAAAGGAGCCGTTCTCACACCGAATCCCGCGTATCCCGGGTCCGTACTTGGCACTGTTCACGGCACTGTTCATCTGGGGACGGCGTGCCTGACAGCGACAGTGTGTCAGCAGGGCGTCGCAGGATAGGGGGGACCTACTCTGTGTTCGCACAGTGATAACAGACTGGTTACTTGGTTTTGCCCAACGACTTTCCGCATCAGGACAAGCTTAGAAGCCAAAGCTGTCAGCGGGAACTCGGAACAAGGACGGTGTGCACACAATGTCGACACTTGTTTGTGTTTGGCTGTATCCGGCTGGGCACCGAGTATATAAGGTGCCCCGCCGCCTCCTGCGCGAGGGACGACACGATACTTGGGGCTTGAGGCTAGATAGAGATTCTTGACCTAGTTCTACCCGAAGAGAGAAGAGTAGCTACTCGGTAGCAAGAACCATTGTACTGTGGCTACTCGGTGAGACATCAGAATACATAAAGAAAGGCAGGAGTAGGGGTTTTACCTCCTCACGAGGGCCCTGAACCTGGGTAGATCGTGTTGTTTGCAGTGCTAGTTTCATCCTTCACGCGTCTATTCGTCGCGTGATCCCTCCCCGAGCGCCTCCAGCGTCCTTCGTCCCCACATCTTTAGCCATCCTATGGCATCTGCCGTGACACCACCACGACAGTTGGCGCCCACCGTGGGGCAACCAGCGGCGCTGGCTGGAGTTTCCGTTCGGACGGGATCGATTTCTGCTACTGGAGAGCGCGTGGTCTGTGGCCTTGTCCACAGATTCGGCTCCTTCGACTTCGTCACCGACAACGCCGGCGATTTCGGCGGCAGGGCCATGCCGGAGGGCGGCTCGGTGCTTTCTTTCGGCACGCGCCTCGTCTACGTCGCCACCGTCATCGACCGCGAGTACCCCGAGTTGGTGCATGTCGCGGAGGATCCTCCTGCTGTCATCGCTGCACGCGGAAGGCCGGTGGGCCATTCTGCGAACAGCGTGGAGGTGATGGTGGCTGGCCTGGCTGCAGACGCCAGCAAGGGCGTAGCTGGGGCCACGGTTGTCGTCGAGGATCTCGCTGGCTCGAGTGCTGGCGGGAAGACGCACAAGCCTTACGAGAAGGAGTGCAACCTTCCGCTCTCCACTACTCCGACTATCCCTGCGTCTGCTGCGCGGACGGGTATGCCGCCTCCCACTGATCTCGAGCTCTTGACCATGAAGGAGCAGCTCGAGCGGCAGCGCCAGGAGTTGCTCGCTGAGCAGGCGGAGTTAGACAAGATCAGGCTAGAGCTTAGCTTAGATCATCTTGAGTACAACAAGGCTCACGGTTTCACCCCAGTTGTTAGGAGAGCTAGCAAAGTAGATGCTACGCTTCGCAACCTAGGTGCCGAGATGGCAACGGTTGTAGAGGCTCCCACACAGTCCGCCACCGCAAACACCTCCACTAGACCCAGATACAGCACGCCCGCCAAGACACTTAGAGCTGCTGAGGCTGTAGCCGCTGAGTTGCCGCATCTAGTCGGAGATGCGCGCGTTAGGCAGCAGGAGAGGCTGAACGAGTTGGTGCTAGAGGCGGCTAGGCAGAACGAGGAGTTCCAGAAAGCCAACCCGGGTGCTGGAGCCTCGCAGGTGGTGCACTCGCACGCGGCTAGATCTAACGATCAGGCCTCATCTCCGCATCCCAGCCGCGAGAAGAGCCGTAGCGGGCGTTCTGGCAAGGACAGGCAAATGCAGGTGTACGACCCGGCTGTCGCCGTGAAACAGCTCGCTGTGCCGCGACAGTCCGGTCAGAAACACAACGCTGCAGGAGCAGGCTTTCAAGCCCATAAATCTCAAAGCCAGGCCCGAGATGGAGAGCGTCCAGGTCCTTCTCAGCATCCCGTTGCTCAGCCTACTCGGCAGAGGCAGCAGCCGCGTGCAGTGGCGCTAGTCGCCAACCCGGTGGAGCAGCCTGCAGCTGTGCAGGTGGACAGATATGATGATGGCTACTCGGCCATGGAGATGGCTGGCTATGACATTCTGGATCGAGTGGGTGAGCGCGTGTTGGCTCCTGGAGATGCAAGGCACCAGCTGGACTGGATTAGCTTGTCAGCGCGGCTAGAAAACACGGGTCCTCCTGGCCCCGAGTGCTTCGGCCCGCGCATCATGAACGAGCCGTCCGTGAAGAACTTCCAGCTCGCAAGGGGCACCAAGAGCTACAATGGCAGCACCAAGCCGGAAGATTGGCTCAATGACTATGTCACCGCGGTCCACATCCCGGGCGGCAACAGGAGATGGGCAGTGCGGTACGTCCCGCAGATGCTAGAGGGTCCAGCTCGCACTTGCCTCAACAACTTGCCCAAGCACAGCATAAATTGCTGGCTGGATTTCTCGGATGCCTTCGTCAGCAACTTCACCAGCACCTACAAGAGGCCGAATAGGCCACAGCAGCTGTCCGCTTGCAGGCACCGAGAAGACGAGACGGACCGCGAGTACCTTACTCGGTGGAGCACATTGCGGAACACCTATGAAGGTGTGAATGAAGCCCAATCCATCACTTGGTTCGCGCAGGGTTGCCGACATGGCAGTATGCTGTGGCAAAGGTTGCAGAGAGAGATGCCAAACACTCTGGCGGAGACCATCAAGATTGCGGATCAGTACGCACTTGGTGATCCTACTCAGCCTCTGATGGATTCCTCCGAGCCGAGAAGAAACTTCAACAGCAACAAGCGCAACGAATTCCGCAACAAGCGCAGGGGTGACCGAATAGATGTTCGGCATGACCCTGAGGAGGTGAATGCAGTGGCTGTTGGAGCTGGGGGTAGCCAAAGGCAGAAACCTGCTGGAGCCTACGGGCAGAACCAGAACCAGGGCCAAGGCAACAAGAAACCATTCCGTGCTCCTCAGTCGGGTAGCGGCAACTCCGAGCAGCCGAGGAAGTTCGTCTTTGACGACATGAAGGATGGCCCGTGCAGTTTCCACACTGAGCACCCCTCAAGGCCTGCTAACCACACTATCCGACAGTGCGAGTGGTGGGATCTGATCAAGAATGAAGGCCTGCCTCCTCCTCCTCCTCTGCCAGCCGCAAATGCCAATGTGCAGCCCGCTCGCGCACCCGTAGCTCGGCCGCCAGTGTTCCCGAGAAGAGAAAACGTGAATCAAGTGGCTTTAGGAGCCAACCGTCACTTCAACAATGAGAGCTACCGCAACAACAACTACTACAACCGCAACAACAACAGAGGCAACAACGGCTACCAGGGCAACAACAACGGCAACAATGGGGGCGGAGGCTCCAACCAGTACCAAGAACACCATGAGAGCTACATGATCTTCACTTCTGAGCCTGTCGACAAGCAGTCACAGCACAGGCGCGCCATGGAGGTCAATGCAGTGATTCCTGCTGTCCCTCACTACATGTATTGGTGTGATCAAGAGATCAGGTGGTCCCGAGTAGATCATCCCAAGGTAATGCCCAACCCGGGTAGCTACGCCTTGGTGTTGGATCCTACTTTCCTGGGTCCCGAGAAGAATGTAAGGTTCAGCAAGGTGCTAATCGACAACGGCAGCAGTATCAACATCGTATACAAAGACACACTCGAGAAGCTTGGCCTGGCCGAGAACGTGCTGCTACCCAGCAAGACCACTTTCCATGGCATTGTGCCCGGGGTCTCTTGCAATCCGATTGGCCGAGTATGGATAGATGTGCTATTCGGCACCAGGGAGAACTGCCGCACAGAGAGCCTGCAGTTCGAAGTGGTTGATCACAAGAGCCCTTACCATGCTCTACTCGGTAGGCCTGCTCTGAGCAAGTTCATGGCTTCTACCCACACTGCGTATCTGAAGATGAAGATCCCTGGTCCCAATGGCGTGATTACCATCGCTGGTGATTACAAGAAGTCCATGGAGTGTGCCTCTGCTGGTTCCCAGTTGGCGGAGTCAATGGTGATCGCTGCTGAGAAGAAGAAGATGTACGAGGTGGTGGCCATGGCGCAATCCGCGCAAGCTGGCGCGCAGGATGTGCCGAGTACTCAACACGGGACCGCGTTCCAGGCATCGCAAGAGACCAAGAAGGTTCAGGTCGACCCTGAGTTCCCCGACCGCGTAGCCATCATTGGTTCCGGGTTGGCGGAGAAATAGGAAAGCGAGCTCATCCACTTCCTCCGTGAGAATCGGGACGTATTCGCCTGGTCCAATGAAGATTTACCAGGGGTCCCGAGGGAGTTGGTTGAGCACTCGTTACATGTGCGTCCTGACGCCAAGCCAGTGAAGCAGGCTATGCGCCGCTTCGGAGATGAGAGAAGGAAGGCCATTGGTGACCAGATCACCAAGTTGCTGATAAGCAATTTCATCATGGAGGTGCTGCATCCGGATTGGCTAGCCAACCCGTTCATGGTCGAGAAGAAGAAGGAGGATCCCAAGGCTTCCACTGCATGGCGCATGTGTGTCGACTACACCGACTTGAACAAGGCATGCCCCAAGGATCCCTTTCCGCTACCTCGCATTGATCAGGTGATCGATTCCACCGCCGGTTGTGAACTGCTGTCTTTCATAGATGCCTACTCTGGTTTCCACCAGATAGCTCTCAATCCTGCTGATCAAATAAAGACTGCATTCAGTACCCCATACGGGGCTTATTGCTATCGCGTCATGTGTTTTGGCTTGAGGAATGCGGGAGCAACCTATCAGAGATGCATGCAGAAATGCTTGCATGATCAGCTCGGCAAGAACGTGCATGTGTACGTAGATGACATTGTCATCAAAACGAATAAAACACATACTCTGCTTGCCGACCTTGAGGAAACCTTTGCTAACCTGCGCAAGTACAAAATGAAGCTGAATCTGAGTAAATGCACCTTTGGTGTCCCAGCTGGCAAGATACTCGGCTTCCTGGTATCTAGTCGGGGCATTGAAGCCAATCCTTCAAAGATAAAAGCTATTGAGAGCATGTCTTTGCCGAGATCCCTGAAAGATGTGCGAAAATTCACTGGTTGCTTGGCATCTCTGAGCCGTTTTCTGGGCCGAATGGGCGAGAAGGCCCTGCCTCTGTACCAGCTAATGAAGAAAAGTGACAAGTTTGTCTGGACTCCGCAAGCGGATGTGGCCTTCAACGAGCTGAAGGCAATGCTGGCTAGCGCTCCCATCTTGGCTAGTCCGCTACCCAAGGAGCCAATGCTACTGTACATTGCTGCAACCAACCGAGTAGTCAGTGTGGTGATTGTGGTGGAGCGAGAAGAAGAAGGCAAGAGTGTGCAGCGCCCGGTATACTATCTCAGTGAAGTGTTATCTAGCTCCAAGCAAAACTACCCGCACTACCAGAAGATGACCTATGGCGTGTACCTGGGCGCCAAGAAGCTAAACCATTACTTCCAAGAGCATCCTATCACGGTTGTGAGCTCTGCTCCCATCTCGGATATCATGGGCAACAAGGAGGCGAGTGGCAGAGTAGCCAAGTGGGCAATCGAGCTGGCCGCGTATGCTCCCGCGTATGCGAGAAGAGAAGCCATCAAGTCTCAGATTCTGGCGGAGTTTCTGGTGGATTGGGCTGAGGTGCAGTACGAACCTCCTGCTCCAGTTTCCAACTATTGGAAGATGCACTTTGATGGCTCAAAGGTGAAAGAAGGCCTTGGCGTTGGCGTAGTGCTTACATCACCCAAGCGAGATCAACTCAAGTACGTGCTGCAGATTCATTTCAAGGCGTCCAACAACGTAGCAGAGTACGAGGCAGTGGTGCACGGCTTGAGAGTAGCCAAGGAGGTTGGCGTGCAGCGCATTATATGCTATGGTGATTCAGATCTGGTGGTGCAGCAAGTCTCTGGCACTTGGGATGCTCTAGATGCCAACATGGCATCGTATCGCTTCCTGGTACAGTCTATGACTGGATTCTTCGAAGCCTGCGAGTTCCAGCACATTCACCGAGCAGAGAATGAAGCAGAAGACGAGCTATCCAAGTTGGGATCTTCTCGGCAGTCCATCCCGGCAGGGATTGCCTTGGAGCATTTGAGAAAGCCACCCATCAAGCCGTCTCCCAGCTCGGAATCCATATTTGTCCCTTCTCTGCCAAGCGAGGAATCTGATCCCATGGAAATTGGCTGGGAGAATGCTACAGGAAACCCGGGGACTGCCGCTCCCAACTCGGGGACTGCCATTCTCTACTCGGGGACTGCTGTTCTCAACTCGGGGACTGCCATTCCTTACCCGGGGACTGCCGCTCCCAACTCGGGGACTGCCGTTCTCTACTCGGGGGCTTCTGTTCTCAACTCGGGGACTGCCATTCCTTACCCGGGGACTGCCATTCCTTACCCGGGGACTGCCGCTCCCAACTCGGGGACTGCCGTTCTCTACTCGGGGACTGCTGTTCTCAACTCGGGGACTGCCATTCCTTACCCGGGGACTGCCATTCCATACTTGGGGACTGCCATTCCTTACTCGGGGACTGCCCCTCCTTACTCGGGGACTGCTGTCCTTAACCCGGGGACTGTCGCATTCATTGAGGAGGTCCTTGCCAACCGCTCTAGGCTCCAGAGAAGTGCTCCCAACCCTAAAGAGCAACCAGAGGTGCCTGTCCCAATGGAAGTGGACGAACCAGTGTTTCCCACACGGGAGACACCGAGTTGGGCCATGCCCATATTATCCTTTCTAAAGGACGGTACTCTGCCAGAAGATGAGGTGGCCGCAAGGCAGATTCAGAGAAGATCCAAGGGCTACACTATATTCAGAGATGTGCTGCACAAAAGAAGTGCCACCGGCGTGCTGCAACGTTGTGTGGACCCAGAAGAAGGAGGATAAATTCTGCTGGAGATACACCAAGGAGAATGCGGGCACCACGCCTCTTCTCGGGCATTGGTCAAGAAAGCTTTTCGGCATGGCTTCTACTGGCTCACAGCTCTGCAGCAAGCTGAGGACATCGTGAGGAAGTGCAATGGCTGCCAGATGTTCGCGAGTAAGATTCACATGCCTGCTTCCGAGTTGAAGACAATTCCTATCACATGGTCGTTTTCCGTGTGGTGCCTGGATATGGTTGGCCCTTTCAAGCCGGCTAAAGGCAACATGACACACATCTTGGTTATGGTGGACAAGTTCACCAAGTGGATCGAAGTGAAGCCTATTCGGAAGTGCGATGGAGCTACGGCCGTGAGATTCTTAAAGGATGTGATCCTGAGATACGGCTACCCGCACAGCATCATCACCGACAACGGCACAAATTTCGCAGAGGGGGCAATGGTGCGGTTCTGCAGAGATAAGCACATCCGACTAGATGTTGCGTCTGTTGCGCATCCCGCCTCCAATGGGCAAGTGGAAAGAGCAAACGGCATGGTGCTGGCAAGCATAAAGCCAAGGCTGATTGAGCCGCTGCTGAAAACACCTGGGTGTTGGCTAGACGAGTTGCCGGCGGTGTTGTGGAGTCTAAGGACTACCCCTAACCGGTCAACAGGCTACACACCATTCTTCTTGGTATACGGGGCTGAGGCCGTGTTGCCAATAGACCTAGAGCATGACTCCCCCCGAGTAACCCTCTACACTGAGGTGGAGGCGAGAGAAGCTCGAGAAGACGACGTTGACCTGCTTGAAGAAGCAAGAGAGCTTACTCTGTCACGTTCGGCTATCTACCAGCAAAGCCTGCGGCGTTATCATAGCCGAAAGGTGAACCCAAGGGTTTTCCGAGAAGGAGACATGGTCCTTAGGCTTGTGCAGCGCACAGCCGGGATGCACAAACTGTCTCCTCCATGGGAAGGGCCCTTCATTGTGAGCAAAGCGCTGCACAACGATGCATACTATCTTGTAGATGTGCGTCCATCACAGGCGAACAGGGCAGATAAAGCTGGAGAGGAATCCAAGCGCCCTTGGAATGTAGCCCTACTTCGTCGCTTTCATTCGTGAGCAAAGATGTGTATGTACTCTCTTATCCGAGTTAAAATTCTACCCTGCAATCTGAAATCCAGCTCGGGGACTGCCCTCGCCTAAACTTGCTCTGTGTGTTTCTACCCGGCTTTACTTTTTCCACTCGGTTGCTCTGCTTAAAATTTCACGAGTAAATCTAGTATTGTGTTTAAACCTACATGCCAACTCTTCGACTCTGCTGCTTTCCGAAACCCGGCTTCATGGCAAGCAAGAGAACAAGCAAAAGGTCAATGAGCACAAGAAAAATTACTAAGGAAAGAAAAAGTGCAGGAACCGGGTAGGATGTTTTTTACTGTTGTTTCTTGTTAACTCCTTCTCGGCTAAGTGGTGGGCTGCGTTACTATGAGTATTTCTAAGTGGCTAAGTATTTGCAACTCCAACTTTGAATTCTTGTGACTCGAATACCAAAAAAGCAACAAGTTGCGGGTAAGAGCTGAGATAAAAAGGAAGAGCGAATAAGAAATGCAACTCGGGGACTCGCATGATAACGCAACCCGGCATTCGAGCCAAAGTTGCTCAAAGTGACTAAGTTAAAAATCAAACGTGGATAAAACTGAGTAGCAAACGACAAGGATAATTGTTTCGATACATCTGCACCCGGCATCCCGGGGATCTGATGAGTGTTTGAAGGATAAGATTGCAGGAGAAAATCAGGTCGAGGTAGCAACGTTCTCGGTGTTGGCCTTGGCCGCTTCATCTTCAGTACTGGCCTTGGTAGCATCTGCTTCCGAGCTGGCGACATCGTTCTTCGTGGTGTCTGCATCTGTCTCAGTGGCAGCCTGATCTGAAGTGGCTGTGGCCACCGAGATGGGCCCCGTCGCCGAGGTGGAGGCAGTCGCTTGGGCGCGGAGGCTAACTGTGTCGTCGAGGGCAGCTCCTGACGAGGTGCCGAACTCGAGCGCGGCGGTGTCGATCGACATCTTCTCGCCCTCGCCTTCCTCATCGCTACCCGCGACGAATGCGGCCTTCCCCTTCCCGGTGTCGTCGGCGGGTCGGTCGAAGAAGCTCAAGTCCATCTCCTCCTCATCCATCTCTTCGTCTTCGCCCTCCTCCTCGCCTTCGTCCACCTCGGTGTCGGGCTCGGTGAGGCCGTCGATGAAGGTCGTGGTGTCCGCGTACTGGGCGACCTCGTGTGCAACGAGCTGGCGGATAGCCACGCAGTCGGAATCCGTCTCCCACTTGGAGTCCTCGCGCATCTCGCGGACGACTTGCAAGTTAAGATTCTCGTACCAGCTGGTGACGAACAGCAGCATCATGTCGGCGCCTGCCCGAGCTCCGGAAGCCCGCCACTTCTTCAGCTCGGCCTTCACGCCGTTCAGCTTCAAGGCGAGTCCGTGAATTGTCGTGGGCGCGGAGTCCTGAGGCCAGAAGAGGTCGTGGAGCTTGAAGGCGATGCGCACCAGCTCGGTGCCCACTCCTCCTAGACGTTGAAGCTGACCTTGCATGACAAGGAGGCATTCTTCAATTTCTGCCTTGGTGTCCGTGGGCTCGCCCTTCTCGGCGCGAGCTGCTCGAGCCTTTGCCAAGGCAGGCTTGCACGAAGACTCAAGGCTGGGGAAGACTTCTGAAAGAGCTATTGAGAAGATCAGAGACGGAAGCAGAGTAGAAAATGAACCGAGTGGCAGAGACGCAGAAAAGAGGGCACATACTGTTCAGATCATAGAGTAGCCCCTGAAGCTTGTTCTTCCACAATTCCTCGTCGGCTAGGTGCCTTTCTTCAATCAAGCGGAGCCCGTCTAGCTGAGCGAAGAGGTTAGCATTGGTCTTCTTCAGCACCTCGCACTCCTGCTCAAGGGCTCTCTCCTTGGCCTTAGCCGCTGCTTCGTTTTTTTCCTTCTCGGCAACCAAACTTTTCTTCTCGGCTGCTAAGTTGAGGGCATCTTGGAGCGCAGTCTGCATCTGGGTCTGGAGAGCTTCCATCTCGGTAGCATGTTCTTTCATTAGCTCAACAGCTTGGCTGGACAGTTGCTGCTGCACCTCAGCAGGCTTGAGACAGTCAAGATGCTCCTCGACGAACTTCTTATGATCTTCTGCGGAGAGCAAAGCATGGTTAGCAGAGTAGCGAAGAAAGAAACATAAAAACAAGCCGAGAAGATGGCAACAACCTTCCAGTCTCTTGATCGTGGCTTGGCCATTCTCGACAAAGGCACGGCAGTTCGCGTGCTCATCGGCCAGGGCCTTAAGCTTGCCTGCAGAGTAGGACGGGTTAGAGCAGAAAGCAAAAGCGGGTGTAAACATCAAACGCAGGAACCGCAAAGCTAAAAGCTTACCTTCTACTTTAGAAAGTCTAAGGGTGTTGTTCATGACATCCTTCTCGGCTGCCTCGTCGGCTATGCGCTCCTTTTCTAGGGCGGCAATGCGCCTCCTAGCAATGCAATGGTTCCAGAGTAGCCGACGATACAGGCCAGTCCTCTTCAATAAGCTATTCTGAGAAGCAAAAGAAAAAAGAATCAGACAAAGTGATGAAGATTCGACCCGAGAAGGCGGCAACTCGGTTGAGTATCCGCCTACTCGGCTAGAATCTCGGGGACTGGGTGATGGATAGGGAGAAGAATGGAGGAGAAGGAAAAAGGCAACTTGGGAAGGATGAGCAGGACTTACCGCGTAACTTTGTTCGAGGTCCTCGGCGGCCTTGCGGTGGACGAACATCTTGGCGGCAAGAGTGCTGGTGTTGGATGAGATGGTCATGGGCTTGTAACCCATGTCCGCCTTGTTCCAATCGACGCGCATGTGATCCAGGTCGCCCAATTCCACGTCGTCCCAGTTCGGGTTGCCAAGGACCTTGCTGTCCCATTTGGTGTCGATAAATCCGACCAGATCAATCATTTGCTCAAGGCCCGTGGATGTCACCGCCTTGTCCTGGACCTCGCGCGAAGAAATGGAGATGGACTTGTCCTGATTTTTGGCTGGGGGTCTGGAGTCCACTGCCGCGGCCTGCTTCCCCTTCTTGAGAGCAAGTCTCCTCTCCTCAGGGGTTAAGCCAACCTGGTACTGCTGGCTGACCTTCACCATGTAAGGTGGGAAGCTGGGCGGATCCGGGATGCGGGACGCTGCAGCAGCGTCAGTAGTCGCGCCGGGCTCGCGGATAACCAGCTGACCGGGCTTGGAGGTTGGTTTTGGCGGCGGCATCACGGCAGCATCTTGCGCGACACCACGTGCCGGGTTCCGACGAACAGCGCCCTCTGGCGGGCCAGATGGCTTCTCGGCAGCCCGCTTCTTGGAAGTCTCCTTCTTGGCGGCTATCTTCTCGGCGGCCTTCTTCTCGGCGGCCTTCTCTTCTGCAGCTTCCTGAGTTATCTTCTTCGCAACCGGCTTGGCCGGAGGGCTGGCTGCAGCTTTAGTCTTCTGCACCAATGGAGAGCTTGGCGCGGTGGAGGAGGTACCCTGCTGAGTAGGCGGCGCCAAGGGCGCGCTACCCTGCGCGGCATCCGGCTGGGCGCTACCCTGTGCGGTGTCTGGTTGCGCGTCGCTCAGAGGGTATTGCTCCGTCTCATTGACTACTTCAACCCGCTGCTCGGCAGCGGGATCCAGCTGTGAGGCGTCTGGAACTTCTACCCGCGTCTGGGCCGCGGGGTTTTCTTGTTCAGCAGCCCCTGTTGCTGGCTGCTCTTGTTCTTCTTCCTGTCGCTCAAGGGCGGCGTCGTCGTGCATCTCGTGGTCTTGATCTTGGTTCTCCTCGGCTGTGTTGGCTGGAGGAGAAGGAGGCTTCTCGTGGCGAGCAGCATCCTGCGCCTCCTGTTCTGTGCGGGACTGCTGCTCCTGCCCGACGTCATGGGCGTCGGTATCCTTGTACCGAGCCTCGTCGGAGTCTTCTCCTCGTGCAGGAGAGGACGCGCGCGCTCTGTCCTGCGCTGCAGGCTCGTTCTCATCGTCGAGGTCGATAAGATTATCGACGTTGATGGCCGTTTTCTTCTTAGTCTTGGTGGGCGCGAGAGCGGCGTCAGCGTCCAAGGGGGCTCTAAAGAAAGAAACATGTTCAGAAAAAAGAAAAGGGCAGAGGAAACCGAGAAGAGATAACGAAGAAAAAGAATTGGGAGTTTGCAGCAATAAAGGCGCATAACTGAGGAGAAAGTACTTACCCTTTACGGGTAGGGATCGCCCGTGCTCTTTTCGTCGCGATCTTCGTGGTCGTCTTCCCGACTACAGTCTTCTTCTTCTTGGCGGGGGGCTCCTGAGCACCGCTACCCGTCCGTTTGCGGGTAAGAGGAGCAGCAACCGAGAGCGGCTTGACGACAAGGGCTTCCTCGTCCTCGTCGTTGCCTTCCTCTTCAGCGTCAGCATCATCTGTGAAATTGGGAAAAAGAAAAAACAGCTCAGAAGCAGGAGGCAATTGATGTGTACTACTTGCGACCAATCCGGATGAGATAAATCACCTTCGTCTTCGTCCTCAGTCCAATCACGGACAGACGCGTCTACGCGGTGCTTCTCCGTCTGGGCGTGAGGAAGGTTGAACTTGTCCGCTATCTCGAAGGAGACCTCGTCGTCTTCTTCTCGGTCTTCCGACCAGTTGTCTTCGAAGCGTTCCTTGCTCTCAGCGAGCTGGCGATCAAGGACCTGAGGAATAGAGAAACATCAACGGTTAGTCGAGTAGCATAGAAGCATCCTACTCGGAAAGGCGTGCAAGCATAAAGCACAGTAAGCCTAAGCAGTGCTACTCGGCAAGGCGTGCAAACACCAAGCACACTAAGCCTAAACTATTCTGCTAAGTGTCCTACTCGGGAAGGCGTGCAAACATCAAGCACGTCAAGCCTAAGCAGTTCTACTCAGCGCAGAGTGCAAGTGCTAATCGCAGCAAGATCAGGAGGCCAGCTACTCGGAACATACATACAAGAAACAGGATAAGGAACACATACCCGCTCGATTGGCTTCGTACGGCTGTATGGGGTGAAGCCATACTGCCAATTGTCTCTGAGGCCGGTGGATAGGATGGACCGCGCATGAGCGGCGACGTCCGCGTTGCTGAGCTCGAACGTGGTTGTCCGAGTACAGTCGTGGGGGCCGCCCATGTAACACATGGGGTGGATGCGTTGCTGAAGCGGCAGCACCCGCTTAGAGATCCAGCAGGCAACTGGATCGTCGCTCTTGAGCCCCTCTCCGATCAGATGGGCAAGGCGCTCCTCCATCTGCATCAGGTTCCTGTCGACGGACGGCTTGGTCTTCCAGTTCTGCCCGGTAGGAGCTCGGTTGCTCCACGGGGGCAGATTGATTCTGTCCTCCACCTTGGCTCCTTTCTTGGCGGGCATGTTCTTCACGTATAGGAATGTCCTCTGCCACTTGCGGACGGAGTCCAATCCCTTGATGCGCGGATGATTGGTGCCAGGGCGCTGCACCATCATGGCGCTGCCGGTCTCGGTTATCCGGCTGCTGGTGTCCGCGCCGTCCTTCTTGCCCTTGCTCTGCTGGCGGAAGAAGAAGTACTTGGACCACGTCTCCGTCGTGGGGCGAACGCCAAGGAAGGCTTCGCACACCACAGCGTGGTAGGAGAGGAAGACGACGGCGTTCGGGGGCAGATGGTGCATCTGGAGGCCATAGTGGTCGAGGAAGGAGCGGAGAAAGCCTGATGCGGGAAGCCCAAATCCTCGCGCGAAGTGCGCGAGGAAGACGACATGCTCTCCCTCTTCCGGAGCTGGAACGAGCTCGTCGCCAGGTTGCCGGCAGCGAACACCGGGAGGAACCCTCCGGGTGTTCACGAGCCACTGGCAGTCTTCGGCGGTGACCTCGGAGCCGGCCCAGCTGGCGCGAGCGTTGTCGTCGCGAGCCATGGTGGGGAGAATGAAATTGAGGAAAAGTTTCGAGGGATTTGGTGGAAAGGATGAGCTCGCGGCGGCGCAGTAAGTTGCGCAGCGGCGACGAGCTCCGCGGCGGCGGAGAAACGAGAAGGCAGAGGGGAATTGCGAGCGGAAGAAGAAGAAGGAGTTACCGAGGGGGTATTTATACCGCTCCTCGAGTTACCGTTACGAGTTGAGGAAGTGGGATCGATCGTGGCAGTAATCGTGTGGCGTGGGGTCTGTGGGCCGGTTAGAAACGCACACAGCGCGGAACGCGCGCGTAACGGCCGCATTAGATCCCACGACGAGATCGTGGGCGATTACTGCGCGTGATGGGACGTTACGAGCTGGTGGGCCCACCCCGTGAAAACTGGGCGCGTGGCCTGTCAGTTACCGGGCACCGAGACGTCGAAGTCGTGTCCGCGTGACACGTGCCCAGTTGAAGCGCCGAAAGCCGGATTGTGCTCTGTCTCACAGAGATTCTGTTTCAAGATTTCACCAAGTCATTTTACTCGGCCACAGAGAAGAGAAGTGGCCCTACTCGGAAGAAAGGAAACAAGACCAAGGGCTACTCGGAGGTTTTCACCTGGCCTCCCAAAGCTCAAGGGCAAGACTTTCAAGGTTGGTTTTTAAGCTGGCAGGGCCCTGTGAATGAATTCGCAGGGCTCTACCAGCTTCGGGGACTGCTGTCGGGGGGTTACCCCCGAGTAGGGTAAAGGCAAGTGCTAAAGGCAAGATCAGAAGGGGTGTTTGGCCGAGTAGCCGGCTACCTGGTACTCGCTACCCGGTCGCCTGCTACCCGGTCTCACACCTAGACAGGTAGAAGAATGAATCAAGAGAGTTGTGCTCCTCTGAACAGAAGAGCTGGACCGAGTAGAAATGGCGGGAACCTACTCGGGCCAGAAGTCAAAGGAGCCGTTCTGACACCGAATCCCGCGTATCTCGGGTCCGTACTTGGCACTGTTCACGGCACTGTTCATCTGGGGACGGCGTGCCTGACAGCGACAGTGTGTCAGCAGGGCGTCGCAGGATAGGGGGGACCTACTCTGTGTTCGCACAGTGATAACAGACTGGTTACTTGGTTTTGCCCAAGGACTTTCCGCATCAGGACAAGCTTAGAAGCCAAAGCTGTCAGCGGGAACTCGGAAGAAGGACGGTGTGCACAGAATGTCGACACTTGTTTGTGTTTGGCTGTATCCGGCTGGGCACCGAGTATATAAGGTGCCCCGCCGCCTCCTGCGCGAGGGACGACACGATACTTGGGGCTTGAGGCTAGATAGAGATTCTTGACCTAGTTCTACCCGAAGAGAGAAGAGTAGCTACTCGGTAGCAAAAACCATTGTACTGTGGCTACTCGGTGAGACATCAGAATACATAAAGAAAGGCAGGAGTAGGGGTTTTACCTCCTCACGAGGGCCCTGAACCTGGGTAGATCGTGTTGTTTGCAGTGCTAGTTTCATCCTTCACGCGTCTATTCGTCGCGTGATCCCTCCCCGAGCGCCTCCAGCGTCCTTCGTCCCCACATCTTTAGCCATCCTATGGCATCTGCCGTGACACCACCACGACAGTGGTTCAGGGAAGCCCCAGGGATATGCCATAGGCGCCTAGTATTGGGGCTCCTCCTGTTGTTGCTCTTCTTGTTGTGGATCTTCTTGCACAGTCCACTTTGTCTCCCTGTCAAACAAGTCAGCACAAGGGAGCCTAACAGACACAATGTGCCCATTATAATTCTTATAGCAATATGAAAAATATTCTTTCTCAGCCCTGCTCATATCCATGCGAAAAAGTAAACCAAAATCCAGCAGTCGAGACTCATTTACCATGGTACCCAAGTTATCATTAAAACCTCGTTCTGCCATAATGTATTCATGGATTAAAGTGGCAATGGCACCAACATGTAAAGGAGTTTTATCTGTGCCATTCCTACTCACAGCTAAATGCAAAGTTCTAGCAAGTATGGTTCCCAGGTTATATATAGGTGTTCTATTTTCCATTGCACATTTTAATAAATAGATCATAGGACCAGTGCAAGCAGAAGTGTTATCCCTAGCAATCCTCTAGCAAGAAACAATGCAAAATATCTAAGGCCCGGGTGTTGGATGCATGTGAGCTTGCCTCTATTCATTCTTTCAGGAATATTTTTAGCAATGCTGCGCCAGAATATGACAAGTTCTTCTCTAGAATCAGCATATGTTTCATCCCATAACCCCGTAGTTGGTACACGTATAGCCTTACAGAATTCCTCTAATGACATGACTAAATGCTGCCCCCTCATTGTAAATTTAATGACAAAAGTAGCTGGAGGAGGGTTCTTAGACTTAATTTTCCGGTGCACCACTGGTCCCTCAAACCTGAATGTAGAGAGGAATTCCCTCGAGAGTTCCACATATGTGTTGTGTGGATGGCGTGAGAACTCAAGCAGCCCCGTAGTTGCAGCAAAGGCTTGGAAATCTTCAGCAATCCCTCAATGTTCAAGAACTTCGGGGTCTTGCCATCTTGTGGTATGGACACGCAGATTTTCACCTGCAAAAACCAATTCATCCTCCCATAACTGATTATCATCATGATTGTTGGACACCCTTGATTCTCTTCTCCTTGTCCTTGAGGACATCCCAAGCAATGCCTTTCCCTTGTTCAGCATGTTACCTTGCTATACCAAAATAAAATTCAACAAAAATTAAATTGTATCACTCTAAAACATTGCTAAGGCATCCATAACTAGTCCTCTAATAAATATCATGCACTCATATCAACTAGAAAACTTAAATTCATGGAGTTCTTAGACATAATAGGTGACACCTAGTGCAGCAAAATACTTCATACACAAAGCATGGGAGCAAAAAGTAATTGGATGAGTGAAGGAGTTACATACGAAGGAGTGATTCCATCAAACAGATGTGACGCCCCGAGATCGGGCACTATGCAGATTTCAGCATTCCTGTCAAAATCCACATAATAACCGATTCCAGGTTGCCACTTGTGATAACATTACAACAGTTCACGAATATTCCGCAACAACAACAGAAAAGATATATACAAGACGACTCAAACGAGCCAAGGATACAACTGATACAATACAAAGATCCAAATAACAGCGGAAGAAACAACATAGAGTCCGACTACGGACAAGATACAAATTGGACTAAGAGTCCTGAAGATAACCGATGGCGTCCAATCCCTGCCCAGGCCAAGCCGGAGGGATTCCCAAGCTAACGTCGTCAGACTTCGAACCTGTTGACTGCAATGTGGAATATGCAGCCACGAAATGGATTCATGGGTCAGTACGGTTAAGTACTGGCAAGTGGATAAACCATACTCACAAGATACCAGCATAACCATACAACTGAAAGGAAGGGATTATTGCAAAGAAGCGGCAGCGGGCTGCACTAACTAACTGCAGAGACTCGCTACAACATCCGGCTAAAAGAAAGGGATAAGATAGCGTATCAGAACCAACTACAACTACTCACCAAACAATACCCATCCAATGTTACCCTCTACTAAGGAAGCAACCCAAGGAAACTCACATTGTTGATTCAGGTGACATTCATTTTTATGGTGGAGGTAATCTAAATTACTAGTCAAATTATCATCGTTAAGTGTAAGTTGTCTGAGTACTTGTTAGCCAGCACTTTCACCAAGTCATCCATAACCGCGGACAACACGGCTTCTCGAGAAGATTTAACCCTGCAGGGATGCACCAATTTAGCCGTACACGTAAGAATAACCCGCCAGACGGGGGATCAACCCACCAAGCGAGGTACTCAACACAACCCAACTCTTCTTCGCATCTAGCCCAAAGAACCCCGTGAAATTGAGCGCACGGCTAATCAAGCCCCACGAAGAAAAGGGGACCCTCATAGCACTCTAAGAACGTGTCTCCCTAAATGCCGACTACAAAAGTTCCACCCTGGCGCCAAGGGTTCGCACCTGCATATGCATGCGGCAAATGGAAAACCCGAACTAAATGAGGCGATTCGGACGAGATGCGAATCGAATCAGAATTGCGGGGATCGCCCATACTCGCTTCCCACATGCGGTTAGTGCGCTCATCATGGATCAATGGACAAGACCCTTTTCCTAATTAGGGTCGACACTAGCAGGCCTCAAAACCACGCCGGGCCTCCTGTCGGTGCCTTATCATCAAATTTTTATTACCCAAAACATTAACATGCTGTTGATTGAATTGAAACCCAACTATCAAACTAAACAGGTGATAAGACGGACAACGAGACTTGAGCACAAACAACACTAAGCATGCAACTACGACACGAGGGCCAGCAAGGTAAACAAACAACAGTTAATAGGAAGTGGAAGGTAGGCTATATCATGGCTGCAAGGTAAACATATGATAGGATCGAGACACAAGCATCGAATCATAAGGCTAGCATAAGAACAACGGAAATAATCGGTAACAAGTGATGAAAGGCAGCCATTTGGCAGCAAGTGAGTATACTTTCCTGGAATCCAGCAAGTAGAGGTACATCCACAGAACTTGTCGTTGCTCACATCATCTCAACGTCCTATCCGCGAAGAAGCAACGAACTAGAACAAACACCGGATGCAACAATTACTTCTACGGCAAAAGATCCAGCATGATCAAGATATGGATGCATGACAAGTTTAAGGATGCATCAAAGATAAACTAGTTGACATGGTAAACATGTTTAAATGGGCCCATATGCAATTTGGATTGCTTATGGAAAAGCCCATGAATTAATGTTGAATTAAATGATCTACAAATAACCATCATGTGAGAGTTGATTAGAATGATGCATGGATGATGAAAACAATAAGAAAACAACAATAGCTTCAGTTTGATATGTTGTTTACCCAGTTTGGAATTTTATTTATTAAGTTATGAACTTTGGCATTATAAATGATTAAACAAACATTTGTTTTTTTCACCAATTTTAAATGTTCAAAACAGATAACAAAATTTATATTTGGAAAGAACACAAAATTTTAGATGGAATACATATTTCATTTGTTGAATTTGGAATTAAAATGAACAAGTTATTAAATTGACAATTTTAAATGCATTAATTAAGAAACAGTTGTTTTCAGCAATTTAAATTATTCAAAATATAAAACAAAGTTTATATTTGGAAAGCTTATTCAATTTTGCATGGAAAACATATTTTACATGTTGGAATTGGATTTGAATTGCGCAAGTTATGAATTTTGCAATTTAAGAGGCTTAAATAAAGCATTGAATTATTGCACCACTTTTAATTAGGAAAAACAGTAAACAAATTTCATTGAAAAGGTTGAAAACATGTATAAAATGTTTCAATGAACAATTTGAGCTATTAAACACAATTTTTGGGTTATTATTGAATTTATTATGCAATTTTCCATAACCATTCTTATTCTGCCCTTTTAAGTAAACAGAGGGAAACATGTTCAAACTTAATTCAATTGTGACCAAATAAAATACCAATGTGTAGAGTTTGTTAAGAAAAAAATTTAGAGCCCAAGTTTGCTCAAATTGGATGAACCAAACTCAAGTTATGAAATTCCAAAGTTTCCAATTTTTATTGTATTTTCAGTAATTAATTATTTAGTGCAACAATTATTACAGAAACATGTTGCAAACTTGACATTAACAGAAAGGGCACAAGATTATGAATCCACAGGAATTTGAATCATTCAAATTGGAGCAAAATTCGATTTGTTATTGATTTTAGAATTAATGCAACAGATCTGCTTTTCTGGAATTCGGGCAAAAAAGGAAAAGGGCAGAAAAAAAGGTGTGGCTTTTCTGCCTGGGGGGGAATCGAACTCGGGCTGGGGCATGCGACAGGGAGTGCTACCAGTGGGGTGCTCGCTCAGATTGTTGATAGGTGTAGGGCGTGGGGGGTTTTGAGGTAACTTGTGGCCTGTCGAAACTGTAACAAGGTTGTCGGGGGGTTACCCCCGAGTAGGGTAAAGACAGGTGGTAAAGGCCGCTTACAGAAGAGAGGTTTGGTCGAGTAGCCGACTACCGAGTACTCGCTACCCGGTCGACTGCTACTCGGTCTCACCTCAAGATGACTAGAAGGAGATATCAATCAAGTTCTACCCTGTCGAGTAGAAGAGATGGCCCGAGTAGAATTGGCGGGAACCTACTCGGGCAGAAAGTCAAAGGAGCCGTTCTGACACAGGATCCCGCGTATCCTGGGTCCGTACTTGGCAGCATTCGAACTACTGTTCACGTGGGGACGGCCTGCCTGACAGTGACAGCATGGAAGCAGGCCGTGGCAGGATAAGGGGGGCCTACTCTGTGCCTAGGTACAGTGATACCAGTCTGTCCCCTAGTTTTGCCCAACGACTTTACAGAAGCAGCCAAGATCAACGACCAAAGCTGTCAGCGGGTACTCGGAGAAAGGACAGTATGCACACTATGTCGACACTTGTCTAGATTTGGACGTATCCGGCTGGGCACCGTGTATATAAGGTGCCCCGCCGCCTCCTGCGCGAGGCATGCTCCCAGAGACGCTAACGGTCGCTCCCTGGAAACCCTAGAAACCCTAAGTTCTTGACCTAGCTCTACTCGGAGAGGAGCGAGTGGCTACTCGGTAGCGTTGTAATTTGTACTGTGGCTACTCGGAGAGACATCGTAATACATAGCGAAAGGCAGGAGTAGGGGTTTTACCTCCTCACGAGGGCCCTGAACCTGGGTACATCGTGTTGTTTGTGTTGTGTGGATCTCACCTCACGCGGCTACTCGTCGCGTGATCCCTCCCCGGACACCTCCAGCGTCCATCGTCCCCACATCTTTAGCCATCCCATGGCATCTGCCGTGACACCACCACGACAGTTGGCGCCCACCGTGGGGCAACCAGCGGCGCTGGCTGGAGTTTCTGTTCGGACGGGATCTTCATCAGCGGAGCGCGTAGTTTGTGGCCTTGTCCACAGATTCGGCTCCTTCGACTTCGTCACCGACAACGCCGGCTGTTTCGGCGGCATGGCCATGCCGGAGGGCGGCTCGGTGATCTCCTTCGGCTCTCACCTCGTCTACGTCGCCACCGTCGCCAACAACGCCTACCCCGAGCTGGTGCACGATGCGGAGGATCCTCCCGCGGTTGTTGCTGCTCGCGGAAGGCCCGCATGCAGCTCTGCGTGCTGCGCTGAGGTGATGGTGACGGGCTTGGCGGCAAACGCTGGCGCAGCTGCTACTGGCGCTGCGGCCGTCGTCGAGGAGGTTGACGATCCGCCCGCGGGTGGCAGGAACCACCGGCCCTACGAGAAGGAGAGCAACCTGCCGCCTTCCACGTCTACGGTCATCCCCGCGTCTGCAGCGCGAACCGGCATGCCCACTCCCACCAACGTCGAGCTCCTAGCCGCGAGGGAGCAGCTTGAGCGGCAACGACAGGAGCTGCTTGCCGAGCAGGCGGAGCTGGAGAAGATCAGGCTTGAGCTGAGTTTGGACCAGCTCGAGTACAACAAGGCTCACGGCTTCACGCCGGTGGCCAGGAGGCCCAGCAGGGTAGGCGCTACGCGGCGCAACCTGGGTGCCGAGATGGCGACAGTTGCGGAGGAGCCCGCGCAGTCCGCCACCGCGAACACTTTCACAAGGCCAAGGTACAGCACACCCGCCAAGACGCTCAGAGCTGCGCAGGCTGTGGCTGCCGAGTTGCCGCGCCTAGATGGAGAGGCGCGTCTCAGGCAGCAGGAGAGGCTCAACGAGTTGGTGCTGGAGGCCGCCAGGCAGAACGAGGAGTTCCGCAAGGCCAACCCGGGGGCAGGAGCTTCGCAGGTGGTTCACTCGCACGCGGCTAGATCTAACGATCAGGCCTCGTCTCCGCATCCGAGCCGCGAGAAGAGCCGCAGCGGGCGTTCGGGTAGAGACAGGCAAATGCAGGTGTATGACCCGGCTGCTGCCGCGAAACAGGTTGCTGTGCCGCAGCAGCCCGGGCAGGAACACAACACTGCAAGAGCAGGCTCTCAAGCCCATCAAGCTCAAAGCCGTGTCCGAGAAGCCGCGCGTCCGGGTACTTCTCGGCAACCCGCAGCTCCGCCTACTCGGCAGAGGCAGCAGCCGCGCCCAGTGGCACCAGTCGCCAACCCGGTGGAGCAGCCTGCAACTATGCAGGTGGATAGGTATGATGATGGCTACTCGGCTATGGAGATGGCTGGTTATGACATCCATGACCGTGTCGGTGAACGTGTGTTAGCGCCTGGTGATGCAAGGCACCGGCTGGATCGTCTCAGCTTGTCGGCGCGGCTTGAGAGCACGGGTCCTCCTGGCCCCGAGTGCTTTGGCCCGCGCATCATGAACGAGCCGTCCGTGAAGGGCTTCCAGCTTGCGAGAGGCACAAAGAGCTACAATGGTAGCACCAAGCCCGAAGACTGGCTCAATGACTACGTCACCGCGGTCCACATTGCGGGTGGCAACAGGAGATGGGCGGTGCGGTACGTACCGCAGATGCTAGAGGGTCCAGCTCGCACTTGGCTCAACAACTTGCCCAAGCACAGCATAAACTGCTGGCTGGATTTCTCGGACGCCTTCGTCAGCAACTTCACGAGTACATACAAGAGGCCGAATAGGCCACAGCAGCTGTCGGCCTGCAGGCAGCGAGAAGACGAGACAGACCGCGAGTACCTTACTCGGTGGAGTACCCTGAGGAACACTTGTGAGGGTGTGAATGAAGCACAGGCCATCACTTGGTTTGCGCAGGGTTGCCGACATGGCAGCATGCTTTGGCAGAGATTGCAGAGGGAGATGCCGAACACCTTGGCCGAGACCATCAAGATTGCGGATCAGTACGCACTCGGTGATCCTACTCAGCCGCTGATGGACTCCTCTGAGCCGAGAAGGAATTTCAACAGCAGCAAGCGCAACGAGTTCCGCAACAAGCGCCGAGTAGATACTCGGTATGATCCCGAAGAGGTGAATGCAGTGAATGTCGGAGGCGGTGGTGGCCAAAGGCAGAAACCTGCTGGAGCCTACGGGCAGAACCAGAACCAGGGCCAGGGCAACAAGAAACCGTTCCGCACTGCACAGCCGAGTAGCGGGAACTCCGAGCAGCCGAAGAAGTTTGTCTTCGATGACATGAAGGATGGCCCATGCAGCTTTCACACTCATCATCCCTCGAGGCCCGCGAATCACACTACTCGGCAGTGCGAGTGGTGGGATGTGATCAAGAGTGATGGCTTGCCTCCTCCTCCTCCTCTGCCAGCTGCCAATGCTACTGTTCAGCCTACTCGCGCTCCCGCAGCTCGGCCGCCAGTCTATCCGAGAAGAGAGAATGTCAACCAGGTGGCTTTAGGAGCCAACCGGAACTTCAACAACGAGAGATACCGCAACAACAACAACAACTACAACCGCAACAACAACAACAGAGGCAACAACAACTATCAGGGCAACAACAATGGCAACAATAGCAACAATGGGGGCAATGGCTCCAACCAGTACCAAGAGCACCATGAGAGCTATATGATCTTCACTTCTGAGGTAGTCGACAAGCAGTCACAGCACAGGCGGGCCATGGAGGTCAATGCAGTGATTCCGGCTGTGCCTCACTACATGTATTGGTGTGACCAGGAGATCAGGTGGACTCGGGCAGATCACCCCAAGGTGATGCCCAATCCGGGTACCTATGCCTTGGTGCTGGATCCCACCTTCCTGGGCCCCGAGAAGAATGTGAGGTTCAGCAAGGTGCTGATCGACAACGGCAGCAGCATCAACATCGTGTACAAGGACACACTCGAGAAGCTTGGCCTGGCCGAGAACATGATGCTGCCCAGCAAGACCACCTTCCATGGCATTGTGCCCGGGATCTCATGCAACCCGATTGGCCGAGTGTGGATTGATGTGCTGTTCGGCACTCGGGAGAACTGCCGCACTGAGCGCCTGCAGTTTGAGGTGGTGGATCATCAGAGCCCCTATCATGCTCTACTCGGCAGGCCTGCTCTGAGCAAGTTCATGGCCTCTACTCATGTGGCTTATCTGAAGATGAAGATCCCGGGTCCCAATGGCATCATCACTATCTCGGGAGATTACAAGAAGTCCATAGAGTGCGCCTCTGCTAGCTCTCAGCTGGCGGAATCGATGGTGATTGCTGCCGAGAAGAAGAAGATGTACGAGGTGGTGGCCATGGCTCAGTCCGCACAAGCTGGCGCACAAGGTGTGCCGAGTACTCAGGCATGGTACTGCTTTCCAAGCTGCCAAGGAGACCAAGACAGTCCAGGTTGACCCCGAGTTCCCGGAGCGTGTGGCCATCATTGGTTCCGGGTTGGAGGAGAAATAGGAAAGCGCGCTCATCCACTTCCTCCGTGAGAATCAGGATGTGTTCGCCTGGACCAATGAAGATCTACCAGGAGTCCCGAGGGAGTTGGTTGAGCACTCTTTGCATGTGCGTCCTGACGCCAAGCCCGTGAAGCAGGCCTTGCGCCGTTTCGGGGATGAGAGAAGGAAGGCCATCGGTGATCAAATCACCAAGCTGCTGATTAGTAACTTCATCATGGAAGTGCTACACCCGGACTGGTTAGCCACCCAGTCATGGTCGAGAAGAAAAAGGAAGATCCCAAGGCTGCCACTGCATGGCGCATGTGTGTCGACTACACCGACTTGAACAAGGCATGCCCCAAGGATCCCTTCCCGCTACCTCGCATCGATCAGGTGATCGATTCCACTGCCGGCTGTGAACTGTTGTCTTTCATAGATGCCTACTCTGGTTTCCACCAGATTGCACTCAATCCTGCTGATCAAATAAAGACTGCTTTCATTACCCCGTACGGGGCTTATTGCTATCGTGTCATGTGTTTTGGCCTGAGGAATGCGGGTGCAACCTATCAGAGATGCATGCAGAAATGCTTGCATGACCAGCTCGGCAAGAATGTGCAGGTGTACGTAGATGACATCGTCATCAAAACGAATAAAACACATACTCTGCTTGCCGACTTGGAGGAAACCTTTGCTAACCTACGCAGGTACAAAATGAAACTGAATCCGAGTAAGTGTACCTTTGGTGTACCAGCTGGAAAGCTACTCGGTTTTCTGGTTTCTAGTCGGGGCATTGAAGCCAATCCGTCTAAGATAAAGGCTATTGAGAGCATGTCTTTGCCGAGATCATTAAAGGATGTGCAGAAATTCACGGGTTGTCTGGCATCTCTGAGCCGTTTTCTTGGCCGAATGGGCGAGAAGGCTCTGCCTCTGTACCAGCTGATGAAGAAGAGCGACAAGTTTGTCTGGACTCCACAGGCGGATGTGGCATTCAATGAGCTGAAAGCAATGCTGGCTAGCGCTCCCGTCTTGGCTAGTCCGCTACCCAAGGAGCCTATGCTGCTGTACATTGCTGCGACTAACCGAGTAGTCAGCGTGGTGATAGTGGTGGAGCGAGAAGAAGAAGGCAAGAGTGTGCAGCGCCCAGTCTATTATCTCAGTGAAGTGCTGTCCAGTTCCAAGCAAAACTATCCTCATTACCAGAAGATGACATATGGTGTGTACCTGGGCGCCAGGAAGCTGAAACATTACTTCCAGGAGCACCCCATCACTGTTGTGAGCTCTGCTCCCATCTCGGACATCATGGGAAACAAGGAAGCAAGTGGCAGAGTAGCCAAGTGGGCAATCGAGCTGGCTGCGTACGCTCCCGGGTACGCGAGAAGAGAAGCAATCAAGTCTCAAGTCCTGGCGGAATTTCTTGTGGACTGGGCCGAGATGCAGTACGAACCTCCCGCTCCAGTTTCCAATTATTGGAAAATGCACTTTGATGGCTCAAAGGTGAAAGAAGGCCTTGGTGCTGGCGTTGTGCTTACATCACCCAAGCGGGATCAACTCAAGTATGTGCTGCAGATTCATTTCAAGGCATCCAACAATGTAGCCGAGTACGAGGCAGTGGTGCATGGCTTGCGAGTAGCAAAGGAGGTTGGTGTGCAGCGCATTATATGCTATGGCGATTCAGATCTGGTGGTGCAGCAAGTCTCGGGTACCTGGGACGCTTTGGATGCCAACATGGCGTCGTATCGCTTCCTGGTGCAGTCAATGACTGGGTTTTTCGAAGGCTGTGAGTTCCAGCACATTCACCGAGCAGAGAACGAAGCAGCAGACGAGCTGTCCAAGTTGGGATCTTCTCGGCAGTCCATCCCGGCAGGGATTGCCTTGGAGCATTTGAGGAAGCCATCCATCAAGCCTTCCCCCAACTCGGAATCCATCTTTGTTCCTTCTCTGCCGAGTGAAGAATCTGACCCAATGGAGATTGACTGGGAGAGTGCTGCAGGGAACTCGGGGACTGCCATTCCTTACCCGGGGACTACCGCTCCCTACTCGGGGACTGCCATTCCTTACTCGGGGACTGCCATTCCTTACTCGGGGACTGCCGCTCCCTACTCGGGGACTGCCATTCCTTACTCGGGGACTGCCATTCCTTACTCGGGGACTGCCATTCCTTACTCGGGGACTGCCACTCCTTACTCAGGGACTGCCACCCTCAACCCAGAAGCTGTTGCTTTCATTGAAGAAGTTCTCGCCAATCGGTCTGGGCTGCAGAGAAGCGCTCCTACTCCTCCTGTGCAACCACCAGAGCCTGTCCCAATGGAAATGGACGAACCAGTGTTTCCCGTGCGGGAGACGCCGAGTTGGGCAATGCCCATATTATCCTTTCTAAGGGACGGCACTTTACCTGAAGATGAGGTGACTGCGAGGCAGATTCAGAGAAGATCCAAGGGCTACACCATAGTCCGAGATGTGCTGCACAAGAGAAGTGCCACTGGTGTGCTGCAACGCTGTGTGAGCCCAGAGGAAGGAGAAGAAATCCTGGTGGAGATACATCAAGGGGAATGTGGGCATCACGCCTCTTCTCGGGCCTTGGTCAAGAAAGCTTTTCGGCATGGCTTCTATTGGCTCACCGCGCTGCAGCAAGCTGAGGATATTGTGAGGAAGTGCGCTGGCTGCCAGATGTTTGCAAGTAAGATTCACATGCCAGCTTCCGGGTTGAAAACAATTCCTATCACATGGCCATTTGCTGTTTGGTGCTTGGATATGGTCGGTCCTTTCAAGCCGGCTAAGGGCAATATGACACATATCTTGGTCATGGTGGACAAGTTCACCAAGTGGATCAAGGTGAAACCTATTCGGAAGTGCGATGGGGTCACAGCTGTGAAGTTCGTGAAGGATGTGATCATGAGATATGGCTACCCGCACAGTATCATCACCGACAACGGCACCAACTTTGCAGAGGGGGCAATGGTGCGATTCTGCAGAGATAAGCATATCCGACTAGACGTTGCGTCAGTCGCACACCCTGCCTCCAATGGGCAAGTTGAGAGAGCAAATGGGATGGTACTGGCAGGCATCAAGCCGAGGCTGATTGAGCCACTGCTGAAAACACCTGGGTGTTGGCTAGAAGAGTTGCCAGCGGTGCTGTGGAGTCTAAGGACTACCCCTAACCGGTCAACCGGCTACACGCCATTCTTCTTGGTATACGGGGCTGAGGCCGTGTTGCCAATAGACTTAGAGCATGACTCCCCCCGAGTAGCCCTCTACACTGAGGTGGAGGCGAGAGAAGCTCGAGAAGACGACGTTGACCTGCTTGAAGAAGCAAGAGAGCTGACTCTGTCACGTTCGGCTATCTACCAGCAAAACCTGCGGCGCTATCATAGCCGAAAGGTGAACCCAAGGGTTTTCCAAGAAGGAGACATGGTCCTTAGGCTTGTGCAGCGCACAGCCGGGATGCACAAGTTGTCTCCTCCATGGGAAGGGCCTTTCATTGTGAGCAAAGCGCTGCACAATGATGCGTACTATCTTGTAGATGTGCGCCCATCGCAGGCGAACAGGGCAGATAAAGCTGGAGAGGAAACCAAGCGTCCCTGGAATGTAGCTCTACTTCGTCGTTTTCATTCGTAAGCAAAGATGTGTATGTATCCTCTTATCCGAGTTGAAATTCTACTCTGCAATCTGAAATTGTTCTCGGGGACTGCCCTCGTCCAAAATTGCTCTAAGTGTTTTTACTCAGTTTGTCCCTTTGTCTATTCGGTTGCTTCACTTCAGAACTCACAAGTGCATTGAGTACTGTGTTTAAACCTATATGCCAACTCTTCGACTTTGCTGCTGTCCGAAACCCGGCTTCATGGCAAGCAAGAGAACAAGCAAAAGGTCAATGAGCACACGAAAATCACTAAGGAAGAAAGAGTGCAGGAACCGAGTAGATTGTCGGTTACTTTTTGTTCACTGTTTTCGTCTTCTCGGCTAAGTGGTGAGCTGCGTTATCATGATTGTTTCTAGCGGCTAAGTATTTGCAGCCTTGCTCCTTGATTCTTGTGACTCGAATACCAAACAAGCGACAAGTCGCAGGTAGAGCAGAGATGAAAAGACAGGGTGAATAAGAAATGCTACTCGGGGACTCGCATGGAAACACAACTCGGCATTAAGCCAGTGTCGTTCAAATTGATTAATGTCAACATAAACAGAGTGGGCATAAAAACTGTGTAGCAAGCAAAATAAAGGTAGTCTGTTACATCTGCTCCCGGCATCCCGGGGATCTGATAAAGGTTCAAGTGAAAAAAGATTGCAGGTTGCTTCAAGTTGAAGAGGCGATGTTCTCGGCGCTGGCCTTGGCAGCTGTTTCCTCGGCGGCGGTCCTGGCAGCAGCTTCTTCGGTGGCAGTCGTGGCGGCTGTTCCTTCGGTGCTGGCGTGGGTGGCATCAGCCTCCGTCTGCACGGCGGCGGATTCCTCCATCTCGGCATCCTCCTGGGTGGCCGCCTGCTCGGAAGTGGCCGTGGCCACCGAGACGGGTCCTGGAGCCGAGGAGGAGCCTGAAGCATGGCCAGGAGGAGGCACCGTGTCGTCGAGAGCAGCACCGGAGGAGGTGCCGAAGTCGAGTGGCTCGGAGTCGATGTGCGCCCCTTCGTCTTCGTCGCTACTCGCGACAACGGCGGCCTTTCCCTTTCCGGCCTTGCCCTTAGGAGATTCGAAGAAGTCGCCAAGGTCTTCCTCTTCGTCATCATCTTCTTCATCCTCGTACTCGGTGTCGGGTTCGGGGACGCCCTCGATGTAGACCTCCGTCTCGGCGCACTCTGCGACTTCATACGCAATCTGCTTGCGCAAGGCCACGCTCTCGGCATCCGTCTCCCACTTGGAGTTATTGCGCTTCCCGCGGATGCGCTGCATATCGAGGTTTTCATACCAGGATGCTATGCAGAGAAGCATCACGTCCGCACCAGCACGGGCTCCGGAGGCTCGCCACTTTTTCAACTCGGCCTTCACGTTCTCCAGCTTGAGGGCGAGTTCCCGCATGTTTCTTGGCTCGGGATCATGAGGCCAGAACAGCCGGTGGAGCTCAAAGCCCACATGAATCAAGTCAGTTCCGACGCCGGACAGCATTTCGAAGTAATCTTTAAGCACCAGCAGGCTGTCCTCGATTTCAGCCCTGGTGTCAATTGGCTCACCCAGCGAAAGGCGAACTGCTCGGGCCTTGGCTACCGTAGGCGCAGAGGTAGAATCAAGACGAGGCCAGATATCTGAAATAGCAGGTAGCAAGATCAAAAACCGAGAATAAAGAGGAAGCCGAGAAGGAACAAGACCGAGAAGAAAAGGTGCAATAAAGAGAAAACTTACCGATCAGTTGGCGGCGCAGCTGCTGCAGCTTGGCTCTCCAGGACTCCTCGTTGCCAATGTGCTTTGATTGGATCTGGCGCAGGGTGTCCATCTGAGCGAAGAGATCAGCGTTGGTTTTCTTCAAAGTTTCGCACTCAGCCTCGAGGGCCCTCTCCTTGGCCTTGAAAGTGGTCTCGGCCTTGGCCTTCTCGGCGATTGCCTTGTCCCTCTCGGCGCCAATCTTGACGGCATCTTGGAGTGCTTTCTGAAGCTGGACCTGCAGCTTCTCCATCTCGGTGGTGTGGTCCTTCACCAGAGTAATGGCCTGGTCGGATAGCTGCTTCTCCACCTCCGCTGGCTTGACGCAATCTTGATGTGCCTCAGCAAATGACTTATAATCTTCTGCGAAAAGATAGATGAGGTCAGTAAATGGGCAGAGAAAAACCAAACTCAAGGTCACACCGAGTAAACAGCAAACTCACCTTCAAGTTTCTTTATGGTGGCCTCGGCGTTCTCCACAAAGCTACGGCATTTTCCATGCTCATCTGCCAAGGCCTTCAGTTTATCTGCAGAGAAGGAAAGGTTAGCGCATAAGAAAGCAAAAGCGGGCGTAAACATAAAACGCAGAAACCGCGTAGCTAAAGGCGTACCCTGCACTTCAGCCAGCTGTTGGGTGCTGGTGGTGGCATCTTTACTCGCGGCCTCAGCCATTGCTTTCTCCTTCTCCAGTACGGCGATACGCCTCCTGGCGATGGAGTGGTTCCAGAGAAGGGTGCGGTACAAGTGTGTCCGCTTAAGGACGCTATCCTGAGAAGCGAGAAGAAGCGAGTTAGAAAAAGCAGAGAAGATTCAACCCGAGTAGGAGGCTACTCGGAGAGTATCCACCTACTCGGCTAGAATCTCGGGGACTGGGGGTGATGGTAAAGAACAAGGAAGGCGAATAGAAGAGAAGGAATCTCAACTCGGAAAAAGCAAAAAAGGCTTACTGCGTAGCTCTGTTCGATATCTTCGGCGTTCTTGCGGTGCAAGAACATCTTGGCTGCGAGGGTTGCGGTATCGGTGGAGACGGACATGGGCTGGTGTCCCAGATCAACCTTATTCCAATCCACGCGGTAGTGGTCGATGGAGCCAAGGGTCAAGCCGTGCCATTTCTCCTCTCCGAGAACCCTGCTGTCCCACCTGGCGTTGATGTGGCCAACAGTGTCCAAAACCTGTTCAAGACCCTTGGAGGTTATTGGCTTGTCTTGGGCTCCCCGAGAAGCAATATTGACGGGTTTGTTTTGAGCTGGATCGAAGGGAGGAGTATTCCTGGCTACAACTTTCCTTCCCTTCTGAATAGCTAAAGCTTTATCTTGGGGAGGGAAGCCGATGGTGTGTTGTTGGCTAACCTCAATCATATACTCCGGGTAGCAGGGCTGACCAGCAGCGCGAGCATCAGCCGAGAGCGCAGCAGGAATGGGGCCGGACTCGCGGATCACGAGCGCTCCGCCTGCGGATGCGCCTTGGTCTCTGGCCCTTTTCTTCGTTTGCTCCTTCTCGATTCCCTGCTTCTCGAGATCCTCGGGTTTCTTCCCGTCAGTCTTGGCCTTTGTCTTCTCGGCGACTGCTTTCTCGGCAGCTTGCTTCTCGGCCTTCTTCTGCTCAGCCCTGGCTTTCTTCTGCTCGGCCTTGGCTCTCTCAGCAGCTTCTTTCTCAGCTTTGACCTTCTCGGCGGCTTCCTCCTCGGCCTTGGCCTTCTCAGCAGCTTCCTTCTCGGATTCCCTTCTGACAACCTCGTTCCTCAGAGCATCAAGGGCCTGTTGCCTGGTTACTCGCCCAGGAGAGCTGGATGTGTCCTTGCTCTGTGGCGACGAGGAGGAAGTTGGTGGTGTAGGGCCTTGCGCAGTTGGTGGCGTAGGGCCTTGCGCAGTTGGTGGCGCCGCAGATCCATCGCCCGGTGCAGCTCCTGGATGAACGCTACTCGGTGCGCCGCCTGGCAGGGGGTAGACGTCTGCTATAGTAGCATCCGCGGCGGTGTCGTCTTTCACCAGCTGCTCGGCAGTAATGTTCTCTTGTGCGGCAGCCTCGGTGGTGGGCTGCTCCCGTTCTACTTCTGGCCGCTCAAGGGCGGCGGCGTCTTGCATTTCTTGTTCTTGGTTCTCCTCGGCGTTGCTAGCCGGAGGAGAAGGGGGTCTCTCTTCGTGAATGATGGTATCTTGTGCTGCTGGCTCTGGTTCTGCTCCTCGAGCACCACTAGCCTGTGCGTTGGTGGCAGCAGCATTGGTGGCGTCGTTCTCGTCGTCAACGAGGTCGATCAGGGGTACTGCTGTCTCCCTGTCTTGGCCGGACGCAAAGGCTGCGTTTGCATCCATGGCAGGACTGCAGAGAAGAAAGAAGTCAGGGATTGGAAGAAGATTTGGGAGAAAACAGTACTACGCGAGAAGGAGGGCAAACGAGAAGAGAACTCACGCAGTGGTGGATTTAAGCTGTCGTCGGGGTTTCTTGACAGTAACCTTCTTCTTCTTCTCGGCGGCCTCCTCCTTCTCGGCGGGCTTCCTCTTCTTGGCTGGAGGTGCCTGCGCTTCGCTGCCGGTCCGTTTGCGGGTTTCGGGAGGGGCAGTAGACAGAGGTTGGACGACAAGGGGCGCATCGCCCTCGTTCTCGTCCTCATCCTCGTCGTCCTTCTCCGCAGCGGCCTCGTCTGAGAAATTCAAAAGAGAAGAAGGAAGAATCAGAAACAGCAATGCAAGGGGTTGGTGTTACTCAGAAACAAACAAGATGAAAATAACAATACCGTGAGAGCCTTCATCCGACCAAGTGCGGAGAGCATCGCGCTTGTCAGGAACGGGGCTGCTCTGTTCCGCGTCACCAGAGGGCAGCATGTCATCCTCCTCGCGGTCGTCGGACCAGTTGTCCTCAAAAACTTCGCGACTCTCAATCAACTGTCGAGTAAGAGTCTGAAAGACAGAGAAGGATCATAAGTCAACCGAGTATCAGGATGGGACTCTACTCGGATAGGCGTGCAAACACAAAGCACACTAAGCCTATGCAGTTTTCTAAGTGTTCTACCCGGATAGGCGTGCAAACACAAAGCATACTAAGCCTAAGCGCGAGTCGACTAAGTGCTCTACTCGGTGCACCCGGTGATTGCTAGTCGGGGCGGAAAGGGAAGTTATCTACTCGGGAAGCAAAGGCGAAAGCAGAGTAGGAACAGCGTACCCGGGCAATCGGTTGCGTGCGGCTGTACGGGACGAAACCATACCGCCACTTCTCGCTAAGGCTTGTCTTCAGAATGTTCTTGGCATGATAGGCAACGTCGACGTCGTCGATTTCGATGGTGGTGGTCCTGGTGCAGTCGCGGGGGCCTCCCATGTAACACATGAGATGGCAACGCTCCTGCAGAGGGAGCACTCGGCGCTTGATCCAGCACACCACCGGGTCGTCGTTCTTGAGGCCCAGTTTCTTCAGCTCGCCGAGTCTATCTTCTATCTCGATGGCGATTTCGTCGATGGTGGGCTTCTCCTTCCAGTTCGACCCGAGTGGAGCACGATTCCTCCAAGCGGGCAGGTTGATTCGATCATCAACCGCACCCCCTTCCGTGGCGGGGACATTCTTGACATAGAAGAAGGTCTGCTGCCACATTCGGCAGGAATCCAGCCCCTGGATGCGGGGATGATTCGTCCCGGTCCGCTGCACCATCATGGCACAGCCCGTGTCGGTGGCGCGGCCGATGCCTGCGGCGTCTTTCTTCCCGACTGACTACTGGCGAAGATTGAAATACCTGAGCCACGTATCAGTCGTGGGCCTGATGCCGAGGAAAGCCTCGCAGACCACCGCATGGTAGGCGAGGAAGACGACCGCGTTGGGCGGCAGATGATGCATCTGCAGCCCGAAGTGGTCGAGGAACTTGCGCAGGAAGTTGGAGGCGGGCAGTCCAAAGCCGCGCTCGAAGTGCGACATGAAGACCACCCGCTCGCCGTCCCGCGGAGCTGGCACAACCTCGTCGTCGGGTGCCCGGCACTCCACGCCGGGGGGAACCCTTCTGCTGGTCACGAGCCAGGCGAGATTGGCCTTGGTGACGGAGGAACCCGCCCAGCTAGCCTTGGCCATCGTTGCGAGTGGAAGGAGTGGATGATTTCGAATGGAGTTGTTCGGTGGAGTGAGTCCGCGGCGGCGCGGAAGCTTGCGCGGCGGCGGAGGGCTCGGTGGCGAAGAAGAACAAGAGGCAGAGGAGGAAAAGTGCAGGGAAGGGGAAAAGGAAGTTACCGCGGGGGTATTTATATCTCCCTCGCGAGATTACCGTTACCACCGCGGAAGTGGGATCGACTGTGGCGTGTGGTAGGTCCTGTGGCCGGCTAGAAACGCACACAAGCGCGGGCTGCGCGCGTAACGGCCGCATTTGATCCCACCATCAGATCGTGGCCAGTAATTGCGCGTGATGGGACATGACGGCCAGTGGGCCCACAGCGTGAAAACTGGACGCGTGGCGTCGTGTCCTGGGCAACCAAACGACGAGGTCGTGGATGCTTGACACGTGGGCAGTGCCTGCGTGAAGGGCTGGATGTTGCTCTGCGCTGCAGAGGCTCAGTTTGCGAATTTTCGCTAAGTCTTGTTACTCGGATATAGAGTAGAAAGCAAGTGCTACTCGGAAGAGAGGAAACTCAAGGTACTTTCCAGATAGCTACTCGGAGGACCTACTCGGCATCTTGAGGTTCGATGGCTGAGATGCAAAGGCTGGTTTTAAGCTGGCAGAGCCTAGTGAACAAGTTCGCAAGACTCAACCAGCTTCGGGGACTGCTGTCGGGGGGTTACCCCCGAGTAGGGTAAAGACAGGTGGTAAAGGCCGCTTACAGAAGAGAGGTTTGGTCGAGTAGCCGACTACCGAGTACTCGCTACCCGGTCGACTGCTACTCGGTCTCACCTCAAGATGACTAGAAGGAGATATCAATCAAGTTCTACCCTGTCGAGTAGAAGAGATGGCCCGAGTAGAATTGGCGGGAACCTACTCGGGCAGAAAGTCAAAGGAGCCGTTCTGACACAGGATCCCGCGTATCCTGGGTCCGTACTTGGCAGCATTCGAACTACTGTTCACGTGGGGACGGCCTGCCTGACAGTGACAGCATGGAAGCAGGCCGTGGCAGGATAAGGGGGGCCTACTCTGTGCCTAGGTACAGTGATACCAGTCTGTCCCCTAGTTTTGCCCAACGACTTTACAGAAGCAGCCAAGATCAACGACCAAAGCTGTCAGCGGGTACTCGGAGAAAGGACAGTATGCACACTATGTCGACACTTGTCTAGATTTGGACGTATCCGGCTGGGCACCGTGTATATAAGGTGCCCCGCCGCCTCCTGCGCGAGGCATGCTCCCAGAGACGCTAACGGTCGCTCCCTGGAAACCCTAGAAACCCTAAGTTCTTGACCTAGCTCTACTCGGAGAGGAGCGAGTGGCTACTCGGTAGCGTTGTAATTTGTACTGTGGCTACTCGGAGAGACATCGTAATACATAGCGAAAGGCAGGAGTAGGGGTTTTACCTCCTCACGAGGGCCCTGAACCTGGGTACATCGTGTTGTTTGTGTTGTGTGGATCTCACCTCACGCGGCTACTCGTCGCGTGATCCCTCCCCGGACACCTCCAGCGTCCATCGTCCCCACATCTTTAGCCATCCCATGGCATCTGCCGTGACACCACCACGACAAAGGTTCAGTTAACGAACCGATCGTGGAGGGCGACGGCCGGCGGCCTGCAGCTTGGCTCGATGGCCAGCTCTCAGAGCACGGGAGGAAGGGGAAGGGGGGTGGCCCGAGGGCGGAGGGGAGAGGCTCACCGAGGGGAGGCGAGGACGACGTGGTCGGGGGAGTTGGGGTGCGGATCGAGGCGTCGACCTGCAGGCGGTCCGCACCTGACGAACGGAGGAGGGGAGGAAGGACGGCGGCGGCGTTGTAGTCGACCTCGGGCTGCTCCCGCTGCGCGTAGAGGAAGAGGGTGCCCCCGGGGTTCCATTCCCGGGCACGGTACAGCTCGAGGAGGACCGTGGAGGTGGCGCCAAGGTCTCAAATTGGCAGCCATGGTGGCTCCCTCATCTTTCTTCAGAGATGTACAGAGGAAGGTGGAGACGGGATCTGGGAGGAAAAGAGGAGCCTTTCTTGTGGAGGGGGACGAGGAAGATGGCTTGACGGAGGGGAAAGAGAAGAGGGGAGGAGCGGGGCGGCATGTGCGGTGGGTGGTGGTGCTCTGCTGCTGCCCTGCTTTTCTTCAGAAAAGGAGAGGGGCAGGGGGTCACGCCCTCTGTGTGATTCGTACGGAGGAAAGAGACAGGTGGGGGGGTGGTTGGGCCTTGGGCTGGTGGGCTGGCCTGCCTCTCCCTGGGCTGCTCTCTTTTTTTTTGCTTACACATTTTTGTAGAAAGAAAGAGAGAGAGGAAAAGAGAGAGGTTTTGGGGTTTTATTTTATGAATAAATTTTCTAATGAAATACCTAACAGCAAGATCAAAGTTATGTTAACATTATTTCCAAAAAATTTGAAATGGCCAAAAGATTTAAAATGGCTATTTGAATTTCAAATAGGGTTCATAAGGATTTGATTTTTAAACAACTTTATTCAATAGACTCAAACAATTATGAAAACTTATTGAATTTAATTGTTTGCAAGATTTTAATTTTTAAACCCACATTTGGAACATGCCAATTATGGATGAATTGATTTGAATTTGAATTTGCCATTAGGGTGTTGATAAAAAGGAATTTTTATTAACAAGCAATTTAAATAAATTCAACTTCAAAACTATTGAAAAACAATTTGAGTTGTTTAGTTTGCAACTTTTAATTGGAAATTTTGGACATGTTTTGAAAGTTTAAATTGGTTTGAACTTTTGAGTTGTTTTGAAAACATGGTGCAATTCTTATGATGCATGTGATGCGAAGCAAAAAGAAAAACAACCCCCTTTCTAACTTAGGGGGAACACCCCAGGTGTTACAGACGACACCACTAACAAGGGATTGCGCCCTCGCAATCCACCTGCTAACCCGGGAGGGGAAAGAAGTTCGACTATCGATTCTTCATGCTTCCAGTTGATCTCCTCGACACCACTAACAAGGGCTTCTCGACACCACTAACAAGAGATTCTTGCTCGGGTTGATGACGATGTTCTTCCACCAGGAATCTTCCGATGATCGAACCTATTAGGTTAAAGGCTCAGAAAACGTCCACCTACGTAGGATCCTAACACTTTGAAAGATAGACAAGGGGGGAGACTCCAAAACAAATAAGGTGGGAGGGGAAATAGAATAGAGATAAGGAGAAAACAAGAATCCTATTGAGATGTTTCCAAAACAGGTTTTGCACAAATAGTTTTTGACACTCTAGAAACACGACCGTTAGTGAGGTTATCCTACAGGCTTTGCGGACCCGTTGCTTCGATAACCATTCATATCGAAACAATATCGGGAATCGGAAACCATGCTCTGATACCATTTGTGACGCCCCGAGATCGGGCACTATGCAGATTTCAGCATTCCCGCCAAAATCCACATAATAACCGATTCCAGGTTGCCACTTGTGATAACATTACAACAGTTCACGAATATTCCGCAACAACAACAGAAAAGATATATACAAGACGACTCAAACGAGCCAAGGATACAACTGATACAATACAAAGATCCAAATAACAGCGGAAGAAACAACATAGAGTCCGACTACGGACAAGATACAAATTGGACTAAGAGTCCTGAAGATAACCGATGGCGTCCAATCCCTGCCCAGGCCAAGCCGGAGGGATTCCCAAGCTAACGTCGTCAGACTTCGAACCTGTTGACTGCAATGTGGAATATGCAGCCACGAAATGGATTCGTGGGTCAGTACGGTTAAGTACTGGCAAGTGGATAAACCATACTCACAAGATACCAGCATAACCATACAACTGAGAGGAAGGGATTATTGCAAAGAAGCGGCAGCGGGCTGCACTAACTAACTACAGAGACTCGCTACAACATCTGGCTAAAAGAAAGGGATAAGATAGCGTATCAGAACCAACTACAACTACTCACCAAACAATACCCATCCAATGTTACCCCCTACTAAGGAAGCAACCCAAGGAAACTCACACTGTTGATTAAGGTGACATTCATTTTTATGGTGGAGGTAATCTAAATTACTAGTCAAATTATCATCGTTAAGTGTAAGTTGTCTGAGTACTTGTTAGCCAGCACTTTCACCAAGTCATCCATAACCACGGACAACACGGCTTCTCGAGAAGATTTAACCCTGCAGGGATGCACCAATTTAGCCGTACACGTAAGAATAACCCGCCAGACGGGGGATCAACCCACCAAGCGAGGTACTCAACACAACCCAACTCTTCTTCGCATCAAGCCCAAAGAACCCCGTGCAATTGAGCGCACGGCTAATCAAACCCCACGAAGAAAAGGGGACCCTCATAGCACTCTAAGAACGTGTCTCCCTAAATGCCGACTACAAAAGTTCCACCCTGGCGCCAAGGGTTCCCACCTTCATATGCATGCGGCAAATGGAAAACCCGAACTAAATGAGGCGATTTGGATGAGATGCGAATCGAATCAGAATTGCGGGGGGCGCCCATACTCCCTTCCCACATGCGGTTAGTGCGCTCATCATGGATCAATGGACAAGACTCTTTTCCTAATTAGGGTCGACACTAGCAGGCCTCAAAACCACGCCGGGCCTCCTGCCGGTGCCTTATCATCAAATTTTTATTACCCAAAACATTAACATATTGTTGATTGAATTGAAACCCAACTATCAAACTAAACAGGTGATAAGACGGACAACGAGACTTGAGCACAAACAACACTAAGCATGCAACTACGACACGAGGGCCAGCAAGGTAAACAAACAACAGTTAATAGGAAGTGGAAGGTAGGCTATATCATGGCTGCAAGGTAAACATATGATAGGATCGAGACACAAGCATCGAATCATAAGGCTAGCATAAGAACAACGGAAAGAATCGGTAACAAGTGATGAAAGGCAGCCATTTGGCAGCAAGTGAGTATACTTGCCTGGAATCCAGCAAGTAGAGGTACATCCACAGAACTTGTCGTTGCTCACATCATCTCAACGTCCTATCCGCGAAGAAGCAACAAACTAGAACAAACACCGGATCCAACAATTACTTCTACGGCAAAAGATTCAGCATGATCAAGATATGGATGCATGACAAGTTTAAAGATGCATCAAAGATAAACTAGTTGACATGGTAAACATGTTTAAATGGGCCCATATGCAATTTGGATTGCTTATGGAAAAGCCCATGAATTAATGTTGAATTAAATGATCTACAAATAACCATCATGTGAGAGTTGATTAGAATGATGCATGGATGATGAAAAAAATAAGAAAACAACAATAGCTTCAGTTTGATATGTTGTTTACCCAGTTTGGAATTTTATTTATTAAGTTATGAACTTTGGCATTTTAAATGATTAAACAAACATTTGTTGTTTTCACCAATTTTAAATGTTCAAAACAGATAACAAAATTTATATTTGGAAAGAACACAAAATTTTAGATGGAATACATATTTCATTTGTTGAATTTGGAATTAAAATGAACAAGTTATTAAATTGACAATTTTAAATGCATTAATTAAGAAACAGTTGTTTTCAGCAATTTAAATTATTCAAAATAGAAAATAAAGTTTATATTTGGAAAGCTTATTCAATTTTGCATGGAAAACATATTTTACATGTTGGAATTGGATTTGAATTGCCCAAGTTATGAATTTTGCAATTTAAGAGGTTTAAATAAAGCATTGAATTATTGCACCACTTTTAATTAGGAAAAACAGTAAACAAATTGCATTGAAAAGGTTGAAAACATGTATAAAATGTTTCAATGAACAATTTGAGCTATTAAACACAATTTTTGGGTTATTATTGAATTTATTATGCAATTTTCCATAACCATTCTTATTCTGCCCTTTTTAGTAAACAGAGGGAAACATGTTCAAAATTAATTCAATTGTGACCAAATAAAATACCAATGTGTAGAGTTTGTTAAGAAAAATTTTTAGAGCCCAAGTTTGCTCAAATTGGATGAACCAAACTCAAGTTATGAAATTCCAAAGTTTCCAATTTCTATTGCATTTTCAGTAATTAATTATTTAGTGCAAACATTATTACAGAAACATGTTGCAAACTTGACATTAACAGAAAGGGCACAAGATTATGAATCCACAGGAATTTGAATCATTCAAATTGGAGCAAAATTCTATTTGTTATTGATTTTAGAATTAATGCAACAGATCTGCTTTTCTGGAATTCGGGCAAAAAAGGAAAAGGGCAGAAAAAAAGGTGTGGCTTTTCTGCCTGGGGGGGAATCGAACTCGGGACTGCTGGGGCGTGCGATAGGGAGTGCTACCAGTGGGGTGCTCGCTCAGATTGTTGATAGGTGTAGGGCGTGGGGGGTTTTGAGGTAACTTGTGGCATGTCGAAACAGTAACAAGGTTCAGTTAACGAACCGATCATGGAGGGCGACGGCCGGCGGCCTGCAGCTTGGCTTGATGGCCAGCTCTCAGAGCACGGGAGGAAGGGGAAGGGGGTGGCCCGAGGGCGGAGGGGAGAGGCTCACCGAGGGGAGGCGAGGACGACGTGGTCGGGGGAGTCGGGGTGCGGATCGAGGCGTCGACCTGCAGGCGGTCCGCACCTGACGAACGGAGGAGGGGAGGAAGGACGGCGGCGGTGTTGTAGTCGACCTCGGGCTGCTCCCGCTGCGCGTAGAGGAAGAGGGTGCCCCCGGGGTTCCATTCCCGGGCACGGTACAGCTCGAGGAGGACCGTGGAGGTGGCGCCAAGGTCTCAAATTGGCAGCCATGGTGGCTCCCTCATCTTTCTTCAGAGATGTACAGAGGAAGGTGGAGACGGGATCTGGGAGGAAAAGAGGAGCCTTTCTTGTGGAGGGGGACGAGGAAGATGGCTTGAGGGAGGGGAAAGAGAAGAGGGGAGGAGCGGGGCGGCATGTGCGGTGGGTGGTGGTGCTCTGCTGCTGCCCTGCTTTTCTTCAGAAAAGGAGAGGGGCAGGGGGTCACGCCCTCTGTGTGATTCGTACGGAGGAAAGAGACAGGTGGGGGGGGGGTGGTTGGGCCTTGGGCTGGTGGGCTGGCCTGCCTCTCCCTGGGCTGCTCTCTTTTTTTTTTGCTTACACATTTTTGTAGAAAGAAAGAGAGAGAGGAAAAGAGAGAGGTTTTGGGGTTTTATTTTATGAATAAATTTTCTAATGAAATACCTAACAGCAAGATCAAAGTTATGTTAACATTATTTCCAAAAAATTTGAAATGGCCAAAAGATTTAAAATGGCTATTTGAATTTCAAATAGGGTTCATAAGGATTTGATTTTTAAACAACTTTATTCAATAGACTCAAACAATTATGAAAACTTATTGAATTTAATTGTTTGCAAGATTTTAATTTTTAAACCCACATTTGGAACATGCCAATTATAGATGAATTGATTTGAATTTGAATTTGCCATTAGGGTGTTGATGAAAAGGAATTTTTATTAACAAGCAATTTGAATAAATTCAACTTCAAAACTACTGAAAAACAATTTGAGTTGTTTAGTTTGCAACTTTTAATTGGAAATTTTGGACATGTTTTGAAAGTTTAAATTGGTTTGAACTTTTGAGTTGTTTTGAAAACATGGTGCAATGCATATGATGCATGTGATGCAAAGCAAAAAAAAACAACCCACTTTCTAACTTAGGGGGAACACCCCAGGTGTTACAACAGATTTGAAAAATCTGCCTCAAATGTGGAGATCGAGGATTGACGAAGAAACAGAGCACGGGAAAAATGGAGGAGATGAACTGGGGTTGGTTTTCGGTCGAAAGGGAGCTTTATGAGCATTGGATGGGCCCCAGCATCCACTTGTGGCCAAAAATTGGGTATCCCACGCGGCCAAGGAATCTGGCCGCGTGGAGGTACCTATTTTTGCCCCTGGTGGCCTGCTGGTACTCCCCCACTGGCTGCTGGTCCCTTCGGGCAAAAAACTGACCCCCTAATTTTTCTAGAATTTTACGTGAAACTTGTCTACAGAGAATTTCTAAAACATCATATTCTGTGATTTCTGATTCTAAAATTTTTAATACTATGTCTATGTCTAACAATTTTAAAGCAAATAACATAAAAAATGCAATTTAAATGTTTGTGAATCATGCCTTCATCATTTCCACATTAATAATGAGGTTGATCAGGTCTCATTAGCAACATGTAAAGAATATAGCTCATGATTCTTATTATTACTTATTATAAAACAATAAATCAAGTTACATCATATTTGATTGGAATGGTCCCAATCATCAATATTTCATACCTTGGTGCTGGAGGTGGTATAGGTATTTCAATGCTACCAATCTTAATGGAATTTATTTGTATAGCATTCACACTTGTGCTCATACTTGTAACATGTTTCTTCTTGGGAAAATAAATAGTGCGCTCTTTGCCTTCAACATTAAATGTCACTTTGCTCTCAGTGCAATTTATCACAGCTCCTGCAGTATTCAAAAAAGGTCTACCAAGAATAATAGGTAGATTATCATCTTCGGGCATTTCTAATATAACAAAATCAGTAGGTAACAACTCATTAGCAATAGAGATGGGAACATCCTCACATATTCCTATAGGTACAGCAGTTGTTTTATCAGCCATTTGTAAAGATATTTCTGTTGGAACTAGTTTGTTGAAATTAAGCTTCTTATATAGTGAGAAAGGCATAACACTAACACCAGCTCCTAAATCACATAATGCATATTTCACATAGGCTTCTTTAATTTTGCAAGGAATAGTAGGAATACCAGGATCTCCACGTTTTTCAGGCAATTTTCCTTTAAATGAATAATCAGCAAGCATAGCAGTAATAGCATCAGTAGGTATCTTTCTTTTATTAGTGACAATATCTTTCATGTATTTTGAATATGGAGGATTCTTAATAGCATCAATAAGTGGAATCTCTAATTTCATATTCTTAATCATATCATAAAATTGCCCATACCTCTCTTCATCTTTTGTTTTTGATACCTCTTGGGGATATGGAATGGGTCTTTGTACCCATGGATCCCTTTCTTTACCTTTATCTTTATCTTTATTTGGTTTCTTATTCTTCTTGGTCTTCTCAATAGGAGGCTGAGGATCCTCCTTACCAGCAGCTTCTTCATTATTATCATCATGTTGTTCAATATCAGGTGGAGATGATTCTTCTTCTTCATTATTATCATCCTCAGTTTCAGCATCAGAAATAGAAATATCCTTGTCTTGCTCATTGGAGTCATCATCATGCTCATTTTCATTGGGAGATTTTCCTGCAAAAGATTTATCTTTAAGAGAAACTTGCTCTTTTCTTTTAGGATGATCATCAGGATAATCAGGATCCTGGGAGCTTGCACCTCCTCTTGTATTAACTCCACATAATTGTTTTTGTTTATTCAGATTTTCATACAATTGATTTTGTAAAGAAATCATTTGCTCAACTTGATTGTTCATCATTTCACAATGTTTAACAATTCTTTTAACTTCCCCTACACTAGCTTTTAAATTTTCACGGAGGAAATTAATTTTATGATGGTTTTCCATGATAGTCATTCTAATTTTACGCTCCTCAGGATTATCATGATAAGCAAAATTGTTAACATAAGAGACATCAACAGGAGGTGTTACCTCCTCATTACCTTCCATAGGGAGTATAGAGTTCACTTGAATTGGAAAGCATGGTTCATCAGTAGGAAGTTTAATATCCATTTCAGATAATTCCTTGAGATGAGAGGTTTTAATTCCCTTCTCTTTAATATCCTTGGAAGCTTCAGCCATTGTTTCTTGGTTCAGTTCGAGTATACCTCCTTTCTTCTCTCGGAGTGTCTCATTTTTATCTATCTCCTCAATGTTCCAATCAGCTTCATTCTCGAGAATAGACTCCAGTAATTCAATTGCTTCATCAACACTTCTGTCCCTAAAGATATTCCCTGCAATACTATCAAGGTAGTCTCTTGTTTCCCCCATTAGTCCATTATAGAATATATCAAGCAATTCATTAGGTTTAAAACCATGACCAGGACATTTCTTACACATTTTACCAAATCTCCCCCAAGCTTGGGGTAGACTCTCTTTCTTATCTTGTTTAAAATTGCCAATTTCAACAGTTAATGCATGTATCCTTTCAGCAGGAAAATATTTATTGAAAAACAAGTGCAAGCATTATTCCTTACTAGTAATACATGCAGGTCCTAAACGATTATACCAAACTCTAGCATCTTCACCCAAAAAAAAGGAAACAATTTTAAGAATAAATAATGTTGACGGATTTCATCATTTCCAAATGTAGTAGATAAAGCAAGCAATTCAGCAATATGATCAAGAGGAGACTCCTCATCCTTTCCACAGAATCTAGACTTCTCAACTATCTCAATTATCTCAGGATTAACATTGAATTCATAAACTTTATCTCTAATTCTAATAGCTGGGCCACACAAATTCCTAGTAGCAGCAAAACAGTTTCCAAGAGATGCATCATCATAAATAGAGAGTTTATCAAGTTTTGTATAATCAGGTGATATAAAGGCCTCAATAAATGCTTCTTCTTCTTTAGAAGAGGCCCCATATTCATACTCCCTACGAGTCTCATTTCTTTCGAGCTCAAGTTCTACATTTTCATCTATAGAAGATTCAGGAATTTCAGTTGTTTCAGGTGTTTCATTTGCCTCAGGTGTTTCAATAGTTTCAGGAATTTCAGAAGCTAGTTCTTTGTCTACATTATCAAGTGTTTGATCATTAGATGTACTAGTAGACATTTTTAACAATGGTGATTTACCAGCTATTCCTTTCTTTTTCTTAGCAGCCACAGTAGAAACAATATTAGGTGAAAAATTTGGTCTACTAGGCAAATCATTACCAGAACGAGTAGTCGAAGGCATTACCTCCTTTGAAGTCTCCTTTCCCTTTCCCATTGTAGGGAACAAGAAAGTGCAGCAAGTAGACAATAACAAGTGGTCTTACCAATAAAGCTAGGCTCCCCGGCAACGGCGCTAGAAAACAGTCTTGATGGCTCCCAAGTGCAGGAGATCAATCGTAGTCTTCGATGGGAAGTATTACCCAAATTTGTAGTTCGACTCAGTGGGAACAGAAGAATACCGGTGAGACTTTAGCAATTGGGACGTCACTCCCAACCACACCTGTGTATCAACAAACTTGCAGCGAGAGTGGTGAGTGTAATAATGCAGTGAAAGTAAACAAACAGAAAGTAAATGGAGAGCAAGTGTTTTCCCAGTTTTCACCGGAAAAGAGTGAAAGTAAACCAGAGACTAAAATGCAGGCATGAGGTGACAGCCGGGTGTTGCACGGATAAGATTGATCATGTAATAATGTTTTGCTAGCAGCGGGGCCTTTCTCTATCTCAGTTTTATGTAGGTATGTGTTCCGTAAATTATTGTGCGACTAACCTAGAGAATTTGCACAAAGCCTATTGTCCTACCTGCCCATTTCATCGGGGCCAATTTGGAACTACGGGTAATTAAGGTCTACCCTTTCGAATAGCCCGGACCAACGCATTAACATTCCATGAACACACATAATCCTCAAACTAGAACATATCCCCCTTGTTTTCCCTAGCTGTCACTTTAGGGTTCGCAGGTTCAACATAATAGCAGGTAATACACATTGCAGATAGATACCAAACTCAAATATATGATGTAGCAATGTAAGTTCAGTACTGAAATCATGCCACTTGGGCCCTAGTAACAAGCATTAAGCCTAGCAATAGTGCATCAACATAAGGCATAAGAATTCTCAAGACAAACCCCTAGATCCCGCATACCGGGTAGCAATTACATGATCAATCTCATCCAAAACCCCTCACACCTCACATGCCTACAGCAACTACTCACACATGGAGGGGGTGATGGAGCTCATGGTTGATGGAGATGATGGTGGTGATGATGATGGTGACGAAGCCCCTCGAATTCCACCCCCGGGGGTGAAATCCCGGATCAATCTGACTCCGAAATCGAAGATCGTGGTGGAGGTGGCGCTCCGTTTCGCGAACAGCCCTCCCCTTCAAAACCCGTCAGTTTCTCGTATATATGGAGGGGTACATCGAAGACCTAGCCGGAGTGGGCCATCTGGGCCCAAAAGGGGTGACCCCACGCGGCCAAGGAATCTGGACGCGTGTGGGGCCCCCTTTTGGCCCTCGGGTGGCCCCCCGGCCCCATCTGGTGCTCATTCCCCTTATTTTCCATAAAAAGTTACGTGGTTTTCGTCCCCTGTGAAAAGTCCTGCGAAAATAAACGGAAAGAAGACTTTTGCTAAAAACAGCGTCAGATTCTGCAGATTTATTCAATTATGGGGGGACTCCGGAGAGAAATACGATGCAAAGTGCTTGGAAAAGTAGATGCATTTTGGGTGCATCACACTCTTCATAACCTTCCACTTGGGGTTTACCAACGTTTGCATCACGCCTTTAGTGGTGTTGGTGCCACTCATGTCAATGATGCTTGGATCAAGAGGAAGTATGTGAGTGCCCTCATGTCATTTGAGCCTGTGGACTTGAAGAGCATCCAGGGAAGACACAACTATCATCTCATGACCTCAAATGAGGTTATGTAAGAGATGTCATCCTTTAAAGTTCAAGACAAGCTTGCTCACGACTCTCGTGCTCATGCCATTTGAAAGGACACGGATGTCGCCTAGAGGGGGGTGAATAGGCGTTTAAAAATAATTACGGTTAAGGCTTGAATAAATGCGGAATAAAACTAGCGTTTAATTTATCAAGACAAAACCTAAACAAACTAGGTTCACCTATGTGCACCAACAACTTATGCTAAACAATTCAAACAACTATGTGATAGCAAGATATGTTACTTCAAGCTCAATGGCTATCACAAAGTAAATTGCATAAGTAAAGAGTTTGGGTATAGAAATAACCGAGAGACGAGGAGACGATGATTTATCCCGAAGTTCACTTCCCAATGGAAGCTAATCTCCGTTGGAGAGGTGTGGAGTCACAATGACTCCAAGCGCCCAATGGCTCACCTTATTCTCCTCGTGCCTCCACCAATGCGGAGTGCCACGATCCACTATGGGACCTTTGAGGGCGGTCACCGATCCCGTACAAGGTTGGGGAAATCTCCACAACTCAATTGGAGGCTCCTAACAATATCCCGCGAGCCACCAAAACTCCGAGATAGCAACAAGGTCCGGAGCTACCAAAACTCCGAGACAACAACAACCGTCTAGGGCACTCCAAGTACCGAAGAGGACAAGCTCAAGGGCACTCCAAGAACCCAAGAGTAACAAGCTTCTCAACCTTTCACTCGAACGAATCCTCGTAGAGAACTCAAACCGATGCAACCTATGCAATGGCAAGAACACAAGAAGTGCTCAAATCCTTCACTCTCAAATCCCACCAAAGCAACAAATGCTATGGGGGGAGAAGAGAGGAAGAACAATGAAGAACTCAACAAATGAATCCACAAGATCTAGATCCAAAGACTTTCCCCTCACTAAGAGGAGAGATGGATTGGTGGAATAATAGATCTAGATCTCCTCTCTCTTTTCCCACTAATTGGAGGCAAGAATCATGGAGGAATAGAGAGAGAGCAAGCTCCAAAATGTCAACAATGGTGGGGGAAAACTTGCAAAAAGGTTGGGGAACCAATGGGGAAGAAGGCCCCTTTTATAGGTCCCCAAAATCAGCCCGTTGGGGTCATTCTGCCCCACCCCGGCCTCCCGGGCCGGCCAGGCCGGCCTCCAGGCCGGACAGTTCGGGTAGGGGTCCGGCCTACGGGAGCCCACCCCGGCCTGGGGCCGGCCTACCAGTTTTCAGAAAATCCCCTTCACTAAAAACGCGATATCTTTTGCATCCGGACTCCGTTTTCGATGATCTTGGGCTCGTTGAAATCGTAAGAACGAGCACTACAAGATTATGCAAAGAAACATCATAGTCCATAATTGGATGATAAAACCAAATGATAAAAGTGAAAGTGCACTATGGTCAACTAGAGGGGGGGGGTGAATAGGTTGACTACCAATTTTTCTTTTCTTTTCTCTTTTAAGGGGCTTAGTAAGGATAAGGTACGATTCTCTAGATGTGCAACTAAGTGAGCAACCTAAGTGAAGAGAGTAGTATGCGCAACGGAAGTAAAGCGTAAGGTAGTAAAGCAAACAACAAGTGTAAACAAGGAGACAAGGATATGTTTCACCGTAGTTCCTTCTCAAAGAGAAGTACGTCTACGTTGGAGAGGTGGGGAGCCACCTAGGCGCTCCTCAATAGCACGGTTGTGCACACCTTGTTCTCCTTGAGCTTCTCCGGTGAGGGAGATGCTCGTTTCCACTATGAGGTCGACTTGAAGGCGTTGACCAAACCTTTACAAGGGCTTGAGGTCACTCCACAAGGATGGAGGCTCTCACGCAATCCGTAGCTTCTTGCAACAAGGTGGAAACTACAAGCACGAGATCTACTAAGGTTTCTAGGCCTCAAGTAGGATTCTAGATCTACTAGGTTGTGGTGGATGGATTTGAGATTCCTTTGGTGGAAGTGTGGATCTAGGTCTCCTCTAGCTCTCCACCAAGTTTGAGAGTGATTGGGTGGATGGAGTGGGAGATCTAAGAGGTTGAAGCTTTCATTAATGGCTAGGAGAGAGAGTGAAAAAAGCTTGGCATTTATGAGGTAGGTGAAGGGGTATTTATACTCTTGGCCACGAAGTGGCCGTTTGCAGTCCAGGGCACCGGAGGCTCTGGTGGGTCTTCTTTGCACTGCGCAGTTGCGCAGTGCTTTATCCTTTGCGCGCTGCTGAGGAGGCCGGAGGCTCCGGTGGATCGAGCGGAGGTTCCGCCCACCGGACCCGCACCGGAGGCTCCGGTGGAACCTCCGCCACTTTCCAACAGAAGGGTTAGCTGGCGGAGCTACCACCGGATCCTCCACCGGAGTCCATTTGCACTTGGACCAGGGGGCCACCGGATGTCCACCGGAGCCTCCGGTGGAACCTCCGCCACTTTCCAACAGAAGGGTATTTCGGCGGAGGAACCACCGGATGTGCACCGGAACTTATTTGCGCACAGGTTGAGGGCTGAGCCTCCGGTGGATTCACCGGAGCCTCCGGTGGATTTCCCGGAGCCTCCGGTGGGTTCACCGGAGCTTCCGCCCCTGCACATTTTGGTTCCCTGGCTTTCTTTCTCTTAGCACTTTTCGAATATCTCAAGCATTAGCCCCATAGATATAGTGAACCTAATAACCTGGGCATTTTCATCATTTGAACAAACATTAGATCAAACAATTATGTTGTCATATAATTACCAAAACGGACGATGATCTTTCAATCTCCCCCTTTTTGGTAATTGATGACAACATAATTATTTGCATGATTACGGACTCAATATGAACGGAGCTCCCCCTAAAGATATGCTCCTTTCATATTGAGATCACTAAGACATGATATAAACTAATAATATGACAATGATAACACATAGCACACATAACACATAGATAATATGAAACGAGGTTCACACATGATCACAATATAGCGAGGTTCACGATAGATACGAATAAGGTAAACAAACGAAGTTCCAAATAGTTCAAATCAAACTCCCTCAAGCAAAAGAGAGATGCAAATCAAAGAAAGCTTGAGGGACCATGCAAATGCCCGTTGCCTAATATATCTTTCTCCCCCTTTGGCATCAAGATACCAAAAGAGGGAGAGCCAAGTGCTAACGCCCCAAATCATTCGGAGGATGAGGGAGATGCTTCCGGAGCCGGGGAGGGAACACGGTGAGAGCTAGTGGCTTCGTCTCCTTCTTCCTCGGACCATTCAATGAGCTTGCCCTTGGAGTCCTTAGCTTGCCAAGCATCCCAATCTGTGATGCTATCAAGAACCGGGGATTCAATGGAGAGACCCTCTTCACGGAGACGTTCACGAGATGCTTGAGCCTTTTTACGTGCCTTGAGTTCCGCATCATAATGTGCCTCCCATTGATGTTGCTCAATCTTCTTGTTCAAGCAAAATACTTTCTTGAGAGCCCGAGCCATCCATTTGAAGGCATTGCTAGAGGGAGGGGGTTGAGATGGACCCTCGGCTTCTTCTTCCTCATCCACAATGATGCGAGGCCTAGCCTTGTGCTTGCGGACAGCTGGAGTGGGATGCACAACGGGCTCGGTGTGATCCTTCATGAGAAGCCTCTTCTCCGTATGAGAGATCCAAAGTGAATCATCCAAAGGATCATCCGGAAACTTAGCATTCCACACGTGCAATATGATCTTCATGATGAAAGGCCCAAAACAAGCATTTCTTCGGTTGGCAATGACATGCCACAACTCGTTCCAAATGTAGTCAAGCACATCAAGCTTGCGAGGAGTGGCAGCCATACGGTATTGATGAGTAAGAAGCATCAAGTTCTTCATGAAACCTTGAATCTCATCCACATTGCCCGCCTTTGGATTGATAGTCTCTCTATAGATCCGTAACATGATGTCATAAGTGGGAAAGAGACCCTTGACGAAACCCACGGCATATTTCTTCCAATGATAGAGGGGAGTGAGGTCATCCTTCGAATTAGCTTGAGCGGAGTGAACTCGAAACCATCCATTAGCAAATTCTTCTCCGTTGGCAAAAGGACCAAAATCTGGGTAGCCACCAAGAATAGTTCCAACATCCTTCCAAGTGATGTCAAGTTGTTTTTCCTTGGTCATCCAAATGAGGTGGCGGTTGGTCTCATTGCCAAGATGAACTGTGGCAAGGAACTGACAGACGAGCTCTTCATCAAAGTCTTGTTGAAGGGTGATAATGGGACCGAGACCAAACTTCTCAATGAGCTCGAGGGCCTCCCCAAAGTACTTGTGATTGCGTTCCATGTGACCTATATTTATAGCATGTTGCGGAACAACATTCTCCTTGGGCTTCCTCATCAAGATCTCCCTGAATATCTGTCCTTGGAAGGCGGTGTGAAAACGCGGATCCTTGCCCCGGAATTGGGGCATTTGGCGGTCACGGGCAATGACATATGGATTTTCCCTTCTTTCCTTTATAAATGTCGCATTGGACATCTTGGATGCGGTTGGTGCGGTGTTCTTCCTTGGCAAAGTCTTCTCGGGAGCCGGAAATCTCTTGCGCTTGCCTTGAGTACGGTCAAGTTCCTCTTGAATTTCATCCACGGGTTGTGGCTTGCGGCGGCCCGTGGACTTGTACCTTTGTCCTTTCCCTTTGGAGCCGGAAGCATCTAACATAGAAATCGAGAAGAGCATGAAGAACGAGTAAAGAACGAGTAAAGCTCGAGTCAAATAAGGCACGCACAAACCAAAGAACCAAGATATTCATGGTGTTAGGGTTGAATAATCTAGGGTTAGGGCAAACTTCCCATAGAACCGCAACGATTCAAGCCTAACATGCATTATCTAGGTTGCTAGGGTGTGTACTTGAGAAAATCCACTCCTAAAAATCCAAAACCACAAATCTAGAAGGCTAGAACATGAACTCCTATGCATCTCATCCATCAACTAGATGAGAGAGAGAGAGAGCACATACCGGCTTCATCCATGGTGGAGAAGGGAGGAGGGAAGGTTCCCGGGGCGTCCCTAGGCAAGGAGGAGGTCTCCCCGCGGTGGAGCACCCGAATCCGGCGGCGGTGAGCTTGGGGGCGGCGGTGGTTTGAGAGGAAGAAGATGGGGGCGGGTGGGGGAAAATGAGATTGGATCTCACTTACCCCCGCGCGCCCCAATCTTATCCGCAGTAATTTTTCCGCCGGCGGAGCCTCCGGTGGTTTCACCGGAGCCTCCGCTCCCGCCAGCGGAGCCTCCGGTGGAATCACCGGAGCCTCCGCCCCTGTCCCAAAACTTTAGGTTTTGGCCCGCTGAGCCACAGGGACCCAGCGGAGCCTCCGGTGAGGTTCCGGTGGACAGGCCCGGCGGAGCCTCCGGTGGGTTCACCGGAGGTTCCGCCCAGATGAATTTCAGCGCGCCAAGATTGGAAAAACTCGAGCAATACTATAAGAGCAACGGTTTGGGCAAGTGGGGCTTGGGTTGGAAAAACGTTACTGTCATACGAGAGACATTGCTCGACGGGGTTCGCAAGAATCATAAAACAAGTGAAAAACCGAACCCGTACGAGTTGTCAAGATGTGGATATAATGTGAGAAAATGATCAAAAAACACATCAAATGTCGGTGGCCGAGGCCACCATGTTTGAGTGTGTAACTTGGCACCGCGAAGATATATCTTGGGTCCAAAATTACTACTCACAATTAAGCACAATGAGTCACAAATTGACTAGATATGCAATGATCGATTGATTTTTGCATAATAAAAGGAGTGCATACTCATGAATTGAGTAGCGCTCCCCCTATTTCCATGCCTACACCTAAACTAGATAGCAAGTATAATGAAGGTAGATATGCAAGGTTTCAAGTGAAGTTGGAAGAATCGATGACATTTAGTTCATTCCTCAAAGCTCGAAATCTTGGTTCATCAAGGGCCTTCGTGAAGATATCGGCAAGTTGATCCGTGGTGGAGACATACGAGAGATCAATATCACCTTTCTCAACATGATCCCGAATAAAGTGATGACGAATCTCAATATGCTTCGTCTTGGAGTGAAGAACCGGGTTGTAGGCGATCTTGATAGCACTCTCATTGTCACAAAGAAGAGGCACCTTGTCAAAGTGAATACCATAATCCTTCAAAGTTTGTCTCATCCATAGCAATTGGGCACAACAACTTGCCGCGGAGATATACTCGGCCTCGGTGGTGGAGAGAGCAATACAATTTTGCTTCTTGGAAGACCAACAAACCAAGGAGCGGCCAAGAAATTGGCAACCCCCGGATGTGGACTTCCTATCCGTCTTCTCTCCCGCATAATCCGCATCCGAGTAACCAATAAGCTGAAAGCTTGAACCCTTTGGGTACCAAAGACCGAAGTTTGGGGTATGAACTAGATATCGAAAGATTCGTTTCACGGCTTCCAAATGACTTTGCCTCGGAGAGGCTTGAAACCTTGCACATTTACCTACGCTATACATGATATCGGGTCTAGATGCACAAAGGTAAAGAAAGAGCCAATCATGGAGCGGTATACCTTTTGATCTACCTCTTTCCCATTAGGGTCGGGTTTCAAGTCGGTGGTCGTGGACATAGGGGTCTTCATAGGTTTGGCATCATTCATATTAAATCTCTTGAGCATGTCTTGAGTATATTTGGCTTGTTTGATGAAGGTTCCTTCATAATATTGATTCACTTCGAAGCCAAGAAAGAACTCCAATTCTCCCATCATAGACATCTCAAACCTATCGGTCATAAGCTTGCAAAATTCCTCATTGAACAAGGTGTTAGTAGACCCAAAAATGATGTCATCCACATAGAGTTGGCATATGAACAAGTCACCTCCAACCGTCTTGGTAAAGAGGGTAGGATCGATTAAACCAACATTAAACCCGCGATCTACTAGAAACTCTTTAAGGTGCTCATACCACGCACGTGGAGCTTGTTTAAGTCCATAGAGCGCCTTATCAAGTTTATAGACATGATCGGGGTGGTTGGGATCCTCGAAACCCGGAGGTTGCTTGACATATACTAACTCATTAATGGGACCATTAAGAAAAGCACTTTTGACATCCATTTGTTGTAATTTGAAGTTATGATGAGATGCATAGGCAAGTAAGATACGAATGGATTCAAGGCGAGCTACGGGGGCAAAGGTTTCACCGAAATCGATACCTTCGACTTGAGAAAAACCTTGGGCCACCAATCTTGCCTTGTTGCGAATGACAATACCATCTTTGTCTTGCTTGTTCTTGAACACCCATTTGGCACCAATGACATTTTTGCAATCCTTGGGTCTTGGCACTAATTTCCACACCTTGTTGCGCTCGAAGTTATTGAGTTCATCATGCATGGCTTCAAGCCAATCTTGATCTTCGAGAGCTTCATATACCTTCTTGGGTTCAATGAAGGAGACAAATGCATGAGCCTTGCTAAAATCCGCCAATTGCCTTCTAGTGACCACTCTTCCACGAACTTGACCAAGAATCATGTCCTCCGTATGACCCGCTCGTTCAAGATTCTCTAGCCTTCTCTTTGCTCTTCGAGCCAAAATCTCCTCCAAAGATTCCTTGGATATGGATTGAGAATCACCTTCTTCATCGGAGACATGTCCATCTTCATTTTGTCCTTGATCAATAATGGGTGATGAATCACCACTAGGTTGAGCATTCTCAACAATAATAGAATCTTGATCATGATTTAGGTGTGTTGCTTGGCCTTGTTCATTAGCTTGGCCTTGATCGTTAGCTTGAGGGCTTGGTGCATCTTGTTGGATTGCTTGATCATCAATGGGTGTAGTCAATGGCTCCACTTGAGTGGGGCATAGTCCTTCTCCCTCCGTCATCCGGTGTCCCTCAATGGGGATTATTTCACCAATCCCCATTCTTCTTATGACGATGGGAGGAATTGCATCTCCTACAACACCATGATCTATACGCCCCCCTTGGGAGCCATTATCCTCATCAAACACCACGTCTATAGCTTCTTCAACTTGTCCGGTGGACTTGTTGTAGACTCTATAGGCGTGAGCGTTTGTGGCATAACCAACAAAAATGCCCTCATAAGATCTAGTCTCAAATTTTGACAACCGTTTACCTTTCTTGCGAATGAAGCACTTGCAACCGAAGACCTTGAAGTAAGATACATCCGGTTTCTTACCCGTGAGAATCTCATAGGGGGTCTTGTTCAAGATCTTGCGAAGATATAACCGGTTGGTGGCGTGACATGCGGTGGAGACGGCTTCGGCCCAAAAGTTATAGGGAGAAGAGAACTCCGCAATCATAGTTCTAGCCGCATCCATCAAAGTCCGGTTATTTCTCTCCGCAACACCATTTTGTTGAGGGGTATAAGGAGTGGAGTATTGATGAGCAATGCCCTCTTCACTAATAAATCCCTCAACGGTGTAGTTCTTGAACTCCGAGCCATTATCACTCCGGATAGCCAATATGGTAGCATTGTGTTGGCGCTCAACTAGAGTGATGAACTCGATGACTCTACTTTGAGTTTCACTTTTCCTCTTGAAGAAATACACCCAACAATATCTTGAATAGTCATCCACAATTACCAAACAATACTTCTTTCCTCCGAGACTATCATAGGATAGTGGACCAAAGAGATCTAAGTGAATGAGCTCGAGAATTCTTGTAGTGGAGATAGATGTCTTGGTTGGGTGTTGTTCTCCATGTTGCTTCCCAAAGGTGCAAGAGCTACACACACGATCTTTAGCAAATTTAGCTTTGGTTAGTCCTAGAACGTGATTGCCACTTTGGAGATCATGCAACATTCTCATATTGGTGTGGGCTAGTCGGCGATGCCAAAGCCATCCCACATCAACTTTAGCCATTAGGCATGTCGCGGCACACGTGTCTTCTTTAGAGAAGTCCACTACATACATGCCGTTCTCGACAAACCCAACAAAGGCTACTTTAAGAGATGTCTCCCAAGTGACAATCACACTCTCTTTATTAAAGAACGAGGTGAAACCACAATTCGCAAGTTGAAGAACGGACATCAAATTATAGCCAAGGGACTCAACAAGGAGAACATTCTCAATTGATAAATCATTTGAGATTGCTACCTTGCCTCGTCCCAATACCTTAAGCTCGGACTTATCACCAATAGTGACGCAATTGAGATGAGGTATAGGAGGTTCAAGATTGCTTATTGCGTCAAGGCTTCCGGTCATATGTTGGGATGCACCACTATCCACTGTCCATTTGTTAGACCCGGAAGCATTTCCCTACAAGAGATCAATTTCTTGATTTAGGTACCCATCCTTCAATGGGTCCTCTTTTGTTAGTAACAAGGGTCTTAGGAACCCAAATAGTCCAATGATAATCATCACCATAAGAAGTACCAACGTATTTAGCATAAACATGTCCATCCCTAGATTTCATAAGAACATAAGATGGATTATATTTTCCGGCGAAATCATTATGAGTGATGCTCCCCCTAGAGGTATCACCACCCATAATGGCGTTGGTCTCCTTTTCTTTGGTCACCTCACCCTCTTTTACAAAAACAACATTTTGAGGGGGAGTAGTGACATTCTTGGATGTCTTCTTTGACTTGGAAATAAACCCAAGTCCCTCTTTACCTTTCTTGGCACCTTGAGAGCTTATTGCATCGTTGAGAATTCTTTCCTTCCCTACATTGTTAGTCGTAGAGGAAGAGGTAGGTGCAATAACAATGCTATTTGATGAAGATGCAACATGCTTATTTGATTGTTGAGCTAGAAGCTTGATTCGAGACTTGGCAAGTTTGTCATGAATTTCCTTAAGAGATTTAAACTCTTCTTTTAGTTTGTCATGTTCCTCGTCAAGTTTTTGATGAGCTATTCCTAGCTTCAACTCTTCCTCTTCAAATTCTTTAAGCAAAACAAGAGATTTAGCATGTTCTTTCTTAAGTTTGGCAAGAGATTTCTCATTGTCTTTCCTAAGCTTAGAAACACTAATAGCATAAGAGTCTTGTAAACTAGATAGTCTTTCTTCAAGAGAGGCTCTCATGGATCTCTCCTTTTCGAGAACCTTAATTAGTTCACCATCATGATTCTCATTGGTACCACCATGATTCTCCAAGGTCATGATGATTTCCTCTTTCTCATCAATGAGAGAGTTGGCATCATCAAGTTGCCTTAGGAGAGCTTTTACTTTTTCTTTAGTTTCACCTTCAAGACTACTCAACCAAGACCCTAGGTTCTTGGCCTCCTCATCTTCACCAATGTTTTCAACACAATCCAATAATGAGGGAGAGGTAGTGGTAATAGACTTGGAGGTGGAAGTTATTACCGCGGTGGCTTTTGCCATGAGACATGTAGGTCGGATCGATGTCTTCTCATTGGGAGATTCAAATAGAGAGACCGATGAAGAGGAAGTGGTAGCTATGGCGACGTGGGCAACACCTACGACTTCATCTTCTCCTTCATCTCCGGAGTAGTATGTCTCCAATGTGGGGCCTTCTTGAACATATAGAGCCCTTGGAACCCTTCTAGCGAGGTTCTTGTTTTGTGGAGCTTTGTTCTTGTCCTTGCGAACAAGCTTCCCTTCATTCTCTTCTCTTGGCTCAAAGGGACACTCTTTGACGAAGTGGTTTGCACTCCCACAATTATAACATGTCCTTGGCCGTTCCCCTTTCTTCCTAAAGATCTTGTTCCTTGAAGGTCTTGGGGCACCGGCTTTGTGAGCCTCCCATCTCTTCCGATACCCTTGCATGGCAAGAGCAATACATTTATGGGCACCCTTGTATGTATCCTCATAGTCCTCATCATCATCATCATCATCATCATCAACTTCTTCAATCTTGGCCATTGCTCTAGACTTCAAGGCAAGGTTGGGAGACTTTCCATGTCCTCTAGAGCGAGCAAGAGCATCATCCGCACTTTTGTGAGATAAGGATATGGCAATGAACTCACTTAGCACTCCAATGGAGTTAAGGGAGTTTTAGTCGGATCTTGTTCGAATGCTAGTGGAGAGGTTCTTCTCAAATGGAGTTATGGCCTTGACAAACTTCCTCTTGATCCATTCATCCGAGATTTCCTCTTTCCCAAAATCTCTTAGTTGATTGCCAAGAGTGACAACTCTTCTATATAGCTCCTCGGGACTCTCGTCTTCAAGCATGACGAAGTTCTCGGACTTGTCGAGAGCAACATCATATTTTGATGATTGAATGCTAGCATTTCCTTGGAACAAGGAGTCAAGTTTATCCCATGCTTCCTTGGCGGTCTTCAAGCCGCGAATGTGCTCAAGATGTTCTCTTGGGAGAGCCTTTTGGATAGTCACAATAGCGGTCTTGTTGAGTTGGAACTCCACGTCCTCTCTTGGGGTCAAGTTGTTTGGATCATGAGGGTGGAATCCATGAACAACACTTCTCCATAGAGCGGTGCAACAACCTGAAATATGAGACTCCATATCGAACTTCCATGATGAGAATTCGTTAGTGTTAAGCATGGGAGGATTTCCAACATTAACCATGTGTGGTATTGTAGCAATAGGGTGGATAGAATCGTAATTGGGAGGCGGTGGAACTTTAGAGTTAGACCCCGAACCGTTAGCCGATTGAGACTTGGAGCCCTCGGAGTTCCCACTACTCTTAGCCTTTTTATCGGCTTTTGCTTTGGCTTTCGCCTTAGCTAAAGCGATGTTAGCTTCCATTTCATCAATGTCCGGAATGGATTCTTCATCCGAGCTAACATCGTTGGTAGTGAGAGGTGCTTCCTCGGACTCCTTGGTTCTCCCCATCAATACCTCCATCATTTTCTTGATGCTAGAAACCTCCGTAGTGACAGTAGAGCTAACCTTAGACATTTCGGCTTGGAGGATTCCAACCGAGTCTTGTAGGTTAGATATACTGTCGGACATCTTGGAGATTTCCGCACTAGAACTACCGGGGGTATTTTCATCGACCATTGTACTCTTAGGCGGTTAAGCCCTTAGTAAGAGCCGAGGCTCTGATACCAATTGAAAGTGCACTATGGTCAACTAGAGGGGGGGTGAATAGGTTGACTACCAATTTTTCTTTTCTTTTCTCTTTTAAGGGGCTTAGTAAGGATAAGGTACGATTCTCTAGATGTGCAACTAAGTGAGCAACCTAAGTGAAGAGAGTAGTATGCGCAACGGAAGTAAAGCGTAAGGTAGTAAAGCAAACAACAAGTGTAAACAAGGAGACAAGGATATGTTTCACCGTAGTTCCTTCTCAAAGAGAAGTACGTCTATGTTGGAGAGGTGGGGAGCCACCTAGGCGCTCCTCAATAGCACGGTTGTGCACACCTTGTTCTCCTTGAGCTTCTCCGGTGAGGGAGATGCTCGTTTCCACTATGAGGTCGACTTGAAGGCGTTGACCAAACCTTTACAAGGGCTTGAGGTCACTCCACAAGGATGGAGGCTCTCACGCAATCCGTAGCTTCTTGCAACAAGGTGGAAACTACAAGCACGAGATCTACTAAGGTTTCTAGGCCTCAAGTAGGATTCTAGATCTACTAGGTTGTGGTGGATGGATTTGAGATTCCTTTGGTGGAAGTGTGGATCTAGGTCTCCTCTAGCTCTCCACCAAGTTTGAGAGTGATTGGGTGGATGGAGTGGGAGATCTAAGAGGTTGAAGCTTTCATTAATGGCTAGGAGAGAGAGTGAAAAAAGCTTGGCATTTATGAGGTAGGTGAAGGGGTATTTATACTCTTGGCCACGAAGTGGCCGTTTGCAGTCCAGGGCACCGGAGGCTCCGGTGGTTTCACCGGAGGCTCCGGTGGGTCTTCTTTGCACTGCGCAGTTGCGCAGTGCTTTATCCTTTGCGCGCTGCTGAGGAGGCCGGAGGCTCCGGTGGATCGAGCGGAGGTTCCGCCCACCGGACCCGCACCGGAGGCTCCGGTGGAACCTCCGCCACTTTCCAACAGAAGGGGTAGCTGGCGGAGCTACCACCGGATCCTCCACCGGAGTCCATTTGCACTTGGACCAGGGGGCCACCGGATGTCCACCGGAGCCTCCGGTGGAACCTCCGCCACTTTCCAACAGAAGGGTATTTCGGCGGAGGAACCACCGGATGTGCACCGGAACTTATTTGCGCACAGGTTGAGGGCTGAGCCCCCGGTGGATTCACCGGAGCCTCCGGTGGATTTCCCGGAGCCTCCGGTGGGTTCACCGGAGCTTCCGCCCCTGCACATTTTGGTTCCCTGGCTTTCTTTCTCTTAGCACTTTTCGAATATCTCAAGCATTAGCCCCATATAATTACCTGGGCATTTTCATCATTTGAACAAACATTAGATCAAACAATTATGTTGTCATATAATTACCAAAACGGACGATGATCTTTCAAAAAGTTATTACCTCTCTATAAAGGAACAATCGGTAAAACCTCCAATATCAAAAACGCAATAAGTTTTTCATGCGAAACCCGTTTTTGATGAACTTGAGCTTGTATTGAAGCACATGACAAGCTCAAAAACCACACATGGAGAAAACACAAATAAGAACCAAGAAATGTTATGCCAAGTATGCAAAGGTTTGAGCTCTCTCCGAGTGATGTGATCAAGTTGCTAATATGAGAGCCCCTCTTGATAGTACGGTTATCTATCCTATAATCCGGTCTCCCTCCTAATGCTATGAGACCGGTAAAATAGAAAACCTATCAAGATCATACCTTTGCCTTGAGCATTCCACTTGAGCTATAATATGACGATCTCGACCTCCTCAAGATGGAACACCTTTCTTGATTTCTTTTTGCTTGGTGAAGACACAAAGATGCTCCCCCCATATGCAACTATGGGAGAGGCTCTTTTAAGTATATCTTTACTTTAACATTATCTCCAAAAGAGTGGCAAGCTTCAAGAATGTGATCTCTTCGATATGCTTCCCTTGAACTTGCACTTCTCGAACTTGATGACGATCACAACTTGACGTCATCCACCATGGACTATATGAAATCTTCCTTTTGATGCAAGCCCATGGAAAGATGCCTAACCCCATATAGATATACCACACACACATATAATGGGTTAGAGCACAAAGCTATATGAACAATTACTTACGATACCATGATACCACATGGTACATCTTCTTGCTTTGTGAGTTGATCACTATTAACCATCGCTTAGCACTTTGCCTTGATCAACCTTTTATCTTTTCTTCTCTCTTCATAATAATGATGTCTTGAAGGTAAAGATGAATGTTCACACAATATTCTTCTTCAAGACATACTTGATGAACCTTTTATCTTTTCTTATCTCTTCATAATAATGATGTCTTGAAGGTAAAGATGAATGTTCACACAATATTCTTCTTCAAGACATACTTGCAATATGCTCAACTCTCTCATGACCAAACTTGGGATATTCACATGAATAGCACCTTGGTCACCACTTGATTATCTTGAATCCAACACATGGACATCAAGTATTGCCTATGGAGAAACTCTACAAGTATAGCTCAATGCAACGATAAGTCCATAGTGATTGTCATCAATTACCAAAACCACACATGGGGGAACCATGCTCTTTCAATCTCCCCCATTTTGGTAATTGATGACAAACTCTTTTACGAGGGTTTATATAATGAATTTTACCTACCATGCAAATAGACAAGCAAGGTTGCATGAGCATGAAAGGAAAATGTTTAAGAACAAAACCAAAATTTCTTAAACCCTCGAAACTTTCTCCCCCATTGGCATCCATTTCCAAAATGGGATCATAGAAATTTTAGATGCCCAATATAGTAAGGGTTCCTCCGTAGGCTATGCACTTCTCATAATATGAGTGAAATCAAATACACTTATCCAATGATGAATAATGGGAGGAACTATACCAAGGATCCAAAGATTGGAAATAAGATGGTATACAAATCTAATATTCTCCTAAAGAGATGCAAGCAATCAAGAGATCCAACAAACCAAACGAACAAGGTATATTATGGTTTGAGAAAATGAGTGTTTTTAAAGAAAATAGAGGAGCTCCCCAATATTTGTGCATGATTTAGAAATATTGCATTTTGAACGCAAAGGGCACAAAAATGGAATCATAACTCCCCCACTGTTGTTCAAAACTCAAAGCAAGTGCAAGTGATCATAAAAGAAAATAAGGCATATCACTTGGAGTAAGAGATGGTTAAGCCATAAGAGAAGTTACCAATAAAAGGATGGACACCGAACCATTAGGATACAATAAGACATGTAATTCTTATCATGTGTATAAGTTTCTTAAATAGACCACAATCATGATGATGTACATCCATAAAGAAACATGTACATACAATATAGTTACAAAGAGAAAGAGCGAGATATCCAATTCGAAGACATAAATATGATAATAAGATCTTTGCTTGAAAGCATTTTTTTTAGAGGATATGAATGTCCTTCCAACAAAAACACATCAAAGACGTCACAAACATCAATAAGGGAAAAAGAGATAGTTGGGACGTTTTGATAAAAGCGACAAATATCACAAGGAGTAAATATGTTTCATGCCATGATACAACCTACAAAAGGTTGAAATGTTAGAGTATATGCATGAGATAGATACTTGTTACCGAGGTAGCATTGGTGATGTTGTACTATATAAGAATTCATCCATCATCATAGCTTGACTCCAATAAGCATGTATTGATAACACCTTCTTTGTGAATGAGGCAAGCATCCAACGCATATGAAATGTACCTAAAACATATTTAAGTACAAAAATGGTCCCCAAACTCATTGGGTCCAAAGTAGTTACACAAACTACAATATATAGGATTCAATCCACATGAATATAGGCATATAGATAAGAAATTGAATATCATGAACATCTTAGCCAATTTAGGATTTATGGATATTATTCTATATAAATATTGGATCAAGGAAAATAAACATGCCATAACATATACACTAATAATTATGCATGCAATATAAAGGTAGAAGAAACATTTCATTTTATACCCGGGAGAGAGAAAACGGTCGTTGGGGGGTTCCCCCACTCTGCAGCGCCCAACCCGGCCTAGGGGGCCGGCCAGGCCGGCCTGGGGCAGCCAGGGCCGGGCACAATCCCACCCCGGCCTGGCTCCCAGCCTGAGGCCGGCGTGGAAGGAGAGGGAGGCCGGTGTGGGGGCGTCCACCCAGCCAGCAGCCCGGCCTGGGGCCGGCGTGGGGGCAGGGCGGGGCCGGCCACCCACCCGAGCAGCCCGGCCTGGCACCCGGCCTGGGGCCGGCGGGGGCAGCGAGTGAGGCCGGACCCCCACCCGAACAGCCCGGCCTGGCACCCGGCGTGGGGCCGGCGTGGGGCGTGGCCAGGCAGCCACTAGCCCGGCCAGGCCGGCCAGGCCGGCCGGCCACTCCCTTTCACCTTCTCTCTTTCTCCTTTCTTCTCCGTTTCTTCTTCTTTCTTTCACATCTTTTTCCGTAGACTTTTCTCTCTTATTGCTGCAACTTGCATGTGGTTTACGGGTTGATATGGTTGCACCTTATCCATGATATTTTCTGAGTAAACTTAGGGAACACGTTAGTCCTTCCATATGTTGTGATCAAACACTCAAAATAGGATTTAGGAACATGTCAATCAACTCATGATTGATAAGATACCAATTAGAAAATATATCATTGTAAAAATAAAATACCAAAGGAAATACTTATCACTTGGGGATACTAAATAAAAATGCATCAAGGAGTAAAATATTGAGATCCCAATAGACATCAAATGAACCATGTCAAATTCCAAGAGATGTCAATTGAAGCAAATATATATGAGTGAGATATCAAACTCCAAATAAATAGCAATTAAGGGCATCAAAGCAAAACAAATGAGCATAGAGGATGTCTATGTAAAATATGATCAAAGACTTATCTCATTCAAAACAATAGAATGCAAAACAAGGAATGAGATAACCAAGCCCTCTACACTTTTTATGATGGCACAAAGTAATAAAAAAATAAAAGTTGTGCCTTCCACAAACTCACAAGATATTGATTAAATTACCAATTTAAAAAGATCTAATATCAATTGATGATAACTAGTGTTCAAAAAGAATCTATGATAGCTCCCCCATGATCTATGCATGATTTTTGAATTTTGCACTCAAATGGGATCATCACTCTTCGCATGCATACAATAGACACTTTCATTAAGTGGCAAGAGATCCAATTGAAAATATAGTGTTCTAAAGGAAGTAATATAGCTCTCCCATGACTTATGCATTATATAGATGTTTGCATTTTAATACAAAAGCACTATAAGGGGATCCTCGCTTTTCTTACAACCATTACACTAGAATTTTGTTTGATTATAACACATAGATATTCAAGAGTCAAGGAAGACAATGTGAGTTCATACAAAACAATTTCTCGTCGATAATACAAATGGAAGCAAAGCATAATTTAAATATGATCAATAACTTCTACCACAAATATGGTTGTCACTTGTCCAAGGGCAAGGAGGGTATGGTGTTAATTTTAGGTGGTATGTTGCAAAAATATTCGTGATCATGTTGAAACACAAAAGTTTATGGAAAATGATATGAGTTAATTACCATGCTTCAACTAGTAAAATTATCATGCAAAGCAATTCTTAATATATATTGAAGCAACCGGTTTCCCAAACAATAAATACTAGTGCACATTTGAGGAACACCGCACGAAGAAACTCTCTCAAATTCAACAAACCAAAATATGAGATACAAAAAAAACTCATTTAAGCAAGTATGGAACTTGTTTGAGCTAATCATGCCACGTAGTAACAAGATAATTTAGAATATCAATTCTAAGTGGCATTGCCTCACATGTTCACATTTTCTAGGATTGTAATATGCACATAGCTTATTACTCCCCCATAATGTGATAATCCATTTCTTTTCAACAAGAGGCAAGTGAAATCAAATAAGAGATAATTAATGAACATTGTGAAATTCGAATTTCTCATGAGAATGAAATACCACATGGAGACTATATAATCTTGTCACGTTAATAATAAGTGATATACCTCATGTACACATATTTTAGGATTGTGAGGTGGCAAGCACACCACTCCCCCAAAATGAGATAGTTCATTAATCTCTCAAAAGAGGCAACTTAAATTAATCATAAATTGCAATAAAGGCTCAACACAAAACAAACAAGTACATGGAGTGCAAACCAACAAACACATACTAGATTACTCAAGATAGGTAATTAGTAAGCACACCATATACAAACACATGCTAGACACAAAACTAACACATGCAAGGGCAAGCAACTTTTAATGTATATAATTTAAATACAAGTTACCGCAAGGAGACACATTGGATAGGAGATAGATATATGATGATACAAATGACTTGGCTTGAGTAAATATAATTGATGAAGATCCCTTAATTCTTCATAAGATAGCCAAGTCTCCAATGCCCTCCAACAACACCTATTGATCAAGTTTTAGCTTGTTGGTCCCCAACCAAGTTGGGTCCTAAGAGGTTAGTCACAATAGGCTTGGCAACCCAAATGGTTCGTTTCTTGACACCACTTTGAGTGCCAACATATTTGGCAAACACATTGCCAACCTTATCCTTCCGAAGGGAATAAACATCATAAATAATGATAGGGTTGGATAAGGTACCATTAGTGCATGAGGAAGCAAGGTGGCCCTTTTCACGGCATAAGTAGCAACATCGGCTTCCTCCTTTCTTCTTAGTTGATTTCTCAACTTGAGGAGTTATAACTTGATTCTTCTTGGGAAGAAGCCTTTCTTCATCTTGAGGTTGAGCATGAGATTGAACTTGTGGCCGCTTCCCTTGTTGCTTTTCACTAAGAGGCTTCTTCTTTAATGGGCAAGACCTAACATGGTGCCCTTCAACATTGCACTTGAAGCAAACAATCTTGGACGAATTGTTGACTTGTTCTTGGCTCTTGTTCTTGTTGATTATATGATTCTTCTTTATATTGGACTTCTTGTTATTATTGGAGTTGAATCCAAGTCCACTCTTGTCATTGGGTAATCTTTGTACACTCAACATGTTGTCAAGTGTGGACTTCCCATGACGCTTTTCCAAGTCTTTCTTCAAAGAAGCGACTTGGACCTTGAGCTCTTTTATTTCTTCTACATGGTTAGTAGCAACACAAGTAATAGAGGAAGTAGATGATTCATTGTTAGAGCAACAAGGCATGGAAAGCAATTCATCACAAGATGTAGCGATATTATGAGTGAATGAATTAATAGGACTAGCACGAGGAAAAATAGAATTTTGAGTAGAGTTTGTGCTAATGTACACATGAGGATCACAAGATATCACCTTGGTAGTAATAGCCTCATGAGCTAACTTTATCTTATCATGTGAGACTAAAAGATCCTCATGAGAGCCTAAGAGCTTTTCATGACTTTCTTCCAATTTCCCATAATTGCTAGTTAGCAACTCAAGTTGAGACCTTAGCTCAACATTCTCCTTTAATGTAGATGCTTCACGAGAAATAGAGTTAGTAGCACAAGTATCATAATTAATAGAAATAGGAGAAGGCAAATTGGCAAGTCCTTTTGAATATGAAGCTTTAAGTTGAGTATGTTCGACTTTTAGCTCATCATTTTTAGTTTTAAGACAATTAACCACCTCAAGATTTCTATTATGAGAGTCCTTTAATTTTGATAACTCTAAAGTAAAAGTCTCTTCAAGAGATTCATTGATAGTTTGTTTTTCTACAAGAGCTTCCTCTAGTTTTGCAATTTCATTGGAATAATCACGCTCGCGGCTATAACACGCATCAATGCATGCTTCCAAATCCTTAATGGTGATATTGCGCCTATCAAATGCTCTAATGATTTCTAGGAAATTGGCACAAGATCTTTATCCTCATAAAGGATATTGTGAATCATTTTACCTTTCTCCATTAACGAATCATTGTCATTATCATCGTCATCATCATCATCATCATCCTCATCACCATCATAATAATCATCATCATCACTAGATACATTGGTGTTCAAAGTAGGAGCTACCTTTGAACCTTTAGCCATAAGGCAAAAGTGAGATATGGTAGATGATGATGAACCATTACTTGAAGCGCCACTTAAATACACATCTTGTTCCATGGAATGTTGAGTTTCTTCTACATGGTTAGTAACACAAGTACTAGAGGAAATACAACCATTTTTACTATGGAAACAAGATGTATCAAGCATATCATTATAAGATTTAGTCAAGGAATTTTTACATGATATGCATGAACTATCAACGCAAGCATGTAAATAATTTTGGGTGCTAGGTGTGTTTAAGTCCATAGACAAAGTATTGCAATAAGATAGAGATGAAGAATCGTCAACAATAAGCATACTATCAAGATTGCAATTTTTGTCACTACTCACCATATCATTATGTTGTGCCTTGACACATGTTGGTGAGGTAGAAGAAGTTGAGAACTCATCACGCCCGGAGGTGGAGGGAGTATAATCATCACCACAACTTTTGGACACATCATATTTATCTTGAAGCTTGGTCCAAATATCATGAGCTTTCCAAGATGGCCTAATTGACTCAAGAACTACAATACTCAAATATTTGAAAAACACATTAGTAGCTTGAGTATTGAGATATAAGTTCTTCTCATCCTCTAAAGAGCAATCAATACCCGTTGGAGTAGAAAAACCCATATCTACAATTTTCTCTATATTTGGACCCATGTCCTTAAAAATATTAAGCATACTAATTTTCCAAGTATTATAATTTGTGCCATCGAATATAAAAGTGTCATTATGCACTAATCCCCTAGCCGACATCTTTACTCTCTAGGTTGTGAAACCCTATGAAGAGAGACTCGGCTCTGATACCAATTGAAAGGACACGGATGTCGCCTAGAGGGGGGGGTGAATAGGAGTTTAAAAATAATTACGGTTAAGGCTTGAATAAATGCGGAATAAAACTAGCGTTTAATTTATCAAGCCAAAACCTAAACAAACTAGGTTCACCTATGTGCACCAACAACTTATGCTAAACAATTCAAACAACTATGTGATAGCAAGATATGTTACTTCAAGCTCGATGGCTATCACAAAGTAAATTGCATAAGTAAAGAGTTCGGGTATAGAAATAACCGAGAGACGAGGAGACGATGATTTATCCCGAAGTTCACTTCCCAATGGAAGCTAATCTCCGTTGGAGAGGTGTGGAGTCACAATGACTCCAAGCGCCCAATGGCTCACCTTATTCTCCTCGTGCCTCCACCAATGCGGAGTGCCACGATCCACTATGGGACCTTTGAGGGCGGTCACCGATCCCGTACAAGGTTGGGGAAATCTCCACAACTCAATTGGAGGCTCCCAACAATATCCCGCGAGCCACCAAAACTCCGAGATAGCAACAAGGTCCGGAGCTACCAAAACTCCGAGACAACAACAACCGTCTAGGGCACTCCAAGTACCGAAGAGGACAAGCTCAAGGGCACTCCAAGAACCCAAGAGTAACAAGCTTCTCAACCTTTCACTCGAACGAATCCTCGTAGAGAACTCAAACCGATGCAACCTATGCAATGGCAAGAACACAAGAAGTGCTCAAATCCTTCACTCTCAAATCCCACCAAAGCAACAAATGCTATGGGGGGAGAAGAGAGGAAGAACAATGAAGAACTCAACAAATGAATCCACAAGATCTAGATCCAAAGACTTTCCCCTCACTAAGAGGAGAGATGGATTGGTGGAATAATAGATCTAGATCTCCTCTCTCTTTTCCCACTAATTGGAGGCAAGAATCATGGAGGAATAGAGAGAGAGCAAGCTCCAAAATGTCAACAATGGTGGGGGAAAACTTGCAAAAAGGTTGGGGAACCAATGGGGAAGAAGGCCCCTTTTATAGGTCCCCAAAATCAGCCCGTTGGGGTCATTCTGCCCCACCCCGGCCTCCCGGGCCGGCCAGGCCGGCCTCCAGTCCGGACAGTTCGGGTAGGGGTCCGGCCTACGGGAGCCCACCCCGGCCTGGGGCCGGCCTACCAGTTTTCAGAAAATCCCCTTCACTAAAAACGCGATATCTTTTGCATCCAGACTCCGTTTTCGATGATCTTGGGCTCGTTGAAATCGTAAGAACGAGCACTACAAGATTATTCAAAGAAACATCATAGTCCATAATTGGATGATAAAACCAAATGATAAAAGTTATTACCTCTCTATAAAGGAACAATCGGTAAAACCTCCAATATCAAAAACGCAATAAGTTTTTCATGCGAAACCCGTTTTTGATGAACTTGAGCTTGTATTGAAGCACATGACAAGCTCAAAAACCACACATGGAGAAAACACAAATAAGAACCAAGAAATGTTATGCCAAGTATGCAAAGGTTTGAGCTCTCTCCGAGTGATGCGATCAAGTTGGTAATATGAGAGCCCCTCTTGATAGTACGGTTATCTATCCTATAATCCGGTCTCCCTCCTAATGCTATGAGACCGGTAAAATAGAAAACCTATCAAGATCATACCTTTGCCTTGAGCATTCCACTTGAGCTATAATATGACGATCTCGACCTCCTCAAGATGGAACACCTTTCTTGATTTCTTTTTGCTTGGTGAAGACACAAAGATGCTCCCCCCATATGCAACTATGGGAGAGGATCTTTTAAGTATATCTTTACTTTAACATTATCTACAAAAGAGTGGCAAGCTTCAAGAATGTGATCTCTTCGATATGCTTCCCTTGAACTTGCACTTCTCGAACTTGATGACGATCACAACTTGACGTCATCCACCATGGACTATATGAAATCTTCCTTTTGATGCAAGCCCATGGAAAGATGCCTAACCACATATAGATATACCACACACACATATAATGGGTTAGAGCACAAAGCTATATGAACAATTACTTACGATACCATGATACCACATGGTACATCTTCTTGCTTTGTGAGTTGATCACTATTAACCATCGCTTAGCACTTTGCCTTGATCAACCTTTTATCTTTTCTTCTCTCTTCATAATAATGATGTCTTGAAGGTAAAGATGAATGTTCACACAATATTCTTCTTCAAGACATACTTGATGAACCTTTTATCTTTTCTTATCTCTTCATAAATAATGATGTCTTGAAGGTAAAGATGAATGTTCACACAATATTCTTCTTCAAGACATACTTGCAATATGCTCAACTCTCTCATGACCAAACTTGGGATATTCACATGAATAGCACCTTGGTCACCACTTGATTATCTTGAATCCAACACATGGACATCAAGTATTGCCTATGGAGAAACTCTACAAGTATAGCTCAATGCAACCATAAGTCCATAGTGATTGTCATCAATTACCAAAACCACACATGGGGGAACCATGCTCTTTCACCATTGGAATACACCAAGGTGCCTCTGTTGCTTTGAAGCTTGATCGCTTGCGGAGTTGACTTTAAATCCCTAGCATTGGTGCCAGAAATTCTTGCTACAGAAACTATGGATGGTGCGTTGGGAACCCCAAGAGGAGGGTGTGATGAGTGCAGCGGTAAGAATTTCCCTCAGTTAAGAACCAAGGTTATCAATCCAGTAGGAGAAAGAGGATCTTCGGAAGGTTGATGCCACTAACGGTGGTGAAGGCTAACCGGTGTCAGCAACAACGCGGAACCTGCACACCACATAACCAAAATACTTTGTCCCAACGGTACAGTGAGGTTGTCAATCTCACCGGTCTTGCTGAAAACAAAGATTAGACGTATAGTGTGGAAAATAATGTATGCTTCCAGTAAGTAAATAAAAAGCAGGAAATTGTAGTGGTTTGTTTAACAGTGTAGGAAAATGGACCGGGGTTCATAGGTTCACTAGTGGCGTCTCTCCATAAAAGATAGCATGATGGGTGAACAAATTATAGCTAGGCAATTGACAAATAAAGGTTGCACCATAGTGCACATTCATGACATGAAGACTACTATGATATTTAGTGCCGGCATTACAACAATATATAGATCGTAATCCAACTGCATCTATGACTAATAATCCACCCTCATGTTATCATCCGAACCCCCTTGGGTATTAAGATGCAAGCAACAGATAATCGCATTAAGCAATGTGTGTAATGTAAGCAATGATTGTACACGCGGGCACTCACACTGTTGTTTTCTCCCTAGTGGCAATAACACATCCTCCCCCGTCACGTTTCTGTCACTCGAGCACACGCGAAAAGGAGGCATGAACCCACTGTCAAGCATAAATACTCCCTCTTGGAGTCACTAGCAACTACTTGGCTATAGAGCAATCGCTAGCAACGGAAAGCATGCAAGATCACAAATAACATATGCAATAAAAGACTATAATCAACCTGGCATAAGTTCAATATTCATCATATCCTAGCAAACACAGTGATGTCTACGCACGCTTCTATTCTTGTAGACAGTGGTGGGCCTCCAAGTGCAGAGGTTTGTAGAACAGCAACAAGTTTCCCTTAAGTGGATTACCGAAGGTTTATCGAACTAACGGAGGTAGATGGTTGATGCCACTGACGGTAGTGATGGCTCACCGGAAAGTTGAAGCCACTGACAGTAGTGATGGCTCACCGGTGTAAGCAACAACGCGGAACCTGCTGATACGTCTCCAACGTATCTATAATTTCTGATGCTACATGATGATATTATGTCAATTGCTACATGTTTTCTCCCTTCTTTATGTCATTTTTACACGTTTTTTGGGACTAGCCTATTAACAAGATGCCAAGTGTCAGTTCCCTGTTTTCTGCTGTTTTTGATTTAAGAAAAGTTGTTGTGGAAATATTCTCGGAGTTGGACCCCACATATCCTGAAGTTCCTAGGGGGCCCACACCATGGGGTGGCGCCCCCCTTGGCCGCGCCAGGGGGTGGTGTGGGGACCTAGGGCTCCACCGCCTTTGCCTTTCGCCTATTTATTCCTCCCGGGTGGAAAACCCTAGACACCTGATCAAATATCCCCGAAAAGTTCCGCAGCCGCCGTCGTCGTCAACCCTAGATCAGTGGGGGTTCTGAAGCTGTCTCCTGGCACCCTGCTAGAGAGGATATCATCACCGGAGGGCTATTCATCACCATGCCCGCCTCCGGAGTGATGTGTGAGTAGTTCATCCCTGGACTACGAGTCCATAGCAGTAGCTAGATGGTTGTCTTCTCCTCATATGCCTCCATGTTTAGATCTCGTGAGCTGTCTAACATGATCGAGACTATTCTTATGTAACTCTATGTGTTATGTTTGCTGGAGTCCGATGAATATTGAACTTATGCGAAGTTGATTATAGTCTTTATTGCATATGTTATTTGTGATCTTGCATGCTTTCCGTTGCTAGTGGTTGCTCTGGCCAAGTAGTTGCTAATGACTCTAAGAGGGAGTATTTATGCTTTATAGTGGGTTCATGCCTCCTTTTCGCCTGTGCTCGAGTGATAGAAACGTGACTGGGGAGGATGTGTTGTTGCCACTAGGGAGAAAACAGCGGTGTGAGTTCCCGCGTGTACAATCATTGCTTACATTATACACATTGCTTAATGCGATTATTGATACGTCTCCAACGTATCTATAATTTCTGATGCTCGATGATCATATTATGTCAATTGCTACTTGTTTTCTCCCTTATTTATAGCATTTTTATACGTTTTTCGGGACTAACCTATTAACTAGAATACTAGATGCCAAGTGCCAGTTCCCTGTTTTCTGTTGTTTTTGGTTTCAGAAAAATTGTTCTCGAAACATTCTTGGAATTGGACCCCACAAATCCCGAAGTGCCTATTTCCCCCGGAAGCATCCAGAACACCGAAGAGGAGTCGAAGACGGGCATCAGGGGGGCCACACCATAGGGTGGAACGGCCCCCCTGGCCGCGCCACCTATGGGTGTGGGGCCCCTGGAGCTCCACCGCCTTTTCCCTTTCGCCTATTTAATCCCCCCGGATGGAAAACCCTAAGAACCTAATAAAAAATCCTCGAAAAGTTCCGCAGCCGCCGTCACCGTCAAACCTAGATCAGGGGGGTTCTGAAGCTGTTTCCGGCACCCTGTCGGAGAGGAGATCATCACCGGAGGCTTGTACATCACCATGCCTGCCTTCGGAGTGATGCGTGAGTAGTTCATCCTTGGACTACGGGTTCGTAGCTGTAGCTAGATGGTTGTCTTCTCCTCATATGCCTCCATGTTTAGATCTCGTGAGCTTTTTATCATGATCGAGGTTGATCTTATGTAATTCTATATGCTGTGTTTGCTAGGATCCAATGAATATTGAACTGGTGCCAAGTTGATTATAGTCTCTATTTGCATATGCTATTTGTGATCTTGCATGTTTTCCGTTGCTAGTGGTTTCTCTGGCCAAGTAGTTGGTAGTGACTCCAAGAGGGAGTATTTATGCTTGATGGTGGGTTCGTGCCTCCTCACCACCTGGCTCGAGTGACAGGAACGTGAGCGGTCGATGTGTTGTTACCATTAGGGAGAAAACAACGGTGAGAGTGCTCGCGTGCATAATCATTGCTTACATTACACACTTTGTTTAATGCATTTATGTGTTGCTTGCAAATTAATACCTAGGGGGGGTCGGATGATAACCTGAGGGTGGATTATTAGTCATAGATGCAGATGGATTTCGGTCTATGTATATTGTTGTAATGGCCGCACTAAATATCATAGTATTCTTAATGTCATTTATGTGCACTACGGTGCAACCTCTATTTGTCAATTGCCCAACTGTAATTTGTTCACCCAGCATGCTATCTTTTATGTAGAGACACAACTAGTGAACCTATGAACCCCGGTCCATTTTTCCACAATGTTAAACAAACCACAACTATTTCCTCCTTTCTTTACTTACTGCAAGCATACATCATTTTCCACACTATACGTCTAATCTTTGTTTTCAGCAAGACCGGTGAGATTGACAACCTCACTATACCGTTGGGACAAAGTATTTTGGTTGTGTTGTGTGCAGGTTCCACGTTCTTACAAAATCTTGCTAGTTTTCCTAATGCTAGAGCTATGAATATGGCTTTCACAAAACATATTACAAATGCTCTCATTCAAATTAGAGAAGATGAATTAATATGTGAAGCCTCTATCCCTAGGAAGCTAGATGATGGTTGGGAAACTATTATTAAAATGAAAGTGAATGATTTTGATTGCAATGCTCTATGTGATCTTGGTGCTAGTATCTCTGTTATGCCCAAGAAACTCTATGATATTCTTGATTTACCACCATTGGAACCTTGTTATTTGGATATTCGTCTTATTGATAATGTTAGAAAGAAACCTTTAGGGAGAGTTGATGAGGTTATTATCATGGTTAATAATACTCTTGTCCCCGTTGATTTTGTTGTCTTGAATATTGAATGCAATGCTTCTTGTCCAATTGTTTTGGGAAGACCTTTTCTTAGAACTGTTGGTTGTGTTATTGATATGAAAGAGGGGAATATTCAATTTCAGTTCCCTCTCAAGAAAGGTATGGAACACTTTACTAGAAATAGAATGAAGTTGACTTTTGATTCCATTATTCGAACGAGTTACAATTTGGATGCTTCTTCACTTGAAAATACTTGATTCCACTTTTCTGGGCCTAGCTAAAAGGCGTTAAAGAAAAGCACTTCTTGGGAGATAACCCATGGTTTTATTTTTTCTTCGTTTTTCTCTGTTTTCTTTGAGTCAAGGGGTTGTATAGTTCTGTAGAAACTCCTTTGTATCTTTGTTTTCATGTTTTAGCAGTGCCAAGTAAGGTTTCTGACGAGAGTTGGAGTTGGTTTTCGGATTTCTGCGCAGGAAACAGATTTCTGCTGTCCACCGTAAACATCGTATAAAATCCTGGAAGATCAGAATGATCTGAAAGTTTTTGTGCTTATTCCTTGGCTAATCCCGCAACTTTTTCGTGCTTTAAGTTTTTCGATCTTAGCAACGTAAGTGCCTAAAAAAAATCGTCTTTACAGACAGTTCTGGTTTTGAATGTTTTGCGATGTCAAGTGGATTTCTTTGCTTCACGAAACATTAGTGGCAGTAGCTAATGTTTAAAAGTATCTATAGCACATGTACCATACAGCACCAATGGATTTTTAATTGTTTCACTAACCCTCTAATGCGAATTACTGTTTGAGTGTGGTGTGAAGGAAGTTTTCAAGGGTCAAGAGAAGAGGCGATATATGTGATCAAGAAGAGTGCAAGGTAAAATCTTGGGGATGCCCTCGTGGTTCATCGAAGAATATTTTTAGAAGACTTAAGCATCTAAGATTGGGGATGCCCAATCCATCCCCTTCTTCATCAACTATCTATCAGGTCGCTTCTCGTGAAACTATATTTTTATTCGGTCATGTCATATGAAGTGAGCGTCTGTTTGTTTTTCTTTTGTTGTCTTTCGTTTTCCTTTTTTTTATTTTGTTTTCCTTGCTGCAATAATATATTTGGACCCTAGCATTCTTTGTTTGGGAGAGAGACACGCTCCGCTTTTTCGTTTGGATAGTTGTTATGCTGGTATTCTTAGTTTTTATACTAGTTGCTGCAAAAAATTCATGTTTAGCTCTTGTTTTCATCGCATCTCTTATTCAGAGTTGTTAGTTTTAGTAGTGTTATGTGAGTCCTCTCATGTTTGCTTTCTGTAGAATTTAGAGAGTTTTTGTTAAAGCATGTTTTGTATGGTGCTTGTTGGGAAAAGAAACTGCTGCTTGAGGTGGACTTTTTAACGGTGCAAGTAGAAGCTTCTATAGACCGTGGCTAGAATTTTTCATGTCATGCTAGATGTTATTTTAGTTCTAAAGCCTTGTGGTTATTTAGTAGCATGATTAGCCTCAAATAGCTGAGACTGTTTAATGTTCCATTGAAAGAATCATGAGTTGTTCTTCTCATATTGAAGCATAAATTTGTGATGTTCTCCTTTGAATGTTTTATTTGGTTGACTTGGCGCATGCTCACACCATATTTATGACTATGAACCAGTAAAGAATAGCCTCCATGATCATTTATTTTTTGAAATTGTGGTACCACTTATGCTTTGATTGATGATGTTTATGTCGCTATCCATGATTATGACTCTTATGCTCTCTTGATTTGTCGCTCCCGGTCTTTTGCTAGCCTCGACCTGTAGTGAGTATGAGCTCTACTCATGCATTCAACTCCCAAAAACCAAAGTATTCCTATTGTGTCCACCATACCTACCTACATGTGGTATTTAACCGCCAATCCAAAGTAAATTGCTCATGTGTTACCTTTAAAAACTTTCAAAATTACTCCTGTTTTGTGCTCCTGTTTTAGCTCATGAGGACATAAATAGAGAATCTTTATCTCAATTGTTGATTGGACTTCCACACCCTGGACTAGTGGCTTCATTCGCTTATCCAATGATAGAAGAGATGGCAGTGGGGTGCCCAGCCCCAAATTAATGCAAACAAATTCTCTTCACTATTTCCCCCCCTGATTTATCAGTCAAAGCATAATTGTGTAAACAAAAGAGAAAGAGGGATGACCTTCTACACCAGTTGCGTCCTTCACCATGGGATCCGCTCTTGTGAATCCAGTTGGCTTGTGACGTACTATATTTTCTATTTACCATTCGTTGACATTAGCATACATCTCCCAAAATATAGACACTCCTCCATGGTATGTGATTGTTAGCAGGCACCCAGGGAAACGGTTAGCCATAGTTTGTGAAAGATGGATGGCAGGAGTGTCAAACTTTTAATAGCTCTGTTTAATAAAATAAAAGCTCTAGCACATGAGTGATCCCTGCTTCCCTCCGCGAAGGGCCTTTCTTTTACTTTTATGTTGAGTCTCCATCTTCTAACTTTATGCACAGTTGAGAGAGCATTTTTGCCATTCTGAGTTCTATGTGCATTTGTCCCATAAGCATCAATAATTACTTCATGGTGTGATATTATTTTTTCTTAAATTATTTGTTCTAGTCTTCCTCATGAACTTTGAAGGTGTCCTGGCATTTATGTTTTGCTCCACTCTTAAGGACTAGCGAAATATCACTTTGCCATGCTTTCTCTATACCTGAAACAAATGTTCACCTTTATTTGCATTATTATTCATGATCCTTTATTTGAGATACTCTTCGTGATGCAAAGTAATTGCTGTGCTCTATTATTAAAGTTCTATTTATCATGTTTGTGTTTGAAGTTCTATGATCTCAGCGTGCATATGCTTTTACATTAGATTGATCAAGTTTATGTTAGTAGCATGTCACCTCAGAAATTATTGTGTTTTATCGTTTACCTACTCGAGGACTAGTAGGAACTAATGTTGGAACGCGTAGAGATAAACAAAACTTTTCCTACGCGGTGCTTCCAAGATCTAGCTGAGGTAGAAGGCCACGATGATTACCACTAGACGCGCGGTTGCGGATTATCGATGCAGCGCGTCGGGGCAGTGTAGTCCCACGATCCGATCCAGCCGATCCAATCCACGAACGTCGAAGTGCTGAACATACAACACCTCTGCCGGTATCCACACGTACGAGGAGGAGCTCCGACGGCGGACTGCTAGGTCTGGTGCGACGGCTGGACTGAGTGTTGTTAGGGTTCCCAACGCATGGGAGTGGACTAACTTGCCCGCTGGGCAACCTGCGCCCCTTTTTATATAGCGAATGGCAGTGGGCTTCACAACACCTGTGGCCCATTCCCTCTGTGAGTCCGACTCACAAGCTCAGTCCAATTCCGGTTTGGGTCCAACCCGACCAGTACTTGCTCCCGTTCTTAAGTGTGCGACCCTGCAGGCTCATGGCGACTTGGACACGATTGGAGTCCAACTCCCAATCGATCAATCGGTAGCGGCTCCTAGCAGAACGTGCCGACTCCCAAGTCCCATTGAGTCATGACGACATACCTTTCAATGTGATATTCATCTTAGTCCCTTTTGCCTCACGATATACCTTGTCGAACTATAGGCGATTTATCGTCATCCCTTAAATAGCTCAACTCTCTTCTCGGTCCGTGATATGTGATTCATCTGACTAACTCTTAGTCAACAGACACAGTTAACACTTAACTGAGTCGCGCATGGCCATGCTTCCTGAATCATATCACTCGAGAGGGCCCATAGAATATCTCTCCATTCGGAGGGGCAAAATCCCATCTTGATTATCCACATCACGCAGCTTGTTTCTCATTCGACCCGAACTCTACCTTTATAACTGCCTTGTCACAGAACAGCGTTTGATAGAACCTAAGTCAGTGATCCACAACTCGGATTGTGCAATAACCTCAGGTCTAAGGATTACATTGATTGAGACATGCAAATGACGACTTGCTCGTTACATCTCAATGTGGGTCAGTCCAACTTGCTAAACTCTTTAGCCAAGTCTGTGATCGTTGGAATGGCATCACCATGCCCATGACAAGTGGAACCATGTCATCAGCCAACACTCACATTAGTCTAGGGTGTGTGTCCAGCACAACCTTAATGACCAAGGACAATCTAGTATGAACAACATGAATATATAGTTCCACAATCGAATCACATATTCAATGACATATATCAGATGTTCAAAACAAGGACAACTTAATAACTTTATGAATACATTGGGAATTACATCATACATGATTGCCTCTAGGGCATATTCCCAACAACTAAGCCTGGGGATGCTTGATACATCTCCAACGTATCTATAATTTCTGATGCTCCATGATCATATTATGTCAATTGCTACTTGTTTTCTCCCTTATTTATAGCATTTTTATACGTTTTCCAGGACTAACCTATTAAAAAGATGCCAAGTGCCAGTTCCATGTTTTCTGATGTTTTTGGTTTCGCAAAAGTTGTTCTGGAAACATTCTCGGAATTGGACCCCACAAATCCCGAAGTGCCTATTTTCCCCGGAAGCATCCAGAACACCGAAGAGGAGTTGAAGACGGGCATCAGGGGGCCACACCATAGGGTGGGGCGGGCCCCCTGGCTGCTCCACCTATGGGTGTGGGACCCCTGGAGCTCCATCGACTTTGCCCTTTCGCCTATTTAATCCCCCCGGATGGAAAACCCTAAGCACATGATCAAAAATCCCTGAAAAGTTTCGCAGCCGCCGTCACCATCAACCCTAGATCAGGGGGGTTCTGAAGCTGTTTCCGGCACCCTGCCGGAGAGGAGATCATCACCGGAGGCTTCTACATCACCATGCCTGCCTCCGGAGTGATGCGTGAGTAGTTCATCCTTGGACTACGGGTTCGTAGCTTAGCTAGATGGTTGTCTTCTCCTCATATGCCTCCATGTTTAGATCTCTTGAGTTGTCTATCATGATCGAGATTGATCTTATGTAATTCTATATGTTGTGTTTGCTGGGATCCGATGAATATTGAACTTATGCCAAGTTGATTATAGTCTTTGTTTGCATATGCTATTTGTGATCTTGCATGCTTTCCGTTGCTAGTGGTTGCTCTGGCCAAGTAGTTGCTAGTGACTCCAAGAGGGAGTATTTATGCTTGATAGTGGGTTCATGCCACCTCACCACCTTGCTCGAGTGACAGAAACGTGAAGGGGGGATGTGTTGTTGCCATTAGGGAGAAAACAACGGTGAGAGTGCCCGCGTGCATAATCGTTGCTTACATTACACACTTTGTTTAATGCAGTTAACTGTTTCTTGCAACTTAATACCTAAGGGGGTTCGGATGATAACCTGAGGGTGGATTATTAGTCATAGATGCAGATGGATGTCGGTCTATGTATATTGTTGTAATGCCCGCACTAAGTATCAATGTAGTCTTCATGTCATATATGTGCACTACGGTGCAACCTCTATTTCTCAATTGCCCAGCTGTAATTTGTTCACCCAACATGCTATCTTTTATGGAGAGACACCACTAGTGAACCTATGAACCCCGGTCCATTTTTCCACACTGTTAAACAAACCACAACTATTTCATGCTTTCTTTACTTACTGCAAGCATACATCATTTTCCATACTATACGTCTAATCTTTGTTTTCAGCAAGACCGGTGAGATTGACAACCTCTCTGTATCGTTGGGACAAATTATTTTGGTTGTGTTGTGTGCAGGTTCCACAGTTTTGCTGACACCGATGAAGCGCCAGCAGCACCGTCAGTGGCATAACCTTCCTAAGATCCTCTTCCTCCTACTAGATTGATAACCTTGGTTCTTAACTGGGGGAATTCTTGCCGCTTGCTCATCACACCCTCCTCTTGGGGTTTCCAACAACTTCGTCAACTCTGTAAGCATTAATTATCTGTTGCTTGCAACTTAATACCTAAGGGGGTTTGGATGATAACCTGAGGGTGGATTATTAGTCATAGATGTAGTTGGATTACAGTCTATGTATATTGTTGTAATGCCCACACTAAATATCATAGTAGTCTTCATGTCATGAATGTGCACTACGGTGCAACCTTTATTTGTCAATTGCCTAGCTGTAATTTTTTGACCCAGCATGCTATCTTTTATGGAGAAACACCACTAGTGAACCTATGAGCCTCGATACATTTTCCTACATTGTTAAACAAACCACTACAATTTCCTGCTTTCTTTACTTACTAGAAGCATACATTATTTTCTATACTATACGTCTAATCTTTGTTTTCAGCAAGACCGGTGAGATTGACAACCTCACTGTACCGTTGGGACAAATTATTTTGGTTGTGTTGTGTGCAGGTTCCGCGTTGTTGCTGACACCGGTGAGCGATCACGACCATCAGTGGCATCAACCTTCCGAAGATCCTCTTTCTCCTATTGGATTGATAACCTTGGTTCTTAACTAAGGGAAATTCTTACCGCTGCACTCATCACACCCTCCTCTTGGGGTTCCCAACGCACCATCCATAGTTTCTGTAGCAAGAATTTCTGGCACCATTGCTAAGGATTTAAAGTCAACTCTGCAAGAAATCAAGAATTTCGGGTGCTGTTTCCGGGGAGAAAGAAGTCTTCTGGCAAGGGGAGTCTCTCACTCTCAACCTCTTTATTTTGTTTATTCTCTTGTTTTTATTTTTGTCGTGTTTTGCTTCTTTATATCAAAAACACACATAAAAATAGTTTACTTTATAGCTGTTATTTTGCTTTTCTGCTCTTAGTTTAATATCTAATCACGATTCTACCCAAGATTACCTTGAAAGATGTACCAATAGGTAGCGGTGATATAATTGGGAAAGATAATATTGGAGAGTTCTTTAATTATGTTAGTAAGCACAAAGAATTTGAGGATAGATCCTTAGCTGAACTTACTCCAGATTATGAAACCGATGCAACATCTCTAGTTCGTATGCTGGAAGCTAGGTTTGTTAACCTTAATCCCATAATGCAACAAATGTTCCTCAACCTTGATAACATTAAGGATAGCGAAAGAAGAGAGTTTATTCTAGAAACCTTGTTTGAAGAATTTGGTGATGTTGCCATTGAGGCTAGAAAAGGTTTTAACCGATTTGAGATGGCAGGCTCATGTGTAGATGTTAATAGCACACCAAGTAAAGCTAATGATAAGGAAATGAAAATACCAATACCCTTTAAATTGGTAGGAATGCATGAAGCTCTAGAAAAGAATTTTGATTGGATTGTTCCTGCAAACCCATTTGAGGAAAGTAGTGTGCCTAAAAGTGCTGATAAAAGGGACATCTAAAACTTCTATAGATGAAATACAATTCATTGTTGAGGATATTTCTAAGCTTAATGTTGATGCTTCGCTTGAAAATACTTTAGTTGCTTTCTATGCCTAGCTGAAAGGTGTTAAAGAAAAGCGCTACCGGGAGACAACCCGTTTTATTTCTCCGTTTTCAGCCTGTTTTCCATCGTTTTCTTTTGTTTTCTTCGCACCTGGGTGTTGTTTATTTCCTTAGCAACCCCGTTGTATGTTTTCTTTTGTGTTTTTGTTGAGACAAGTAAACCCTCTAGTGGAAAGTCGAGGCTATATTTCGGATTTCTGCGCAGGAAACAGATTTCTGCTGTCCACTATTAAATTCGTATAAAATCACAGAAAATTCAAAATGACCTGAGTTTTTTCTGCGTAATCCTGGGCTATATACGCAACTTTTCTTAGTTGAACACTTTTTTATTTGAGCAACAGAAGATTTTCGAAAAAAATCATCTTTACCTGTTGTCCTGTTTCGACAGATTTCTGCCAATAATTGCATTTGCATCTTAATCTGTTTCTTTTGGTGTTCTTTTGAGAAAAAGAGTTTTAAAAGAAGTTGTGACATTAGCTAATGTGTTTTGGAGTGTTAGTATTGTGTTGAAACTTAACCATGTAAATTTACTATTTCGATTGCACTAATTTTGCTCATGAAGATTGTGAGAAGTTTGGTGTGAAGGAAGTTTTCAAGGGTCAAAAGAAGAGGATGATATGAAGTGATCAAGAATAGTGAAGAGCCTAAGCTTGGGGATGCCCCGGTGGTACATCCCAGCAAATTCCAAGAAGACCCAAGCGTCTAATCTTGGGGATGCCCAAGGCATCCCCTTCTTCATCAACAAATTATCTGGTCACTTCTAGTGAAACTATATTTTTATTCGGTCACATCTTATGTGCTTTACTTGGAGCGTCTTTTATTTTTGCTTTCAGTTTATTTTTATTTTTGAAATAAGCTTGGTTGGACCCCAACATTCTTTTAGTTGGAGAGTGACACGCTCCTCTTTTTCATGGGAATACTTTGTATTCTTAATCTTTGTCTGGCTGCTGCATTTATTTAGCTCCTATTTTGCATGCATCTCGTATCTAAGAGCTGTTAGTTTTAGTAGTGTTATGTGAGTACTCTCATGTTTGCTTGCTGTATCATGAAGAGTATTTTTGTTAAAACATATCTTGTATGGGGCTTGTTGGGAGAAGAAACTGATGCTTAAATTAGAATTTTTAATGGTGCAAGTAGAAGCTTGTATAGACTGTGGCTAGAACTTTTTTGTATCATGCTAGATGTTATTTTAGTTTTAAAGCCTTGTGGTTATTGAGTAGCATGATTAGCCTCAAAAAGCTGAGAGTGTTTAAGGTGTCATTGAAAGATTCATGAGTTGTTTTTGTCATACTGAAGCATAAATTTATGGTATTCTCTTTCGAATGTTTTATTTGGTTGACTTGGCGCATCCTCACACCATGTTCATGACTATGAACCAGTCACTAATAGCCTCTATGATCACTTAGTTTTTGAACTTGTGATACCACTTATGCTTTAATTAATGATGTTTATGTCGCTATGCATGATTATGGCTCGTATGCTCTCTTGATTTGTCGCTCACAGTCTTTTGCTAGTCTCCACATGTACTGAGTATGAGCTCTACTCGTGCATCCAACTCCCTAAAACCAAGTTTTCCCATTGTGTCCACCATACCTACCTAGATGTGGTATCCACCGCCTTTCAGCTAGGCAAAGAAAGGTGGAATCACGTGGATGCTCACATAAGAAATATGAATTGAATCAAAAGGGAGCATCATGAAGAAAATGTAAAAAAAAATTAAGTCTAACCCACTTCCTATGAATAGGAATCTTGTAAAGAAATAAATTAAAGAATCTCAAACTAGAAATCATGGGAAGGTAGAACAAGAGCAACTTCAAAACTTTCAACAAAAAAAGAGGTGTTTTAGTAACATAAAAATTCCTACAACCATATTTTCCTCTCTCATAATAATTTTCGGTAGAATCATGAAAAAACTCAACAATATAATTATCACATAAAGTATGTTTGTCATGGTCTAAAAGCACACCATTCATATCAAGCTCAAAAATAGTGGGATAAAAATTTAAAATCAGCTCTTCTTTTTTCCCACTTTTAGCAATAGAAAAACAAGATGATTGATCACTCTTAAAAGGTATATGCCACATTATAGCAATCCTATTTTCAGTAGCATTATAATTTGTAACATCAAGTAACATAGGACCATCATCAACAGAATTATCATATAAATTTTTTCTAAACAAACTTCCTCATTATCATGCATATCAATAGTTGGAATAAATAGAGGATTATCATAGCATTTATCCAAGTAGCATGGATTATCATAAATAACAGTAGCAATATCATTCTCACAAGTTTCATTCATAGTAGTATCAAGTTCACAAGTATTGCAAGTATCAATTTCATCAATAAGGGATATTTCAAAAGAATCAATATGATCATCACTTTCATCAAATAATGTACGAGTTAAAGAGTTATTCTCATTTGGAGGTAGGAATGGGTAGCTCCATTCTTCCTCCTCTTGATCATCACTCTCCTCCTCTTTTTCATCCAATGAGCTTCCAGATTCAGCAGTTTCTTCTTCCATTGGTTCCTGCAAGGCATTAGTCTCTTCCTTCGGTTGAGAGTATTTATTAAGATATTCCATTATGTAGTAATTAAAATCCTTGTAATTATCAAAGCAATATTCAAGTATAGCATAAATCTCATATTTATAAGGTGTATCATCAATACTTTCAAGCAAATAGGCAATTTCGAATGCACCCTTCCAAGCAATAAATTCATCAATTTGTTCCACATCATATAATTCATAATTTCCCTTAACATAAGAAGATACGGTAATATTATCGTTATACTCACATTGAAAAGGGAGGTGTTTATACCTCCTACATCAACAAGATTTATCAAAGTAATAAGTAACATTATAATTAGAGCACAAGTTTGTAGCATAGTCATGCAATTTATTAATTTGCTCCCATAAGTGTATCCATTTTTGTGAGAAGCGGTGTTCCTTATAATGTTTTTGTTGTTCATCCGTGAACCCACCTTGACTAAAAGATCTAGTTTCAAAGACATCAAACATTGATAGCAAGCATGATAAAGCAAAAAATAACAACTAGAATAAGAACTATTTTTTGTGTGTTTTTGATATAAAGAAGCAAAACAAGACAATAAACAAAATAAAGAAGTTGAGAGTGAGATACTCCCTTTGCCAGAAGACTTCTTACTCCCCGGCAACGACGCTAGAAATTCTTGATCGCTTGCAGAGTTGACTTTAAATCCCTAGCAATGGTGTGGATGGTGCGTTGGGAACCCCAAGAGGAGGGTGTGATGAGTGCAACGGTAAGAATTTCCCTCAGTTAAGAACCAAGGTTATGAATCCAGTAGGAGAAAGAGGGTCTTCGGAAGGTTGATGCCACTGCCGGTGGTGATGGATCACCGGTGTCAGCAACAACGCGGAACCTGCACACCACACAACCAAAATACTTTGTCCCAACGGTACAGTGAGGTTGTCAATCTCACCGGTCTTGCTGAAAACAAAGATTAGACGTATAGTGTGGAATATAATGTATGCTTCCAGTAAGTAAAGAAAGCAGGAAATTGTAGTGGTTTGTTTAACAGTGTAGGAAAATGGATCGGGGTTCATAGGTTCACTAGTGGCGTCTCTCCATAAAAGATAGCATGATGGGTGAACAAATTAAAGCTAGGCAATTGACAAATAAATGTTGCACCATAGTGCACATTCATGACATGAAGACTACTATGATATTTAGTGCGCGCATTACAACAATATATAGATCGTAATCCAACTGCATCTATGACTAATAATCCACCCTCGGATTATCATCCAAACCCCCTTAGGTATTAAGTTGCAAGCAACAGATAATAGCATTAAGCAATGTGTGTAATGTAAACAATGATTGTACACGCTGGCACTCACACTGTTGTTTTCTCTCTAGTGGCAATAGCACATCCTCCCCCGTCACGTTTCTGTCACTCGAGCACACGCGAAAAAGAAGGCATGAACCCACTATCAAGAATGAATACTCCCTCTTGGAGTCACTAGCAACTACTTGGCTATAGAGCAACCACTAGCAACGGAAAGCATGCAAGATCACAAATAACATATGCAATAAAAGACTATAATCAACCTGGCATAAGTTCAATATTCATCGTATCCTAGCAAACATAGTGATGTCTACGCACGCTTCTATTCTTGTAGACAGTGGTGGGCCTCCAAGTGCAGAGGTTTGTAGAACAGTAACAAGTTTCCCTTAAGTGTATTACCCAAGGTTTATCGAACTCAGGGAGGTAGAGGTCAAATATATCCCTCTCAAACAATTCTGCAATCAAGATACAAGAAGTCTCTTGTGTCCCCAACACACCCAATATACTTGTCAGGTATATAGGTGCACTAGTTCGGCGAAGAGAGAGTAAAATGCAAGTAATATGGATGATAATAAGGGATAATAGCAATCTGAAATAAAAATGGCAGCAAGCAAACATGTAGAAGAACAGGCGGAAAACGGTGTTTCAATGCTTGGAAATAAGGCCTAGGGCTCCTACTTTCACTAGAGGACACTCTCAACAATGATCACATAATTGAATGCATAAATATCATCTCTTCACTATGCTACTCCGAACCACTCTCCGGTCGAATAATGAACACTAATCATTGCGTAGGGCTTTAACATCACTCCTCAAGTCTATATTCCCTCTCTAGGGCACCCCAATGTCACTACGAGCGCCATAAATTAGTACTAAACAAATGCCACAATTTCATTGGTTCACCTTCCAACACAAGATATAAATATCATGCTAAACCACACGGAGCACACACTGTCACCTTTACCCCATGATCAAAGTGTTTATGGATATAAAAAAATCACTTGAGTAGCATAACAGATGAAGATCAATCTACATATTCAACTAGATTACAAAGCTCATGATCACATAAAGATCACACCATGGGAGAGAGAGATGAACCACATAGCTACCGGTAAAGCCCTCAGCCCCGGGGGAGAACTACTCCCTCCTCATCATAGGAGACAACAACGGCGATGGATATGGCGGTGGAGTCGAAGGAGATGGCTTCCGGGGGCACTTCCCCGTCCCGGCAGGGTGCCAGAACAGAGATCTGTCCCCCAAAACTTGTCGGTGGCGGCAGCGGAGCTACGGATGTATTTTGCGGAAAAGGTCGATTCCCCTAAGGTTTATGCATCGAGGAGTATATATTGGTGAAAGGGCGATGCCGGGAGGTGGCCAGGGGGCCCACACCCCTAGGTGGCGCGGCGAGGGGGACCCGCGCCACCCCATGGTGTGGCCACCCTGTGGCCCCCTCCGGGGCTCTTCGGGACTTCTGGAGGCTTCCAGGACTTTTAGGACTTCTAGCTTTCGAATTTTCCAATTCGAGAATATTTCCATAACAACTTTTTCTGAAACTAAAAACAGCAGAAAACAGGGAACTGGCTCTATGGCATCTTGTTAATAGGTTAGTCCTGAGGTGACATGCTACCACACAATCTTGATCATAATATGTAAAGTAGAACATGTAAACTAGGATCAAATGAACTAAAGTTGTGATCTATATTTGATATCAACAAGTAATGCATAAACAAAGAAGAAAGAAGTAAAACTTTTAATGAATTAATACTAAAAGACTATCAACCGTGCAAAGTTTATTAGAGATGATTTAAGCTTTCAAGAACAACAATATCATGCACGTCAAAATATCTTCACAACCCCTGTTAGGATCAAGTCAAGCTTTCCACACGATGCAATGCTTGAATCTTAAACTATTTGCGCACAAAAAACAAGAAAGTGTTCTGCGTTGGTCCTTGGAACCGGGATTTTATGGCTAAGAGAACATTATGGGGAGTTTGGAAGGTCAATGGAAGAAAGGCTCGCAAAGCTGAAAGTGGTCATTAGACAAGAGAAAGTCTTACAACCGAAGCTATGCAAGGAGTAGGGATTGCCACACAACGGATGCACATAGAGCTATAAGTGTATGAAAGCTCTCCAATGGAACTAGTGGGGGTCCATCCAACTTGCTTGCTCACGAAGACCTAGAGCTCATTTGAGGAGGCTCGTCATTCGAATATACAAGCCAAGTTCTATAATGTAAAGTTCCCCACATAGTTATGAATGATAATAATATGAAAACTCTCTCCAAACTGAAGTATTGGTGCTAAACATGAAGCACAAGTATGGTATAAAGGATAGTGATGCACCCCCTCTCTCTTTATTCTTTATTTGGCCCTTTCTTTTTTCTTTTTGGGCTTTTTTTCTTTGGCCCTTTCTTTTTGTCTTTTCGGGCCTTTTCATTTTTTTATATCCTCACCGGTAGGGGCAACATCCTATATTACAATGAATCATCACACTTTTAGTACTCATAACTCATAAAAATATATCTCTTATGTCTCTAACTGCATGTTCCTGCCAGTGTAGCAGTATGCATAAATAGCCATGAAGCTCATCATCAAGTAACATAATGGAGGTGGATTTTGTGCAGCAATATATCTCGGAATGGCTATGGAAATGCCATGATAGGTAGGTATGGTGGCTTTTTTGAGGAAGAATATATGGGCTTATGTGTAGGAGAACAAAGTCCACCCACGAGATTTGGATGCACTGGCGAAGTTTGCACCAACTCTCAATGTGAGAAAGGGCAATGCACATTACCAAAGAGGCTAGAAAATATAGATGGTGGAAGTGCCAGGAACCGCAACATAGACTCACGAGTTAAAAGATTACAGCAAGCAAATCATCTTACAAGGCACAATGCAAATAACTCCAAGAGGGTCCGTGGCAGTGACAAGTCACTGTTAGCTACCCCGACCGTAGCGCGTAACAAAAGGCCGATCAGAAATGTATCACTCGTAGCAATCATATACCATTGTTTCTATCAGCTGGTAATTTAAAGTGTGGCACAGTTTCAAGTTTCTTATACCAACCATTAAAAGTTATACTTACTAGTCCTTCCCGTTTATCCATTAAGAAAATTAATATCTCAAAACAACAGCAGTGATTCAAGTGAAGCAGTTTAGTGATCTACAAGACCATGCAAATTTTTCCACTATACCAACTACCACAATAGCATTCCTATTTCCAAGCAAACACACATATGAGAACCACCTAACTACAAAAACTAACAGCTCTGAACAAAGGATGCATGAAAACAAAGGCTAAACGCGGTACTAGCAAAAAGTGAACACTCACAGAACAATAAGAATGAAAACTAGAGTGTTCTAAGCAATGAAAACGGAGCGTGTCTCTCTCTCACACAAGTATGATAAGATTCAACCGTAAACTACAACAAATAAAACTAAACAAACTAAAAACAAAAACAAACTGAAAACAAAAAAATAAAAGACGCTCCAAGTAAAGCACATAAGATGCGACCGAATAAAAATATAGTTTCACTAGAAGTGACATGATAATTTGTTGATGAAGAAGGGGATGCCTTGGGCATCCTCTAGCTTAGACGCTTGAGTCTTCTTGGAATTTGCTTGGATGTACCACTGGGGCATCCCCAAGCTTAGGCTTTTCACTCTTCTTGATCACATCATATCATCCTTTTCTCTTGACCCTTGAAAACTTCCTTCACATCAACATTCTCACAATCTTCATTAGAAATGTTAGTGCAATTGAAATAATAAATTCACATGGTTCAGTTTCAACACAATTATAACACTCAAAAACACATTAGATTCTGTCACAACTTCTTTCAAAACACTTTTTCTCAAAAGAACACCAAAAGAAAGAGATTAAGATGCAAATGCGATAAATGGCAGAAATCTGTCAAAACAGAACAATAGGTAAAGATCGATTTTTTCAAAAACATTCTGTTGCTCAAATAAAAAAGTGGTATTATATGAAAAGTTGTTTATATAACTCAGGATTAAGAACAAAAAAGCTCAGGTCATTTTGAATTTTCTGTGATTTTTAAAGGAATTAACAGTGGACATCAGAAATCTGTTTCTTGCGCAGCAATCCAAAATATAGCCTCAACTTTCCACTAGAGGATTTACTTGGCTAAAAAAAACACAAAAGAAAAGATACATATGGGTTTCTAAGGAAATATACAACACCCAGGTGCAAAGCACACAAAAAAACGAAGGAAAACGGGTTGAAAACAGAGAAATAAAACGGGTTGTCTCCCGGTAGCGTTTTTCTTTAACGCCTTTCAGCTAGGCACAATGATTTTTAAAAGATGCTCACATAAGAATAAGAGTTGAAGCACAATAAGAGAGAATCAAGAAGCAAATATAAAACACATTTAAGTCTAACCCACTTCCTATGAAAAAGAATCTTGTAGAAAAACAAGTCAACGAAGCACAAAGTGACTAGCATAGGAAGACAAAATAAGTGCAACTTCAAAAATTTCAACATAAAGAGGGGAAACTTAATATTTTTGAGATGCATAAAACCATGTTTCCCTCTCTCATAATAACTTTCATTAGCATCATGAATAAAATTAACAATATAACTATCACATAAAACATTCTTATCATGAGCCACATGCATAAAAGAATTATTACTCTCCACATAAGCATAGTCATTCTTATTAATAACAACGGGAGTAGGATTATCATAAATAACTCGAACATGATCGACAAGTTGCATATTAAAGAGATGGTTTTGGGTAATCCCACCATAATTGTGGCAAGTTTCATGAGAATGATTGTAATTATAGCCTATTCTATAACTTTCTTTTATAATAATTATCAAAGACCGGAGGCATATTGAAATCATAATTAATTTTCTCCTCAATAGTAGGTGGACTAAAAATTTCATATTCATCATTGCAATCATCATATATTGGAGGCATAGTATCATCACAAGAAATAAAATAGTTGTCTTACAAAATGCGTTCATTTGTGAACATATCATCATTTTTACTAGGAGGAGATGTATCAATCATATAATAATTAATAGCAAAGGGATTTTCAAACACATCATCCACAAGATTAGAGCTTTCTATATCATCATTGGAAGGAACATGGATGGTACTAATAGTACAACAATTATTATCATCATTTTCAGAATTGGTACCAAACAAATTTTCAATATCAAAAGTAGTGTGTTTCTCCCAATCATGATCACTTTCATAAATAACAGGCATAGGAAAATCACCGAGGTCAGACTCATCAGCAAAAGCTGAAATATGAGCAACATGATTAGGGGGAGATACCATTACCTCTCTCATTTTACTCCTCCTCTTCTTCTTCTTCCTCTTTTTAGGAGGGGGAGGCTTAAAATGGAGCTTCTCCACATACCCTGGTTTATTATCAGGAACAATAGAAAGAATTTTGGAGGATTTCTCCTCTTCATTAATAAGAACAAAACACATATTAGTCCTGTCATATTTTGGTAAAGTCTCCTATTTTATAATATTTTGTATGTAAGTATTTGCATGGCAATTATCAACACAATAAAGATGGTATCCATGCAAGACACTATTCATATCAAAAGCACTCATATCTATCAAAGAAGTTTTTCTTAATAACTCTTCACACCCCAAAAATAATGTATGTTCATCATGCTCATTAGGGGTGATCATGTCATCACAATACAAACTTGCAGTAAGATCCACTTTATAGCAAAGTTCACAAATAAATCATAGGATTCAAAAGGCTACTATCATGGCCTGAGCATTGGAAATTAAAATGACCCACTTTATAGCAAAGTTCACAAATAAAAGGATAGAGGGCACAAACTTTTTCACCGAGATCATCTAGAGCCCTACTCCAGATTCTAGTTTTTTCATTCCTATGATGGATACAATATTCTTCTTCAATTTTATTCTTTTCACAAGGTCTAAGTGCTCCACTAAAATTAACATGCTTATAAGAAATAGTACTTTCAGAAGTTTGAGCATGTTTATTGCAATCATTAATAACATTTCATTTTCCATGCAAGTGTCTTTAAAAGGTTCATGATATATGTCCCAATTTTCTTTAGGAATATTAAGATAAGAAGCAAAGGATCTATACCAACCAACAACTATTTGAGGATCAAGACCATATTTAGCATTAAGCTCATGAAAATCAGCAGTTTCAGCAAAAGTCTTAATGCAATCATACTCATAGTTTATACCTGACTCTTTACCTTGGTTGTTATTCCAATCTTCACTATTGAATCGAATCCCCTCAAGAAGATCCCACTTAGCTTCAACCTTCTTACTACAAAAGAACCCTCTGAACATGCATCTAGATAATCCTTCCAATGTCCTGAAAGCCTTGCATAAAAATTAGTAACAATTATTTCCTCAGGAAGCTCATGGTTAGGACATTTGAGTATTAATGTTTTCATTCTTCCCCAAGCTTGGGCAATGCTTTCTCCATCATGAGGCCAAAAATTATAAATGTAATTCCTATCTAAATATAGTTCATGAGGAGGATAAAATTTAGAGTAAAAGAGAGATTCAAGTTCCTTCCACTCCAAATGATGAGGATCATCTAGTAGTTTATACCACTCCCTTGATTTGTCCTCAAGTGACAAAGGGAATAGCCTCCTCTTAACTTGGTCCGTTGAGATACCCGCACACTTGAATAACTCGCATAATTCATGCATAAAGTGTAAATGATCACTAGAATGGACAATTCCATCTCCAAAATAACGGTTATCCATGACAAGTTCAACAATTTTCTTGGGTATTTTAAAAGGAATGCTTTCAGTAGGAGGATTTAAAATATAACAAGCATCATTAGGTTTATCACATATGGGAGATAAAGTATCATCAGAGCAAATTTTCTCCTCTAAAGCTGGAAAAATAAAAAGTTTATAAAACTAGCTTCCCCAAGCTTAGAATTTTCCATAGTACTAGAAATAATGGTATCCAAATAATTAATGCTAATAACATTTCTATCACTATTATGCAAACAAACTTCCATAGGTTTTTAAATTTTCTCTTCAAAAGCATCATGTCCCAAATCAAGATAAATATTATAAAGTTCTACCATATTTTTGTTGTTTTCCATTAAGACTACTAGTAAAAATAAAAACAAGAAGCGAGTAAAAATAAGCCTAACTAGTGAAAACAAGAAACAAAAAGATATAATTGCAGAATCTAAAGGAAATAACTTCGAGCACTCACACCCGAGGATGTGAGTACCTTTTACCTTACCTCCCCGGCAACGGCGCCATAAAAGAGCTTGATGTCTACGCACGCTTCTATTCTTGTAGACGGTGTTGGGCCTCCAAGTGCAGAGGTTTGTATCACAGCAGCAAGTTTCCCTTAAGTGGATTACCTAGGGTTTATCAAACTCAGGGAGGTAGAGGTCAAAGATATCCCTCTCAAGCAACCTTGCAATCAAGATACAAGAAGTCTCTTGTGTCCCCAACACACCCAATATAATTGTCAGGTATATAGGTGCACTAGTTCGGCGAAGAGAGAGTAAAATGCAAGTAATATGGATGATAATAAGTGATAATAGCAATCTGAAATAAAAATGGCAGCAAGCAAACATGTAGAAGAACAGGCGGAAAATGGTGTTTCAATGATTGGAAATAAGGCCTAGGGCTCCTACTTTCACTAGAGGACACTCTCAACAATGATCACATAATTGAATGCATAAATATCATCTCTTCACTATGCTACTCCGAACCACTCTCCGGTCGAATAATGAATACTAATCATTGCGTAGGGCTTTAACAACACTCCTCAAGTCTATATTCTCTCTCTAGGACACCCCAATGTCACTACGAGCGCCATAAATTAGTACTAAACAAACGCCACAATTTCATAGGTTCACCTTCCAACACAAGATATAAATATCATGCTAAACCACACGAAGCACACACTGTCACCTTTACCCCGTGATCAAAGTGTTTACAGAGATAACAAAACCACTTGAGTAGCACAACAGATGAAGATCAATCTACATATTCAACTAGATTACAAAGATCATGATCACATAAGGATCACACCATGGGAGAGAGAGATGAACCACATAGCTACCGGTAGAGCCCTCAGCCTCGGGGAGAAATACTCCCTCCTCATCATAGGAGACAGCAACGGTGATGGAGATGGTGGTGGAGTTGAAGGAGATGGCTTCCGGGGGCACTTCCCCGTCCCGGCAGGTTGTCAGAACAGGGATCTGTCCCCCGAAACTTGTCGGTGGCAGCGGCGGAGCTACGGACGTATTTTGCGGAAAAGGTCGATTCCCCTAGGATTTATGCACCGGGGAGTATATATGGGCGAAAGGGCGATGCCGAGAGGGGGCCAGGGGCCCACACCCCTAAGTGGCGCGGCCAAGGGGGACGCGCGCCACCCCATGGTGTGGCCACCCTGTGGCCCCCCTCCGGGGCTCTTTGGGATTTCTGGCTTTCGAATTTTCCAATTCCGAGAATATTACGAGAACAACTTTTCTGAAACTAAAAACAGAAGAAAACATGGAACTATCTCTGTGGCATCTTGTTAATAGGTTAGTCCCGGAAAACATAGGAAAACGTACGGAAAACATGTAGCAATTGGCATAATATCAACATGGAACATCAGAAATTATAGATACGTTTGAGACGTATCACACATCACGTAGAATTACATAAGAACAATCTCGATCATGTTAGGCAGCTCACGAGATCTAAACATTGAGGAATAGGAAGAGAAGACAACCATCTAGCTACTGCTATGGACCCGTAGTCCAAGGATGAACTACACACGCATCATTCCGGAGGCAGGCATGGTGATGAAGAGGCCTCCGGTGATGATCTCCTCTCCGGCAGAGTGCTGGGAGACAGCTTCAGAACCCCCCTGATCTAGGGTTGACGATGACGGCGGCTGCGGAACTTTTGGGGATATTTGATCAGGTGTCTAGGATTTTCCATCTGGGGGAATAAATAGGCGAAAGGGCAAAGGCGGTGGAGCCCTGGGGGCCCCGCACCACCCTCTGTGGCCCGTCTTCGACTCCTCTTCGGTCTTCTGGATGCTTCCGGGGAAAATAGGAACTTCGGGATTTGTGGGGTCCAATTCTGAGAATATTTCCAGAACGACTTTTCCGAAATAAAAAACAGCAGAAAACAGGGAACTGGCACTTGGCATCTTGTTAATAGGTTAGTCCCGAAAAACGTGTAAAAATGACATAAAGAAGGGAGAAAACATGTAGCAATTGGCATAATATTATCATGGAGCATCAGAAATTATAGATACGTTGGAGACGTATCAAAGCTCAAGGTGGTGACCAAGGTTGTGTACATAAGAAGACGAGGTTGAATCGGAAGAAGAGTTGGCTCTCTTAAATCCTAAAGAGTATGATCCGGTTCTAAAAGACTTCATGGCTCTCCAAGCCGAAAGATTTAGGAAGAATCCATTCAAGGCCAAGGCATATGTTGAGGGAAAGACCAAATCAAGTTATGCCAACGGAGGAGCTCAAAAAGTGAGTTCATGCTTTGATACGTTGCAAACGTATCTATAATTTTTTATGCTCGATGCTTGTTTTCTATCCAATGCCATTTTGTGATTATCATGTTTTCCTTCATTTTTCGGATAATTTCATACACTAACCTATTAACAATATGCCCCAGGACAGTTGTTGTTTTCCTATTTATAAAAGTTCTGAAGAAAATATTCTCAAAAAGGGCTGAAAATTCACAGAGATCAGTTTTTTCACGGAACAAAGATGGAGTCCAAAGAAGAGACGGGGGCGCCAGGGGGCCACCAGGGGGTGCCAGGCGCGGCCCACCCCTAGGTCGCACGGGTGGGCCTCTGGCTGCCCAGGCTACCGCCTCTTCCCCTATAAGATGCCCTTAACCCTAAAAATGTTGGGGCCAAGTTATTTTCCACGAAAGATATAGAGAGGCGCCGTCACCTCGAAAGTCCAATCTAGGGCTTCTGGAGCCCTGTTCCGGCACCCTTCCGGAGGGGGTAATCGTCACCGGAGGCCTCTTCATCGCCATGATCGCCTCCGAACAGATGCATGAGTAGTTCATCTCGGGACTACGGGCCCATAGCAGTAGTGTTTTCCCTTCTCGTGTCTTCTCCACGCGCCAAGTGTCACCTTCTCCTTCCCCACGGCCCCCCACGAGTGCTTGCATGCGCGACAAATGGCAGCACGAGAGAGTTTTGGTGGGATTTTCCCCTTCCCACCCAAGGACGGGTGGAGGGGTGGGAACGCATTTATTTCGTGATTCGTTTTTTCAAAATGAAATATCTCGAGAACCGTTTTCATATTTGAGATCCTCGCATCGAGATCTTCAAAACTAGATCCCATGTTGATAGGTTTCGAGATTTTTTTTCGTACACCCAGAATCAACACAGATGTACACCCAGTTACACACAAATGTACGCAGTGCAGTGAACGAAGTACATCCCAAGTGAAACGTACACCCACGTGCAACACGGGTGTACTCCAGACGGTTGTACACCCAGATGCATGCGAATGTACACCCAGACGGATGTACACCCAGCCGCTTGTACACCCAGTGAAGGGCCGACGTACACCCAGACGGTTGTACACCCAGTGAAAGGGGGATGTACACCTAGGTACACCGCGCGTATACTTTCAAAAACATCGTTTGTATACTTTCAGTAGCAATTTTTTTATACTTTCACATACAACATGTATACTTTCAAAAACAACGTTCGTACACTTTCAGTAACAACTTTTTTATATTTTTCAGATACAACATATGTGTACTTTTTAGATGAAGCGCCGTAGGCGTTTTTTTCGAGGCGAAGCCGAGCGGTAGTACGAGCCAACGCCGAGCCGTAGCACGCGCTACAACTAATGCACACTTCGACCAATGCACACACCGACCTATGTACCCCCTTCAAGATTTTTATAAATGGTTATCGAGACGAAACCGATCCCTAAAAAAAATATCGAGACGAAGCCGAGTCGTAGTATTCTGTACATCACGTACTTCTGGTTTCAGTTTTTTACACATTAAACGCACGTTTTGATTTTTTTTTTACTTCGTGCATTTGGTTTTGTGTGCGTTTCCAAAAAAAAGTAGCGAGCTAGCTTGCTGCTTCGATCGATCGAGCTTTCCGGATCGATTGATCGATCCGGAAAGCTAGCTACACGTCATGTCACTCGCGCGCCTCTGCGATGAATCGAGAAGCTAGCTGGGATGGCACGGCAGGTCACTTGCGCGCGTCCAGGCCGCCACGTGTCACGCTCACAGTCCGTCCTCTCTCGTTGGCTCGTTGGATGGAAGCAGTCGTACCCTTTTCTAACGATATTGGGAGATAGATATAGGAAAACGCTCTGGTTACCCCGGAGGATCGGAGCCGGCGCATCCTCCGGATCCAGCGAAGCTCGCAGGTGGATGCACACGTCGCTTTCGCCTGGCCCCATGCGTGGATTCAGCACGTCGCTTTCGCCTGGCCCACGCGCGGATTCGGCAGGCCTGTGCCCCGCACACCTGCACGGGGCCCACGCACGTTGAATGCATCCGGTACGCCATGTTCGGCTTGTGGCTACCATGTGTTTTCGGTGACAGCCTTTTGACATAGGTACGTGCGTGCCATGGCCGACGCCTAGAGCGACCACGTCAAGTCCTTGGCTTGACCAGCGATGCATGGAACTCCTCCTATCCACTCGTTGTACAGACGACAGTGCCGCAAGCGAGAATCGGCGGAGCGACGGCGAAATCAGTTTCTTTTTTTTGCTAAAATAGAACAATTCTTTTGCTGCACTTGGTATTTTGGTTTGTTATAATAGCACAAAGTGTTTGTGAAATTTTTTTTTCAGCGAGAGTCTCCGGCCATGTCTCCGACGTTGTCAATATTTTTTGCTAAAATAGCAAACTTTTTTTGTTATTTTTGTTCTCCGATTTTGCTATAGTAGTAGAATGTTTTTGCTACAATGTCTCGGGCAAGGTTTCCGGCGATGTCTCCAACGAAAGCAAAAAAAAATCCTACAATAGCATAATTTATTTTTTGCTGCAATATTTTTTTGTTTGATATTTTTGTACAAAATGTTTGCTATTTTTTCGGTTAAATTTTGTCCACGAACCGTTTTCTGCTCACTGCAGCAAAAGCGGGAGTTGCGCAGCAAAAACGGAAAGATGCACAGAAAAACGGAAATTGTGCAGCAAGAACGGGTTTTTGCTTTTTTGTGGGACAGGTGTCAGTTAGGAGAGGGGAGGATTACTTTTCCCTGCCCGGAGGACGCTCAGCAGGCACCTATGACCTATACCGCCTACTCTCGTGTTTAGAGTGCTTGGTCCGGGTGGGCTTTGTGGGCAGGAAATGCTGGGCGGAATTGACATTAGTGAGGCCCATCACTCCACAAGCCAAGCCAGTCATCAGTACCCCCACTGTCTCTCCCTCTCCACTCCGACCAAACCCTCCCAGCTCGCCGCTTCAAATCCCCGGCCGGACCCTACCAGCTCGCCGCCATGGAGCGCCCTAGCCACAAATTTGACCACGGTAAGCGCCTCTCCTGCACCCTATCCCTCCCGCCGCTGCCCGAAACCCTAGCCGCGACTCACTCCGCCCCCTGCAGCTCCCGGGACGCCGCAGTGCCAGCTCCTCCTCGCGGCGACCACCGGCAACCTCGCCCTCCTCGAGCGTACGTACGCTTCTCTCCCCGCCCCCCACCTCTCCTCCTCGCTCTGCCCGCCGCTCCCTTGATTCCGTGTATTCGATTTTTTTTTGGGGACCGATCGACCCGTACCGTGCTGCAGGGATGGCGAGGAAGCTCGACGCTGGCCGCGGCCGCCTCGCGGAGACGGTGGAGGCCGTCAGGGACCGCGGCGTCGGGGTTCTGCACCTCGCCGCCGGGAACAACAAGGCGGAGGTGTGCGAGTTCCTGGTCGAGGACGTCCGGGTGGACGTGGATGCCATCGACATAGACAGTGGGCGTCCCTGCTCCCTCTGTGTTTCCTCAACATTCTATTCTACCGTTACATAGGAAAAAAACATTCTTTTGATCTGATGTCATGCGAGTGCATAAGCTTTCAATTTTTTTCCGTCTTCTGGACAGGTAGAACACCTCTGTTCTGGGCAATTACTTGTGTGGACGGGCACGTCGATGCTGCCAGGTATCTTCTTCAGCACGGGGCCAATCCAGATCATGTTGACAAAATAGGGCTTACTCCTCTCCATGTGGCCGTCAACATAGGTAGTTCTCTACTACCTTTCTCTCCAAATGTACTGTGGGGTCTCCATTTTGGTGGATGAAAAGACACAAAGAGGGATTGCAGTTGTGGGAGATAGGTTTCTGAACTTGTGATAATAGAGTAGAAACTACGAGTAATATATATTTTTTTTTGTCATGGAACAAGATCCCAAATCGTTCATCTGAGCACAGCACGTTTTGCGTGTGATGCACACCCATGCATGTAGTCATCTATGGCTTTGTTGAATTGATTCCTTTCATAACTGTGTAGGTGGGAACGTGGATATCATCAGGTATCTTCTTGAGCACGGTGCCAATCCAGATCATGTCCACAAAAGAGGCCTCACTCCTCTCCATGAGGCCGTCAAGATAGGTAATTCCCAACTACCTCTCTCTCCCTCTCTCTATTAGTCGGTCAGTACTCCTATGCATTTCCCTGTCGCTGTTACTTTCATCAACATGACTTCAAGTGACGAAATTCGTGAATTTTTTGGTATACTGTGGGGTCTCCTTTTGTTGGATGAAGAGAGAAAAAATTAAGGGATTGCAGTTCTGGGAGATAGGTTTCTGAAACCGTGACAATAGAGTAGAAAATACAACTAGTATATTTTCTTTGACATAGAACAAGATGCGAAATTGTTCAGGACATTTTGCGCGTGAGGCACACCCATGCATGTGATGATCTATGGCCTTGTAGAATTGATTCCTGTCATGACTGATACGAGCTGAAAGAACTGACGTGGAGCATAGAAGAATTGCTAATAAAAGGAATTGTCATATAGTTAACATACTGTTTCTATATTCCAAAATGTATGATTCAGGGCACTGTGAAATAGTGGAACTCTTGCTTTCTCGAGGTGCTTATGTCGATCCATTTTCTACTTCTCATGGAACACCATTGCATGTTGCTGCTGAATATAAGCAGGACGGCGCCATGAAGATTTTGTTGGATCACCATGCAGATGTAAGTTTCATTATACGTTCCTTTATAGTTTTCACACAGTTATATTTGATAATCTGTGGCCATCTTCTTTCTCCATTTTACTTTGATTTGAAGCTTGACATTAAGATTAGTTACTATTTTGCTGTTTTGTCTCTGAAATCTGGAAAGTACACAGAGTTGTGACGGTAGAGGCTATTGTTCTACCGGGTCTCGGACGTAGGTTGTAGGGGTGGAAGTGGGGGCGGCGGCCGGCGGCTAGGCGCCGTGGCCGCGAGGAGGGAGGGAGGTGGCGGCTCGGTTGAGGCAGTTAGGGTTTAGGGTATTCCGCCTCCTGAGGGAGACGGCAACAAATATGATTTATTTCCTGCTTACAATCGAAGGGGTACATGTGTTTATATAAGAGGCTAGCTACTCTAAACCCTAGATAACTTGTGTTAAGCCCTTAATTCGGCCCACTATTGGGCCTCTTCCGTGTATACTGAAGCTTGACCATAACATGTGAACATTTCGAAATTAGATTAACATCCTCCTTATACTCATTAATTGGTTATACAATCTTGTCCCGTCAAATTTTCAAGTGATGCTGCAAAACTAGTTTCAATGTACATGCTGTTATGCAGTAAGCAGAGAGTCATGGGCTCTTCCTATGATCTATATGCCTCTTGTGCACACACAGTTTCACCTTCTAATGTTGAAAAGGATTATCATATAGCACTTTTAATCTTGACTAAATTGTCATTTCCATTGAATGTTTGATGTCTTTGCCTTTATTATGTGTTAGTATGTCAAATTTTCAAGATCGAAGTTCGCATGTGCTAAACCGCTGATATTCTGACGTGATTTCTCTATGTGGGCTGCTTGCCCCTGACAAGAAGTAGCTTAGTTGGTCACTAAGTTCCTAGCTCCTGTTTGGATATTTTCCCCCTTTGCAGCCGAGCCTAAAATCATTAATAAAAATTGTAACACAAGAATCACTTCATTGACACCTGTAATAAAGATCGACCTTATCCATTCCATTGATGAATCTGATAGTTCACAGATGTCAACTCCAAAATATTCCACCCAAATAGCCACACTTACTGCTGCAAACTATATCAGAAAATAGAGGAATAATTCCCACATATTGATAACGATGGGTTAAAAGAATGATTGGCAGTTGGTTTCCTATCATATTGGAGATAAGATCTACTTGCAGAAGCTTCCTTGCTTGTGGCTATTGCTACGGTCTTGCTAAATGTATGAATTCTTGGAGTTGATGATTACAAAGACCGGTGGAACTGACGAGGAGCATGAAGGGGGCTAGAGAACAAGAAGGGCAACGGGTGCGAGCATCAATACAAAAAGGGGAGCTAAGGCAGTATGTGTTGTGTGCATGGTGGGATTGGGGTAGTAGAGTTTGACTTCTATGAGATAGGGATGCGGAGACGAAGTTCGTTGCAAATAAGGGCACCTCACTGAATCAGATTTTTTTACACTTAAAAGAAGCCACATTGCCCAGATTCTAAAATCTCTTGGTGTACCCAAACACAACTGTCAGGGTCAACGTGTACTTTTTTTATCGGGCGTATTTTTTTCAAATTTGATGACCCACAATATTTTTTTTGAAACGGAAAACCCAGCCTCTGCATCCAGTGGATGCACACAGCTTATGTATTAAAATATATCATCCGGAATCAAACATTCATCCATAACATTACATCTTAATCAGACTGCAACGTGGCCACACAAATGAGCCACCAAAACAGATCAAGTAAAAGGAGACTACACATCTTGTATTCTCCTAGTGTGTAGCCACCCACCCTGGCTGAAGATAGCCCGCACGACCGCCATCAAGCGTGCACATCCTGTATCCAAGCTTCCACGCAGCTCTTCTGGGGAGAGTAGCGACCACAGATGTATCCAGTGTGTAGCTCTGTGCACAACCTGCAAAAAATGACCCACAATATGGAATGTTGACGATTTAAGCATGGGCATAAGTCTTCGTTGTTATCTTTCTATCTTAAAAAATTTGCTTGTTGTCATATGGATTTGAAGACTAATACTCCCTCCGTATCAAAATGTAAGATGTTTTACCATTTCTTAGACAAAACGTATCTAGACATGTTATAATGCAAGATGCATATGAATCTACACACTAAAACATGTCTGGATACATTTTGTCTAGAAAAGTCTAAAACATCTTATATTTTGATACGAAGGGAGTAGTAAAGAGCTGACTAATGATGCACTAAATGCTTCACTACCAAATATTGTTATCTTTCTATCTCAAAAAAATTCTTGGTTATAGTAATGTGCATTTTCCATTTTTTTTTTGCAACGCGTCACCAGCTGCCCTCCTTTTCTTTCATTCACTAAGGTTCATTTTCACCGTGACATGCTTTTATTATTTATGTGTATCTGATAGTTGTCATTAATCTGGTGAGCTAATTACTTGCATCTTTTTTTTAGTGCAACAAGATTCTGGACAGTTACAGATCACCTCTCATGATTGCTATCTTTAATAGCGCAGTGAAATGTGTGAACCTACTCCTAGAGGTATGGCTCCATTCTATGCGTTACGCGTAAAGTGTACCTCAGATTATTAAAGACGTGGATAGATAAATTATATCACATATTACTCAGAGGAACCATCTATGGATCTGTTAAATGCTAGGCTGGTGCGGATGTTAAGGGTATACGTACTGCGACCCCCTTGCAAGCTGCTGCAAGAAGTGGCCTAAGTGAAATCATCAAGCCTCTATTGGATGCTGGCGCGGATCCCAATGTTTTAAGTGAAGTAAGATTTGTGTTCCACCAGCATATATTTTACTCACACCATCCTTTAATAACTAAGCATCGTCCATCCTTAAATAACTAAGCATCGTCCATCCTTAAACTTCTGTAATACGAGTCCCATACTCAGTCATATCTAACTGGTAAATTCAGGTTAGGTGTGCTAATATGAACTTAGTTATGTAAACTTGTAATAGTAAATTGTAATACTACAATTTCATGCCTTCTGTATTTTTCTTCAGGTAACCTACTAACCTTTTTATTTTCTTTAAGATCAATCTTACAAGATATTAAGATTCTTAACATTACTATATTTTTCAAAGAAATAATTTTGGTTGATTTATCCTGCCAATTTAAAGTATATTTTTTTCACTTATAATTTGAATTTTTGATATTTGGGAAGACGTATTAGTTTTCAATCTGCCAAATAATATGTCTTGTGTATAATACGTAGGCACTTACGAAAACGACATCAAGCAAGTTGGTGTAGGATAGAGATGAAAACGAACAAAAACGACATGAACCAACAGACGTAAGAAGCTAAAAATAAAAGGTAATATATCACTAGTAATAAAAAATACAAGTAAAATTGCTAGGGATGAAAAGTCACTTAGGAATTTGCTATGAATAAGGACGGACTCATCTATCGCCTACTTTTTTGGCATGACTGGAATAATGTTGATCAAATTCTTATCTATTCACTTTGCATGTGGCTGAATTTCTGTTAATCAACTTCCTCTTTTTCTTAATAGTATGGTCACTTGCCAATACAACTAGCAGCCTACTATGGTACACGCAAAGATGTCGAGCTCCTGTTTGAAGTTACCACTTCTCGTAATCCGGCTATAGATGATTGGAGCGTTGATGGAATAATTAGTTATGTAAAGTCAGAGCCAAAGGTGGAGGTGCGAGCAACAACATTATTTGCGTATTAGAATTTATTTGCTTCTGTGCCATAGTTCTTAGTAAAAATTGGAACCATACTGTTTAGGCAAGAAACTTAATATTCATCTCTCGTACTGTAAAGACTGTCGATCTTGCATTTTTTGTGAATTCTCCTTCTGACACTTTTGAACTTAAAGCTTCCATTTCTGGACACTGACGCCATTCTTTGTTTCCGGTGTTTCACTCAAAATTGTGATGCACCATAAAAGATCCGTGAAGAAAAAAACAAGAAAATCAAAGGTGGATACACTGATATCCTGTGGGAGCATGGGGTGCTGTGACTATAACAAATATAATCATGCAACTGAGCTTGGAGTTGGTGGGGGGTGGGGGGGGGGGGGAGGGTGGCTGGGGTTAATGTGGTACTTAAATATCTGCTTTCTACGATGACACAATAGAGAAGCAAATGAAATTATAATATTTTTAAATATGCAAAAAAATCCTTTCTAAGTTCTTTTCACATAAATGTCCGCAATCTTGAGGTTGTTTAATTTCTGTTTAAATTTCCAGGATCACCCTTTGTCTAAAATGTCAGTTGCTGAGTTGAGAGAAGAAGGAAACAAAGCTATGCATAAAGAGGATTACAAAGCGGCATTAGAATTCTATAACGTGGTATACTATTGCACTATTCGTGCCCCTGAAGTTCATTTCTTTAGCCCTATCATTGTATTCATTGCAATGGCCTACATCACTATGATGTTTTTTCTGGGTGCTCGTGTCAACTGTACATGTGTTTTATTTTTATCTGCTCATATTTTCCTACTCTTTTTACTGTTGTATTTCTTGACATATGGAGACATGGAGTACAAGTGTGAATGGCTAATTGTGTTACGTAGCCCAAAGGACAAATATGTATCACAAGGCTCATGGACACTTGAAACCATGGCCAAAAGTGTATAGGCACTTATACCCTTCACTATTCACGCTTTGTGAGTTATGACTTGATGGTGCCCTTATTAGTGCCAGCACGCCTGCGGGCCTTCACAGTGGAGTTGCTTTTGAGTGTGTCATCGCTGGAGTGATTGCCTACTCTGCAAGACTTTCATATTGACACCACTGAGCAGTGTCACCTTCGCAGTGGCCCTGGTAGCACCACGGTTGAATCAATGAGTATTCTGGTCACATCACTCTGCTAATATGACTATCACCTTGTTTGGAAACCATCTGAGCATATTTCCTTAAATAAAGACGATCTTTCATTGAGACCTTGGTGATGTAGGCCATTGCATAAATGATCACCGCTTTCACCACAGTGGTTTTTGTTTGGGAATTGGGAGGTGTTGGGCTTTGTTGGTAAATCTAGGTTAGGTACAAAGATTAGAACATAAATGAAAAATAGTATGCCATGTGGTGTTTAAATGAGGAAATAACGAAAAGGTCTATCCGGTTATTCATGGTTTACCCCTGTTATAAGGGAAGTTCAACTTCGTTGTGGAATGGCGAAAATTATGGGAATATGTGATCAGTGCATGCTAGTAGATTATCGAACCATATCTTAATTTTTCCATTTGCCTCTTCTGTCCAAAATCTTAATTGCTTTAGTTATATGGTGTTGCTGCTTCTTATTTTCCTGCTCGTTTCTCCAAATCTTTGCTGGATACCTTGTTAAGTGGAGATGTGTGCATAGAATCATTAACCAAGGCTGACCCATGTAAGACTATCTGTCTGCATCCTTTGCGTTGATGAAGAAACAGAGAAATCATCTCGCTTCTTGACATACGCATCAGTAGCCCTGATTATTAGCTGACTATGGCCTTGTGGAAGCAGTTTTATTGAGACACCTCCATATGTGATTTATCTTGTCATTTATGATATAAGATGCTCTTGTTTTGGTACTACGTACTTGTCACTATGTACCTAACGAGTATTTGTCCAGAAATCTGAGGATTATGAGCTGATTTGTGAGAAAATATGTGATTGCTCACGTTTGATTTGCTGGCTGTAGGCTATGATGCTTGATCCTGAAAATGTCGATTCAGGCTTGATTAGCAACAGGGGTTTTTGCCAGCTGAACTTGGGATATGCAGAGGGTGCCTTAACCGATGCCCATGCTTGCCGGGCAATGCGACCTGGCTGTGCGCATTCATGCTGGCTGCAGGGCTACTCCTACATGCTAGTAAAGGTGACACAGAATCATGATTCAGCATTTTTTTAATACCCTTTTTGACGATCCACTCAGCTCTATATCTTTCATCCTTAGGACTACGAAAAGGCATGCGACTCGTTTCTCGATGGTCTCAAGCTGAAACCACGGTTTGTTTTAATCGAGAAGGCGTTAAGGTTAGCCTACTTGATCTACTGAAGCTGCAAGCTTTATTTGAAGCCCAGTTTCTTTACTTAGCGTGGCTTCGGTTCCATGACTCAGTTAGCATGGATTATAGCAACGTGTAGGCATTTACTTAGTGCGTCGGAGCTGTACAAACTGGATCAAATAAACGGACCTGTATTACCAAAATAAAAATAAAGATGAATTTTTGTACAGTACACATGAGTACGATCATATCTTTGCGAGAAAAGTATACATAACCGCCACAACTTATTATTTTGGGACAGAGAACCCCCACAACTCAAAAGTGGCTCACACAATCCCCTTAAGTTTAAAATACCGGACAAAACACCCTTCGGACTGAATTTAAGTGGTTTCTAGAGGTGGTATTGTGTACGTGGCAATGGGATGAAAAAAAACAGAAAAATCAATGGTGTGCGGTGCTCTCTCCCTGTTCTTCCCCAAGCACCTGTATGGTGCGCGGCCTCTGGCCCTGGCCAGGTCGTCTTGCTCACGAGCTCTATGCCGACGTGCTTGAGCATGAACGTGGCGAGCCGTAGTTGGTTGGACACGGCGCCGCTGACCGGCATGTCGGTGCCGCCGCGCCGAACGGCATCAGCAGCACAGAGTCGTTGTCTCGTCGACGTCCTGCGGCTAGTTGCCCTTGACGAAGGACAGCTTCAACAAGAGGGCGGTGTCGCGGTTGGCGTGCAACTTGAGCTCGAAGGTGGAGGACAGCACAGACGGCACTGCGGCTTGACGTCAAGGAAGAGGACGTACTCATGCAGTAGTCATGCAGGATGAAGGGTCCTGCTTTGCCCATTCCTATTGAACGAATCAAACGACGAAACCACGGCAACTAGTGGCAGACAGAAGGCGCTAACAGACTGCAGAATGGTCACCTCCAATGCTACAAGCGGCAGCCTGGCTCCGGTTTGTACTCCAGGTCGTCGTATAGCACGCTGCGCTGCCCTGGCCATGCACGCCGCCACCGCATCGGAGCATGTGACTTGCACAGAACGCAGTGCGGACAGGGGTTCAGCGACGGCGTGGGTGTTGGAACTGAACACGGATTGGGCTTATCTTGTTGTGTCTGAGCTATAGAATAGAATCGATCAAGTCAAGGCTAGCTAGGCTAGGCGACTAGCTAGCTAGCTAGCTACTGTACTTAAGTGCGCACTTGAGCATCTAGCCAGAACAGCTGGGATGCAATCGGCATGAGCAGCATGTGCATCACATGGTGAGAGGGGGAACTAGTTCATGATGCCGTTGAGCGCATGGTGATTCGGCGGTGCAGTTCACTTGGATGCGCGCTCTAGAAATCTGTCATATGCCAGGTCATAGTTCAGTGTGCGGTCGCAGGCCTCCACTGCGCACACCTCCGCATGCAACCCAGCTCCGCACGCCGCCGACCAGCATCCTCTCAATCACCGCTCGAACTCAGCCCTGCCCTGGCGCCACCAGTGCTAGTTTAACCACGGCGTCGCCATGCCTGCACCGCTGCTGCCATGTTCTACGAGCTTAATGGCACATTGATGCTCTACAGAAAGAACCGAGGTAGAAGATAAGAGAAAAAGCAAAAAAAAAAATAGTCTATTAGGCTGACGTCTGTGTCGATATGGAAGCACAGGTCAACATTAAGAGAAGAAGCAAAAAACTAGTCCATTAGGCTGACGTCTGTGTCGATATGGAAGCACAGGTCAACGTTACCGGGCATTCCATTGCCACATGTGCAAAACCACCGACCAAAACAGGTTAAGATGGTGCTAGGTAGGGGGTCTTTTGTCCGGTTTTGCAAAATTTGGGGGATTAAGCGTGCCACTTTTAACTTGAGGGGGTGTTGTGTCCAAACTCTGGAACTTCTGGGGGTTATATAGACTTCTTTCTATCTTTGCATGAAACTTTGTTTACTATATCCTACCATTTGCCTGTATCGTCCAATTCCATGGGAAGTACTACCGGAAATTAGGCTTGAGATGCTTTGCTGATGGTATCATTCGTTTTGCGCAGGGAAGCTCTGAGACTGTTGAAAGAATCTCATGCCGACGAGAAGAAGGGGCCTGAAAGGGCAACGTCGTGAAGCGCATTTTTACCTTTAAAGAGAGCGATTCAGTTTGACTCTTTTGACGATGAATCACCTGCTGTGCGTGCCGAAGAAGCTGGCGCTTGCTTTGTGTGTACATAGACAAGACAAAGGCTGGAACCACCTTACCTAAGAATACGATGTCCTACTGGACTGTAGGTCCTTGTTTGTGTCTGTGGCTGCAAGCCTGATCATTTTGTAGACCGTGTCATTGGTGCCCCACTCTGATGTGATGATTCAGCTGGATACGATACCAGTAGGTTTGGATATGATCATAATACCATACTGATCGATGTGGCGACGCTTCAATATTGATATTGATTTCCAGACTGAACTAATCCGTGAAAAAACCAAATTTAATGTCTCTCAGGTTCCTGACTGAATGCACAAACATTGAATCAATGAAAGGGTTCCCATCCGATGATGATCCGGTGGGGTTGTGGCCGGTGGTTGAGATCCTGATGGAGAAGCATACAGAGGCGCTGCGTCGGTGGGCTATGTGGGTGGTGGAGCACACAGTGTTGTCGGTGTGGGTGAAGGCCTACCTCACACCAGGCACGCCGCCGAGCGCGCCCTCAGGCACCTTGACATGATCCTGGACTTCTTCCGCGGCGCGGCGCCCATGAGCAACCATCTTGTCTCATTATTTTTTCCTTCGTTGAAAGGGGACCTCCTTGCTCTGTTTTGTACTCCCGCCGTTCCTAAATATAAAATGTTTTAGCTTTTTTCACATTCACATATGTCTACATGTATCTAGATAACTTTTAGTATACATGTTCACTCATATTAGTGTGTATCTAGTCATCGTGAGAAATAGATAGAACATCTTATATTTAGGGCATCTCCAGTCGTTGCGCCCATCAGGCCGCAAAAACCCTCGCTTTTTTTGCGCCGCGGCGCGAAACGGCGCTATTCTGGGAACTGGGGGCGCGTTTCCCAGCCGTGAACCCAGGCCGCCCCCCTAGCGGCGACTCGGCCAAATTTGGGCAATCAAAAAAAAATCCCACCAAATAAATAGAGTTTTGCCACACAAATAAATAGAGTTTTGCCACACAAATAAATAGTTCAACATTTTTTTTAAAAAAAAGTACACTAGTCATCGTCCTCAACATTGCCATTCCCCTTTCCGCCCACAAATGCTGCACCAGGTCATCCTACAGAGCATGATGTGTTGCAGCGTGTCGAATCTCCTGTCGCTTGGTGAGGAAGTCTGTCCATGATGCCGACACCTGGTGATCAACATCTGCAAGAGGGCCCTGCCGGTAGTATGGTGTGCTTGCCTCACTGTCAGGCACCGGTTCATCCCGCTCACTCTCAATGATCATGTTGTGCAAGATCACACAACACTGCATCACCTCCCACATGTTGGACTTCGACCAAGTCATAGCTGGGTACCGGACAACAGCGAATTGAGATTGCAGCGCACCAAATGCCCGCTCAACATCCTTCCTGCAAGCCTCCTGGCACTTGGAAAACCAAGCTTTTGCGCTTCCTGGGATAGGGTTGGAGATGCTCTCCACAAATGTTGCCCACTTCGGGTAGATGCCATCTGCAAGATAGTACCCCTTTGTATACTGGTGTCCATTGACCTCATAGTTTACAGGGGGGCATGGCCTTCGACAAGATCGGTAAAGACATTCGAGCACTGCAAGACATTGATGTCGTTGTGACTTCCAGGCATACCAAAGAATGAATGCCAAATCCATAGATCGTACGAAGCCACGGCCTCGAGAACCACCGAGCACTCTCCTTCCTTTCCCTTGTACATCCCCTGCCAGTCAAATGGGCAGTTCTTCCATGCCCAGTGCATGCAGTCGATACTGCCAAGCATCCCCGGAAACCCTCTTGCTTCATTCTCTGCGAGGAGACGAGCAGTGTCTTGCGCATTGGGTGATCGCAGGTATATTGGGCCAAAAACTGCAACCACTGCCCGGCAGAACTTGTTCAAGCACTCGAGGGCCGTGGACTCGCTCATGCGCAGGTAGTCATCTTGTGCATCTGCGGGAGCACCGTATGCAAGCAACCTCATGGCCATCGTGCACTTCTGGATAGAGGTAAACCCTACCGTGCCGGTGTAGTTCTTCTTCAACTTGAAGTAGGTGTCGAACTCCCGGATGGCATGCATGATCTTGAGGAAGAGCGTGCGTTTCATCCTGAAACGACGCCGGAACACCTTCTCGTCGTTGGTGTGATCCTCGGCGAAGTAGTCGGAGTAGAGGATGCAATAGCCCTCGTACCGCTGCCTCGGCCTGCTCTTGCGGCGACCGGGCTTCGATCCAGTGCGGCGCGGCGCGGCGTCCTGGGCCTGCAATCCGGCCAGGCAGCTCAGGACGAGCAGGTGCTCCTCGTCGTCGATGGCGGCCTGGTCTTCCTCGTCGAACAGCTCGGCGAGCATCTCCTCGGCGTCGGAGTCCATGGCTCGGACAGAGCGTCGAACACCTTGCGGGCGGGTGGACGCGGCTCACCGGGTACAACCTCCTCCGCGGCGGAGACGCGATCGAACGGCGGCGACGATGTGGTGGACTAGCCGGCGGTGGTTTGTCTCGTCGATCTTGTGCGATTGTGGCCGACAGCGGCGGCGTGGAGCGCGGCCGGTGGTGTGGCGACGACGAGGCGGGCGAGCAGAAAAGACGAGTCGGGGGGTGGGGAAAGTGGGCAAATAGCGCTCCCCTCGCCGACAGCGCTGGCCCACGCGCGCTTTTCCTTTTGCCGCCCCCCCCCCCCCAGGCCGAACCCAACGGGCTGGGTTCCGCCTGGGGGCGGCGGCGCTTTTTCAGGTCCTGGGGGGGCGACTGGTGAAAAAACGGCGCTTTCCATGCAAACCGGCGCTAATTTGCGTCCTGGGGGGCTGGGGGGGGGGGGGACGACTGGAGATGCCCTTAGGAACGGAGGGAGTACTACGTAATGATGGAAATTTTAGTAAATGCCTGTAAAACTGTGTCTGTTAGTATGACGGCTAAATTTGTGTGTTGAACAAAGATGAGCTCATTACTGAAATGTCATCCTCTTGGTTATTGCCTAGTTGCAGCTAATTTACTGACATATACATGCTAATTAGTTAATTTTTTACTAAATAGGCAGCTAATTTTCTTAATTTTCCGGTGCCTTTTGTTGCAACTTACAACATAAGAAAGTTAATATTATTGAAACTGATACATGGTTAGAGTCAGCAGAAAAACAGTCCAGCAGTGCGAAAAACGGATTGAAAGAGTCCCAAACTCTTGAGCTATTTAACTAAAATAGCTTTAACAGGGGAGGGCACAAATCAACAATATGCACAGAAAAACGACTAGCTTGGTAACTAGCACATGTCAATGTCGACGCTTGCACCTGAAATTACAGACCCTATTTGCCCATATGATTGATCTTTCGGGTCCAGAAAACGACACAATGGAACAAAAGCAAGACACAAGAAGACTACCATCTATCCATTCTAGAGGATCCCATCAAATATATTCATAATACCTGCTACTTCCAAGTCTAAATATACATAGTGTTACTTCTAATTGGACATAGACTTGGCATTGAACTTATTCAGAACGGAGGGATGGGCCATGATCATATTCTCCCAGCCATCAGTCTCCATTACCTTTTCCAAACACTCAGGAGACTGAGCTTGGATAAACTTGAAGCATGCCTCCTTCAACCTGTGGCAGCAGTGCTGCTCAGCTAGAGCAAGATTGGATGCCACGGAGCTCAGGCATATGTGCTCGGACAAGTGCCTTTCACAGATGAACTTGAGTCGCTGGAGATCGTATCTGTCTGCGGCCACAAGCAAGTTTTGCGCCCACATTACATCTCCCTCTATGGAAAACTCCTCCTCCCCCTTCTTAGGTAATGAATCTGTGTAGATGAAGCTAAGCAAAGCCGCAAACACTTCTGCTTCCATGTCTTTGATCTGTATGACACCGGACGTAGTGCCCTCCATCATCGGTCCAAAGAGTTGTGCCATAAAGACTTTTGATCGGGCTGCGAGCACACACCGGTGTGCAGCGAACGTCTCGCCGCTGACCTCGAATGTCACATCCGCACCCACCTTATGTTGAAGGAGATGGTCAAAATGCTCACCTGGTCGATGAAGCTAAACTCGAACTTGGCCTCCAGTGCCTCTTCCATTCTGTCATCGTCATCGAAACGACAAAGATAGAAAGAAATGAAGTCGGCAAAACTCGGGTCCGCGCCGTTAGGACAGTAATAGATGCACCATTTATGGCCTGCTACCATGAAAGGCTGAGTGCTGATGACCTCTCCGTTGAGCATCTCTTGTAAGGTAAGCGAGTAGTCTTTGACCACAAGCAGGTGGTACCCGCTGTCCATGTCGGCGCAGACGGCCGATGTGGTGCACAGCTTGCCACCGGTGACGAGGGATACACCGGCAAACGACGACATGAGAGGAATCTGCCAGTCGATCCGAAATCCAGTCACCATTCACATTCCATAAATTGTGAGCCGAGATGGATGATTTGAGGGGGGCAAACCTGGTCACCTCTCGCAGTTTGAGACGGCGATCCAGATTTTCCAGAAACAGAGTGCGCCGGTGACGGCTCCGCCGAGTGTTTCGATTCAGTTATCCATGAAAATTCATGTCATTTTTGTTTGTACTAGGTAACAAAATTCAATCAATATTTCTTTACACAATACTACAGAATCAGGAGAATATCAGATGGCTATTGAATTGGCACAACACCTAACTTTCTTTATACATTGAGAATTGCTATATCAGTATACTACAAATCATCTAATTAACCTGTGAGCTAGCACAGTATACTACAGTATACCGTTTGGATTAGCACAAATGACCGACAGTGGGATATATCACTGGAGACGAAAAGCAAAAGAACAGCAAACGGGAGGTCGGTGGCTCACTGGGGCGAGAGCGTCCGTGGCCGGAGCTGCGCGTGCGAGCTCGGGTAAACCTGGTCAGACCCCGCCTGCTAAGGCACGCTTGAACCGGCGGTCGGAAGGGATGAAGCTCCACTCGCTTCCCCGCCCGCGCCGGCGCCCCTTCTCTTGGGAGCATCCTGTGCGGCTAGGGTTCAATATAGCTTACCAGTTTGGGCTTTTGGGGGCGCACGAGCTGAAAGCCCATCAACCACTACACTGCTCTGTATGTACAGTCTCGTGCTCCCTCTGATCCTATTTAAGTGTCGTCACCTATGTACAAGTTTATACCTATCTAGTTCAGTTTTTCCGTCACATATTTCGGATCGGAGGGAGTAGTTTTTTTTGTTGAAAAGGTCCCATATTTTTTTTGTTTCTCTAAATAAGTACTTTTTTGTGGGAACAATTTAGAAGTAGTACGTATACACCTAAAACGAAAATTCAACTTGACATATGGGATTATATGCTTCGAAACTAGCACTAGACATCTTATTAATATGTTAGTCCAAAAAATGCCCTATAATGATGTGAAAACTATAATAAAATGTATAGAAATAATATAAAGCAAGAATAGAACAACACAAAATTATACATACATGAGACATGCATAAGCATGCTAAGTTCCCTCACAGTAATCACACACTTATGATGGATAATCGACTCTCATATGCCCCTGGACATCACACTCATAACATCGCACCTTATCCGCCTTCTTGCTTCTTTTTTTTTTTCGTTGCCTCCTTCTCATGCACACGATCGGCCGCTTGAATTTGGTGTGGGATGTATGGGAACCAAAAGGTGCATGCACCACATCCGGTTTGTTCCTGCTCTTCAGAGATTCCGAACATCTTCATATTTTGTGTGCTTTATATCATACTCACTAGAGTGTAAAAATATCAACAACATCCGTGACTCGAAGCCAAGAAACCGCCGATCAGCACGCTACAAATGCTCTGTAACGATATGTTTCATTTCTTGGTTCAGAAGGTTATGCCTGGAGGGCTGATGACATGTGATAACATATTTGTGCTTACAGAGTGATCACGATGTTCCAAGTTGTGATTTTGTGATTCCATTTGAAGGTTCTACACTTTGGTTCGTGCACTGCTAGTTACTGTAGTAAACTCATCACTACCATGAATATACTGCAATAGAATTAAGCTCAATTATCAATATATTTACAAATTCGATGTTTAGTTAAAATATTTGGTATGATCTCAAAGTAGCTGGTATATTGTCATGCATTTGCTCCATCTGCATCAGACTGCGAAATTCTGGACAATAATGGAACATTCGAGATTAACAGAGGCGGTTTAAATAACCGACCAAAGGCTATTTAAAAAAAACAAATCTACAGCCTCCAAAAATACTCCAAACTCTCCCGTAAATGAAGATCCGGGTACAAATTGAAACCGTCTCTATATAGCGCGAGGCTTCCCTTTATTCGAACCGGCTCGCCATTGTTTGGACCATCTGTCGAAACTCGGAGCCTATAAAAGTCCGACCCTCTAGTGGGTGTCGGATAGTCCGACATAGATGGAGTTGGCTGTTATAATGTCCCGCATCTATTTTGTGTGTCGGGCATTTGGTTGGACCGCTTCCGATGTAGATATTATAAGAGGCGGCCTGTTTTAAAACCCTTATGAGGGATGACGTTTCAGAGACGGCCCGTGGAACCGGCTCCCATGGGCCTGATTATTAACACTTTATGCTCCGAACCGGGAAAACCGACGCAAGCCTATGCACCAGAACCAGCTGAGATTGTGGGTATCTTAGTAGTGAGAATGCGAGAATTATTGAGCGCAAATTGCAGATAGAGAGCCAGAGTCACACTCATCAGCCATGTCGTCCTCCTCACATGTCTTGGAAATCTGAGGCATAGGAGATGTTGCGAGTGAATCCACAGATCGGGTGATGGGAGGACTCAATCGTCGACGCCACTGCTCCACTGTTCACCTCATCGGAATCCCCAACCGTAGAGTTCTGGGTGACATGGTCGGAGGTGATCTTGGCGATGCTAGCATGTGGGCGGAGGTCATTGAAGACACGGTGGACGAGAGGGCTGGAAGCGTGGGGCGGCGACGGGAATGTGCGGAAGAATAGGAGGTTGGGGACGCGGCGCTCGAGGCTGGGGGACACCGACAAAAGTTCTTCCATTAGGAGTAGCGTGGAGGATGTCGAAGAAATAATCTGAGCGAAGTTCCGATGCGTAGCGGTGACAGGAACCTGCGGCGGCAGGGTCTTGGATCGTGCCCGCGGCGTTTCCGCCATCAGCGGATGTGAATAGGTTGTAAGGTCGGGTGGGTTTGGGTTGCGTAACGTGATTGCACAGAGACTACGGGTACGGTCGGGTGCGTGAGTATCTTTTTTCTTTCCTTTTTTTTCTACTAATTGAGTGCCCGTGCGTTGCAACGGGGCATGAATATTCCATTAGGATAGTTCGTGATTGTGTGCTCATCATTTGTTCATTCAAGGAAAAAATCTTTTGTTTTCGAAGATATCAACTTGGAACGTCGGAACAGAATAGCTCATTTAACTTAAATGCATGCAATGTCTCTAACACCGTAACACACATCCAACACCATGGATAATCAAAATGTAATCAAACATTTACCATATTCTTGATGTACATCAGCCCAATCTAATACCAATATAGGTCAAGAACGCACAAGATATCATACACATGTATCGATCATAAAGATGAAGAGGAGGAGAAAGGAATTGAAGGCAGGAGGCAATGAAACCTGAGGATCATCTAAAAAAAGAAACATGGGGACTTATAAGGTGGCAGTGTCGTGGCTCAACGACCACCACAACATCAGACCCCTTCGCCTCACACATCGACTTATTCCTCTGTGGTGCTCCGTCCTTCGCTTTGATGTATCTCTCTTCCACGGTCGACATAAGGAACATGATCATGAGGAAATAGTATAATTTGGCGATGATAATAGTAACGGTATAGCAAGGTCAGGTTGCTAGGACCAAGCTAAGGTGACCAATTTGGATATCCCAGAAGGAAATCCATAGCAACATCATAATCAAATTCTACATAAAAAATAGAAGTGACAAATTATGGTATCACTGTACATACATATCCTGACTGCATGCATAAAGCAGGTCTGATAAACTGATTATGACAGAAGTACCGTCACGGTTCCATAGAACAAAACAGGACAATGAGACCTTTTTCAGCACCAAGGTTCATGCGGAACGTTCTAGTGAAATATGTGAATCCCCAGATGGATTTCAACCATTACTAAATCCTATCTACTATCCAGAAAGAGGGACTCCAGTTTGCTAGCTAGGACACACTCAACAACATCAAACACTCCTCGTCAGTGAATGCGCACCTTGGGGTAAGATCTCACCTGTACATTATAGAAAATTCAGTAATGTTGAAAATCCAGTCAGTAATGTTGAAGAACAAAAGGCCCAAGGAAATTTTGTATGCACTTGATCTTCTCTAGGGTTCAGCAGCATCATTCAAAATTCACATATGTATCACAAAACAACAACAAATGGCCAGCTGAAATGAATTTCTAGTGAAACACCATGCTCAAGCATGCCAAATAATCATAGTGATGTAAAAGCCTGATAGGCTTACAATCCTATAAGTTACTGGCTTGAATGTCTTGCTGATGTCAACACGACGCCTCTTGTCACCGTTTAGCTTTCTAGAAGGGGTACACTGCTTTTACTGGGCCGACGGAGCGTCCTGGGCTAGGCGCGGGTGCGAGCGAACGATCCAGCGATGGCGAACGGACGATGGTTTGGACGTACCAACGTAAGTGTCATTTAATAGTAAAGATGATTTAACATGCGCACAAAATAAACCACCACAAACATATTCTTCCAACGAACAGGTCCCTGACCTTTTATACAAACTAAGAAACATGCCCGTGCGTTGCAACGGGATGTTGACACATATGTTTGTAATCCTCAATATTTCTATTCCTACACTATTTATTCCACCATAGCTCATTGGATATTCTATTGAGATTTCTGTTTACATCTTAACTCTAGATATTCAGGAAGACCATTGTCTCCTCTTATCAACTTATAAAGGTCAACCTGCTGTCAATTTTCCCTTCAAATGTCCAAGGAAAATAACAAAGAGATGACGGAGATGACCGATAGTAAAGTACCCCATCAATTTTTATTACTTTAAAACAAATAACAAATCAAAATTTGCCAGTTACATTATAAAGTTTCTATAGACCAATCCCATTGTAAAATCATTTGAATCAGTATATAAGAACAATAAACGAAACAAAAAATGTCCTCCAAATCAAGCCGCTCCACTGATCCAAGACACCTGAATTTACAACGTTCACTGTATAAAAGTAACTAATCCTACCATGAAACTTAGTGTATGATGTTTGTCTGTCTCCCAAACCATGGAAAAAATACTCCACTCTCTCATTGCAGAAATAAAGGAACCTGGAGTTCAAAGAACATTAGACACGAAAAAAAAAGGTAAGAGGAAGAGGTAACTCCTTGGCGACCAACTCCAGAATGTTGACCTTCTTGGTGAACTGCTGCCCCTGAGCAGCGGCACGGACCCTATCGGAGTTTGCCTGCTTCCGCCATATGAGGCTCTAAAATCCGTCACCTCCCCGTCCGCCGCCACCCTCCAATGCCAGGGAAATAGTACAATACCGAAGTAGCAGCCCGGGGTTGGCTTCCAATCCGGGGCAGCTCCACCTAGACCAGCACCATCTCGGGATCCAACCTCTGCATGCATACCATCCCTTTGGTGTTCACCACGAACCACTGCCGATCGCACCGGAGCCCTGCATGCCACCGTCGTATCCGTGGGCAGCCATCAGATCAGAAAGAACCATGCAAATGTTAGAGTGTACAAACATAAGGATAAGTCTCATAAATGAAAGAGAATTTGCTCGAGGAATGTGAATGTCCATATCCTGACAAGCGCAATTAAGATCACCGGCAACAATTACTGTTTGAAACTTTCCTGTTTCTATAGACCAAAAGATTTACTTTACATTGCAAAGTTAGTTTAGAAGATCACTAATCACATTATGGACACGTGATCATATTCTATTGGACTTTCGTAGAACTCTGCACATTTTGGTTACATGAGAGAGCTGATACGGTTTTTCACAATTTTTTTTTGAAACGGAAATAATTCCCGACCTCTGCATCAGATCGATGCACACATCTTTTATATTAAAAGGAAAAGTATTCAGTGCAAAGTACAGGCTATTACAACTCAACCATCCGCAATAGTGGCCACATAGATCAACCACCTAAACATTCTTAAAAAGCAACAATTGCTCATTGTAACTGTCTAGCATGTAACCATCCAGCCTTGCTGAAGATAGCCCGAACGACCGTCATCAGCCGAGAACATCCGACATCCAAACGTCCACGTTTGTCTTCGGGTAGTAGGAGAGACCACATATGAATCCAGTGTGTGGCCTGGTGAACAACCTGCAAAAAATGGCCCGCTTCCATATTGTTAAAAATAATATCATTCCTGCAATTCCGGATAGCCCACAAAAAAGCACAAACCCCAACGCGTATGCTAGCTTTAGTGGTTTTATCAACTCCATTTAGCCAATTACCAAACAAATTAGTAACACTAGATGGTGAAAAAAATGCTAAACGTAAAGTGTACAAGTCTCCAGATTGTACGGCCAAACATACACGAGATGAACAAATGATCTATCGTCTCATCCATCCTACAAAAAACACACTTTTTACATCCCATCCATTTCCGTTTTGCTAAGTTATCCTTGGTTAATAACTCTTTGCAATATAGGAACCACATGAAAATCTTAATCTTCAATGGTACCTTAATTTTCCATAAATATTTTCTAAGAAACACCGTATTACCATTCATAAGTTCGCCGTAAAGTGATTTTACCGTAAAGACACCCGTTGGTGTCAGTTTCCAAGAAAACGAATCCGACTCATCAGATAGAGAGACTGACATCAATTTCTCTACCAAATTCAGCCATGCTTCCCATTTAGAGCCTGTTAACGACCGTCTCAATTGAAGGGTCAGAATACAAGTTGTATACCGTTGCTTGATACATACACAGCCTACAGGAATTCATGCGCGATTATTACATAGAGATTATATATGCTTAGCCAAGAAAATCGAAATTATATTTTCTTTAGCAGCTTTACGTATATGCTTGCCTATCCTAACAACATGAAATTAGAAAAGTAAACCTCTAACCAGCATTACGTATGCTTTATTCTGCAAAAAAAAGTAATTAGGACCGCTAATGGATTAGCTGCTGAACAATGGAAATGTATCAAAGAATAGAGAAGATATTCTCTAATAATTCCACAACCATACGATTTGAGTTTTCTTTTATCAAATAAAGTGTATTCCTCATTTGCAGCAAAAATTAACGGCAAACAATTTCACAACAAAAAAATTAGTGCATAAATAATTCAATCATAACATTAGAATTTTAATAAAAATTACAATAACCTGAGTAAAAACAATAACCCTGTCTGCTACACATAATAATATGTTTCCTATGCATGGCCCTGTTTCATCAGTTGCATCTCTTTTCCACGATCCATAGTCTATATATCTTGAGAACAAGTATGTAAAAAACTGTGAGTGTACAGCCAGCATTACCCAAAGAGTTGAGATGAAGTATATTGAGAACCGCTCGACGAAGATGGAATGGGCAGCAATGGCTACACCAGATCATAGAGTGCTCGTGCGCTGACCTTCCATGCCGCGATAGATTCCGCCGCATGAAATGAAACATTGGGTGCGATCTTGCCAGCTTTGTCGCCTGCGCAGTGTGAGCCCCATCTGAATCATGCAAACTACAGGTCTGGAGCCATCCTAGGAGAGTCAAAACTGAAAGTATTAAAAAGATACGCTCACAGGATGAAGTAATATGGAAGACACCCAAATTCTTACCGTGGAGCACATCGAGCATGTCAAGGCCGGTTCATCCAAACCTTATCCACATAAACTAATACCATTACAGCGCTGCGGAGAAGGAATAGGCGGATCTGAGGAATCTTTGGATGATGGGAGTGTGAGGACTCTGAAGTTGCTGCTTGTGCGGAGGATGATGCAGCCGCCGCCCGCGAACGGGGATTTCAGGCTGTTTTCACGGAGGCGGGGGTGACCGTCGACGCGGATAACCCCTCCACTCCATCCTCGCCACAACGATTCATACCGGCCGTCTCGATCTCGCCACGGAGCAGAGGCAGCGGCCGACTATGGTGTTGGTGTCTTCGTCGTCGTTGTTGAGGTGTAAGCCCGCGGAAGCCCCCTAAGCATCGGCAACGACGGCCATTCGCCGCTGCCGCTCGGCATGGACTGGAGCTGTCCCGCAAGTGATGGGTAAAAGCTCGTGATCCCCTTTCCCCTGAAAATTCCTCACCCCTTGCTCTGATTCGGAGGCTGATGCGGTGCTGGCTGGGTTGCCTCCTGATCCCGTGTCGCGAGTGTATGTGCTGCTATGCTCGAGATGCGTCGGCAGGACGGACGCGGGGAGGAAGGGTGTCGAGGAGAGTGGCGACATACGCAGATGTGGTTGGATCTTGGGGATGTGATTACGGGAGAATTAATCTCAAATCATACCTTGAGAAAAATCGCTGATTGACAGCTTACCATGTTTGGTAACGTAGATGCAATTAATTTTGCGGTCAATGTATGGGAAGAAAACGCAGAAAGGAAGAAGTTGGACGAAGGGGGTGACGTATCGCAGCTTGGGGCGAAGACGGAACGAATAGGTTCTTTTAAGTAGTATATATATAGATATAGAGAAGAGATAAACCGAGGGTATGATTGGCATTTTTTGATAGACCGGTAGGAAAATGGGGACATGCTAACGATGAACTAAAGGCCATGGCATATGAGCACTCGATTTTTTGTGTGTGTTTGGTACATTAGTATGGGAGGTTTGTTCAATGGTGCATAAGCCATTTCCGCGTTTCTCGGTGGTACAAAAGCAATTTTCTCAATGAAAGATTAACAAATGAAATCTTAATTTATTATTTTCTTTTTTAACCTAAAGTTTGATGCTAAACTGTTGGTCAACTTTAGATATTTTCCAAGCACAAGTTCCTGTTTATCCCATTTCCATTAGAGTAAGAGTAATGCATCTTCATGAATTCATGTTTACACCATTTTCCCGTTGCTAGTAAGATTTTGTTACCATTTTCATGATATATTTTCCAAGCATGAATTCTTTTTATACCATTTGAAATATAGGAGTAATGCTTTAATCTCCTAGCCCCTATTGCATCTAGGATGCAGACAACCAATAGTTTTTGGCAAAAGGGACCCGCTGGATTTCTTGGAGACATGTGCGCTGCCTTTTGGCATGAAGGGAGTACTATTGGTTAAATTTATGTGTATTCACCTTTCAGGGACCATGTGAACCCGCTTGGCCACATAAGGGCATGGCCAATGCTCCAACATGGATAGCTGCCTCATCGGTCCACTTAGGTTCGGATGCCACGTGGGGGTAAAGCTATAGCCTCGCAGTGCATCCTACAAAAGATCCCGCAGATTCTTGGAGGAAAGAGCAAAAGACGAAGAGGAGATATACGCACGTTGTCCTTCGTTGGGATGCTCCTGCCTCCATTGGTGTAACACCGGGGGTTTTCCCCATTTAGTCTTGTTTGTTTTTTGTCTTTTTCTTTTTGTGCATCATCATGACATCCTTATACATCCTTGTGCATTCAAAATTTGCAAACTATTTAAAACTCATCGAATCCTATTTTTCTAAAATTTGTTGGAAGTTGTTTTATGCATAAATCTGTTTGTAACATTGGCAAAAAAAACAATTTCTTATAACTAATAAAAAAACAACCCAGAAAAAAATGTCTTAAGAGGGAGAGAGAGCAGCCTAGCCGGCTAGGCCCACATGGCCACCCGGCCAGCCCACCATCGAGCCCACCCATCTCCCCTTCGAGCCCAACTCCCTGCTCTTCTTCTCCGTACGGACGTACACGAGGAGAGCGTGACCCTCCCTCCCCTCCTGTCACTTTCTTGCGAAGCAGAGCACCACCAGACCCATCGCACCCACCTGCTCCTTGCCCTTTATCTACCGCCTCCATCCCTCCCTCCTAACCCTAGTCTCTTGATTTCCCCTATCGCCGCCGCATCCTTTCGTCCTCCTCTGCTTATTCTTTTCTGAAACTTCTGAAACCGAGAGAGAGCATCGGAACAGCTCGCCGTCGCCTCGCCAATGGAGATCACCATGGACCTGTCCGACTGTTCTATTAGATGCGCATAATATGCCTCGCCGTCCTCGCCGAACGGAGGGAGCCAGGAGGATTTCGCGTTCTTCTTCCTCAACGTCGAGCCATTCAACCGCGGAATTCGCCGCGTTTCGTCCACTCCGGCATCCAGGACTCCTACAGCCCTATCTCGGTGAGCACACCTTCCGATTCTCTCTGTTTATCTGTCCGATCGCATCTGATATGCTGCTCTAGCCTCGGTCAGTTTATGTGTGCGCCATGAACGCAAGGTGAAGCTCCTGGTCCATGTTACGCGCCCTGTCTTCTACCTCATCTTACGTCTGATTGGTATCCCATCACAAGCAGCACACTAGCCCAGTGGCTAGCCACCTGTATTGCAAACGGGAGATCCTTGGGTCAAATCCTATCTGAGGCGAAAGCCTACTTCTTTTATTTTTGTTCTGAAGTCTGAACCTTGGTGTTCCAGTTTCAGTTAACACCTCAATACATGTTCATGACCAGTCAGGTCCGATCTGTATCACAAACATGAACACACCCTAGTGGCTCCTGCCATCAGATGCACCCGTGAGATCTATGGATCAATTCCCAGCAGAGGCGAAATATTCCCCTTTTTATCCTGTTTTATCTCTGAACCTTCTTATGTGCAAAATTCAGTTTCGTCAGAACAGTAGCGCGTCGGGATGTATTATTTCCTCTCCGATCTGTATTTATTCACCAACCGCAGCTTAGCCCAGTGGCTAAGACCTTGGTGTGCTTCCCCGCAGACCCAGGTTCGATTTCCGTTGGAGGCAATGCCCCCCTTTTTCCAATTATTTTCCATCGTGTGCAGCCACCTTTGCCTCGTCAGCGCTGTGCTGGCTTAGGCCCCACTTGTCATTCTCTCCGGCTAGCTAGCCCGACGGTGAAACCCTCACAGATCTAGATCCGGTTCTGCTTCTTTGCACCCAGGCCCCTGCCCTTCCTACTTTTTGTACCGGAGCCCTCCCACACACTGTTTCCACCACGAACAGGTCCCTGCCTTTTCCAAATAACACTCCAATATTCAAATGCACATAACTAATTCATTTTAACTCCAAATTTGAAAAGTAAAATATGTTTTCCAATCAAAATTCTCTGTACTTTTCAAATATACAATTTGTTTACTGTTTTTCCTAATTAAAAGTGGTGCAATAATTCAATACTTTAATTAAACCTTTTAAATTGCAAAAATTCATAATTAAATATTTAAAATTCCAAATTTGGCAAATGAGATATCACATTGAAGCTAATGTTGTATACATTCTGTTTTCATCATCCACCATGCCATTTAATCACTTCAACCTAATATTTGCTTGTAATTCCCTTAAATAACTATGCATGCACCTAGGATTTTCCAAATGCAACCTTATCTTTGCATTTGGGCCCATTTAAAATGTTTCATCATGTCCTGTATTTATTTTGGTGCACCCTTTAACTTGTCATGCATATAAAATAGGATCATGCTGGATCTTTTGCCGTAGTAGTAATTGTTGCATCCGGTGTTTGTTCTAGTTCGTTGCTTCTTCGCGGATAGGACGTTGAGATGATGTGAGCACCGACAAGTTCTGCGGATGTACCTCTACTTGCTGGATCTCAGGCAAGTGTACTCACTTGCTACCTATGTTGCCTTTCCTCACTTGTTACCGATTCTTTCCGTTGTCTTTATGCTAGCCTTATGAGTCCATGCTTGTGTTCCGATCCCATCACATGTTTACCCTGCTGCCACGATATTGCCTTACCTCCACACCTATAACCCTGTTGTTTGTTGGCCTGTGTCGTACTAGCATGCTTAGGTTTGTTTGCGCTCAAGTCTTGTTGTCCGTCTTATCACCTGTTTAGTTTGATAGTTGGGTTTCAACTTAATCAACAACATGTTAATGCTTTGGGTAATAATAATTTGATGATAAGGCACCGGTAGGAGGCCCGGCGTGGTTTTGAGGCCTGCTAGTGTCGAACTTAATTAGGAAAAGGGTCTTGTCCTCCGATCCATGATGAGCGCACTAACCGCATGTGGGAAGCGTGTATGGGCGCCCCCCGCAATTCTGATTCGATTCGCATCTCGTCCAAATCGCCACACTTAGTTCGGGCTTTCCATTTGATGCACGCATTTGCAGGTACGAACCCTTGGCGCCAGGGTGGAACTTTTGTAGTCGGCATTTAGGGCGGCGTGGTCTTCCAGTGTTATGAGGGTCCCCCTTTTCTTCGTGGGGGCTCGATTAGCCGCGCACGCACAACACGTGGTTATTTGGGCTTGATGCGAAGAAGAGTTGGGTTGTGTTGAGTGCCTTGCTTGGTGGAAGTGCATTTCCATCTAGCGGGTCATTCTTACGTGTACGGCCAAATTGGTGCATCCCCGCAGGGTTAATCTTCTCGAGAAGCCGTGTTGTCCGCGGTTATGGATGACTTGGTGAAAGTGCTGGCTAACAAGTACTCAGACAACTTACACTTAACGATGATAACTTGACTAGTAATATAGATTACCTCCACCATGAAAATGAACGTCACCTTAATCAACAGTGTGAGTTTCCTTGGGTTGCTTCCTTAGTAGTGGGTAACACTAGATGGGTATTGTTTGGTGAGTAGTTATAGTTGGTTTTGTCGCGCTATCTTATTCCTTTCTTTTAGCCGGATGTTGTAGCGCGTCTCTGTAGTTAGTTAGTGCAGCCCGCTGCCGCTTCGTTGCAATAATCCCTTCCTTTCCGTTGTACCCAAAGTATTTGTATCTTGTGATGATTGGTTACGCTGGTATCTTGTGAGTATGGTTTATCCACTTGCCAATACTTAATAGTACTGACCCACGACTCCGTTCGTGGCTGCATATTCCACATTGCAGTCAACAGGTTTGAAGTCTGACGACGTTAGCTTGGGAATCCTTCCGGCTTGGCCTGGGCAGGGATTGGACGCCATCGGTTATCTTCAGGACTCTTAGTCCAATTTGTATCTTGTCCATAGTCGGACACTATGTTGTTTCTTCCGCTGTCATTTGGATCTTTGTATTGTATCAGTTGTATCCTTGACTCGTTTGAGTCGTCTTGTATATACCTCCTCTGTTGTTGTTGTGGATTATTCGTGAACTGTTGTAAGGTTATCACAAGTGGCAACCTGGAATCGGTTATTATGCGGATTCGGGTGGAAATGCCGAAATCTGCATAGTGCCCGATCCCGGGGCGTCACAATTGGACAATAGTAAATCCACGCGATGGTTCCAGCTCACTTTATCTGTCCGAAGATATGAGGCAGTAGAATGGGTTCGCCTCCCTTTCTCATGCCCTAAGTAGGTAATAAAGTAGAAACAGAATTGCCCCAATGTTATTTTGAGGTGATCCAAATTCACTTATGCTGATAAAAGACCGAACTTCTAACGAGTCCGCATATTCCCGTCGCCGGCCTAGTTAGGTACATTTCGCACATTTCTCGTTGCCGATCTAGTTAGGTACACCCTTGCCGACCTAGAGGTCGCGGTACGGTACAAGTTGTTATCGAGTTGGATTTGGATTCACCCTTACCGACCTAGTTAGGTCAGGACTGCCTTTATATACCTCATGTAAGCCGCCGTTTGGGATAAACCACACATTGTAAATCCCGACGCGTTTGTAACCTCACCCGAAATAGAGAAGTATTGCTGGTTGGCGCCCGTGGTTTTTTCTCTTCCTTATTGGAAGGGTTTTCCACGTTAAAATCTCGTGTCCCCGTTGGTTCGGTCTTGCTTAATTTCATCGTTGTTTTGCTATTGCCCGTAACACCCAAGAGGGCTCATTATTAAGAACAAAAAAGGTCAAAACAAAGCATCACATGTGGTAAAACAATTTTGTTTTAATTTTTTCTGGTACCACCGAAATGAACTAAACTTTGTGCTCAATTTATCAAGTCATCATAGTGATTATGATTTTGAATGAATTTGGCTGGAATTCTTTTTGGAAGAAATTTAGAAAAGGTTAGAATTCATCTGATTTTTGTGTGTTCCCACCAAAATATGTTAAATAAAATAAACATATTTTTTCGAACTAAGAGAGGAGTAAGTCATAACAAGGTTGGTTCCAACATAATATTGCCTACCTTACCTTTATGTTTGTCGAAAGTGAGAGCATGCATGTCTCAGTTACAAGATAAGAAAGTGCCAATTCTCTATTTGGAAAGCACTACCCTTGCATAAATTAATCTATATATCACAAACCTCATTAATTCTTTGTAGATTCATCTCTTGAGGGGTAAAATTGCAATGCTCGGCGCACTTGATTCTCTTCTTTTGGATGAATTGGCCATCCAGGTTTCAACCTTGCGGTTTATGTGCTCATGCAACTGTTCATTTCCGCCGTCAATATGCATTTCTTGAAGAACCATGGCGTTCTGGGCGAAGAATTTGATGAGCTTGATACCAAGACAGTTGGACTTCTCTAGCCGGAACTGCAAGCCTACTGTCCTCAGGGAGCTCCGCAAGCATTCGAATGAGGGTCGACTCAAGCCAGGAATTTCAGAAACCTCGTCGTAGTTAACACCAACACCTTGAGGCGAAATAGTGGGCATCTCTGAATCGATCCGTTGGCTGAGATGATGGATGCACTTGTCACGATCAGAACTGAATTTCCTCTCCAAGAATTCCTGTGCGAACTGATGTTTTCTGGAGGCGTCGTGGGTCTCTGCCGTGAGGTTCAACCGGAGATCAGAGAGCAGAGGGCAGCAACGGAGCAGGTTTGCGATGGCCACGGCCGCGGTCTTGCCCTTGGGCCTATGCACCCCTTGCAGCTCGAGGCGCTGGAGGCGGTGGAACACCGGCAGGAGCTCGACCCGCCTCGCCTCGCTGAGCACGGCGATGTCCTCCAGACGGTTCAACCTCAGCTTCATCTCCTTGGTGGCCATGAAGCTACGAACGAATCGCCAGAAGGTCCGGAGGTTGCCGTATGAGTCCTTGTGGCTTCTCCGGTTGCTGCTGTCCGGGAAGAAGTGTAGGTCCGCTTGTTCCAGCTCCGGCGGCTGCGGTGAGAAGCAGATGGGCCGGAGTAGCCCCTTGTACCTGAAGCGACGTAGCCTCGGCGTATCGATGTCCACGGCGACGAGTGGTGCGTCCGTTTCATCCTTCCACCTGCAGCTCTCGAGCACGAGCACAGTGGCCGCCAGGCATCGGAGGCGGAGCTGTACAACTTCTTTTCGAGGTTGGATAGCATGGTATTCGTAGCTCCCGTCCCAGCTGGTGTCGTAGACGGTCTGTGGAGGTGAGTCCTGTGTCACTTGGATGAGGACGGACTCGAGGCGAACGACGGCCAGAGCCGGCGCGGCGTCGATGACTCCCTGCAGGGATTCAAGACGCTGGGCGCAATGCCGGAGACGTAGAGACCAGAGCCTTGGGAGAACGACGGCGGTGGCATCAAGGAGCCCATCGCAGTTGGTGATGTCCAGCACGTGGAGAGTCTCCCACGGCAGGGAGCCCACGGCGAGCGTGTAAACGCCTACCCGGTTCCAGAAGATCTCTGTGCTTTCGCCGCCGGCGGACTTGTCGCTTCTCCGGCCGTTCACGACGAGCCGTAGCTCCTCGACGCGGCTCACGGACCGGTGGGAGAGGACGATCGCGACCGCGTTATGATCCGACGACCAGTTCCCGTGCTCGTCACGGTGCAGGAACTGTTGAACCGGTTCATCCTGCTCGCGATCCGACTTGAGGCGCAAAGTGAGCCTCGTGACGTGGTGGTCGGCGACGGCGCCGAGCGCCGCCACGGCAGCGGATACGAAGGCGTCGCGCCGTGAGAAGAAGAGTGCCTCGTCCTCGCCCCGCTTTTTATCGTATCGGGAGCGGTCGTAGTCCTCGACGCGCGCCTCCAGATTTACGGCGCCCGAGGAGCGCCAGAGCGGCGTGCGCCAGCGCCGCGAGAGCGCGGTCGTGGAGGCGGCCTCCTTGACGGGGGCGAAGTGGAGGACGCGCCGGAGAAGGTCGTCTGGGAGGTTGGAGAGGCGGTCGTCGCCGGCCATATCGTGTATAGTCTAGACGTCGGCGCCACGATCAGCGATGGCGATGCTGCGATGCGATCTGTATCTTTTTTGATTTTTCAGCGCAACGCGAACTTTGAGTCGGTAGCATGACCTGGTTACTGGACCGCAATCGTCGAACCAACTTCTGTTGGGCCAAACCTGCAGTGCTTACTGGCCCGCAATTGTCTAATGCTAAAAGAACAGACTGACAACGAAGAAAAGCAGCCCTAAAAAAAAGACAACGAAGAGAAGCGGATATTTTCTTTTCTAATTACTACTAGGTAATATATGCCTATGGGTTGCAACGGGTGAGAAAAATCTTTCTTGTGAAGGTTTACAAAGTAAGTTTTTGATGAACGTTTACAAAGTAATTTCTCTTTGTAGAGTTTTTCCCTTTAGAACAGAGCGCATGCATGCATGTATTAGTTTGTCACATGATTGATGATATCATCGCATTAATTGCTAAATCTATTTTTTTTACGAGTTTATCTTCTAAATCGATATTTTGATTGGAAATACGTTTACACCGCTAAGTTCGTCTCGACGAGAGATTCGAATCTAGATCTCATGTTAATAAGTTTCGACAAATTTTTTTGACACCGATTACCAGATGAACAAAAAGTTACAACGATAATTTTACTGATTACCAAATAAAGTTTTGCACACTTTTAAACATTGCAACACAACTAATATCTGGTGTTGAAGAATTTGTTCGTCACACTAGTTCCAGACTGCAACACTATTGTAACCATTAATATCAAACGGTTACCATAATAATTGTACATGGTTATCAGCTCATTTTTATCCGTTTCTAGATATTTGTAGTGACGTGCATAGTTAGAGAGTAAGAGTTCAAACATATGGAACAGCTAAAAGATTGTATCATTCCACACAAAATAGTAGTATGCACGCTTACACTGAACCATATGGGCATACAGAAAACCTAATAACCAAGTTATGATAAGTTATAAGAATCTGATAACTATCGACAAAAAAAAGTTGTCAAAATATGCCAACATGGGATATAGTTTTGTAGATCTCGCCGCGACTAAGCCAAAGATGAATGTAGATTTCCAATAGGATTAACACTTTGTGAGATAAAATATAATATCGTATTTAAAGAGAATCTAAATAATATCATCCATAATGTCCTTGGATGCATGTCTGTTTCGCAGCCGCCACTCGAACAACAAAAATACAACGCCACTGTGTAGTCATGTCCTTCATTCTTTGATGCGCTATTGTACAATTGCTGAAAACACAAATGCATGTAAGTGAAAAAGACTTTTATTTTCTTAAAAAAAGAGGCAAAATCTACCTATTTCACTGAGCTTAAAGAAGGGTATAGGGTGCAAACAAAGCCAAGAAGATATGCCAAAAGGCAAGGGAAACAAAAAAACTACTTTCGCGACAAAATAGCACAAAAATGGCCACAGTGCCCTGAGTCGAGGCATTCCGCTTAATAGAAAAAGTTACAATGCATGGCATGGAAGAAAACTCCTAAAAACAATCACATTCCTCGTTCCATATTTCCCAAACAGTTGTTCTAAACGATAGCAAGAAAAACGATGAACAAAAGAGAAATAGCACGACAGGGGACACGAGACTTTAACGTGGAAAACACTTCCAAGGTGGAAGAGAAAAATCACGGGCGCCAGCCAGCGAAACTTCACTATATCGGGTGCGGTTACAAACGCTAGGATTTGCAACCCGCGACTTGTCCCAAAACGGACGGCTTACAAGAGGTATGAAAAAGGGTAAACCCTAAACGAGGCATAATTCTGATCCAAGTCAGTAACAAGTTGTACCGTACTGCTCTATGCTCGTTAGAAGTTCGGCCTTTATCAATCCACGTCGCTGCGCTCTACTCGTCAGAAGTTCGGCTTTTATCTTTATATACGAATTTGGGTCACACCAAAATATCAGAGGGCACGAGGAAAGACAAAAATATCTTTCTGCCGTGGGCCACTGGACTCGAACACCACCAATCCTCCACCTGGCGTATCTTCTCCAATCGATGTGTCGAAGGGACACATGGCTTGAGTAATATTCTTCAATCGTTCTACATAATGTGTCCTTCATTTGAGTCACTCCACCCGAGGCGTCAAGCGAGACATTCATCCAAGCAAGGCACAAAGTGACGCCCTCTTGAGTTTTGTTGCTCCACATCCTCGTCTTCCTCGCGACTTGGATCTCCACGGCTCGTCGACGTCCTCCAATTCGGGACTAGCAAGATCACCCGACATAGACAACATCATGTCATCACAGCAAAGAGGAGAAGAGATGAAGGGGGCTCGAGCGGCAGAATCCATGCGCATCGGTCAAGAAAGCACACGGCGGAGAATCTGTCATGGAGGAGACGAGACAACGTACTATACTCTTCCTTTTATCATATTTTGTGGAAGAGTTTATAATGGGTTTCCGTTCATGTGTTTTTGTTGCGGCGGGAGGACTAACCTTTAGTTCAAGCTGGCATCACTTCATCTTCTTTCTAAAAATAAATGACCATCGGGGAAATGATCCCTCCCTTTATATATACTATGTTGTTAGGTAGATGAGAATCCTGGTTTATTCGAGCGTACTCGGCTGTAGCTGGCACTCAATCCGAGTGGCTTGGCGCGCTCGCAACCTCGCTCAATTCTCATTTCATCGTGTTTCTTATGTTGGTACCCATTTACCACAGTTCTTCTTCGAGTGTGCCAAGATTTATGTTTTTAGATCTATTTGTTTGCCTGCAAATTAACTGGCTATGAGCCTATATATGAGTAGCTACCAAAGTTTTAAATAGCGCGATATAGCTTCGCTATATATAGCAATGCTATAGCGTTTTCTTCACTGTGACGATAAGTGGATTAGCGCGCTAAATGTATCAAAACACTTAAATAGCACGCTATAGAGACGATTTAGCATCGCTATATCGTTTCAAACAGGTCACCGCTAAATGTCATAGCCCGCTATTTAAAACTATGCTAACTAGTAACATTGTACTCGACTTTGTACTAAGTCGGCGAAACTTGGGAGGGAGTATTGTCTGCTGAGTTCATTTTGTGGATGGCGTGGTGATGATGTGTGTGGTATCGCTAACTAATAAAGTGCATATCACACATGCATATTGGTTGGAACAATTATTGCAGGTGATGAGGTTATGCCTTTTGGTGAGAAGAAGTTTGCAAAAGCAAATTGTCTGTCGCGTTTCTTTTTCAAAAGCAAATTGTTGGATTTAGGCGCGCAGTGGCTGAGATAAAGCAGATCGATTATCTGACTTGTCTCGTACGTAGATCTGCGTGCTCTTTTTGTAATGAGAGCCTTCATCGTCTTTATCTTTATGGTCCAAAATGTGCCAAAGCGCCGGTTCGGCCTGGTGTATGGAGTATATATGTGCGTGAGCTGGAGCTGTTAGCCTCAAGCCATCAGCGATCGCAGACCGAGGTAAATCCAAAGTTTTAAATAGCCGGCTATAGCCCAGCTATAGCCAGGCTATAGTCTTTCGAGAGGGTCGGGGCTACGGCTAGAACTTTCAGAGGCTATATGGAGAATAGCCGCTAATAGCCCGGCTGTATGGATATAGCCCGGGTATAGCCTCTTAGCCCGGCTATATCCCGTCTAGGGGACCAAAAATTTTGGACCAAAATTTGTCACCTCCGTTAATTTTGGAGCCCAAATCAATCATTTCTGGTTGTTTAATTGTTGTTGTGAGTTGCGAGCGCGACCTATAGCAAGCTGATTTTAGAACTGCTGAATTCTGTCATGAATAGCTGTTATTTAAACTCCTGATTGTTCGTTCATCTTATATGATTATGTTGTGCCGTTATGTGTTTGCTAATAATAGTATATAAACGATTATATGTTGTCTAAATTTTACTATTTTTTTCAATATTCTAGCAAAACGGCTATATGGTTATAGCCCGGCTATAACCCGGCTATAGCCTTTCATAGCTTTTGAAATCGCCGGGGCTATATGCAATAGCCCGCTATTTTAAACTTTGGGTAAATCTGGTTTAGATTTGTGCGACGCCATGGCTAAACCGACAAGAGGCACGCCGGGTGTAATCCTCGCCGTGGCGAGCCTGCTGCTGCCGGCGGTGCTGGTCAGGGCCCAGCTCCAGGTCGGGTTCTACCAGAAGACCTGTCCCAACGCCGAGGCACTTGTCCGGCAGGCCGTCGCGGGGGCCTTCGCCAAGGACGCCGGCGTCGCTGCCGGCCTCATCCGTCTCCATTTTCACGACTGCTTCGTCAGGGTACGCACCTCCACAATGCATGCATGGAAACGTGTATCTCTAGCTCCACTGATATTTATATATGTGTATGATTTGAGTAACAAGCCACGACCATATATATGGTCAGTTCAAAATCGAGAGAAGTAATGCACAAAAGAGAAGGCAAAGTGTTTACCTCTCGAGATAAAGAGAAAGTGAACCGAAAGCAGAAAAGCAAAATTTGGAGTAGCATGCTATATATGCTGGCCCTGCTCTTTTCTTTCGTCAGACCAATCTCAGTGCTATTTAATTTGGGCTTTAAAGGACAGCCAAATCCTTTTTTTAAAAAATTAGGACAGCCAAATCCTTGTTTCGGAAGGACACAGATTTCTGTTTTGACTGCATCAAATCTCTAGTTTTTACCGCGTACTTACGTACGTACGTGCAGGGCTGCGATGCGTCCGTCCTGCTGGCCACCATCCCCGGCAGCGGCATCAAAGCGGAGCGGGATGCCATTCCCAACAACCCGAGCCTCCATGGCTTCGATGTGATCGACGCTGCCAAGGCCTCCCTCGAGCGGAGCTGTCCCAGCACCGTCTCCTGCGCCGACATCCTCGCCTTCGCGGCGCGCGACAGCATCACACTCACCGGCAACGTTTTCTACCCTGTACCCGCGGGCCGCCGCGACGGCTCTGTCTCCATCGAGCAGGACGCCCTGGACAACCTACCCCCGCCCACGTTCACTGCGCAGGAGCTCATCGACAGGTTCAAAAACAAGACCCTCACCGCGGAGGAGATGGTCCTCCTCTCCGGCGCCCACACCGTCGGCCGCTCCTTCTGCGCCTCCTTCGCCAACCGCATCTGGAACGGCGCCACCCCCATAGTATGTTACGTAAATCACTGTTCCATAACTTAATCCTTTTTGTCACGCTAGTAGCGTCAAACTTATGAGTAATAATAATTAATAGATGTGTGTGTATGTGTGTGTTAGGAGGACCCAGGGCTGAGCCCGTCGTACGCGGCGATGCTGCGTAAGCTGTGCCCGACGAACACGACGCTGGCCACGACGGCGATGGACCCGGGCTCGCCCAACGTGCTGGACAACAACTACTACAAGCTGCTGCCGCGTAACATGGGGCTCTTCTTCTCCGACAACCAGCTGCGCGTCGACGGGAATCTCAACGCGCTCGTCAACAGCTTCGCGGCGAACGAGACGATGTGGAAAGAGCGGTTCGCGGCTGCCATGGTGAAGATGGGCCGCATCGAGGTGCAGACGGGGAGCTGCGGCCAGGTACGGCTTAACTGCAGCGTCGTCAACCCCAAGTCACCGTTGCTCGAGCTGGGCTCCGTCGTTGCGGCACCCGTCGACGAGGAGGGTGCCGTCGGCACGAGCTAGCTGGCTCACTGAGTATCCCTGCAGCCATCGAATCGCATCTTTTCCATATGTTTGTTTTTATTTCTTTTTTTCAAAATTCAAGTCGAGCTTTATGAAATGAATGCAGAGGAAGAATTGTATTGGTTTCAGAGGTCTCATACTAGGTGGTTGCTACAAGGAGACCTCAATACTTCCTATTTCCATAAGGTTGCGAATGGTAGGAGAAGGAAAAATGTGGTTCATTCTCTCGAGGACAGTGGGGATATTGTGGAAGGAACCGAAAACCTTATTAATTAGGCAACTAACTATTACAGAGATTTGTTTTGACCTGCTCCTGGAAACATCTTCAATTAACAAAACCATTCTCTAGAGAGGAGGTAAAAAAGGTCTTATTCTCGATGGAGGTGAATTGTGCACCTGATACTGATAACATACCTACGAAGTTCTATCAACACGGTTGGGAGGCAGTTAGCAACGATATTATGAGATTATTCGAGCGTTTTCATCTGGGGTCCTTAGATGTGCAACGTTTGAATTATGGTATTATCACCTTACTTCCAGAAGTGACAGAGGCGAGTAAAATACAACAGTTTCGGCCTATTTGTCTCCTTGGTTGCATCTATAAACTCATCACTAAAACTTTGACTCTTAGTCTTGAACCTTTTGCCTCTAAGCTCTTCAGTGTGCATCAAAATGCTTTCATTAAGGGTAGGAGCATCATGGATGGCATTCATTCTCTTCATGAGATTATGCATCATATTCATGTAAAAAAGAAGATTGAGATTGTTTTAAAATTTGATTTTCAAAAGGCGTATGATAAGGTCAATTGGGAGTTTCTAATCTCATGTTTCAAAGCTAGGGATTTTCATGATCAAAGTTCTTCTTGGATTCATCAAGTGCTTCACAATGGTATTGTGAATGTTAATTTGAACGACGATTGGGTAGATATTTTGAGAGTGCCAAAGGGGTTAGACAAGGGGATCCCCTTTCTCCTTTCTTGTTCAACATGGATTGAGAGGCTCTTTCGAAAATGGTTCTAACTATTACAGAGATTTGTTTTGACCTGCTCCTGGAAACATCTTCAATTAACAAAACCCTTCTCTATAGAGGAGGTAAAAAATGCCTTATTCTCGATGGAGGTGAATTGTGCACCTGATTCTGATAACATACCTACGAAGTTCTATCAACACGGTTGGGAGGCAGTTAGCACCGATATTATGAGATTATTCGATTGTTTTCATCTGGGGTCCTTAGATGTGCAACGTTTGAACTATGGTATTATCACCTTACTTCCAAAAGTGACAGAGGCGAGTAAAATACAACAGTTTCGGCCTATTTGTCTCCTTTGTTGCATCTATAAACTCATCACTAAAACTTTGACTCTTAGGCTTGAACCTTTTGCCTCTAAGCTCTTCAGTGTGCATCAAAATGCTTTCATTAAGGGTAGGAGAATCATGGATGGCATTCATTCTCTTCATGACATTATGCATCATATTCATGTAAAAAAGAAGATTGGGATTGTTTTAAAATTTGATTTTGAAAAGGCGTACGATAAGGTCAATTGGGAGTTTCTAATCTCATGTTTCAAAGCTAGGGGGTTTTCATGATCAAAGTTGTTATTGGATTCATCAAGTGCTTCACAATGGCATTGTGAATGTTAAGTTGAACGACGATTGGGTAGATATTTTCAGAGTGCCAAAGGGGTTAGAGAAAGGGATCCCCTTTCTCCTTTCTTGTTCAACATGGTTGGAGAGGCTCTTTCTAAAATGGTTCTACAATCTCAAAAGAATGACCTTATTTCTGTCTTAGCCCCTGATTTGTTGGATAATGGTGTGGCTATTTTGCAATACGCGGATGACACTGTCTTGTGCATCTCTCATGATAAAGATAAGGCTTTCAATGGTAAGTTTCTCCTCTATTTGTTTGAATTGACGTCTCGCTTGTAAATTAACTACGATAAGAGTGAGATTTTCGTTTTGGGCGGAGACAACTTTGTTGCTCTTTTTTACTCAGAGATGTTTGGTTGCAAAATTGGTTAGTTGCCTGTAAAATATTTGGGGGGGGTTCCTGTTACTTTTTCAAATCTGAAATTAATCGACTGGAAATTCCTAGATGCTATGTTGCTCAAAAAATTGGATGCTTGGATATGTGACTCGGCTTCCTCAGGTGGTAGATTGAATCTCCTCAACTCTAGCCTCTCCAGTATTCCTTATTATTAGACGTCAATGTTCTTATTGAGCAAAACTTTCATTGAGAAGTTGGATAAACATAGAAGAAGATTTTTCTGGGCAGGAAAAAATAAGAAAAGAAAATACTACCTTGTTAAGTGGAATAGAATTTGCAGGTCAAAAGATAATGGGGGCTTGGTATTAAAGATTTATATAGATAAAATATGAGTCGCATGTGTAAGTGGTGGTGGAAACTCGAGACGGAATCGGGTCATTGGCAGCAGATTGTGTGGGCCAAGTACTTTCGTGAAAAAACTATGGCATCGATCAAATGCAGAGTAACAGATTCTCCTTGTTGGAGAGCAATTATAAAAGTTAAAGAGACCTATTTAATGGGAGAGAAAACTCAATTTAAAAAAAGGGAAGCTTGTAAGGTTTTGGAAAGACCCCTGGTTGTATGGCTGCTCGTTATTTGTTTCTTATTCTTCTCTTTTTACCATCTGTCAAGCTTAGGATTGGACCTTCGAAAAAGCTATGGCTGTCAACCTAAACCTTCCTTTTCGAAGAGGTTTTCCTGGCATGTTGACATAGGTGAGGACCTTGATGAAGTCACATGGTGTGTGAGCTCGATTGGGCGGTTTTTTTACAAAACCAGTCTATAAGATTTTGGAACAAAATTGTCTGGACCTAATAATAACTGGATTTGGAAGGCTAAATTACCTTTGAAATTTTTTTTCTTGTGGGTTTTTTTCGAAATGCTATTTTATCCCGAGATAATATGAAAAAAAAAATTCATGGTTGTCCGACATGCTCCTTTTGTGATCAGGATGAAACTGCTAACCACCTGTTTTTTGGTTGCTCGAATGCTAAGTTTCTGTGGAGTGTTTTGGGCTCTGGAACTTGTCCCAGATCAATTTGGCAGAGTGTAGCTTGGCTGCACAAATTCTTTTCGAATGGAAGAAGGTTTCATACGATGCTTATCGCTTCTCTTTGTTGGGCCATCTGGACCATGAGGAACAATATAACCTTTGATAAGAAAGTTGTGATGTCCCCTGTGGTAATCATATACTCTTGGTGTTCTTTTTGGTGCTATTGGGAAGGCCTTTAAAATGCAGGTGATAGAGAACTGATTAAACGAGGCGCTGACCAGATCATTCGGGTGGTGGAGTGTCACACCCCACTTTTTGGAAAACAACAAAATACAGTTGTTGGAGAGTCAAAAATTAGGGCCAACAAAAACTTTTTGAAATGCTTGACTATTAATCTTGTTTCACCTCTCTTTGACTTGTTTGACCTTGAGTGTTTGTGTTTGAACAAAACCAAAATAAAATGGTTAAATAAATAACAAGATTTGAGCTGAACCTCTTTTACAAAATCCTCCTTTCATGGTTTGGATTGACCACTAACTTTCTTAACACTTGAGGAACACCCCCAAGAATTTAAATTGCAGAACTCTCTTGCTTGAGTGAACTTGTTAAGTCTTGTTATTATCTGCTTATGAGGTGACCTTATCTTTTTATTTGCCTCAAAGTGTCTATAACTGTTGTGGATGATTGTGAGTTGTTTCAAATGAATGAGATCTACACAATAACAAGCCTTGACATCATTAGCATGTTATATCCTAGTTCCATCTCATCTTGTGTCTCTTTAACTTCTCTACTTTGGCATCCTGCCATAATGGAGAGATCCTGATCTTTGACCGCCATTGTCGAGACATCGTAGTAGTTTTCATAGACGGGGGCGCCATGAGACTACGGGTAGAGACGTGGGGAAACGGGATCGCGTTGAAGACAAAGACACATGATTTACCCAGGTTCGGTACGTCGTAATAATACGGCGTTCCTACTCCTGCAATCTCACTAGTCAGGACTAAAGCCTGTGTATACAATTACAATGTGAGGTTCTGTTTAGCTATTCGTTGAGGATCAACTTCCCGGTGAGTTAGCCTGTAGCTTCGTCTCTCTTTATCTTATCTCCCGTCCAGCTTTATATAATAGCCAGGTTAGGGCATACAGAATAGGAAACCTAGAAGACTACGGTAACTTCTAACTTGGAAAGTAAGGAATCCGCCTTCTCCTCCAAGCCAGATCACGTGGGCTGTGATCCGGGTCCTTCTAGAATCCGGTTTCTGCGCGTCAGCTTACTGGGCCGCCCAATGGACCATAGCCCACTACCAGTTGGGCCACCCTGGTAATCCGGCACTTTTGACTACTATCTGATATACCCCTATTCAGTATATATCCGACAGTAGCCCCCAAGAAGGATTAAAACTCTGATTTGCCGTCTTTCGCCAAATGTATATCGTCCGAGAAATATTGGCCAGCAGTCTTGATTCTTCTTATTCTTCTTTGAAAAGATATGGTAACGTAAAACTCGGAATTCCGAAAATCCGGTTTTTCTCACACGATCCTTCGCGGAGAAGGAATCTCCTACGTCAGCACTTTAATCATGCTGACGTAAGGGACGTTTGGGTTCCAGGCGGGAAACCCAGAAACATATCTCTGACAGATTCTCGCGGGAAACGAGAAGATAAGCATAATCATCCTGTCGATCCATTTCCCGGATTTCTCGGCGAGTGACACGCGTTGATCATCCAACGGTCAAAAGAGCGGTTAGCACGTATCGTGATGGATTTCCGGCTATAAATAGCCTTCTTCGTCCTCCCGGAAAACCTTCCGCGACCACTCGAACGCCATTACAGCGCCCAAGCTTCCAGCAGAGAGAGAAAGCACCGAACGCACACTGCGCCCAAAAACCTCACCGGAGGCGAGCCAGCGCCGCCACCCAAATGGCATCTCCGCCGTCTTCGCCCACCCGCAACGTCTCGCAGGACATCAAAGACGTCATCAATACGATGGACCCTCAGTTGGATTCCCCAACGCACGCCGGCGACGAGCCGGTGAAGACTACGGGCACCACGGCGGACGAGGGAAACGCTTCCGCCGCCGCGGATCTTGCGGATTCGAGCTCCGCGCTTACCCCGCCTTTCGCTCCCGAGACGGCGAAGGAGAAGATAACGCTCGTTGGCGACGAGCTCGCCGCCGCGGAGGCTGCCGCGTCCGCCGCCGCCGGAGCTGACGAAGAACTGGAATTTGTCGGCAACTGGAGTCCGAGTAATATTCCTCCTTTCCTCCTGCCACAAATGGAAAAAGAAGGGCTAATAATCAAAGGCAAATGGCGGAACTCGGAAGGTGAGCTCGAGCCCACACCAAAAAACGGGGAACGCGTCCTCCTTACCTCTCACATTGCGAGAGGTATGGGTTTACCGCCTTCCGCCTTTTACTTAGATGTCCTTAACTATTACGGCTTTCAGCCACACAATCTTTCTCCCAATTCTATCCTTTATCTAGCTAGTTTCCAAGCACTACAAGAAAACCGGTCTCTTGCAACGAAATCTGTAGCTACGATTTTTTTTCGTTGCGATATAATCACAAATTACGACGAACTTTCAGGTTGTGGTGATAGGGCACTCATATTTCCACGACTCTTTTTGGTCGCGATAAATTATCGTTTTGTTGCGGTAGAGGCCTCCTATTGCCACGATTTCTACTGCTGTTGGAATACAAGCGCGTTTTTGCGACAGAGTATTTTCGTTGCGCGAGGCACTCTTTTTATTGCCTTAGAGACATGGTATTCCAACGAAATAAGCATTCGTGGTGATATTCAGTCATATATTGCAACATCTGTATTTGTGTTGCGGTAGTTACAAATATTGTTGCAAAAAAAATAGCTAATTATTGCAACCAAATTTTTCGTGCGGCAATACCATATGTTTTTCGCCTCAAATTTATCCTGCGGCAATACCTATTGTTTACTGCGACAATTTGGGTCGTATGGTAATAGGTTAAACGTAAAGCAACAATCACCGTACTGTTGCGAAAATGAACAAGTTATTTTGCAACGACCATTCATAGACTAGCTTAACGGGCCTCATGGGCCGTGCCCTTGATCACTGTTGCAATTTTCTTAGGACTACAATTCATTTTTGGTCCAGTATCTCAGTTTGGTGAGCACAATTTTTTTTAAATATTGTTTGCAACTGAATTTCTGCAGCACTTAGCATTTTACTAATGTTGCAACAAGTGACAGTACTTAATAATCAATCAAGAACTCATAGAAGACGCAATTTCACTAGTACATTTATCATGAAAATTCAAAATTTCTAGAAACTGAAACTTTGGAATATTTAAACAGAAATTATGTTATTACACGATCTTTCATCCATGCATGTTCATGGCAAAACATTTAAGCCAAACAGTGCAGAGACAGCCTACACAAAGAATCCATGGTCATCATCCAATTCATCTTGTACCAAAGGAGCAACATGACCATCATTTATGTAAGCCTCATCATCATCAGTATCAGCATCATATTCGACTTGGTCTTCGTCAAACTCAGCAGGTCTTAAATTATTTATGACTGAAACATCAACGCTGGTTCCTTCATCATTATTTCTGCACCAACTAGTAATCTCGTCAGATACACTAAATTATGGAACTGTAATTCCTGCATCGACGACATCCTGTACATCTGCATCACCACGTTCATCTCCTTCTGCAAGATCATCAAGGTCTGCACCATTTAAAACCGAAGGAGCAAACAAATTGCGTGGATTCATTTTTATAGCACTTGCCCAATTAGGGCTCTTCACATCTCTCACATAGAAAACCTGTGCAGCTTGGATGCCTAGAATGTAAAGGTCTTCCGTGAATCGGTGTACACTAGTGTCGAGGTCAATAATTCCATACTTGTCCCTCTTATACCCCTTACTATGATTTCTATTGGCAGGAGGCACGTCGAACCAGTCGCACTGCAATAGAACAACCTCCTTATCAGGAGGAAAGTCAAGAAATATGATTTTCTTTATCACCCCATAATAATCAGTACTGCCGGTGCTTCCTTGCGCATTGACTACGACGCCACTATTTTGGGTACTCAAGTCAAGATCTATTTCGGTATTACGAAAGTAATATCCATTCAGTACTGTACGGTTGAACACACGAGCAATTTGATCAGGCCCTTTAGCTAGTGTATACAACAGACTGTTGACCTTCCCATCTTTATGGAGTTGTGTGATCTGTTTCATGGAATAGAATATGTGTGAGTGTACTATACACCATTGTTTTTTTATTACGAGAAACATTTATGAAAATGCTGAAGTAACTTACCCGTCTTTCGAACCAGCCAACAAAATCTTCCTTGTGTTTCTTTTTAGGATTAGGACAATTGTTCTTTTTGAAATCGTCAATATGTTCCCTTCAAATAGAAATGCTATATGGTTACTTCATAACCAAAGTATTAATGCATATCATGATATGAAACAAATACATAAGTATCCTTACTGAATCCATGGCTCGGTTTCCTCGCAGTTTGTTATTATGTAGTGCCTCATTTGATTAAGAGCTTCCAAAGACAGTGATTCACGGGCAAAACCTTTCTTGGAGTAATCAACTGCACTCATTATGCTAATCCCTGTTGGTGCTTCATCTGTAGCTCCATCTGCATGGCGTTCGGACTGACTTATTTTTGTAGGCGAGCCTTTAACGAATCGACTGCAGAACGTCATGCACTCTTCAAGTATGTACCCCTCTGCAATTGAACCTTCTGGATGAGCCTTGTTACGTACATATCCCTTCAACGTACGCAGGTATCTCTCAACCGGATACATCCATCTCAACTGTACAGGCCCTGCGATCCATGCTTCTCGAGCTAGATGAATTGGGAGATGCATCATAATATCAAAGAAAGCTGGTGGATAGATCATCTCTAGCTGACATAGAATTTCTGCAATTTGTTTGTCCAAATCCACCAAATCCTCATCCCTTAACTCCTTGGAGCATAAATCGGAAAATAATTTACTGAGCTGAAGCAATGGGGTAAGGACATTCTCCGGCAGAAGCTTGCGCAACGCAATAGGAAGAAGTTTCTGTAATATAACATGGCAGTCATGAGTTTTGAGTCCACTAAACTTGCACTGCTCGAGGACCACACATCGCTTAATGTGTGAAGCATAGCCATCAGGCATCCGTATGCTCTGCAGAAACCTGAGGAGCATTATCTTCTCTTCCTTCTTTAAAGCATACACGCCTTTCTTCATTTTGTACTTATCCTTACCGGCGGGCTTTGCGTGCTGATCCTCCCTAATTTTAAAGAACTCCAAATCAAGGCGAGCCTTCGTACCATCCTTTGTTTTCCCATCCATCTCAAGCAAAGTACCCAGAATGCTGTCACAAATGTTCTTCTCGATGTGCATAACATCCAAATTGTGCCTCACGAGCAAGTGCTGCCAATACGGGAGCTGGAAGAACACACTTTTCTTCCGCCAATTGTGCCAGGGATTAGTTTCCGGTCGCTTTCTCTTATTTGACCGCCCAAATGGTTCATGCTGAATGCTATCAAGCTCCTTTAGAACTTCAATGCCTGTAAGTGGCACCGGGGCGTCTCTATGGTCTGGCTTGTTGTTGAACATAACCTTGTTTCGACGCCATTTGTGTTGTTTCCGTAGAAAACGTCGGTGTCCCATGTAGCAATGCTTTCTACCATACTGGAGCCATAAAAAGTCTGTATGCTTGTGGCAGTAAGGGCATGCTAGCTTGCCTTTTGTGCTCCAACCACTCAGCATTGCGTAAGCCGGGTAGTCATTGATGGTCCACAACACGCATGCATACAACGTGAAATTTTCTTTAGTTGCAGCATCATATGCTTCAACACCATCCTCCCATAGAACTAACAGTTCATCAATCAAAGGCTGCAAGTACACATCAATGTTATTTCCTGCTGACTTTGGTCCTGGAATAATCATTGACATTATCCAGTTCTCTTGTTTCATATACATCCATGGTGGCAAGTTATATGGGATCAGAATGACAGGCCATGTAGTGTGTGATATACTCATGAGCCCAAAGGGGTTGAATCCATCTGAAGCAAGGCCAAGCCGAACACTGCGAGCATCTTTTGCGAATTCTTTCTGACTATATCTATCATCAAGGCTTTTCCAGGCCTTCGAATCTGGAGGATGCCTCATTATGCCATCATCTTTACGTTTCTCCTTATGCCATTTCATATCAGTTGACATATCTTCTGTCATGTACAGCCTTTGCAGTCTTTGAATGAGTGGGAAATACCATAGAACTTTCCGTGGCACTTGCTTCTTTGATTTACGGATCGATGAATCAGCTTTGTCTACGGTTGGACTTGATTTCCATCGAGACGTATGACAGACAGGACATTCTTGGGCATCAGCATACTCATTACGGAATAGCACACAATCATTATAGCACGCGTGTATCTTCTTGTAATCCAGTCCAAACTCTCGAATGACCTTCCTTACTTGTGCGAGATTAGTAGGAATGCAGTGACCCTTTGGCAGCACCTCCGTGAACATCCGCAGCATTAAGTCACATGCTCTGTTGGTCATCCCAGACACGCACTTGATTTGGTAAAGCTTCACAATGAAAGATATCTTTGTGACCTCCTCACAACCTGGGTACAACGATGTTTTCCCTCTTCCAATAGTTTGTAGAATGCCTTTGCAGATGCATTTGGCTCCTGTTTCATTCCATCACCGCTCGTGTCTCCTGCATTACTTCCCACTTTTGTGGCCCTTATGAGAGTTTGGAGCATGTCACATATCCCTTCACCACCATCTGCAGCGTCTTCATCATCAGAATCTTCAGCCATGTTGTCCTCCTCCGGTTCACCATGGAATACCCAATTTTCACTAGTGGAAACAACCCCTCTCGTCCAGGGGGCCAGGGGGCAGCTGTCCCGGTTGCAACCGAATCTGGGACAAATGCCATGCTTTGGTCCCGGTTCGTGCGCCCGGGGCAACAGGAATCGCCTGGGGGCATTGGTCCCGGTTCGTGGGGGACATATCGGTCCCGGCTCGTGCCACGGACCGGGACCAATGCCTAGCAACATGCCACGTGGCACGCGCATGAACATTTGTCCCGGTTCAGTCCACGAACCGGGACCAATGCCCCCTTCCCCTATATATACTGCCCCAGCCCCTCCCCCCTTCCATCTTTTTTTTTGCGAGGTGTGAGAGAGTGTGGTGTTAGTGTGTTTTATTTTACTATGCACACGAGGTGTTCGACGAAATTCCCGAGCCTCACATAAGCTCACTGAAAATGGTATCTTCGACCGAGGTTAACAAACTTATCTTTTTCATCTATAACTGACACATAAAAAAGTAGTATTTGTCGTATTATTATGTTATTGTAATATATTTTGATAAGCTTAATTATACGATGCAGCTGGATGCACGGCAGCGATGGATGTATGGTGACCGACGCACTTCCGAGTATATGGCAGGCCTGAATGCATTTCTTGCTGTAGCTCAGGCGAACAAAGATAATGGCTTCATGTGTTGCCCATGTGTTGATAGTCGGAACGTCAGAGAGCACTCTTCCGAAAGAATCATTCACGGCCATCTACTTCGGAGAGGTTTCATGCCCAGCTATAATTGCTGGACGAAGCATGGAGAAAGAGGGGTTGTGATGGAAGACGATGATGAAGAAGAAGAAGATCCTTTGTTCCCTGAATACGACTATGACCAGCCTGACTTCATTATTATTCCAACCAGCGGCACATCCACCCGAGTATGAGATAACTGTAGGCAGATATTGCAGGCACACTTCGAAGTGATAGTACGGATACCATCCTGACAGATATCCTTAAAATAGAAATAGATCTTCGGTACTACCTTGGAGTTCAAATGATGCAAAGGGTTGCACCTCTGCGGTTACTTTGGCAGGCTGCTAATGCATACACTCATGCACTGTTTGAGATTTTCAGATTAGAATTTGAACTGATCTTGGATTGCGTGGTCTATAACTGTGGCGAAATTGGACCCATATCCGAGTATGAGATAACTATCAAAAACAGGCGTCGGGGTCATTTTGTTAGATTCGACTCATCAGAATACATTTGTAGCTGCAAGAAGTTTGAAAATGTAGGTCTTCCGTGTTGCCAGGTACTGAAGGTTCTTGAGATCAGAAATATCAAAGAAATTCCACCACACTATGTTTTGAAAAGATGGCGAAAGAATGCTCAGAGTAAACCTTCGAAGGAAAACTATGGTTTTTCTGTTGTAGACAAAGATCTAAAATTCACCGTGTCAATAAGGTACAACTCGCTTTGTCGAACTTTATATAAATCACCCGGGATGCCTTGTATGCTCTGGACTAACTCGGAAGATCACGAGAGAAAACAAAAATTGTAATATTTTTATATTCAAATTATATACAAATGGTAAAATAATTAATAGTTTTAATAGTTAGAATAATTATTTAGTTAAACGAAAAATGGATTTAAATTAGTTATGCAAATTCTAGCAATTTTCATGTTGGAATTTTTGTCAAATTCGAAAGTATATAGAAGTTGTTAATGTGCAAACTTAACCACTTTCAAATTTTGGCGCTAAAAAATTTTGGGCGCGCAGGGTGCCACCGAAATTCGAAATTAGTTTTTGGTCCCGGTCCGTGGTACCAACCGGGACCAAAGGGGCTCTAGTATCGGTTGGTGGCACGGGCCGGGACTAGAGGCCAGGTGTATAAATATCTCGGCCCTCTCTCCAGGCCGAGCGACCACCCAGGACAGCGGACATGGCTTGGCGAAGCCCTGCCGGCGGCGGGAACGAGTAGGAAGATCCCGCCGGCGGTGGTTCCGCCGGCGGGGTTGGGCTAGGGACACGTTGGACTAGGGACACAAATATATATTAAAAAAAGGCCCAGGGGCCTTGCTTACATATAGGGGGGCGGCGCGGCCACAGGCGCCCGGCCGTGCTTACATATAGGGGGGCGGCGCGGTCACAGGCGACCGGTCGTGCTTGCATATAGGGGGCGGCGGCGCGGCCACAGGCGGCCGGCCGTTTTCTTGGGGGGTGGTGGGTAGATTAGTCTAGGGGGGGGGCGCACCGGCGCCGGCCTACTCCTCCTCGTCGGAGGAGATGCAGTGGTAGGGGGTGGCTGCCACAGGTGGGCAGGCGGCTGGGGCGGGCCCGTCGGGGGCTGCGGAGGCATCGGGGGCGCGTACGGCGGTGGCGGGGGCAGCACCTCCTGCTGCGGCGGCGGTGGCGGGGGCAGCTCCTCCGGCGACCATACGCCGCCGGTCCAGGCCCAGGTCATCCCGTACTCCAGGCCGGGGGGCAGCGGCTGCGGCGGTGGCTGGTCCTCGGAGGCCTCCATGTCGGCGTACATGGTCTGCCACCAAGGGGCAGGCGCCGAAGGGGCGGGGGCGGCGGCATGGCGTTGGCGTCGGCGGCAGCGGCGGCCAGGACCGCCTCCCACCGCTTGACCTCGTCCTCGACGAGGGAGCGGCGGGAGGCCTCGTAGGCCTCCTCCATGTTGTCCCGGAGCTCGGGGTCGTCGTCCTCGGGGATGGCGTCGCCGTCGTCCACCAGGAGCCAAAGCTCCGGCTCCCTCCCCGGCGGTGGCGCGGGGTAGTCTTCGGTGCTCACCTCCTCGGCTGTGGGGATGTAGGAGCGGCGGTGCTGCTCGTGCTCCTGCTGGAGCCAGGTGGCCCAGTAGGGGGAGCTCCGCGCGTACGCGCGGTCCCTGAGGAGGCAGGCCGGCAGGAGCGCGCGCCGGCGGTCGATCTCCTCGCCCAGGGCCTCTCTGCTGGACGGGGCCGGCGGCACGGGAATATGCTGCGGGTTCAGGTGCCAGCCGTCCGGAAGGTGGACGTCCGGCCAGAACACCGGCGTGCGGCGTTCCTAGTGCCACTCGGCCTCCTCCTTCCGGACGTACCGGCGGAAGCGCTTGCCCTTGGGCGCGGCGCGGGGCGGCGCGCGTGACGCCGGAGGCGGAGCGGGGACGCGCGGCTGCCCGCCGATGCGGACGCCTCCCGGGCCGAAGCCGAAGGCCTCCGCCGACGGCGGTGGAACGCCGGAGCGCGCGCCGCTCGAGGACCCGGCCTCGTGGTCGTTCCTGGGGCGCTTGAACCAGCGGGACATGGTGGCTAGGGTTGCTTTGGCTGGGACGCGGCCGGGGTGAATGGGTTGTACGGGCGGCGGGGGCACTTTAAAAAGGACCCGGGGGAGGCTGGCATGCCAACCGGCGGCCGGAACGTGGCGGCGGTTGCAGCTGGCCATGAATGCGGGGGGGGGGGGGGGGGGGAGCCGAGGCGTGGCGGCGGTTGCAGCTGGCCACGCGCGCGTGGGGAAGTGGAGGGGGGCGGGAAGACGAGGCGGTCATGGGCCCTTTGACCGTCCCTGTGGTCTTAATTTTAGGGACCGGGCGAGCCAGCCACTAGGCCGCTGGCCAGTGGCCCCTTTCGACCCCTGCGAACCGTTGACCGAATATAATAAAAGACGCGGGCCAGTGGGCCCTTTTGACCAAAAATGTGGCCAGTGGGCTTAATTAAAGACGTGGGCCTGGACGCGGTTGGGGAAGGGGAGGCCGGTTGGGGATTGCGAGACAGGAGCCCAAAAAACGAAACGAAAAAAAACCTGCCGTGGCAGGGGAAAATTGGCGGAATATATTTTTTTTTCAAAAAAGGTATCCATCCGGGTCCCTAAAATGAACCGGGACGAACTCCCTGGCCGTCCCTGGCCCAGGTTCGCCACGTGGGCCATCCTTACCATCCCGGGTCCTGGCACAACCGGGACCAATGGGGGAGGGCCATTTGTCCCGGCTAGCCCATCCCGGTTGCACAACCGGGACAACTGGCCCTTACGACCAGGGACAAATGGCCCTGTTTCCACTAGTGTTTTGTAGGACGGATCAATCACATTCTTAAGCAAGTGCATATGGATCTCCTTTTTAGTTTTATGAGCATTATTCAGACATTTCGTACACGGGCAAAAGTTTCTTGCGTCTGATTGAGCACCATCAAAACTAAATTCCAAGAAACTCTCGATGCCACTTTGCCACTCCACAGAATCTCTATCCTTCTCCATCCAGCTCTTGTCTTGTGACATTTTGCGTTATCTCCGTTTAGCCGGTCTTGTAAAAAAAAAGGAGCAGCATTAGTTCACACGCAAGTATTTCAAAACAACACATACATCAGAGAGACATTCATACTAGTCTTTCAAGTCAGTAAGAATTGCAGGGGATTACATTAGACATTACTTCACAACACAGCGTTCGATTGAAACTAACACTTACACCTGAAACTGACATGGCAATGAAAATATAAAACCTAGTTCGTACCTGAATTCCTGATATTGCTATGAATATTAAACTAACACTTACAACTGAAACTGATAAAACAGACACGCATATGTGAACACAAGCAGTTAGTCTATCTGACAGCAATTGCAATCGCCATTAACTTCATCGAACCGGCAGGATGGAAACCAAGGATTTCATCAGTATTGGTACAAACCTTGTAATTGCGTCTGACGAGCGGCGGAAGCAGCGGTTGAGTACAAGTCGGTGGGGCAGCGTTGGCGGCAGTTCAATAGTTTACGCTAATCGAGTTCGGATGGCGGCGAGGTAATAGTGGCGGATTGGTCGGTCGCGCAGGGCCGATGCGGCGGCGAAGTCGCCTGAGGGCGGATAGGGCGGCGTTGTCGTGTGGGGGCAGGGCAGTTTGGAGAAGACCGGGCGGACATACGTAGCCCTTTCGCTCGCCCAATGGCCCAACCGGAGCATGGGCCTATTAATTCTACAATATGTCTTCACAGCCCATTTGGCTTGTGAACAATATGTTTTTCCCTTGGCAATAACGTTCAAGTATTAGAAATGCTATATTAAGTTTTACTAGTTTCATTTTATGATTAAATTTATTCATTTCTAAATGCATTGTTGTGTTATATTCAACACTAGTCGGAAAAGCCCTGTTCGTGGTGTGGTTTTTCTTCAGTTCTGGCGTGAAACTCGTACGCCCCTGCTATCTGGTGTCCACTGCCTTGTTTCTGGACTCGACACAGGTTACTACATGATCATTAGCGTTGATGTCATAGTCCACATCACTATCCTATAGAAATCGGTAAATAAAAAGGGTATGTAATATTGACTAGAAGCACACAAATGGTATTCAATTATGAGATAACATAACAACCATTAAAAAAATCGCATAAACATTCAAAGATTCAACCAGATAGTACTCAGCATTAACATATAATCTAAAAGTTCGCATAAAGCTAGAACTCTCAGCTACAACCACGATACCTACTCATCATCTGACTGAATAATGACAACATGTGTATCCTCAGTAGGGAGCTATGGGAACATCATCTTCGGTGTCTTCAGCATCATCAGGTCGATCGTAGAGGAAGTAGGTGGACACATCACCTTCATCGAGATAGAATGTCAATCTCCCTGTTGGATCCATCTCGTAGCGTTCCACAAGCTGGCCCCATTTGTCGTGGGATAATCACGGCAGACGTTACCGGGGGTAACTGATCTTGGGGCAAGACGACACAGGCGTTTGGGAGAGGGTTTAGCTCAGAGGAAAACATGATGCAACTCGATCTGGTAGCCGGCAATCAAGGTCGCCGAGTCTCCGATCTTGATATAATAATTCAACTCTGGGTTTACACTAGATGCTCGATATCAAGCGATATTGCTAGGGTTCTTAGATCTCTGTCTAAACTAGACCTGGGAGTCGGTTTATAAAGCACCCGTACCCCCTGGCTTACCCTCCAAGGCGCATCCTGGATCCTACCCGGACACGGCGCACAAACCCTAACTTTCCTTTATCATAACCCACAATCCGGGTTACTGGGCCTACAAGCTTGGGCCTTCCACAAGTTTCCTTATCCTTAGCCGGATCCTGCGCAGCGTCCTTTGGGCCGGGTTACTCCTTGGAGTTTGGCCTACCGGGTTATCATCCCCCCATCAGTAGTCCCCAGAATAGCCTGGGCTTCATGGATCCTTCCTTGAAGCGCTCGCTATTCCCTGCAAAGATATCAAACACACGAGTATGCGGAGGCCGGGTTAAGGTGCCTCAATAGATAGCTAGGCCTTACTCCATGGTAGTCATATAGTAACCCGGCTCTTCCCCAATTGCCTAACTTGCTTTTCCAAGTTTAAAACCCCAAAATGTCAAGATTCTATACTTGATAATTAACCTGATATCACGGAATGGATATCCTTCTCCTTTTTGTTCTGATACCCTGCTCAACATTTAAAGCGCATCCCGCAAAAAATCAAATAGATAGCCGTTTACCCCGCAACTCCCGGCTCCCGCTCGCTGAACCGGGCTTATCCACTCGCGCTATAAATAGGCTCCTTGGGGGTAACCCGAACCCTAACGGCTCATTTCCCCCCACTCTGCTTCCTTTCTCCCTCCGAGCTCATCCTCACTGAGCGCCACCACGGAAATCCCGCGCGCATCACCGGAGCCCATCGGCCGGAGGTTGCGCTCCGCCACAGCTCACCCCGCGCCGCCGCCAAGATCCACCGGCAAATCTCCATCCGGCCCGTCGGGAATCGCGAAAGGACACCAGGCTTGCGCCATCTGCCTCCGCAAGGCTTCACTCAGATCTCCTCCAGTAAGCCTCTTGCACCCATTAATTTGCCCTTGCAATTTCTTGATTTCACCTCAGATTAGATCCAAATCAGCCCGCCAAGGATTTCTCGGCCATGCCGAATTAGTTTACTAATAGTCTTTCTAGCTCGCCCAATAGATAAGATGTATACTCCAATCCACTCTCCTACTACCTGCAATTATTATTTTTGCCACAAATCTGAAGATGGAATTTCCAATCTGGGCTCGACCCACTCAAAATTTCCGCCTTTGCCTCAATCACCCGGCTAGTCCTCCCCTTTCCAGTTCCTTTTATTCGCGCTAAGTACCTGTGCAGCCATCCATCGTCCTCAAAAGCTCCTTCAACGCTTAGACCCCCATAATTTTCACTATAATACTTGATACCCGGATAGTTCGAACTTCACTCTGCAAACTAGCACCCGGATAATACACAATCTTCATGCCTCAATATTACCTTGCCAATACTTGGCCGGCTCACATCTTCCGTGTCTTATTCCTTTTATCCTCCTACCTTGTGCTTTGCAGGTCAACCACATGGCTCCCAAGAAGCAGGGAAAAACTCCGACTAAAGCCAAAGCCACCAACTCCATATCCGCCAACTGGGCGCGGTCTACGGTCACCAAGGCCAAGTTGGAGGAGCTGGTCGAGCTGGGAGTTCTTCCCCCTCAAGAGGATATCCAGTGGAGGGTGCCGGGCAAGGAGACTCGGCCTACCCCGACGAAAGACGAGGTAATCTGTTTCGTGGAACATGTGACCCGGGGCTTCCGTCCGCCGGGTCACCCTTTCTTCCGTGATGTCCTAAGCCATTACGGCCTTCGCGTTTTTGACATAGGGCCTAATTCTATATTAAATATTTCCCATTTCATCGTACTTTCCGAGTCATACTTGTGCACTCCGCCAAGTCTGGCTCTTTTCGTTGAGCTTTTTCAGTGCAAACCGTGCCTCGAAAGCGGTGACGGGGCGCTTCTCGCTTGCGGCGGGGTTTCTATCCAGCGCCGCAAGAATTCTCTGATGCCACCCCTCACTCTTAACTCCCATGTCAAGCACTGGCAGCTCTCATACTTTTACTGCCAAGACAACTCCCCACCCGGCCAAAAGAGACTGCCGGGTTACTCAGAGGGCCTTCTTGACATCTCCGAAAAATTTAGTGCCTTTTACCCTGACTCGGACAGGGAGGCCATTCAACCTCTTCTAGCCAAAATCACCACTCTCACGGCCCAAGGTCTCATCGGGCTCAACCTGGTGAAGACTTGGGTCGACTTCCGGATCCAACCCAATTCCATCCGCACCAAGCTGATGTGCGAGTATTCGGGGCAATCTACAGATCCACTCCGGTACTCTGACAACATCTTCGCGGCTGGTGACACTCATAAAACTATCAAGGGTTTTCTGACGGAAAAGCTTGAGGTAATCCGGAACATATCCGGATTAGAGCCCTTTACACTCGAGAACCCAGCCCCCAAGGTGAAAACCTAATCTTGATGTCTTTACCTTTGCTCTTTCCACTCGATACAGTTGATGACCCTTATACTGATATTTTTCACGCTGATGATGATTTTTGGAAGACCAACACTTCTCCTAGCTCCGAAAGTCCAGAGGAGCAAGAAGAAGCCGTTAATTCGGACGAAGGTGCTCTCCGGCTTTTACTTGGTTCCCTTAAGCTCACCATAACCCCTTCATTTTCCAACTATAACTTTGATGATATCCAGAACAAGAACATGACGAAGAAGAAAACTCCGACGGCAAAGTAGAATCCGCCAGCGACGAGGAGGAACTAGAGCCGACAGTCAAAGTCGGATCAAAGAGAAAGACCCAAGAGGCCACCTCCAAGGTTTCATATCACCTCCTCGCATTCGATTCGCATTCCTTTAATGATATACATGAGCTACCTTGACTTTGTTCCATTGGCCATGCTTGAAGGAGTCGCCCATGACCAAGCGCAGGTCAACTCGAAATCACCCGGGTGATGGCGCTCTTAACCCAGGTATTTCATCGACTCCGACTCGGCGGGCAGGTATTTACCCTATCCTTTCTCAAACGAAACATTCATCTTGAACCATTCCTTTATGAAATCTTACTTAATACTTTCCAGCCTCTCCCGGGTCCAGCGACGGATTTCCTGTGGATTTCGCGGTGAACACCGGGTAAAATCCCTTTCCTGATGCTCTACCACGCTTCATCATCCTTTCCTGATTATACACTAGCTGCTTACTCATAACATCTATAGGGCCACGGTCGTTACCAGCGACCAAGAGGATATGGAAACCGAGGGCCCGGGTAAGGGAAGCCCGGCTGATAAGACTACGGCCGCGTCTAGCGACGAAGGGCAAGCGTCGCCGACAAACCCGGACATACAAGAAGCCGAGTATCCGATTGCCTCCCATGCAAGCAAGAAGAACAGAGCCACAACCTTGGGTGCAGAAGAAGGAGCATCGGATTCGGACATACAAATGACCCGGGTGCCACCTCCCACTAAGAAGAAAGCTCCTTCTCGGAATTTCCAAGGCCCCGGGTCCTCTGATACGGGTAAAGACACTTTTGATCAATTGATGAACACTCTCCTCACTATGAAGACTTCGGAGAGCAAGATCTTGGAGCGCATGGCTGCAGAGCACCAGGTAGTGACACTTGATATCTCATAGTGCATACCTAGTCCCCAAGTTCGGAGTATGACTTGCTAAAGTTATGCTTGGTACTTTACGCCATATTCAGCTTACCATAATATCCAACTGATACTTGCGTTCCTTGCTACTTACAGGCGCAGATAACCCGGTCTGATGAAATTTTACTTAAGACCGAGCAACTTCTTCTTGCCGAGGTAAAACGAAGGGAAACCCTTGAGGAGGACATGAAAACTTTGAAGAAGGATGTTTCCAAATACAAGAAGAAGTGCAATGCCGCTCAGACCGCACTGAAGAAACTATCGGACCAAGTCGCCGATACTTATCAGATTTTGCTTAGTAAGTTTTTGCTGCCGATTGGCTTCATGTCTTTGCTTTATTATATGATACTCGGGATTACTGATACGTTCTTTCTTTTGTTTCAACTGTAGGTGCCAACCTTGCGGCCCCAGAGGAGGATGCCACTGTCAAGGCTAGAACCCTAAAGACCGTGCTCCGGACTTTCTTTGCCGGCACAAAATTTATACTGGATGCCGTAAAGTGGCCTACGGAAGTATACCCGGGTGAAGAAAATCTCATTCAAGCCTGCTCCACTGTGCCTGGCTGGATTGAAATCTGGAAACGCTCGTCATGCCGGATTGGTATGACCCGGGCCTTTACCCTGGCCAAGGCTTTCTTTCCGAAGCTTGACCCGGCAAAGGTAATATCCGGGTTTCCCGAATTCAAGGCGGACGGTTCCAAATTTACACCCAAGGATTTCAAGGCCATACAATCCGCAGTGCGTCCCTCGGCTACCACTTTGGCCGACAGTTTGGATCTAAACACAATTATGAGTGCATACGACGCTGATGGCAAAATTGTTACGGAGGAAGCACCCCCGCCCTTTGATATCTTGGAGAAGTGGGTTGCTAACTCGGCCAGGAAGAGGGAGGCAACTGCGACGAGAGAGGCCGAGTTAGGATCAGGGCCGTCTGCCTCTAGACCAGCTGTCCCTCCACCTGTCCGCCCTGGTGTGGTGAGTCCGGGTAATGCTGCCGGGAAAGCTAAGCAGCAAGCCCAGGACCAAGACCCGGAAGACCGTACTCAGGAGGCCGAATAGGGCAGTACCATCATAATACCTTGGTCACGTGATGCTTTGTATTCAAACTGTTATGCTTTTGATGGTGCGCCTGTGCACCCTTGATACTGATGTCGTAACTTGCAACGTACTTTTAGTCCGTGATACGCTTTGCGGCTTTCCTGGCCTTTTGATAATCGTGCTACTTGTCTATTCTTTGAACTTGTTCTCGATACCCGACTCTCTTTTTGGCTCCCTTCGTAAGACTCGGTTTTCCGAGTGCCAGGGGCTTTGATAAGTGGACTTTTCTTTAAGTCCCCAAGACTCGGATGGTAGGGTCTTTCGAACTTCGATAGCCAAGTAGTTTGTTTCTTTTTCGAAGTCCCCAGTCCCCATGACCCAAAGTCCGAGTCATGGGGGTGTGGCCTTTCTCAGAGAACAAATTGTTTTTTACCGAGTCGAAAACCTAAATACATTCCGTGTAGGTACTGAAGTTATGCTTGATAGTCGTTGAGTTTCCGGCTATTAGCCTTGTACTCTGCATAAACTTGTGGTTTAGATGACCCTTTTGACTATCTTGTACTGTAAGCCGGCTTTCGCGTGGATACCATGTTGTTACATCTATACGAAAACAGGGTCAGGCAAGTCCCATTGGGCTTCATGGCTGATTGTAATCGTAAGCGAACAAATCATGCCACTTTAGTGCGAGTCACATCGAGCTTAAGTAAGAAAAGTCAAGAAAATTTGGCTCCTTTGTCCAGTTATAAGATTGCAGCCGTACTCGTTTGCGAATAATCGGCCCTTATAACTTATAGGCATCAAGGCCGGGTCTTTCGGGTTTGTGGCTGGGTTACTTGAGCAACCAGCCCCCGAGACCTATATATACTCAACGTTCTTAATGATACTGAAATATTGATGTCACATGGATACTACTTACTTGTAATCAGGCTGTAACGAAATAAGACTTGATAACCATCTCTTTATTGATGTGAGAAAGTTTGGATCAACAGGCCGCCTCATTAAAAACCTTCCAGTCCCCTTAGGTACCCTGGGTAGGAAAAGAGCGCGTCTGAAACCTGCTGCCCGTTACATTGTTTAGTTCTTCATGGGGACCGGTCCCGGACTGGCGTGACCGACGCACATTCTCCACATGTTGGACTTTTTCATGATGAGTACCGGGTTTACTAGCCAACCCGGGTGAGGTGTTTCCATGACGCGGCTGGTTGTGAGCGGCCGTGCAGTTTCTTCCTTTATAGCGGATTGCTTGGGGGAGTCATCCTCGATAAAAGCCACCATTTTAGCATCTTGTGCTACCTTGGATTTTGCTCTTTCGCCTTCAGTACTCGGCCTTTTTGACGTGGTTCTATCCTCCGGGTCTGCTTGAGACCGGTAATGCTTGAGCTCTTCTTTTCTACAGGCCTGCTCGGCCATTGCTGCGTCTCCTTCATCGCATTCAGCTACTATGTCTCGATTTCCATGTATGGTAATGGTCTTCTTGGGACCCGGGATTTTTAGCTGTAGATACACGTAACACGGCCTAGCCATGAATTTGGCGTAAGCCGGCCTTCCAAATAACGCGTGATAAGGGCTGCGCAATTTGACTACCTCAAAGGTAAGCCACTCAACTGGATAGTTATCCTTTGACTCCCCAAAGGCTACCTCCAATGCGATTTTTCCCTCGGGGCACGCTGAATGACCCGGCACTATCCCATGAAAAACTGTTGAGCTTTTTTGTAGCTGAGACTCCTTGAGGCCCATGCGTAGGAAGGTTTCCCAATACAGTATATTGATGCTGCTTCCACCATCCATCAAAACCTTTTTCAGCTCATACCCATTAACTTGCGGTGCGACTACTAATGCCAAGACTCCCGGGTGTTCCACTCTTTCTGGGTGATCCCTTCTGCTCCATGTTACCTCCTGTTCTGACCATCTCAAGTATCTCGGGACAGCTGACGAAACTGAGTTGACCGCTTGCTTCAGTATCTTTTTGTCTTTGTTAGAGCCTCCTGTGGTATGCACATGATATTGACCCAATTGCTTGGGGTTAGCCTGGAAACCTCCTGCCCCCCCTTGGTTATTGCCTTGATTTCCAGCCGCCGGGTTACCAGCTGGGGGTGGGCCGTTGCCCGGGTTTCCCCCCGGACCCGGTCCTCCTCCCCGTCCTGCACCTCGCATAGCTCTATTCACTTCCTCATTTTTCCATCTTTGTAAGTCGGCGCACTGCTCCAAGGAGTGGTTAGCTGGCCTGCCGTTCCTGCTGTGCTTTGGGCATGCCATCCTGAATATGTCCCAATTGTTACCCGGCCTTGGTGGTCCTTGATAGTTTCCTCCATTGTGATTACCTCCGTTGAAATTTCCTTCTGCTCTGGGCCTCGAAGACCCGGCTTCTGTGTTGGCGACAAACTCGGAACCTCCTTCAAACGGGCGCTTGTTCTGGCTATTTCCGTTATTGCCCAGTGCCGATCCATTGCCGGTTCTTCCGTTATTACTTGTGTTTGCTTTTACCTTCTTGTCATCAACTTCCTCTTCTGTAGTATCTATCGCGGCGTGCTTGTTGCACGCATCCATCAATTCTCCCATTGTAACTTCCGACGCATTTCGACTAGACTTCATGCGAGTTAACTTTTGCACTAAAGGTATATACTTGCATGTTTTTGCCATGGCTTGTAGTGCATCCTTGGGCTGAATATCCGTGGACGAGTGAAGTATCTCCATAACCCGGCGCACCCAACTGCGCGCCGATTCTCCCTTCTTCTGGACGCATCGCTCTAGATCATCAATAGTGAACAATTTCCTGCACGTCCCATGAAAGTGCTTGACAAACGCGGTCTTCAATTCCTCCCAGGACTTGATCGATCCTTCCGGCAAGTTGGTGAACCACAACTTTGCTGCTCCTTCTGACATCATCAAGTACATGAACTTGACTTGGAGATTCTCGGATGCGTTGCGAATCGACATTGCCATCTCATAACTACTTAGCCATGTTTCTGGATCCATAGTTGGCTCGTAATTCACTACTTTCCCTGGCTCTTTGAATTTTTCCGGGTAAGGTTCAGCTCTGATATTGTTCGAGAGACACTTAGGTCCCGCAAGAACGGTCGAGGCCGGCCTTGTTCTAGAAATGTGTGATACAGCGGGGGGCGCGGCTGGGCGCGGTGCTGCGGGAAGTCCCTGCGCTGCAGACCCGGCCGCGGCCCTCCGAGCTCTGGAACTGTCCACAACAGCCTGTGCTGCTGATGCTGCCTGAACGCGGGGAGGAGGCGGCATTTGCTGCTGCTCTTCCCTCCGCCGTGCTGAACTTGTTTGGATATTCCCTTGTTGTTGACTGACGTATGGCGTTCCGTGCATACCGCTTCTATGATCCGGATAATTGGCTTGCTGTGCCACCGTAGTGTGCAACAGATCGATGGCTTGCCGGGTCTTCTCTGCATGGGGTGACTCTCCCACAGGGATTTGATTTAACGCGAGTGTCGCCGCATACACATTGTCCATGGGATTATTGTAGTGACCGGCTGGTGTGCGAAATCGTGATGGTGGCGGTGGTGGTAGATCGTTGCCGGTTGTGATTCTAGTCTGTGGTGGGGGTAACCCGGCCCGTTCATTTGCCGGATGTGTCCCTGCTGTCGCCGGTTGGGGTGCGGTTCCCTGATTCACCACTGGTATCGGCTGATCCTGAGGTGTGACAAATAAAGTAGCCGGATTAATAACCCCGCCCGTTGCTGGTAACCTAGTTTGATGCCTTTGATGTACTCTAGATGTTTCCTCCCGGAGCCGAGTTTCCAGCGCATCCAGTTCACGCTGCCGCGTGGCCATCCCTTGCCTTTCTGCCTCTACTTGCCTTCTTTGCTGTTCCAGCGCACGACGAGCCACGTCCAGATCCCTGACACGTTCCGCTGCATTTTCTGGAGTGATAACCGTTGCAAGAACCGTGGGGTCCAGAATCAGATTATTATCGAATAGGGCCGGGTGGCGCGGGTTCGAAGGACCCGCCCCTGGTGTCCGGTTTCCCAGGAATCCGAACGTATTTGCATGCAACTCCTCGTCTGCTGCGCGGCTGGTCACTGATGCCGACTCTCCATCAACCCGGGCCAGAACCGGGTCTCCGTTAGCCACGCCCTGCTGCTGGGCCAATGCCTGAGCCGCCCCGACTGCTGCCGCGGATGCGTACCCTTGGTTGAGATTGGCCGCGGGAGCCGCGTAGACTGCAACTCGGCGTACGATACCCGGTGTAAATTCATGCTGTTCTTCCTCGCCGTTGTCCTCCTCATACCGATTTTCCAGCAGATCCAGGATAGACCCGGTATCATCTTCTCTTTCGACCCGGTCACGCGGGGTCCATGCCGGCTCCTCCGGCTGTTCCCACTTCGCGATGGGTTCTTCTGCCGGATGTGTCGTTCCAATCGATTCTTCATCATCTGATCGGATAGAAGTGGCTTCTCCTGGCACAGAATCAGATCCAATATTGTCAGGGATCGAACCGGAAGTACATACCATACCAATGAAGACGCTGATCCGGCCGATCGTCACGACAGATCCGGATTCGAGGTGATCCGATCCTGGCCCCCAGCCGGAGTCGTCCACCGTCTTTTCTCCTTTGTGGTCGACGTAGATCTCGCCGACGACAAGATTCTCCATATTCTTCCGAGCTTCTCCCGTGATGTAAACACCTTTGGACGCAGGCCCCACGGTGGGCGCCAACTGTCGTGGGATAATCACGGCAGACGTTACCGGGGGTAACTGATCTTGGGGCAAGACGACACAGGCGTTTGGGAGAGGGTTTAGCTCAGAGGAAAACATGATGCAACTCGATCTGGTAGCCGGCAATCAAGGTCGCCGAGTCTCCGATCTTGATATAATAATTCAACTCTGGGGTTACACTAGATGCTCGATATCAAGCGATATTGCTAGGGTTCTTAGATCTCTGTCTAAACTAGACCTGGGAGTCGGTTTATAAAGCACCCGTACCCCCTGGCTTACCCTCCAAGGCGCATCCTGGATCCTACCCGGACACGGCGCACAAACCCTAACTTTCCTTTACCATAACCCACAATCCGGGTTACTGGGCCTACAAGCTTGGGCCTTCCACAAGTTTCCTTATCCTTAGCCGGATCCTGCGCAGCGTCCTTTGGGCCGGGTTACTCCTTGGAGTTTGGCCTACCGGGTTATCATCCCCCCATCACCATTGCTGACCACTGAAGTATGTTTTTCTATCCTCATGTGTGACTACAACTCTGTGCTGGTGGTCTGGCACTCTCAAGCTCACCAAGTTCACCTCCAGAGTTCTAGGGTGGTCCCAAATTGCAACTTGAATATGCTCCAAAAAGTCACGCCTGAATCTGCAAGGTATGATCTGTAAAAAAAAAAAAAGTACACATTTTTAGTACAAATTTATTGTCAGTTTTCAAAAAGTAGATTGACGAAAGGTATATACCAATCTGTTTTCAAACCCCTCTGGTAGAACAATGGTAAATTTTTTGTTCATGCACTCCTTGTAGCCACACTGTTCACATACATCCATTGCCTGCGGTGGTTCGTACCATACACTGAATTCAGATACACATCTAACCATTTACCATTCAAAAACCAACTTAAATCTAACAACGTACATCTAATTTTGGTGGCTGAATAAACTTAAATCTAACAATGAAAATCTAATTTCTAAGTCGATCTACATCTAAAATCACAATAATCATCTAACATATAACTCAATCTACATCTAAACCTAACAATGAAAGGTACGGCTGCCGGGGAAACTTACCTGCGGCGCGACGACTGGACGGCGCGAGGACGACGGTGGCGGTTGCGGCGGCGTTTGTCGCGACGTCGTTCCGTCGGGTGTCGGTGCTAGATATAGATGGTAGCACGTATTTATGTTCGATGTCATTCATGATTGATTTGTCTGTTACACGTTTATTACTAAAGTAAATGGTACTTATATGCATCTGATTGAGATGTTGCACGATACCTTCATGTTAATTTTGATAGTTCCAGGTGCCCAATTGATATTGGTAGCTGTTGTTGTGTGTGCCTTTTTCTAGGTAGGTAATTAGTGATGTTGAAAGTAAGACCTCTGGTACTCACACTGGCATATCTAGGACCAGTACCTATTTTTAATAATTTCCCTTTATACTATTCAGCAGTACAGTTGACTTTACCCCTTTTTAGATTCACTAGCTATTTTTAGTAATTTCTATTTTTACTCTTCAGCAGGACAATAGATGTGAGCCATTTTTAGGACCAGTAGCTATTTCAATTAATTTCCTAAACCAGTACAATTGATTGTCCGCACACCATTTCCTTGACATACTAGTAGATTTTCTTTTCTGAAGTTCCGTACTTCCATTAAATTCTTGAATGCATGTCAAATTTATATTGCAACTGTATGAATGTCTCTGAACCATGATGCTGCTAGACTGCATTTAGTCCTAAATTTCTAGTGAACCTTCATGTTTCTTAACCTCTGCTGTTTTGGCACGTCTGCTAAATGTAACTGAATTCAGACTTTTTAGTACGATCAACAGACGGGTTTGCATATGATGGACTGCGAGTTCCTCGCTTACGTAGATGATGCTTCATCGGACAAACAGGTATTGTACTCAGTTTAGTTGTCATTTCAGTCAGATAGGTAGACTGATGTTCATGGATTGCTCTATCCTCTGCTGCAGTCACTGCCTAAGAAGTTCGCAGACTTGCTGGGGGACCGTAAACCCCGTGCACTGAAGCTGCTTGAGGTCGGCCATCGGCGTAGCACCACGTGGGACATTGATGTGTGGTTGGACAACACTGGCCGCATGTTCCTAAAGCGCGGCTGGGAGTGTTTCGCCCGGACCTACAAACTGCAGAGAGGCTTTATTCTGATCTGCAGTTACGACGGCCGCAATGTCATCACAGTAAAGATGTTCGACCTGAGCAGTTGCCGCTTGCAATACAACGCGGCATTCAGTACGTGGACTGTATCACCAAAATGTTAATTCTCGATTATATATGTAGCCGGAAATTGATTTGCATTTCTATTATATGATGAACAGAGGGATCTGTTAAGATGGAGTTGGCAGACTTTGAGTTTTACTCCCTCGTACCGGACGCTACATCGGACAAACTGGTACGCTTCATCGACCCACACCACCACTTCAGTTATTTAGTCTGACATAGTGTCTGAGCTATGAGCCTGTAGCTAGTTAAATTTGTGAATAAATTAAGGTCTAGTAGATGGGTTGTAGTAGCTCAATTGCTCTTCGTGAATATGTTCACTCGATATGGTACATTTCAGCTCCCACTGAAAGTTCATCTTTTTGAAATAATGTGGCTAACACCCTCATTGCTCAACTAAGATTTAGTATAACTGATTACTCAGTACTACTTGTTTACATTTTCTATAGTACTCATCCATCATCAAACAGTATCCTTATTTCTAGTAAGCACTCTTTTCTATCTATTTAACTTTCATATTGCTGCAGGTGCTGCCTAAGAAGTTTGTGGAGTTGCTGAAGGGCCGTGAACCACGTCAACTTAAGCTGCGTGAGGCGGACGATCCGAGTAGCAAGAACTGGGACATGGATGTGCTGTTCGATGCAGCTGGCCGCATTTTCCTCGGGCGCGGCTGGGACCAGTTCGCCCAATATTACTTCCTGCAGCGCGGCAGTTTCCTCCTCTTCAGTTACGACGGCGACGCCTTGCTCACCGTCAAGGTGTTCAAATTCGACATGTGCCGCAGGCACTACTTGTACGACCACGTCGATACTACAAGCAATGAAACTGACCCAGATCCGGGGACTGATGAGGAGTCCACGGATGAGGAGTCCACGGATCAGCAGTCCATGGATGAGGATGACCCATTCGACTCTTCCATCATCTTCTCCCAGAGAGCTGATCTTGATGACGATGAGAAGGACCACGTCCGTGAGCTTCTACCCACAATAGATGAGTACATTGGAGTGCCATACGTGACTCGTTTGACGTGGACAAATGTGGCCAGATATGATATGGTACGTATGGTGCCAATGCTATTTCTGTTTTTCAACACAATTTATGGTTACAACGTGTGCCTTACTATGACCTACTTCTTTTTGTATGTCATCCACACGCTCGAAATCCAGAAACTACCTCAGTCCATAGCGGACAGTGCTGGCATTCCGTCTTCAGGCCATGCTGGGCTATGCCTCGGATCATCAGAGGCGTTCACCACCGTTCCATACAACACGGACAGGGACGGCCGCATTATGTTTGGCAGGAATGCATGGCGGGAATTCCTTGAAGGCAAGCATTTATATGAAAAGCAAGCTATTCTCATTACACTTAGGAGCACCCGTAACCGCCACTTGGACGTGAAGATTGTGATGCGGGCTGTGTCGCCCTGGTTGTAGTACATAGTCTGCCAACCTGGACATTCTCATCGGATCATGAACATATGGATGTATGTAATTATCGTACTGCCATCAGTGATGTGCTTCAGTGCATTGATCACCCAAACCTTCATCTCTAATGAAGATTACTTGTCTTGTTTATATTTTCAGTGGCAATTTGAAGTTTGCAGAAATAAACAAGGCGGCGGCAGCTAATTAGATGCATGAAATTATTGTTCATTGACATTACATGACTCATGTGAGACTTCCACATGTTTTCAATCCTACGAAGTAAGCGCTAGGGAATAAATCCCATCCGTTTTCCCTTAATAGTTAAGAGCCTGACGCCTTGAAACTCAATGCAAAATATGCCTTCTAGGCAGCCGGCGATTGCATGCATTGTTTAACTGATCAATTAGCGCCTATATTCTCGCCAAGGCGTTGTGGTTGATCGAATACGATGTCCCACCAAAATAAATTAAAAGCTCCCGCTAAATCGCCAAGTGTAGCGAAATTTTGTGTTCCCACCAAAAAAGAAAAGCAGTCACTTTAAATTTCCCGCTAAAGTCTATGCATAAGTGCACGATGCCCCTCATGTTTCGCCATTGCATAATCGGGCCACCTGTTTTGCCATTGCAGATTAGATCTCGTCGCCCTCGTCACGTTCACAGCTCTCCACATGTCGACGTCGCGATCAGACTCCATGGAACGCGAAAGCTCTCAGGTTTTTCCTTTCTAATCTGCTTCTCGTCCATCTCCGTGATCTCGCCGTCTCTTCTATGGTCTCGATATTGGTTGTTATTCTCTGTTCTTCCTCTGGTCGAAGTGTTAATCCGTGTATAAACACCTAGTTCTCACCCGTGTGTATCTGAATTTCATGTGTGATTTTAGTTTGCCGTGATGTGGTAAATCGTATTGACGCTGGGAGACTCGTTTTCTATGTGAATAATGCCATGTAACTATTCTTTGATTTAAGATCTGCTAACTCACTGATTATTTGGGTTCTCATTTTTTCCTTCTATCTAATTGTAGACGACCGAACCCATTTGGGAAGTTAGACTTTTCTATGAGGACGGTGAAAAAAACAAGAAAGTTGTGGTAGCAGACATGGAACCGGAGGACATCTGCTATATGGAATTCATCAATTTGATTGAAAACGTTGGCTTCAGTGGCGCGCATGATTACCTGTACTGCAGGCTAAATAATGGCCCTGGCAAAGGAAAACTTGTTCCCATAGAACATGGTAGTGATTTGGAGCCATTGGTACGCAGGCACTCTAATGATAAGAAGATCTCCCTGTGTGTGTTTAAGGAGAAGGCCACGGTTGATATTGCAACAATAGAGTCTCTTCTTGATGATGCAACTGGATCCACCAGAAAAAAGCGACGGATCACTATCACAGGTTATACTTTCATGCCAAATCTCCAACGCGCAACTCCTTCAATACAGACTTTAATAAATATTTCCCCCCGTAACTATTTTATGCATTCCTTACCTAATCCACAATTTTGATAAACATGCAGTTAGGGATGCAACCGAAGAGGAACAAGCTTCAAACGAAGCAGAAGATACAGATTTCTCCTTTGGCAATGGTACACAAGTTCATTAATTCTTAATCATCTTTCTGAATTCTGCACAATGCTAATGCTTTGTCCATTTATTGTTAACATTTTCAGAAATAAAGAAAAGATCTGTCTGCATGACAAGGGTTGAAAGTTTACTAGAATATAAAAAAAGTCAGGGAAAACGTAGATGTGGTAATTTATTTTTGACATTTAAGCTTTGTCTAAGATTTGTTTTAATGGATAAAAACTACGATTGCTGATTCAGTACAAATGTTAACCCTGAAACAGGAACTGAACCTAACACTGATGTGTCTGAAAGTGACATGTGTTCCCTTGATGATTGGCCTTCCCATGCTCGCCGCTATCGCCCGAAGCTACAACTACAAGACGGTACTAGCTATTTTTTTTTACATCTCTGTCCTAATTTCTTACAATCAACTACAAAATAAATTGTTTCTTTGTGTGTGTTTTTGGATGTAGGTGATGACATACAGAAGAAGAAAGGGCGAGGTGTAGTGAAAGGTTTGAAAGCCAGCAAGAAGCGTCATGCCAATGGAGCTGCAAAGCTAGGTGTTGATTTCTCTGAATCATTGGGTGGTCCAGTAGGAATGAACAACCGTTCATTCAAGGATGACGTGGTAATCATAATGAAAAGAAGGTTACCAATTATTGGAGTGAGGAGGTGGTCAGACATTCACCCTAACATCCATCGACTCATCGTCGCAGATATGTTGGTGAGTACAACCTTTCTCACATGTGCTGTCTGCTTTTTTCGTCCATAATTAATGAACTACTACTAAACTAACTCCATATGTTTGTTCTACGCATTACAGGACATATATGAAATGCCAGATACAGCAGAAACAGCCGAAAAAATTCTTAAACTTGCAAAAGAGCGATACAGAGGCTGGCGAGGAAACCTAAGCAGCACTTACAAGGCATACAAAACAGATGATGCCAGAAGGGCATTTGTACCAGAAGATTTACAAAAAGAAGAGTGGGAATGGCTGATCGAGTACTTTGGCACTGATCCGAAATTCCTGGTTATTTCTATACTACCTGTTTGTGAATTTTGTACTTTCATGAAATGGCTTGTCTGATAAGTTTTTTTTTATAATTGAATGAGCAGCAACTCAGCCAAAAGAACAAGGAAAACCGTACGCAGATGAAGACAATACACAGAGTAGGATCAAAATCCTACTCTCAACTCAGTTTTGAGAATGTATGGGCCTACTCACTATGCATGCGTCGGTGTTCACTTTGCTTTAATGTTTATAGGATCTAATTGTTGCACTACTTGCAGAGGGATTCGGAAACTGGATAAGAGCCAGACTGTGTTGCTCTCTGGAAACTGACCCACACAAAGAATGCAACATGGACTACAACAGAGTCCAAGGATGTTTATGTGAGTTAACTGACTTAGAAGCTACTCTAAACATATTTACTGTTCTCCATCTTGGATGTTTCTTCATCTGATTTGAGAGTTTTTTTCGTAATCAGGACACAGATGTAAAGAGATTGAAAACAGATCAAAGGAAACTGGTGTTCCAGTGTCAGCTGAACAAAGAATCAATATTTTCCAGAAAGCATATAAAGATATCGTTGATTGCAAGTCATCGCAGCCTCGTGGGTTCAGATACATGGCCCAGGTGCAAACTAGTTCTCAGCAGTCTAAGTTGCTGTTTGAGGAGCAAGCTCGGGCTACGGCAGAGACCCAAAAAGTAAACTCCCAGCTCACCACGAAGGTCACTACTTTAGAACAGAAGTTACTAGATGAACGTGCAAGCATGGAAGAGAAGATTAATGTAGAGCGGGCTGAGAGAGAAAATCTTGAGAAGAGATTAATGGAAGAGCTTGATCAAAGGGAAAAACTGATGGAGTTGGAGAGAAACTCAAGACAAGAATTTTAAAAAAACATGGTTGCAGAGTTTAACTCACAGTTGCAGGCAAAGTTTGAAGAGCTCTCCGCACAGATGGAAAAGCAGAAGACGACTACACCTCAGGTGATGATAGTGTAACATCCCAATTTTGCTAATTTAGGGTGTGTGGTGTTGTGTCATCTCATACATGCATGAAACAAAATTTTAAATCATGTTGAACCAATTTAAACTATGAAATTAAATGGTTTGAGAAATTCCCACAAAAAGTACTTATTTCGGTTTCCAAAATCTTGTTCTGAAAAATATTTCAATTTCACCAAAGTAATACATGGTGAGGTTGGAAATTTCATAAGCTTTCCAAAATGTATTTTTGCTAATTTTTCTGATTTCAAAAAGGCCCTCAAAAGGTTGTTTTCTGTTCTGGTTTTAAAGAGAAAAGGACCTATCTGCTAATTCTCTGAAGCTTGAGGGGGTTTTCAAAAGATGGTTTTCTTCAACCTCTTGACAGAAGGACCAGCTGCGTGGAGGCCGCCTACGCATCGAGCTGCCACCTCCTCTGTGCCTTGCTCGCAGAGATAAGGCCGCCAAGGGCCGTGTTCCCTCTCCCTTCCCCTCCTCGCTCGCTCTCTCCCTCTCTGTGGCTCCCATGGCCGAAACCCTAGCTAGGGTTAGCCGCCATGGCGCCGCCATCTCCGGCCATGCCGCGACGAGCTGAGCCCTCCATCGTCTTCGTCACCCTCTCCTCCCCACCTCTGTAAAGAAGCTCGAGCTAGGAGGGCCTCAATCCGGTGAATCGCGTGTTCTTTCCCAAACCCGGCCGCCGGCCAACCTCGCCGTCGCCGCGAATTCCGGCCACCTCGACCTCTTCCGAGCTCGGCAACAACATCACGGTGAGCTACTGCACCCGCCGGTGCCCTCCCCTTCCTCCATCCCCCTATGGTTCGCCCCCTCGCCGATGCCCTCCGTCCGCCGCCGCGCCGCAGCTCGCCGGCGTGAGCTCCGGCGAACAATCGGTCTACCGCGACCACCCCCAGCTTCCCCTCACTCTGCCCTAGCCCGTGGTGCACTTTGATTCGAAAACCCCGCGCAGGATCGATCGATTGCATCGGAGCTGAGGAGAGTTGGCCCCGGGATGACGTCATAGTGACGTCATGCCCATGTCACAGGCCCTTTTTCAGTTATTTCTTTTACATCGAAATAGCTGACACGTGGGCCCCTCTAGTGGTTGAGTATTTCGGAAACTTAATAAAACTTGATAATTTCATATCTTCCAAAATGTTTCTCGGAAAAATATAATAAAAATATGGTTCTGTTCAGAAAAATATTCTCTACCCAAAAATGTCACTTTTATACATGTTTGACAAAGTGGAAAATTGAACATTATTTAATGTTGTTTAATCATTTAAAAATAGAAAAATAAGTTTTTATTCACTAAAATTAGAAAATTAAAAGTTATATACCAAATTGCTCAAAATAACATATGCAACCTGTTTATGATGTTTTCAACCTCATTTGAGCAATTTAAATTACACTCACTTTCATAATCGCCCGAAACCCCCTCCGGGGTCTATTTCGGGATAAATTCAGTAAAAATGCCGAACTGACATACGAACCCTAGCAACCCTATCTTCATGTCTAGGGCTTTATTACAGTGCATTAACTTTCTCATGCATACATGTTGCGCATTGCATCGATGCCATGTTTGATTGTTGTTCTTCTTTTCGGTGTTTGTTCCCCCTCGGTAGAACGTGGCTCCGAAGAGAAGGCCAGCAATCCAATGGAGAATACTTGATCTCGTACTTTGCATTCGATTCTAAACTATTTGATGCTAGTAGACATAGATCACCTATATGCTGCATTGCCTCAATATCCTGATCCACTGCTCCTAGCCGCCATAGATTTGCTTGTGCGCATCGCCAGAGCCTCATATCTGCTTTGCTTAGTCATACATGTTTGTTACCTCTGCTCCATCCGGTTGATGAATCAGAGCTGCGATAACCTAGAATGATATGATGACGTGGTGAGATGAGCATTGTGTGGTTAACATGAATAAGGCGAGGACGGGAGGCCACCTGGGAAGTGGTTCTTTGTCCTGTACTTGCCAACCCTAGGATTAAGGTCTCGCCGCGGAAACCAAGACTGAGCGTGCAACCACACGCGCGAGCCGATGAACCTCGCTCGACTAACTAACTTGTTTTGCTCTATCCGTGAGTCACGTAGTTTGGGAGTTCCATCTGCGTGTGAGTCAAAAACCTTTTGGAGGTGTTTAGGGCGTGACCGGGACAAGTGATGGACGTACACGGATCTTGATCCCGACTCACAGAACAGGTGCCGTCAGGAGGTGGCCAACTCCCTGTTGACGGGGTGGCCCTGTTTGGGTTGACTCATGGATAGGGTCGAGCAAGGTAAAGGTCGGAGCCATCCACCCTCTGCCGCGCTCCATGGAAGAGCGTACATGTGGCGCTAAGAGTCGGAGGGTACGTGTGGGTAAAGTGTACCACCCTGCAGGGATAAATCTTTCGGAAAGCCGTGTCCACGGTTATGGACGACTTGGTGAAAGTCACGGGGTCATAGATAACTTGAAAGTGGCGTAAAAGATGTTGGCAATGAATGAAGGGTGCCTCCCCGGAGATGCCGGGAGGGGTGATCCTTGTAGCATTTGAGATGCTGGGAAATGATGTTGGTGGTCTCAAAATATGATGATTACAGTAGTGAGTTTCTCATCTGTTTTGAAAACCTTCTATGAAACGTGCTATTCTTCCTCGTTTTGGAAAACAAAGATTGCTTTACGCAAAACAGCCGTCATAAAACATTTCTGAAAATAAGCAGATATATAATAGGTTAACTAAGTCTTGTTGAGTACCTCCCGTACTCAGGTTTGCTTAATTTTGGTTCAGGTGGAGTTCGTCACTTCAGTGGTGTTTCAACGTGGACAACGACGAGTAGTTTGGGGTTCCCAGGTAGCAGCCTGGAATCTATGGGCTGGGACGTCGCCTTATGTTGCGGCCTCTTAGGCCTTTTTGGTTCTTGTTGACTAGCAACATAATTTGCCTTCCGTTGTCTGATGTAATGTTGGGTCGTGTGACCTCTGTTTGTAAGCTATACTCTAGTAACACCTGTTTAATAAAGCTTCATGTTTAGAGTACTGCTTTGATCGGTTGTTGGTTTCGAGCTCATTGTTATACAGTTTTGGCTATGCCTGCATAGTTGTCGCAGTCGAGGGGTTGTGGAGCCTATGATCCATGTCCGAGCCCGCCTGTCGATGTGATCGGCCTGGGGCGAGGTAACCCCAGTAACCCTCGATTGTTGTTGCACTTTCTGGACACATAGCATCTCTGTATAGCTTTGGTCCCGTTTCCTTCAGTTTCTTTCGATTCGTGGACGCTTTGATATGCATAGTTGGTTATGACTAGCATGGATACAAGGAGTAGTGGACCGGGGATCCGGACTACGTGCCGATGAATCCGGTCTGCCTGCCGTTGTTTGTTGCGGCCGGGGCTGGTAACCCTGAAGCCCTTGTGAGTCCATGGCTAGGAGCACATAACAGTATGTATATCTCTGGGTCCGGGGTCGTGACAAGTCTTGGTATCAGAGCAGGACTGCCTGTAGGAAAACCTTACTGCTTGGTCGATGTTGAGTCTATAGTTTACGAAAACTACTTTGAAACTTCAAATGGATTGTGAAAAACTTTCTTAGGATTCTTTTTACTCCTTACCTGGTATCGCTCTAATTCTGGGTCACCTTACCTGTTTTGATTTGAAAAGGTTTTGCTATCCCTTCTAGTCATTCAAAACCTAGGTGCCTTCTCTGGCAAGGACGTCTTTTAACCAAGTTGACCTAGTTATGAGTTTCTAGAGTCGTGTGTGTTCCATATTCCGTTATCTCTTAATCTGGGAGATTTCCTTTCCATTCTAATCTCTCAGAGTTGTCCGGATTCCACACTCTTACATGTTCCAAAAGTCTGAAATCCTGAACCTCGAGATCTGCTTTCATCTCGAATGTGTCCGTTATCCTCTGCTCAAGTACTTCCGGAGCTAAGTTTGTCCTCTTGGAAAGATACTTTGTGATTGCTATTCGTGGTGTCCTTCAAGGCACTCCGATAGTAGTTACTCCTTTCGTCGTGTTTTTAAACCTTGGACTTGAACTGAAGGTCCCGGAATGTGCTGAATTGCGGTGAGTTGAGTCATGTGGATTCATAACCAGGTGATGCTCATGCCATCAGTACATGATGCTGACCTTTAACCCAAGTTCTGTTTCTTTGGATCCTGAGGAATCTGTTCCACCTCAGGATGGCAAGGTAATCCCAGCTCCAATAGCCATAGGTTTTCTCCTGGAATCAAAAGGGATCACAACAAGAGTGGTCATCATGAAATCCACATCTTAGTTCTTAATTCAGCTATATTGATCCTTTAGCATGGGTTTTACAAAAGAGTATCACCTGTGCATTCCCCATGATCTCTGGATTCCCCGGAGCATGTTCCTATCTTCCAGTTGCTCTCAAATCTCCACTCGTTGTTTAGAATACAAGTTGCATATAGTGTGTTGGATTCTTCCAATGCATTTGCTCTTGTTTTCCGTCGGAACGTTCCACCTTGGAATGTCAGGAGAAACAAACTCCAGTACCTCGTTCATCTTAAGGACCAGGTCAAAGTTTTGTAATCCACAGATTAAAGAAGTTTCATTAGCTTCTGTTCTGTTCCACCTTCGAGTATCACACTCTTTTGTATCAAGAGTTCGCGCTGAGTTTCATGGCCTCAATGATGAAGTGATGCTACTACATGTCTTCACTCACCCTTCCTCTAAGCTTGAATGCCTGAGAATGATGGGTCTATGTGTTGATGTGTGTACCAGTTATTCCTAGAAATTCCTTTTGCTTTGAAAAATCTAAGAAAACATCTGTATCCTTCTTAGCACTATTGGTCACCCGGTCTCTACTAAAGTTGGCCGTGTTACCAAATCCGTTCATTCCGGTGCACATTCTTGATCAGAGAGTTAGGTTCATGCCAAGCTCTCATGTTCATATCTGTTGCTTTGAAAAGCAAGCCTCCTTTCAAATTCCTAGACATACCGGTGGGTTGTGATGTTCTGGTTGTCTTTCTAGAAGTATCACCAGGTTGTTACCTGACCGTGATGTCTATGCGAGGGGTAGTTTGAACTACTCCTTTCTCCAAGAAACTACGCTAGACACCTTGGACTAGTGGTTGAACTTAAACAACAACTTAGAGAGTTGAAAGGCAAAAGTTCCGCCTAACTTGATCCTTTGATAAGGGATATCTAGTTTTCCTCGTGTTGAAGCATGATAGTATTTCTTTAATGGACATGCTATCATCCTACCCTTGATTTGATTTGGGCTATTGTCAAATCGAGAAAAGATCCAAGGACTATCCTGATGGTGTTTTCACTCATGGTGTTTGGCCCGAGTACACTCATGTCCTTTGGTCTGACCAATGTTCTGCCTTGTTCATATATCATATGAATTCCTCTTCTTGGGGTGTCTTGATAAGCGTGTTGTCGAGCCCATCGATGACATTCCTGTTTCCTCCAAGTTGCGGGAGGCTCATGTTGAACAATTGGCACTAATGTTGGAAACTTTCGAGAACCATCTTTGTGTCATCACGGAGTTGTGTTCTGGATGTTCAAAGTGACTTACTCCGGTCCATGTGCTCCTGGTGAAAGTTGTTGCCGTGGATCCGAGAAGAGTTTCCATTGTTCCTTCGGGAATAATCCCTCGGTCATGCAGGTGTGGACTATTCTTGAGATGGTAGGTTTTTACCTCCATTTAGTTGAAGAAGCTGGCATCCACCCCAAGCCACTGACTGATTGTTCGTGAAAGAAAAGAAGTTCAAGATCTTGGTTATCTTTGTATCGTTTTCCAAACCAGGACTCCGATGTGTTCTTTTGCAAGTAGTTCATGTAGGTGCAACCGTCTTTCGCAAGTTGCTAACACATGAGTTTTGCAATCTCGCTCATCTCTCGAACTTGACATCGTAGTCCATGTCTTGAGAATCTAGTAAATGTATCTCGTTGGTAACCGGTGCAATCTATTCGATCATAAATATCGAGTCTGAGTTATCTACCCACTAACCAGAGCTGAATCTCAAGCAACAATGATGGTTGGTGTTTTCCTCAAGGGTATTGAATTAGGTCCATTCAAAAATCCGGCATGGTTGATGTTGTGGTTGACACAATTAGCCGGAAGGCCTAATGTCATATCCCTTTGAATCCGTAAGAACAGCTACTTCCCTTGAGAATGCTTGTCTGGCTTATTCTAACAAGTTTCCTCCCTGTTCTTTTGACCGGAGTCTACTTTCACTTGATGACCTATAGAAGGCTTGTCATGAGCCTGATATTGGTATCTAGAACATCCAGCAGAACCTGGAAGTTGATCTTTCCAATATCTTTCCGTTGAACCTCCAAAACCTTTGTTTTAGTGGAAACAAGTTCATCATGGAAACATCTACTGGTGTTTTGTAACCACCATTGATCCGTTCCCTTTTTCAAGTTGTTTATACTTGAAGTTCTGTTTTTCTCACACATTGTGTGAATTTGTCAGTTACTTCAGCCATGGGGTTTTAACCATGTGGTAGATGTACGGTGTTTCCACATCTTTCGGTTACTCATCTTCTGTTATGAAGTAACATCCCGATCTTTGACAAAGATTTCGACAAAGTTTGACGGAGTGAAAGTTCCGTTATCTTCCGTGTCCACTCCGAAGAGTGAACATGATCTTGTATCAAATTCTCTCCGACGCACGATTACAGTGCTTTCTCGTGTTCTCCCTCGCCTACGGATATTACATTGTGGTATCCAAGACTATCCTTTCCATCTTGGTTATCTGTTTGAAGAAAACCTCGGTTTCACAAGTTGTCCAACCTTTCTTTTTCAAAAGGATTTAAAGTCTTGTGCAAAGCTCATATTCTAAATCCTTTCAAGAACCATCGTCCGCAAACTTGAAACCATCTTTTATTCCCTCTGTTACCTTGATGTGTCTCATGCCTGTTAACTCAACAGTTCTTTGTGAACATTCCTGTCATGAGTTATACATGAGATACTCGATCTTCGTGAAGATCATTTCCTAAGAGTTACCCTCTTACCTAAAGTGTATCCGTTCAATACTTCAAGATGCTACGGATCAACCTCTTCAAGAAGAGAACCGTAAGGTTCAAGAAGATCGTTCAAAACCGGTGTTCCTTCTTTCTTCTCCTTCGAGAATCTCGGGACGATATTCTTGTAAGGGGGGTAGATTTGTAACATCCCAATTTTGCTAATTTAGGGTGTGTGGTGTTGTGTCATCTCATACATGCATGAAACAAAATTTTAAATCATGTTGAACCAATTTAAACTATGAAATTAAATGGTTTGAGAAATTCCCACAAAAAGTACTTATTTCGGTTTCCAAAATCTTGTTCTGAAAAATATTTCAATTTCACCAAAGTAATACATGGTGAGGTTGGAAATTTCATAAGCTTTCCAAAATGTATTTTTGCTAATTTTTCTGATTTCAAAAAGGCCCTCAAAAGGTTGTTTTCTGTTCTGGTTTTAAAGAGAAAAGGACCTATCTCTAATTCTCTGAAGCTTGAGGGGGTTTTCAAAAGATGGTTTTCTTCAACCTCTTGACAGAAGGACCAGCTGCGTGGAGGCCGCCTACGCATCGAGCTGCCACCTCCTCTGTGCCTTGCTCGCAGAGATAAGGCCGCCAAGGGCCGTGTTCCCTCTCCCTTCCCCTCCTCGCTCGCTCTCTCCCTCTCTGTGGCTCCCATGGCCGAAACCCTAGCTAGGGTTAGCCGCCATGGCGCCGCCATCTCCGGCCATGCCGCGACAAGCTGAGCCCTCCATCGTCTTCGTCACCCTCTCCTCCCCACCTCTGTAAAGAAGCTCGAGCTAGGAGGGCCTCAATCCGGTGAATCGCGTGTTCTTCCCCAAACCCGGCCGCCGGCCAACCTCGCCGTCGCCGCGAATTCCGGCCACCTCGACCTCTTCCGAGCTCGGCAACAACATCACGGTGAGCTACTGCACCCGCCGGTGCCCTCCCCTTCCTCCATCCCCCTCTGGTTCGCCCCCTCACCGATGCCCTCCGTCCGCCGCCGCGCCGCAGCTCGCCGGCGTGAGCTCCGGCGACCAATCGGTCTACCGCGACCACCCCCAGCTTCCCCTCACTCTGCCCTAGCCCGTGGTGCACTTTGATTCGAAAACCCCGCGCAGGATCGATCGATTGCATCGGAGATGAGGAGAGTTGGCCCCGGGATGACGTCATAGTGACGTCATGCCCATGTCACAGGCCCTTTTTCAGTTATTTCTTTTACATCGAAATAGCTGACACGTGGGCCCCCTCTACTGGTTGAGTATTTCGGAAACTTAATAAAACTTGATAATTTCATATCTTCCAAAATGTTTCTCGAAAAAATATAATAAAAATATGGTTCTGTTCAGAAAAATATTCTCTACCCAAAAATGTCACTTTTATACATGTTTGACAAAGTGGAAAATTGAACATTATTTAATGTTGTTTAATCATTTAAAAATAGAAAAATAAGTTTTTATTCACTAAAATTAGAAAATTAAAAGTTATATACCAAATTGCTCAAAATAACATATGCAACCTGTTTATGATGTTTTCAACCTCATTTGAGCAATTAAAATTACACTCACTTTCATAATCGCCCGAAACCCCCTCCGGGGTCTATTTCGGGATAAATTCAGTAAAAATGCCGAACTGACATACGAACCCTAGCAACCCTATCTTCATGTCTAGGGCTTTATTACAGTGCATTAACTTTCTCATGCATACATGTTGCGCATTGCATCGATGCCATGTTTGATTGTTGTTCTTCTTTTCGGTGTTTGTTCCCCCTCGGTAGAACGTGGCTCCGAAGAGAAGGCCAGCAATCCAATGGAGAATACTTGATCCTAACCGACAAGTCAAGCACTTATTCCAGAAGATATTTATATGGTTTTCTTATAACCAAGGCAAGCATAACCTCTTATCTGCTCATATATGTTTTCCAACAACATTTGATCTCGTACTTTGCATTCGATTCTAAACTATTTGATGCTAGTAGACATAGATCACCTATATGCTGCATTGCCTCAATATCCTGATCCACTGCTCCTAGCCGCCATAGATTTGCTTGTGCGCATCGCCAGAGCCTCATATCTGCTTTGCTTAGTCATACATGTTTGTTACCTCTGCTCCATCCGGTTGATGAATCAGAGCTGCGATAACCTAGAATGATATGATGACGTGGTGAGATGAGCATTGTGTGGTTAACATGACTAAGGCGAGTACGGGAGGCCACCTGGGAAGTGGTTCTTTGTCCTGTACTTGCCAACCCTAGGATTAAGGTCTCGCCGCGGAAACCAAGACTGAGCGTGCAACCACACGCGCGAGCCGATGAACCTCGCTCGACTAACTAACTTGTTTTGCTCTATCCGTGAGTCACGTAGTTTGGGAGTTCCATCTGCGTGTGAGTCAAAAACCTTTTGGAGGTGTTTAGGGCGTGACCGGGACAAGTGATGGACGTACACGGATCTTGATCCCGACTCACAGAACAGGTGCCGTCAGGAGGTGGCCAACTCCCTGTTGACGGGGTGGCCCTGTTTGGGTTGACTCATGGATAGGGTCGAGCAAGGTAAAGGTCGGAGCCATCCACCCTCTGCCGCGCTCCATGGAAGAGCGTACATGTGGCGCTAAGAGTCGGAGGGTACGTGTGGGTAAAGTGTACCACCCTGCAGGGATAAATCTTTCGGAAAGCCGTGTCCACGGTTATGGACGACTTGGTGAAAGTCACGAGGTCATAGATAACTTGAAAGTGGCGTAAAAGATGTTGGCAATGAATGAAGGGTGCCTCCCCGGAGATGCCGGGAGGGGTGATCCTTGTAGCATTTGAGATGCTGGGAAATGATGTTGGTGGTCTCAAAATATGATGATTACAGTAGTGAGTTTCTCATCTGTTTTGAAAACCTTCTATGAAACGTGCTATTCTTCCTCGTTTTGGAAAACAAAGATTGCTTTACGCAAAACAGCCGTCATAAAACATTTCTGAAAAGAAGCAGATATATAATAGGTTAACTAAGTCTTGTTGAGTACCTCCCGTACTCAGGTTTGCTTAATTTTGGTTCAGGTGGAGTTCGTCACTTCAGTGGTGTTTCAACGTGGACATCGACGAGTAGTTTGGGGTTCCCAGGTAGAAGCCTGGAATCTATGGGCTGGGACGTCGCCTTATGTTGCGGCCTCTTAGGCCTTTTTGGTTCTTGTTGACTAGCAACATAATTTGCCTTCCGTTGTCTGATGTAATGTTGGGTCGTGTGACCTATGTTTGTAAGCTATACTCTAGTAACACCTGTTTAATAAAGCTTCATGTTTAGAGTACTGCTTTGATCGGTTGTTGGTTTCGAGCTCATTGTTATACAGTTTTGGCTATGCCTGCATAGTTGTCGCAGTCGAGGGGTTGTGGAGCCGATGATCCATGTCCGAGCCCGCCTGTCGATGTGATCGGCCTGGGGCGAGGTAACCCCAGTAACCCTCGATTGTTGTTGCACTTTCTGGACATATAGCATCTCTGTATAGCTTTGGTCCCGTTTCCTTCAGTTTCTTTCGATTCGTGGACGCTTTGATATGCATAGTTGGTTATGACTAGCATGGATACAAGGAGTAGTGGACCGGGGATCCGGACTACGTGCCGATGAATCCGGTCTGCCTGCCGTTGTTTGTTGTGGCCGGGGCTGGTAACCCTGCAGCCCTTGTGAGTCCATGGCTAGGAGCACATAACAGTATGTATATCTCTGGGTCCGGGGTCGTGACAGATAGTCGTACGATTGCAAACTCGTAAGATTTAGTTGTTTACTTGCGTTGCTAACAGTGCACTTTGTTTTTGCAGACGTTTAAGAAGTCGAACCAGCAACCATTACTTACCAACAGTCCCGCTAAGAAAATAATTCCTCCGCACAGCACGATACAGAATAGTCGAATGTTTATGTCATATGTAAGTCACAATCTTGTACAATTCGGTAGTAGTACATTCTGTTTTTGCTTCACCCACACTATAGCGTTGCTGCACCCACCCTATACTTGCTGCAGTTTATGTTTCACTATGGGTTGTGGCTTCGTTGAGTTACCACAACTGTTTTTGCTTCATCCACACACTATAGTCTGCTGGTTCTTATGTTTCAGCATGTGTTATTGCTGACTAGACTCAAAACTTCTTATTTTTTACAATTGATTGCAGGACGGCAATCAAACTTCTGATGGAAAAAATAGCTGCACTGGATATTTAAGTTTGAATTGATCTTGATTTTATCCATGTTGTACGAGAATTTCATTTGTATATATTATAAATAGCTATGAGAACTATTATTTTGTGTAAATAAACATATTTTACGTACCATTTTGAACATTTTAATTCACTGCCCGTATTTTTTGTTTCCTTTTTTTATTATTTTTATTTTTTCTATAACGTGGCAATAGGTATTTTACCACGATAATTGTAGTGTTGCGTGAAGACTCAGTCGCCACAACAAAGTGTTTTGTTGAAATAGACTCTCACCACCATGAGAGGGAGACATCGTCGCAATATTTTTTCTCCACCGAACTAACTTTGTTACGATAGTTGATTCACGCCACCAAACTATGTTCGTTGCAATATAGAATTCTCATACTTCTCGCCACGAAACTAAAATTTGTAGAAATAGAAAGGCGCAACGAATAGTTGAAATTGTCGCAGTTGTTTCTAGCTACTAAAATTTGGACGTTGCGTACATCTCGCCACGAAAATAAAATTTGTCGAAATACAATGGCGCCACGAAAAGTTGTAATTGTCGCAGTTGTTTCTAGCAACATAAAATGTGGATGTTGCAAATACTACATCTCGCCACGAAACTAAAATTTGTAGAAATTGAATGGCGCCACGAATAGTTGAAATTGTCGCGATTGCTTATGGCTACTAATATGAAGGCCGTTGCGATTACTATTTCAAAATCATCTTACCACGATTGATTGTGTGTGGAAAAACGTTGTTCCCACGCGTATAATGTTTGTTGCAATAGTTTTTTGCCACACAATTGGACGTGGCAAATAAACTCCACTTTTGCAACGAAAGAACAAGCGCAACGGAACACTCGTCGTTGCCACATTGGTCACTCGCCACGTTTGGGTATTTGTTGCACTAGAGGTGTACCAACGAAATACGTACGTTGCGTTATGTGAGAGACGCGACGGAAAAGTGCGTGGCAATTGGCCTAGGAAATGGTTGCAACTGTATTCTTTTGTAGCGACGAATCTAAGTGCGCGGAGACAGGCTTCTACCACGGAGGTTTTCGCGACGCCTCCCAACGAAACCGATTTCGATGCAACAAAACCCTATTGCGACGATACGCCACTTTTTACAACGACTATTTTCGTTGCAATAGACCGATTCCGTTGTAGTGAAGCCCTTTTTGAAGGGTATTTAGGAATGGCACCAAGTCTAGATTTCTGGCGATATTGCTTTGAAGTGAAGCATAACCTCACAGATGGTATTCCTCCCATCTGCGGAACTATTTCTTTCACTCTTCGGAGGTTTAGGGAAGATTGGTATCCGAAGATAAAAACATCGGAACCCGTCAAATCTTGGATGGGTTCCTTCTTTTACCATCAGGACGTCCCATTCCCTGGTAAGGAAAACGGGGTTCCTCCATTCGTTAATTCCGCCGCCTCTCCTCAAGAGAGTTGGGCAGTTGAAGCAATGCAGACATTGCCGGAAAACATGATGAAGATAAAACGGAGTATCGCCAAGCTTACTTCCTCTCAGCCTCCCTTAACTGGAAAGGATACTGTTTTATGTTGGTTTGGACGCCGTATTCAACCTCTTTCCTTTTGTTCCCGGCTCCTTTGCAAATATGAAGGGCCAGAAGATAGTATGAGGGGAACAGACAAGTCCTATACCAAAAAGGATTTCATAAAGCGACTCCACCAACTGGTCGCCACATGCAATCAATACGCAGAAAGTCTGGCAATATATCACGTGGAGAATCCAGCCCCCAAGGTATTTATATTTTCCTTGCTTTCGGGTTTTTCTCGGATTATCCTCCTTGTCTGACTTTAAACGCATCATTGCTACTTCCCTAGTTCGATGAACTTGAGGGAGCTGATCTTGCTTCCGACGCCAAGCTTAACGAAATACATGCCAGCTTTTACGGCGACCGGAAACGTAAAAGGCAAGTGACTTTTGAGGAAATGATAACAATTGACGGAATTCCCGTCGCCACATCCAGGTATTCTGCTGGAACTTTTTTATCGTTATTCCCCTCCAGTTCTTCGAGATATTTATTTCTCGGATGTTCTCTTTTTAGCCTCGCTCCGACTCCTTTGAAGACAAAGAAACTGAAGAAACATAAAGCTGCTGCTATGAAAAAAGAACCCTCTTCTGCTGCGGCTTCACCTCCTTTTGCTGCGTCTGGGGGGGGACGAACCTATTCCCAATTTGGACAGGAATATCCGGATAAAGGAAGAACCATTTTATGAACTCGGATATATTCGTCCGGAAGCTAAGAAATTCTTCGCTCCTGCTCCTCTAATTCGTCCTTGGCCATAGGGCGGGCTGATTATCCGAAACGATTTCGTATTTTCACCTCGTCAGGTCATACAAGATGGCCTTCATCATGTTGGGATTCTTTTTTTCTGAATATGCAAAAGAATTCAACGAGACTTTGTCAAACTTGCGGGAAATGAGCCAGGTAATATTCCTAGCCCCCAAGCAATAAGTTGGAAACACAGTTTCCCCTTAATGTTTCTTTATTACGCTTGATCTAACTTAAGCGTTTGGCTTTTATTTCCGTATTTTAGCATACTGCTGATGTAATAAACTTGGAAATTTTTAATAAACTTAACGTCAAGAATGAAGAGGTGAAAACCCTTCAATCTATTATTGAGTTTAAGGATAATGAGCTGGCATCATCTCAGCTACAGCTATCGGAAACAACAGGTATGCTTTATTCTGTTTTATCCGGATTATCAATTACTACTTTCTCGAGATATTTCTAAACTCGGAATTTTTCCTTGCTTTCCAGCTGCTTTGGCTAAGGCCAAGGAATTAGCTGAAGATGCCGGCAATGCCGAACGTCTCCGCAAGGAGAATTTGGACCTTCATAAGGAGCTTATGAAGGTTCAACAAGATCTGGAAGCCAGTAATCTGGCCCTTGGAATTGCTCAATCCAAGGCTTCTGAGTAGGCCGAAAAGGATAAGTCCACTATCCAAGACTTGGAAAGTATGTTAATCCTTCGCCTAAAGGAATGTTCCGAAATTGACAAGGTTCTCGGTAAGTTTTATTTCATTTACCGATTCATCCATGTCTTGCTTTCTTTCTCTGTTTTGTCGCTTAACCTTTTTGGAGGCTTGTTCCGACAAAACAGGAAATTATCCAGGTCTTTCTCGTATTGAAAAAATCCGAGCCTTTGGGAAGGTATGGAATGCGATCAGAAATGCTGGGATGCAACTGATCAGCAAGTTCTTCCCTACAAGTACCATGGAATTCTCGGAAATTTATAAACTTCCGGGTGCTATCCTGGAGGTGGCGGAGTCCAGGGAGTCCATCCTACGCTCCGCTGCACGGGGTGGTGCACGCATGGCTCTCGGCCTTATGCGTATGCACTACCCTGGTGCCAAATCTTGGCGCGTGGCGTCCGGTATCCCTCAAGGATACACGGAAAACCAGCGAACCAGCATCTTTGATGAAATCAAAGGCCACGCCACCAAGATTGCCTCCATGGTGAACATCTCCATCACCTATCCGGAAGAGGAGATCCCCGAAGCCCCCGAGAATGACAGCAGCGACGAAGACTCGGATGCTTGAAGGGTTGTCGTAATCCCGGATGGTGGAACTAGACAATAGGAGCATTACTGCACTTTTACAATGTAATTTATATTGTAATGCTTCTATTCCTTTTGTATAAACAAGAACTCCGCCTTTTGCAGTTTTAATTATGAAATTCTTTGCAAGGTTTCCGGGTTTTAATATTCCTTTGTCTTCTAAGTTCTCTGGTTTATGTGTTTTAACTGTCCTTAGTGTTTGAAATGGCTCGATAGTATTATGAATCATCATGCCGAGTAACTGGGTATAACCAATCAGTTTAAACTCGGAAACATGGATCATACTAAAGGCATTTTTACTAACTAGCTCCAGTGACCCAACACGTAAACAATCAGATAATACTTAGAGAAAAGTAAGGAATTTTTTGAAACTTGGGCACGCAGGCACAATCCGAGTTTCCTTTAGCCGTTAGCAGGCTGAAAATCATTCAGTTTTTAAACACCGAGCACGCAGGCACAATTCGGGTTAACATTGAGTATTTTGTAAGATCATTGGGAAATAGATAAGGTGGAATCATGCTTTGTACTATAATAAACTTGTAAAAACATGGATATAAGAATTTCGACAACTTTATTTCATGATCTCAAAGATGTTTACATAGAAATTGAACTAAGTATAGAAGGGACGTAACTGCTGGATGCTCCAAGGCCTCTTTGTCTCTCCTAGTTCATCATCTATCTTTCTCTTTCTTTTGCGATTCGGCTTTTCGGGATCATCTTCTGTGTCCCGAATATCTACAAGATAATATGACCCATTTTTCATAGCTTTGCTGATTATAAATGGTCCTTCCCATACTGGGGCCAATTTGTGCTTTCTTTGCTGCACCAACCTCAGCACTAAGTCACCTTCTTTAAAAGAACGATGCCTGATTTTCTGACTATGATAACGTCGTAAACCTTGCTGGTAAATGGCGGATCTTTGAAGCACAAGCTCTCGTTCCTCTTCTAAGAGATCGACGGCATCCTGTCATGCTTCTTCGGCATCCGAGTCGTCGAAATCCCGCACTCTTGGGCTATCATGGATCATGTCCGTTGGAAGGATCGCTTCCGCACCATAAACTAGGAAAAACGGGGTTTGCCCAGTTTACTTGTTTGGCGTCGTTCGAATACTCCAAAGCACAGAAGGTAGCTCTTCTACCCATGCTCCAGCTGCTCTATGAAGAGGAGATTCGAGTCTTGGGCGTATTCCTTGCAGGATTGAGCTATTCATTTTCTCAACATGTCCATTGGATTGCGGGTGTGCCACAGATGCGAGATCTAGGCGAATTCCCGTTTGTCGGCAATATTTTGCCAACTCTCCAATGGAGAAATTTGTCCCGTTGTCGGTTATTATGCTGTGTGGAACGCCGTATCTCATGACTATGTCAATGATGAAATTTCTGGCAGTTACACCGTCAAGCTTTTTGATGGGTTTAGCCTCCACCCATTTGGTATACTTATCCACAGCTACAAGTAGATGTGTAAGTCCGCCTCGCGCAGTTTTGAACGGTCCCATCATATCTAGCCCCCAGACAGCAAACAGCCATGTAATTGGGATAGTTTTGAGTGCTTAGGCCGGCATATTAGTCTGCTTGGCGTAATATTGACACCCTGCACATGTGTTAACTATGTGCTCAGCATCTGTCTTGGCCGTTAGCCAGAAAAACCCGGCACGGAATGCTTTTTTAACTATGCTTTTTGATTGAGCATGATGTCCGCAATCTCCGTCATGGATTTCTTGCAGGATTTCTCGTCCTTCTTCTGGTGAAATACACCGCAGAAAGATTCAGTAAGCACTGCGTTTATACAGGTAATTATCAATTACCGTGTATCCTTTGCATCGACGCTGAATTTGTCTCTGCAAGACTTCGTCTGCTCCTTCCGAGTACTTCTGGTTGACTAAGAAGTTTAAATATGGAATTGCCCAGTCCGGGTTAACGAGCATAACTTCAATTGATTCGGAAGCCATGGGGTAATCGATATCTCCACCTTTTATGGATGGCTCGTACAAATGCTGGACAAACACACCTGGTGGTAGGATTTTTACCCTTTCTGACCCCATGCGGGCTAACACATCCGCGTTCCAATTCTCCTCCCTTTTAACGTGGAGTACTTCGAATCCGAAGAAACAAATGGCGAACTCGTCCATCGTTCTCCGATATTCGGCCATTATAGGGCTCTTTGCGTCCCAGGTTTGGTTGAGCTGATGCTGTACCAAATCCGAGTCGCCGTAGCACAGGATGCGTTTGACCCCTATTTCTTTTGCAATGTGCAAGCCATGAAGCAGAGCTTCGTATTCTGCCACGTTATTGCTGGCGTTGAAGTGTATTTGTAATACATACTCCATTGTGTCTCTTTTAGGGGATTTTAAGACTACACCAGCTCCAGCGCCCTCCTTCATCTTGGATCCGTCAAAATGCATGATCCAGTACTCGGACTCCGGCATTGGTGTTTTCTCCATTGCTTCCGTCCAGTCGGCGAGAAAATCTGCCAGAACCTGGGATTTTATTGCCGTCCTTGGCTGATACTTAATGTCGAAGGCTCCTAGCTCGATACCCCATTTGGCTACTCGGCCAGTTGCCTCCGCATTGTTTATTATATCCCCTAGTGGTGCTTTACATACCACTGTTATGGAATGTCCTTGGAAGTTATGGCGTAATTTTCTAGATGCGAAAAATACACCATATGCCAGTTTTTGGTAGTGTGGGTACCTTTTGCTTGGACTCGGAGAAAACTTCCCTTATGTAATATAACGGATGCTGGTCTGGTATGCTTTGTTTGTCTTTCTTCCGTTCCACAACAATTACAGCACTAATAACCCTGTTTGTAGCCGTGAGGTACAATAACATAGGTTCTTCGTCTTTTGGGGATGCCAAAATCGGAGCTTTCATCAAAGTTTCCTTTAATTGGGTTAACGCTGCATCGGCCTCTTCTGTCCACTCGAATTTGTCGGATTTTTTCAACAACTTGTAGAGTGGTAAGGCTTTATCCCCCAGCCGACTAATAAATCTGCTGACGGCAGCGGCGGAACCCGTCAATCTTTGGATATCTTTCACACATGTGGGTTTGGAGATGTTCAATATTGCATTGATCTTTTCCGGGTTAACTTCTATTCCTCTGTGAGAAGCGATGAAACCCAGAAGTTTTCCTGAGGGAACCCCGAATACACATTTTGATGGATTTAACTTCATCTTGTAAGTGTGCAAGTTTTCGAAGGTTTCTCGCAAATCCTCATGGAGTGTGTATTTTTCCTTGGTTACGACAGCAATATCGTCCACGTAAACGTGGACATTTTTGCCGATCTGACTATGCAAACAATGTTGCATGCAACGCTGGTAAGTTGCACCTGTGTTCTTCAGGCCAAACGGCATGGTTACGTTATAATACGTCCCGTACGGGCTTATAAAAGAAGTCTTAATTTGATCTTCCTTTTTCATGCGTATTTGGTGATACCCGGAATAAGCATCCAAAAAGCATAAAAGCTCAGAGCCTGCGTTGGCGTCTATTATTTGATCGATTCGCGGTAACGCGAACCTATCATTTGGACACAATTTGTTCAAGCCTGTGTAATCTATACACATTCTAAGAGCAGTGGTGTCTTTCTTCGGTACTAATACCGGATTTACCGACCATTCAGTGTGGATTACTTCCTGGATGAAATCTGCTGCTAAAAGCCGGATAATTTCCTTGCCAATAGCCTTCCGTCTTCTTCCGTCAAATCGACGGAGACCTTGTTTGACGGGTTTGGAGCCTGGAATCACCTTGAGTTGATGCTCAGCAAGTTCCCTGGGCACGCCTGGCATGTCAGCCGGACACCAGGCGAAAATATCCTAGTTCTCACGGAGGAACTTGATGAGCTCGCCTTCCTATTTGTCGGTCATCCCAGTTCCTACTACGACAAATTTTGTCGGATCTTTGGGATCTAGGATTACCTGTCTTGTATTCTCGGATGCCTTGAAGCTATCTGCTGGCTTTCGGGTTTCTTTTCCTGCCGGCATTTCTGTCGGCGATACCTCCTTAGCCAGCTCCTTCAGCTCTTCCTTTGCTATGATCTTCTCAGCACAAAGGGCGTTTTTTCTTTTTCCAGCTTGTTCGCCAGCTTGAAGTCTCGAGTTATGGTGATTACCCCTCCTTTCGGCCCTGGCATCTTCAGCTTGTTATAAATATAACAGGATCTTGCCATAAATTTGGCGAAAGCTGGACGTCCGAGAATTGCGTGATACACGCTTTCGAACGGCACCACCTTGAAGGATACTTTTTCCTGACGGAAGTGATCTTTTTCTCCGAAAGTGACATCTAGGGAAATTTCTCCTAGGGATCGTGCTTGCCTGCTGGGAACAATGCCATGGAAGCGTATGTTGTTGTGATTGAGCTGGGTCTCGGAGATTTTCAGATGTCTCAACGTATCCAGGTACATTATGTTGATGCTGGATCCTCCGTCTATCAGCACTCTTTTTAGCCTAGTGTTCTGGACAATAGGGCTTACAATAAGAGCTTGTGTGCCGAGTTCAGGGATATTTCCGAGAAGATCAGACTGATCCCAGGTTATTGGTGTATTTGAATACTTCAAGAATTTTGGGGTTGCCGGAACAACCGCATTTATTTCTCGAAGTGTTCTTTTCGCCACCTTTGCTGATGGAGTTGCTAGGAAAGTTAGGGCGCATTCATCATCAACTCTCGGAAACTTGGGTTCGCCTTTCCGCTGTTGTTCCTGGATTTTTTTGTCAGTGTCCGATTCACTGTCTTCTTTCTCAGCTTCTGGCTTTTGTTTCGAGAATTTCCTTTTGGAACTCTTTCCCTTGTTTCCGGATCCTGCACTGCCTTTCATGTGCTTATTCAGCCGGCATTGTGCGTTCGTATGGGTGGGTTTCCCAAATTGTGAATGGTGGACGCAGGGTTCCGACTTAATCTTTTCCCACTCTTCTTTAGTGTAGTTGATTGGTTATGAACTGCGTCCTTTCCATCTGTTCCCTTTTTTCACTTCCAAAGGCTATGTTAACTTCTTTGGGTTTTGGTGTTGCATCTGAAGTTCCTTTTTTCTCGGAGCGAGGATTTTTCTTGGCAAGTATCAGTGTATCGATATTGCCTCCTCTTGCTCTGATGTCGTCTTCGGCTGCAGCGTGTTCATTGGCGGTTGTCAGCATAGATCCGAGATCTTTGTGCTATTTGGAACCAACCATGAACGGTACAAGTCCAGGTTTTAGGCCATTGACGAAAGCATGCATTGCTTGTACGTCAGTTACTCCAGAACAACTATTCTTCATTGCAGTCCATCTGGAGATGAAATCCACGTTTGTTTCATCCTCAAACTGGGTGCAACGGTTCAGCTGGTTGATGTTGTTCGGGCGTTTATAGGTTCCCCGGAAATGCTGAGTAAATACTCGAGCCATATCATCCCAGCTGTCGACAGTTCTTGATGGCAATCCATTGATCCAATCTCTGGCTCCATCCAGTAACATTAGGGGAAGGAACTTTACAGCTTCTAGGTCTGTCCCATTGTTAATCTGGACGGCTGTATAGTAGTCTGAGAGTCAGGTATCCGGGTTTGTACTGCCAGTGTATTTCTGGTACGTTGGACCGACCTTGGCAAAGCCAGAATGCAGGGTTATCCTTCGGATCCTATCGGTGAAACACTTAGGTCCAAAGTATAGATCATCCTTTTCCTCTCTATCCATGTGCGCGGAATATCTACCGGCTGAATGGACAGAAGGGGATCTACTCCTTTCTTTTCAATTGTTGCGCGGACGCGCTTTTCCGGGATCGTTTCTATTTCTTTCAAGATCACGCCCTTTTGGATGAGGCGGAGTTCTACTCCTGTGAGGTACATCATGTCTTCCGGCTTTTTCAGCAGGGTATCTCGGAGGTGGCATTGCTTTGCCATCATTCCGGTGTTTTTCTTCCCGATCGTGGGGTTTGCGTCCACCTTTCGGGAGATGAGATCCAGTTCTAGATGCCTCATCCCTATTGTAGGGATTTTCTTATCTTTCCTTGGATCCGCTTTCTTATCCTTTGAATTGTCGGAATCTCCAGTTTCTTCCGGTCCAGGTGCTCCAGCGGCCCAAGTAGCTGTTTTGCATAGGGCGGAGTCGTCGTGCAACTTCCCTGATCGCTCTTGGGCCCGCTGTTGTTGTTGCAATGCTTTTCCTAGGAAAGCATACACCCCTTGGAGTTTTTCACCGTTGGATTACATGTCATTGTTGAGGATGGCAAACGCTGCTTCCGCATTTTCTGCTGCGGTTTTGTATATTGGTTCGCCCCTGGCGTCTTTGCCGTTTACCTGCTTTTGCCAAGATGGGTTGTGAAACCTTTCTTTTGGCGGCAGTACTTCCGGTCTTACGATTCCGGGTAACCTTGTAGGTTTAATGCCAGATCTATTCTTTCTCTCGTACTCCTCGATTTGTTCCTTCATGAGCTTGATGTCATCCTGGGTTTTTTGGAGGTGTTCACGAGTTCTGAATAGATGTTGCTGTTGCCTTTGGAGAGCTTGTCTCCTAGCTTCTAGCACTTCAGGGGGTTCATGCAATCCCACTGGTGTTTGTAACAATTCCTGTTCCTCTTGCTCTGTCATTGGCGGAACAAGGATTTCTTTTGTTTTCTTCTCCGCAGTTTTTATTCCGCTTGCATCTCCTACTTCTGGGCTTTCATCAGCTGGATCAGCCAATTTCTTCTTCCGGAGATTGTATTGGAGTTTTTTAGCGGCCTTGTTCTTTTTCTTGGAAGAGGGAGGTTTTTTAGCAGGTTCATCCTCTGTCAATTCCTTGACGTTGGGAAATATCGGAGAAGTTTCTCCATCTTCTCTCCCTTCCTCTAGCGGAGGAGTTTTAGGGCTTTCCTGACTGCCGGCGTCCGTGCTTGCAGCCGGTTTCGCCATTAGTGCTTCATGGAATCCCTCTTGAAAAGATTTAACTTTTCTTTCGAAGGCGTCCACCTCTTCGTCTTCGGAATCAAAATCATCTGATCCGGTTTCTGACTCTAATCTCGCCTCAATGGCGGCTAGCACAGAGTCAGCTTCCGAGTTCATCGCTGGATTGGCGGGTGTCGGATCTTCCACCCCTGTAGTGGGTTTGATGCTTTCTGCCTCCTGCACGGGATTTCCGCCATTCGTGTTTTTGGCGACTTCGGATTGCACCATACCGATAAAGTGTGTATCACTTTTATGTCGGCGATCTGAGCAAAATCCAGGATCATAGTCATCCTCGACTGGGTATAGGGCGGGTGGGATAAATTTGCTTCCACCGCAAAACCCCATGGCCTCTGCAGTTAGTCCAATAAAGATATTAGCAGATCCAATCGGTAACACGCAGGCACTTACCAGATAATTTTGCGCCGGTATGTAGGATCCATTGTCGAGGAAGCGTCCGACGTCATCGTCGAACTCCAGGCTTCCGACAGTTATGGAACTGCCGATCCCGCCGAGTATCCCAGATCGGAACTTTACGCCTGACGTCGTTTGCCCCACGGTGGGCGCCAACTGTCGAGACATCGTAGTAGTTTTCATAGACGGGGGTGCCATGAGACTACGGGTAGAGACGTGGGGAAACGGGATCGCGTTGAAGACAAAGACACAAGATTTACCCAGGTTCGGTATGTCGTAATAATACGGCGTTCCTACTCCTTTAATCTCACTAGTCAGGACTAAAGCCTGTGTATACAATTACAATGTGAGGTTCTGTTTAGCTATTCGCTGAGGATCAACTTCCCGGCGAGTTAGCATGTAGCTTCGTCTCTCTTTATCTTATCTCCCGTCCAGCTTTATATAATAGCCAGGTTAGGGCATACAGAATAGGAAACCTATAAGACTACGGTAACTTCTAACTTGGAAAGTAAGGAATCCGCCTTCTCCTCCAAGCCAGATCACGTGGGCCGTGACCCGGGTCCTTCTAGAATCCGGCTTCTGCGCATCAGCTTACTGGGCCGCCCAATGGACCATAGCCCATTACTAGTTGGGCCACCCTGGTAATCCGGCACTTTTGACTACTATCTGATATACCCCTATTCAGTATATATCCGACAGCCATAATGGAGAGATCCTGATCTTTGACCAATGTACCATCATGGATAATAATGGTGCATGTCTATGAGTCCTATCCTAATGTTTGTATTGAATATAAACCCATTCACATTTTCTTCCAAAGCCCTCTTGAGGTCATCCCAACAAATAGGATCATGTCCTTGTTATCATGATGCCTTTTGTTAGTCTTCCTAAAAATCACTCCTACATATTTTGAGATCCATCAACCTCCCCTTGTCATCTTGATGACTTATAAATCATATCCATGTGGTCCATTTATCTTCCCATGACCATGTGATTATTCTTCTCTCAGGATTTTGGCCTATTAAATAAACTCCTGTTATCACCCTTTTACACTGGAAATCTCAAATATTTTCCAAAGGAGTTGCTTATTAAAAATCATCTTTGTGACCTATATTATATACCCTCCCATCCCAACTCAAAAATACTTGATTTATATTTTTTTCCTATTTATTAAATGTTATTTTCCAAAAGGCCAGAAATGGACTTTTAATGGTTTTGTTAATAAAGTATTTCTAATTTTTTTGGGGAAGCTCCCCAACATTCCTAGGGTCATATGTGACCTAGTTATCCAAAAATATTTGCTTCTCATTTTCAAATTTTTTAAGAGAACATCCAAAAACAGTTTCAGCACTTTTTTAATTTTCAAAATTTTGTGAAACAAATATTTTCAGAAAATTTGGGGACCACCACCCCTAGACTCAATTTTTGATTCTCTATCCAATAAGAATCTTTTAAAACATATCTTATTTTCAAAATTTGGGAGAAAACATCCAAAAACAGAAACAACAGTTTTTGGAAATTTGAAAGTTTTAAAAGAAAACAATTTAAGAAAAGTGGGAAACCACCACTACCTTAATCCAATTTTCATTCCCTACCTCCTAGACATATTTTCATGATTGTGTGTGTGTTCAAGATTTTGGAGAAAACAATCACAAACACCTTCTGGACAAAATCTAAAGAGACCCCTAGGTGGATGTTTTTCACTCCTTTTTACCCATCTTGGATTCCTTGGATGCCTAGTCACCTGGTCCCACCATTTTGACTTCATTGGACATGCTTGCACTGCTCCCATACCTTTCCACCTCACCCACATGGCTTGAACATCAAGCATGGCATGGGCTAGCAACCCATACCACCTCCCCATGCCTTGTTGCCCCCTCCATCCTTATCTCTGGAGTCCCTGGCTCCCCACGAGCTGACCCATGCCATTCCTCCCTCCCTGGTCCCTCTCCTTCCCCCTCCATTTCATGTCAAACTCCTACGGGTGTTGGGTGGACACCACTATTTTTTCGACGCCCCCATGCTTCTCCTGCCGTCTCCTCTCACTAGTGAGATTTCCTCACCATGCCCTACCTCCTTGGCAACGTCTTGCCCGAGGAGATCCTCTCTGGCCTGCTTGCCCATGCCACGGTGGCCGCCATGGACGCCGAGGCGCCACGCTCTGCGAACAGATCATCTCGAGCCTTCCCCTTGCATGCTAGCTTGCCATTCCACCTAATCTACACCATAATCGACCCACTGCATCAAAAGCCCCCTCCTGTGTGCGTCCTATCGCCGGAATCGAGCTGGAGTCGCCGCGTTAGATCTCCTCTTCGATCCGCCACCTCAGGTCGCCGCCGATCCTCTCGTTTCTTCTCTCGGCCTCCCTCGAGTCTCCTGAACCTCACGATGCTCTTCCTTGCGTGTTTCATCAGTCGCAGGTGAAAGCGCATGGTTCCCCCATATGTGGTTTTGGTAATTAATGACAATCCTTATGGACTAATGTTTGCTTTGAGTTATCCTTGTAGATCTGGTCCATAGGAAATAATGGAGTTCATGTGTTGAACTCTATTAGCTTTCTTGATGGCCATTGTTATATTCATGGATTTATATGAGGAATGGTTATGGTTTGAGTTAAGCTTATTGTAGTGTGTCTTGAAGAAAAGGATTAGGTGATCTTTCATTATCATCTTCAAGACATCATCATTTGAAGTAAGAAGCAAAGATACAAGGTTGATCAAGCAAGCGATCAACACTCAAAGCTACAATTTGTACCAAGTGGGATTGTGTATCTCATGGTATGGTAAGCAATTGTAAATATAGCTTTGTGAACTAACCCATGATATGTGTGTGTGGAATTTCTATGTGTGGTTAGGTATCTTTCCATGGGCATGAACCAAAAGGAAGATTTCATATAGCTCGTGGTCTATGTCGTCGTCAAGCGGTGTTCGTCATCTAGCTTGACGTGGAAGCTCAAGTGAAGCATCTAGAAGATATCCTATGCTCGATGCTTGCCACCCTTTTGGAGATTGTGTCCTTGTGAAGATTTGTCGAGAAGGGTCTCTCCCTTAATGGTGTATGGGGAAGCTAGTCTCTCCCATAATGGTGTATGGGGGAGCAACTTGCAAGTCTTCATCAATCGGAGCTTGTGATAGCAAGCGCAATCAAGAAAGAAGATCCAACTTGAGAGAGACAAGATCGTCATCATCTAGCTCAAGTGGAATGCTCAAGACAAAGGTATAATCTTGATAGGTTTTCTATTTTACCGGTCTCATGTCTTCGGGAGACCGGGTTGTAGGATAGATAGTCGTACTATCAAGAGGGGCTCTCAAGTGAGTAACAGGATCGAATTGTTGTGGAGAGCTCAAACCTTTAAATACTTTGCATATCATCTTTCTTGGTTCTTATTTGGCTTTTGTATCCTTTGGGTTCTAGTGCTTTTCGTGATCTTCATGGCAAGCCAAGGTTTATCAAAAACGGTTTTGGTAAGAAAAACTTGTTGCGATTTCGGTGGTGAAAATATCCGGTTCAGCTTTGAGAATGTTTCCACACCTTCCATGTGTGGTAACTTCTCCATTCCTTTTTGTTTGGTTAGTCCACTGGTAGAAAATAGGCCTTTAGTCCCGGTTCGCAACGGCCATTAATCCCGGCCATGCAACCGGGACTAAATAGGCGCGACTAAAGGCCCCCCCCCCTTTAGTCGCCCCTCGTACGAACCGCGGCTAAAGGCACGTCCACGTGGGCGGGTGGCGTGCGCCGGGGGCGGAGGACCTTTAGTCCCGGTTGGCAACACGAACCGGGACTACATGCTATTTCGTTATTTCTTTAATTCATTTGGGTTTCGAATTATTTTTTCACTCCAATTTTTCACTCTCTTTTTTTCACTCCTTTTTTTCCCTCCAATTATCTCTAGTCAAATTACTTACTCGTGATCAAACTTCCCGCTCGGTCACCCATCCTCCCACTACTCTAGCACTAGCACGCTTAACTTCCGAGTTTCATCCCGTCCCGCATCCAAGTGTTTCGCACGCATGTATGTGATACTAGTATCATATCAATCCTATTAACATGTTGGTCGATGCCACATTTCTTTATTGTCTGAATTTCAAATAAATCTTTTAATAAACAAAAGTAATGATGTAATTAATAATTTTGAATAAATAAATAAACATTAACTTTTTAATTTGTATTATTTCTAAAAAATATTCAGAAAAATAAAACTAATTCATTTTAAAATCTTAAAAATACAAATAATATATCAAAATATTCAAGAAAATAAAAACAATTCATTTTAAAATCTTAAAAATACAAATAATATATAAAAAATTCAGAAAAATAAAACTAATTCATTTTAAAATCTTAAAAATACAAATAATATATAAAAAAAATCAGAAAAATAAAACTAATTCATTTTCCCCTTTCCTAAATGCAAATTAATTTGATAAAATTCATGAACCAATCCATATGAAATCTAAACCATATAAAATTTGCAGATCCAAAGTTTGGACTATTATTTTGGACACAAGAACTGTTTTGGCAATGACTATATGTGAGAATGATTTGAACCTAACTTTTAAAATACATAACCAAAATGGACAAACTAAAATGTTATGGATAGATATTGAAAAGATCTATCCATAGCACTTAGCCTCACATCAAGGTCAGCAACCAAATGAAAATATCATCCTTTTTAATAAAAGACCAGTAGGCTCTTCTATGATTTTTAGAATGAGTTCAAAAATGAATTTTGAAGTAAATCCAACTGGATGAGTTTGGTATTGACTGGATCTATGTTTTCCTAGCTTAGATTAATTTTTTGGAGCTGTAGATTTATTTTTGGTGAACAGATATAGAAATAGTAGTTTTTCTGTTTTGTTTTCTTGATGTGTTTTTGTTTGTTTTGAAATGTGTGTTTGATCTTATCTTGTTTCCTAGCTTGTATAGAGTGTTAGGACTTGATATTAGGTTGTTTGCTTGCAGAACATCTATCTTAGAAAGTGTGTGCATGATTGGAAACCCAAATAAAAATGGAACTAGCATTTGTTACTTTCTAGTTTTATTATTTTGGAATTGTGTGTGAGCTAGATCTTTGTGTGATTGCTTTCGTAAATTTTGTGCTATGTTTAACCCGTGATTTTATTTGAGCCATTACATAACATAGCGGTACATATATCCATTACATAATATAGAAGTAATATAGCTAGGAATTAATATAGAAATAATATAGGAATTAATAGAAAGACATATATCCATTACATAATATATCCATTACATATATCGAACGCAACATAGCGGTACATAGATGCGGTACACAAACAACATCTACTCGATCTCCGAAGAGTAGATGCGGAACAACTCGAAGGCAACGTATGCATCTATTGCTGCATACTCGAGATTGATCCGGTCAAGTGGGTTCTTCCCCCAATACATGTGATTCCTCAAGGGGAAACCTGTCTTCATGGTTTTGTAGTCGGGATGGATGAAGGCAGTTGCCATCTGAGCCATCCCGGTCTTGTGCCCGTACAGCTCATCAAAATGGATAAGGTCCTGAAGATCAATGTAGTGATCTTCAGGTATCTCAATACCCAACGTGCGCATCAACTTCTCCCGGTCTTGAGTGATGTCAACGCTATAGAAGTCGTAACCCTTGTTGACAAGAAAATCAACAAGTTCTTGAGATTGCTTTGAACTACTGCAACAACAAAAATGGAACACGTGTTAGATTTTGTTGCAACACGCGTATTCTTCCAATGCAATAACAAATCGAAAATGCAACAACTATCCTAAGAGAGATTGTACGTGTGCGTACCTTGCCCATTGGAAGACCAAAACGGTCTCCTTGAAGGCAATATGGATGACGGCAACATCCTTCTGATTCGCCGTATACTCTAGATCAAGCCCGAAGAACTTATGGTGTTCATCGGCTTCTTCATAGAGATCGACCAAACGGTTAAGATCATAGGGGAGCCTCTCGCATATATTGGTATATGCCACGTCGAGATTCTTGCGGCATGGTGTGGGCACACGGAGAACGTTCCAAACGGGAGAATCCATGGGTGCTTGGTGGAGGAAGAAGAGAGGAAGAAGAGAAGAGAGGAAGAAGAAAGAGAGAGTCTCGGGTGTGCACTGTAGCAATGGCCTTCTGCCTCTCGCTCGCGAAATAAAACCGCGCGGGAGGCGAGAAGTTTGGATCTTTAGTCGCGGGTGCCAGGCCAACCGGGACTAAAGACAGGGATGCCAGCAGTTTGGATCATTAGTTGCGGGTGGCCAGGCCAACCGGAATTAAAGCCCTCCGCGCGCTTCCCAAACCGCGACGCATGACCTTCAGTCGCAGGTCGCCTCCCGAACCGCGACTAAAACCCATTTAGTCACGGAGCGTATATTTTGGGGACTGAAGTGGGAATATGGAAGGCCTTTTTTATACGAGTGGTCCTTGTTATTAGCTTTCCAACCCATTTGGATTCACCTAATTCGGAGTTTATTCGTAAAAGTTATGTGTGTTTTCGTGTTGGAGGTTTTACCGGGTGTTCCTATTTGAGAGGTCTAAACCTTTACCCATTTGTTTTTATCTTCCATTTATGGACAATGATGTTTCTCTGCATATTCTTGTAGTGCTCGTCGTTGCGATTTCAACGAGCCCAGGAACATAGAAAACGGAGTCCATATGCAAAAGCTATAGCATTTCTCGTATCGGTTGTCAGTCTCACTGTTTGCATCCGGAATATTCCGGGGCCATTCCGGGCATAACGGGAAAAGGCTTTGTTTGCATCCGGAATATTCCGGGGTCCGGATTTTTCCGGGCCAATCCGTCCTGGTCGCATTTTGGGCAGTAAACGGCTAGTTTTTTAGCACCTATTTAAGGGGCTTTCTTCCCCAAAGTCCCTAAGACTTTCCTAGCCTGTTTTCCCTCTCTCTCCCCATCATTGTTGACTTTGGAAAGCTTTCTCCTCTCTCAATCCCTCCAATGATTCTTGCATATCTTTGAGGGAGAAGTTAGAGGAGATCTAGATCTACATTTCCACCAATCCATCCTCCTTCTTAGTGAGGGAAACCTAGTAGATCTTCATCTTGGAGTTCTTGGTGTTTCTCCATTGTTCTTCCTCTCTTATTCCCCCATAAGCATTTGTTGCTTTGTTGGAATCTGAGAGTGGAGGATTTGAGCACTTGTGCTCTTGCCATTTGCATCGGTTGCATCGGTTTGCTCTCTCCACGAGGATTCGTGGAAGTGAAAGATTGTGAGCTTGTTACTCTTGGGTCTTTGATCCTAGACGACTTGTGGTGATTCAAGAAGAGTTGGGAGCCCCCAATTTAGTTGTGGGTGTGTGCCCCAAGTGTTTGTAAAGGATTCGATCCCTGCCTAAAAGGGGTTCAATAGTGAGAGGTGAACTAGGCCTTTGTGGTGGAAGTTCATCGAAGAATAGGGTGAGGCCTTTGTGGCGTTGAGTAGGCCTTCGTGGTGAGCTCACACCCCTCCAACAAGACGTACTCACCTTGTGGGAGGAACTCGGGAATACATCATCGTCTCTGTGTGCCTTGGTTATTTCTATACCCGGGCTTTTTACTTATGCAATTTACATTGTGATAGCCTTCGCGCTTGAAGTTGTATATCTTGCTATATTCTTGTTACTTGTCTTGCTTAGCATAAGTTGTTAGTGCATCTTGTTGACCCTACAATATTTAGGTTGTATGCTTGTTAATTTAAACACCTAGTTTATTTCCGCATTTAGCAAGCCTTAACCGGAAAAGTTTTAATCGCCTATTCACCCCCCCCCCCCTCTAGGCGACGTCGTTGTCCGTTCAGTTGGTATCAGAGCCTCGTCTCTCTTTATTAGGCTTTACATCCTAGAGAGTACGATGTCGTTTAGAGAAATAGAGCATGATCCCACTTTTATATTCTATGGTAGAAATTATGATGTTTGGAAAATTCGCATTCTTAATTTTCTTACGGACATGGGTCCAAAGTATGTTAAGAGAATTGTAGATATGGATTTTCCTCCTCCAAAGTATTCTCAAGATTTATCTTTAGAGGATGAGGAAAACTCTTATCTCGATACTCTTGTATTTAATGGTCTCTTGTGTGTTTTGAGCGATGTAGTTATTGATTCAATCATGCCTTTTCGGAATGCTCATGAGCTATGGACAAAACTTCAAGATATATATGATGTGTCCAACATTATTGAGGATGATTGTTCTCCATCCACTTCCGGCCGTGATGAGTTCACATCTTTCTCCACTCCACCAACATGTGATTTGTCACAAGGTAATGATATGGTGAGTGGTGATAGAAATTGCATTGTGGATAGTGAATTTGCTATTGACTATACTTCATCTCTACCCCATTGCAATGATCTATCTTTGGACTTAATATCTTCTAGCACTCAAAATTCCATACATGCTAGTGTTGATAGTCCTTGCATATCATGTAACAGTTGTTTAACTAATTCTCATGATGATATGCTTCCTATGTCTTGTTTTCGTAAAAACAATGCTTCCATTTCCTCTAGTACTTGTGTGGCTAACAATGTAGAGGAATCCCATATTGTGGTGGAACAAGACATGGACCTTATTGGTGCTTCAAGTCAATCTTCATCTTCGTTATCCATTTCTCATGTGTGCCTTATGGCTAGGGATTCAAAGGTATCTCCACCTTTGGAACCCACTACATATTGTGATGATGAGAATGAGGATATATTTTATGGTGAGCTTGAGGATGAGGTCTCTTTAATGGAGAAGGGTGAGTTGGTTCTGTTTAATATCCCTAAAGGTAGTAAAGCTATCACTCCTTTGGGTGAAATATTGGCTTTTGCTATTTATCGCTCTAAAATCATTGAAAAGAAAGGTGAGATTGAAAGAATTGATGCCGATGAAAAGGCATCCCTCACTATGTCTCTTGAGGAAGAGTATGAGCTCCGACTTACTCTTGAGGAGAAACTTGAATCTATTGAGGAGCTCTATAATGAACAAATAGCCTATCTCACTAAAGCACGTGACCATACTAATGCTAAATATAAAGTGCTTAAAAATGAAAAGGTTGAATTGGTAGGTGGCAATGCTAATCTAATTGAGGAAAACTCTAGGTTGAATAATGAGCTTGCCAAATTGTCTTCTTCTATTACTATTGATGCTTGTGCTACTAACTCCACATCTTGTGAAGCATATATTTTGAAGGAGAATGTTGAGCTAAGGGGTCAACTTGAGTTAATGACTAGCAAGTATGGGAAATTGGAAGAAATTCATGAAAATCTATCTAGCTCTCATGAGGATCTTCTAGCATCCCATAACAAGCAAAAATTAGCTCTTGAGGCTATCACTACAAAAGTAACATCTTGTGAGCCTCATGTGGTTACTAGCACAATATCTTCTAGCAATGCTTTTTTTTACTTGTGCTTGTATTAGTAATTCATCCTCTCATAGTGTTTCTACATCTTGTGATGAATTGCTTTCCTTGCCTTGTTTCTCTAACAATGAAGCATCTACTTCCTCTAGCTCTTGTGTTGATTCTAACCATGTAGAGGAAATTAAAGAGCTCAAGGCCCAGGTCACTTCTTTGAAGAAAGACTTGGAAAAGAGTCATGAAGGGAGTTCCACCCTTGACAAGATGTTGAGAGTGCGAAGACTTCCCAATGACAAGAGTGGAGTTGGATTCAACTCCAATATCAAGAACAAGTCCATGGTTGACAAGAAGAAGGGCCAAGAACAAGTCAAAGATCCGGCCAAGATTATTTGCTTCAAGTGCAAGATTGAATGTCACCATGTTAGATCTTGCCCTTTGAAGAAGAAGTCTCTAAGTGAGAAGCAACTAGGGAAGCGGCCTCTTGTTCAATCTCATGCTCAACCACGAGTTGAACAACGACCACCTCCTAAGAAGACTCAAGCCAATGCTCCTCAGGTTGAGGAGCCTATTAAGGAGAAAGAGAAGAGTCGATGTTGCTACCTTTGTCGTGAGAAGGGTCACCTTGCTTCTTCATGCACTAATGGTACATTATCCAACCCTATCCTTGTTGATGATGTGTATTCCATTCGGAAGGATAATGTGGGCAATGTGTTTGCCAAGTTTGTTGGTACTCAAAGTGGTGTCAAGAAAATAACCATTTGAGTTTCCAAACCTATTGTGACTAACCTCTTAGGACCCAACTTGGTTGGGGACCAACAAGCTCAAACTTGATCAATAGGTGTTGGTTGGAGGGAATTGGAGACTTGGATATTTCATGAAGAATTAAGAGATCTTCATCAATTTTATTTACTCAAGCCAAGTCACTTGGATTATATATATCTCTTACCCAATGTTCCTCCATGCGGTAACTTGTATTTAAATCATATATACATTGAAAGTTGCTTGCTCCCTTGCATATGTTAGTTTTGTTTCTAGCATGTGTTTGTATATGTTGTGCTTACTACTTACCTATCTTGAGTAATCTAGTTATGTTTGTTGGTTTGCACTCCATGTACTTGTGTGCTTTGTGTTGAGCCTTCATTGCTATTCTTGCTTATTTTAGTTGGCTCTTTGGGAGATTAATGGACTATCCCATTTTGGGGGATTAATATGCTTTGCACTTTACTATCCTAAAATGTGTGTACATGAGGAATACCACTTAGTGTTGATATATCAATATTATCTAGTCTCTATGTGGTATGTCTTTTTCATGAGAAATTCAATTTCTAAATGCCCATTAACTTTCTCTAGTTGGATTTATTTTCATTGCCTCTTGTTAAAAAAATGGATTATCACATTATGGGGGAGTAATAAGCTATATGCATATTACAAGCCTAGAAAATGTGAACATTTGAGGTATTGCCACCTAGAGTTGATATTGTTAGTTATCTTGTTCCCTCCCTGCCATTCCTCCCTCCCTGGTCCCTCTCCTTCCCACTCCATTTCATGTCAAACTCCTACGGGTGTTGGGTGGACACCACTATTTTTTGACGCCCCCATGCTTCTCCTACCGTCTCCTCTCACTAGTGAGATTTCCTCACCATGCCCTACCTCCTTGGCAACGTCTTGCCCGAGGAGATCCTCTCTGGCCTGCTTGCCCACGCCACGGTGGCCGCCATGGACGCCGAGGCGCCACGCTCTGTGAACAGATCATCCCGAGCCTTCCCCTTGCATGCTAGCTTGCCATTCCACCTAATCTACACCCTAATCGACCCACTGCATCAAAAGCCCCCTCCTTTGTGCGTCCTATCGCCGGAATTGAGCTAGAGTCGCCGCGTTAGAGCTCCTCTTTGATCCGCCACCTCAGGTCGCCCCCGATCCTCTCGTTTCTTCTCTCGGCCTCCCTCGAGTCTCCTGAACCTCACGATGCTCTTCCTTGTGTGTTTCATCAGTCGCAGGTGAAAGCGCATGGTTCCCCCATATGTGGTTTTTTTAATTAATGACAATCCTTATGGACTAATGCTTGCTTTGAGTTATCCTTGTACATCTTGTCCATAGGAAATAATGGAGTTCATGTGTTGAACTCTATTAGCTTCCTTGATGGCCATTGTTATATTCATGGATTTATATGAGGAATGGTTATGGTTTGAGTTAAGCTTATTGCTAGTGTGTCTTGAAGAAAAGGATTAGGTGATATTTCATTATCATCTTCAAGACATCATCATTTGAAGTAAGAAGCAAAGATACAAGGTTGATCAAGCAAGCGATCAACACTCAAAGCTACAATTTGTACCAAGTGGGATTGTGTATCTCATGGTATGGTAAGCAATTGTAAATATAGCTTTGTGAACTAACCCATGATATGTGTGTGTGTCATTTCTATGTGTGGTTAGGTATATTTCCATGGGCATGAACCAAAAGGAAGATTTCATATAGCTCGTGGTCTATGTCGTCGTCAAGCGGAGTTCGTCGTCTAGCTTGACGTGGAAGCTCAAGTGAAGCATCTAGAAGATATCCTATGCTTGATGCTTGCCACCCTTTTGGAGATTGTGTCCTTGTGAAGATTTGCCGAGAAGGGTCTCTCCCTTAATGGTGTATGGGGGAGATAGTCTCTCCCATAATGGTGTATGGGGGAGCAACTTGCAAGTCTTCATGAAGAGGAGCTTGTGCTAGCAAGCGCAATCAAGAAAGAAGATCCAACTTGAGAGAGTCAAGATCGTCATCATCTAGCTCAAGTGGAATGCTCAAGGCAAAGGTATAATATTGATAGGTTTTCTATTTTACCGGTCTCGTGTCTTCGGGAGACCGGGTTATAGGATAGATAGTCGTACTATCAAGAGGGGCTCTCAAGTGAGTAACGTGATCGAATTGTTGTGGAGAGCTCAAACCTTTAAATACTTTGCATATCATCTTTCTTGGTTCTTATTTGGCTTTTGTATCCTTTGGGTTCTAGTGCTTTTCGTGATCTTCATGGCAAGCCAAGGTTTATCAAAAACGGTTTTGGTAAGAAAAACTTGTTGCGATTTCGGTGGTGAAAATATCCGGTTCAGCTTTGAGAATGTTTCCACACCTTCAATGTGTGCTAACTTCTCCATTCCTTTTTTTTTTGGTTAGTCCTTGTTATTACCTTTCCAACCCATTTGGATTCACCTTATTCGGAGTTCATTCGCAAAAGTTATGTGTGTTTTCGTGTTGGAGGTTTTACTGGGTGTTCCTATTTGAGAGGTCTAAACCTTTACCCATTTGTTTTTATCTTCCATTTATGTACAATTATGTTTCTCTGCATATTCTTGTAGTGCTTGTCGTTGCGATTTCAACGAGCCCAAGAACATCAAAAACGGAGTCCATATGCAAAAGTTATAGTATTTCTCGTGTCGGTTGTCAGTCTCACTGTTTGCATCCGGAATATTCCGGGGCCAATCCGGCCATAACGGAAAAAGGCTCTGTTTGCATCCGGAATATTCCGGGATCCGGATTTTTCCTGGCCAATCCGTCCTGGTCGCATTTTGGGCAGAAAACGGCTAGTTTTTTAGCACCTATTTAAGGGGTTTTCTTCCCCAAAGTCCCTAAGACTTTCCTAGCCCGTTTTCCCTCTCTCTCCCCATCATTGTTGACTTTGGAAAACTTGCTCCTCTCTCAATCCCTCCAATGATTCTTGCATATCTTTGAGGGAGAAGTTAGAGGAGATCTAGATCTACATTTCCACCAATCCATCCCCCTTCTTAGTGAGGGAAACCTAGTATATCTTCATCTTGGAGTTATTGGTGTTTCTCCATTGTTCTTCCTCTCTTATTCCACCATAAGCATTTGTTGCTTTGTTGGAATTTGAGAGTAGAGGATTTGAGCACTTGTGCTCTTGCCATTTGCATCGGTTGCATCGGTTTGCTCTCTCCACGAGGATTCGTGGAAGTGAAAGATTGTGAGCTTGTTACTCTCAGGTCTTTGACCCTAGACGACTTGTGGTGATTCAAGAAGAGTTGGGAGCCCCAATTTAGTTGTGGGTGTGTGCCCCAAGTGTTTGTAAAGGATTCGATCCCCGCCTAAAAGGGGTTCAATAGTGAGAGGTGAACTAGGCCTTCGTGGCGGAAGTTCATCGAAGAATAGGGTGAGGCCTTTGTGGCGTTGAGCAGGCCTTCGTGGTGAGCTCACACCCCTCCAACGAGACGTACTCCCCTTGTGGGAGGAACTCGGGAATACATCATCGTCTCTGTGTGCCTTGGTTATTTCTATACCCGAGCTTTTTACTTATGCAATTTACATTGTGATAGCCTTCGCGCTTGAAGTTATATATCTTGCTATATTCTTGTTACTTGTCTTGCTTAGCATAAGTTGTTAGTGCATCTTGTTGACCCTACAATATTTAGGTTGTATACTTGTTAACTTAAACACCTTTATTTCCGCATTTAGCAAGCCTTAACCGGAAAAAGTTTTAATCGCCTATTCACCCCCCCCCCCCTCTAGGCGACGTCGTTGTCCGTTCAATTGGTATCAGAGCCTCGTATCTCTTTATTAGGCTTTACATCCTAGAGAGTACGATGTCGTTTAGAGAAATAGAGCATGATCCCACTTTTATATTCTATGGTAGAAATTATGATGTTTGGAAAATTCGCATTCTTAATTTTCTTACGGACATGGGTCCAAAGTATGTTAAGAGAATTGTAGATATGGATTTTCCTCATCCAAATGATTCTCAAGATTTATCTTTAGAGGATGAGGAAAACTCTTATCTCGATACTCTTGTATCTAATGGTCTCTTGTGTGTTTTGAGCGATGTAGTTATTGATTTAATCATGCCTTTTCGGAATGCTCATGAGCTATGGACAAAACTTCAAGATATATATGATGTGTCCAACATTATTGAGGATGATTGTTCTCCATCCACTTCCGGCCGTGATGAGTTCACATCTTTCTCCACTCCACCAACATGTGATTTGTCACAAGGTAATGATATGGTGAGTGGTGATAGAAATTGCATTGTGGATAGTGAATTTGCTATTGACTATACTTCATCTCTACCCCATTGCAATGATCTATCTTTGGACTTAATATCTTCTAGCACTCAAAATTCCATACATGCTAGTGTTGATAGTCCTTGCATATCATGTAACAGTTGTTTAACTAATTCTCATGATGATATGCTTCCTATGTCTTGTTTTCATAAAAACAATGCTTCCATTTCCTCTAGTACTTGTGTGGCTAACAATGTAGAGGAATCCCATATTGTGGTGGAACAAGACATGGACCTTATTGGTGCTTCAAGTCAATCTTCATCTTCGTTATCCATTTCTCATGTGTGCCTTATGGCTAGGGATTCAAAGGTATCTCCACCTTTGGAACCCACTACATATTGTGATGATGAGAATGAGGATATATTTTATGGTGAGCTTGAGGATGAGGTCTCTTTAATGGAGAAGGGTGAGTTGGTTCTGTTTAATATCCCTAAAGGTAGTAAAGCTATCACTCCTTTGGGTGAAATATTGGCTTTTGCTATTTATCGCTCTAAAATCATTGAAAAGAAAGGTGAGATTGAAAGAATTGATGCCGATGAAAAGGCATCCCTCACTATGTCTCTTGAGGAAGAGTATGAGCTCCGACTTACTCTTGAGGAGAAACTTGAATCTATTGAGGAGCTCTATAATGAACAAATAGCCTATCTCACTAAAGCACGTGACCATACTAATGCTAAATATAAAGTGCTTAAAAATGAAAAGGTTGAATTGGTAGGTGGCAATGCTAATCTAATTGAGGAAAACTCTAGGTTGAATAATGAGCTTGCCAAATTGTCTTCTTCTATTACTATTGATGCTTGTGCTACTAACTCCACATCTTGTGAAGCATCTATTTTGAAGGAGAATGTTGAGCTAAGGGGTCAACTTGAGTTAATGACTAGCAAGTATGGGAAATTGGAAGAAATTCATGAAAATCTATCTAGCTCTCATGAGGATCTTCTAGCATCCCATAACAAGCAAAAATTAGCTCTTGAGGCTATCACTACAAAAGTAACATCTTGTGAGCCTCATGTGGTTACTAGCACAATATCTTCTAGCAATGCTTTTTTTACTTGTGCTTGTATTAGTAATTCATCCTCTCATAGTGTTTCTACATCTTGTGATGAATTGATTTCCTTGCCTTGTTTCTCTAACAATGAAGCATCTACTTCCTCTAGCTCTTGTGTTGATTCTAACCATGTAGAGGAAATTAAAGAGCTCAAGGCCCAGGTCACTTCTTTGAAGAAAGACTTGGAAAAGAGTCATGAAGGGAGTTCCACCCTTGACAAGATGTTGAGAGTGCGAAGACTTCCCAATGACAAGAGTGGACTTGGATTCAACTCCAATATCAAGAACAAGTCCATGGTTGACAAGAAGAAGGGCCAAGAACAAGTCAAAGATCCGGCCAAGATTATTTGCTTCAAGTGCAAGATTGAAGGTCACCATGTTAGATCTTGCCCTTTGAAGAAGAAGTCTCTAAGTGAGAAGCAACTAGGGAAGCGGCCTCTTGTTCAATCTCATGCTCAACCATGAGTTGAACAATGACCACCTCCTAAGAAGACTCAAGCCAATGCTCCTCATGTTGAGGAGCCTATTAAGGAGAAAGAGAAGAGTCGATGTTGCTACCTTTGTCGTGAGAAGGGTCACCTTTCTTCTTCATGCACTAATGGTACATTATCCAACCCTATCCTTGTTGATGATGTGTATTCCATTTGGAAGGATAATGTGGGCAATGTGTTTGCCAAGTTTGTTGGTACTCAAAGTGGTGTCAAGAAAAGAACCATTTGGGTTGCCAAACCTATTGTGACTAACCTCTTAGGACCCAACTTGGTTGGGGACCAACAAGCTCAAACTTGATCAATAGGTGTTGGTTGGAGGGCATTGGAGACTTGGATATTTCATGAAGAATTAAGGGATCTTCATCAATTTTATTTCCTCAAGCCAAGTCACTTGGATTATATATATCTCTTACCCAATGTTCCTCCGTGTGGTAACTTGTATTTAAATCATATATACAATGAAAGTTGCTTGCTCCCTTGCATATGTTAGTTTTGTTTCTAGCATGTGTTTGTATATGTTGTGCTTACTACTTACCTATCTTGAGTAATCTAGTTATGTTTGTTGGTTTGCACTCCATGTACTTGTGTGCTTTGTGTTGAGCCTTCATTGCTATTCTTGCTTATTTTAGTTGGCTCTCTGCGAGATTAATGGACTATCCCATTTTGGGGGATTAATATGCTTTGCACTTTACTATCCTAAAATGTGTGTACATGAGGAATACCACTTAGTGTTGATATATCAATATTATCTAGTCTCTATGTGGTATGTCTTTTTCATGAGAAATTCAATTTCTAAATGTCCATTAACTTTCTCTAGTTGGATTTATTTTCTTTGCCTCTTGTTAAAAAAAATGGATTATCACATTATGGGGGAGTAATAAGCTATGTGCATATTACAAGCCTAGAAAATATGAACATTTGAGGTATTGCCACCTAGAGTTGATATTGTTAGTTATCTTGTTCCTTTGTGGCCTTTTTCTCAAACAAGTTCCATATTTGCTTAAAATATCTTGTGTCTCTCTTCTTTGGTATCTTGTTTGTAAGAGAGTTTTTGTTGCCTTGCATTTTCGGGTTTTATTTGAAGCCTTCAAGAATCTCTTTCTAAGCATGTTTTTATATTCCTATCTTTTGTCACATTCGCCGCCGGTCCAGGCCTAGCGCATGCCGTATTCGAGGCCACGGGGCAGCGGCTGTGGAGGGGGCTGGTCCATCGACGCCTCCCTCTCGGCGTTCATCACCTGCCACCACGCGCCGGCGGTGGAGGGGGCGGCATCGCGGCCGTGTCGGCGTCGGCAGCCGCGGCGGCGGACGCGTAGGCGAGGACCTGCTCCCAGCGCTTGATCTCGTCCTCGGCGAGGGAGCGGCGGGAGGCCTCGTAGGTGGCCTGCATCTCGGAGTCCTCCTCGTCGTCGACGATGTCCTCCTTGAACCACAGCTCCGGTTCGCTGTCGGGCGGCGGCGGCGGTGGGTAAGTGTCGGCGTTGGCCTCCGGATTCGGGGGCGTAGCGATGTAGGAGCGGCGGCGCTGGTCGTGCTCCTGCTGGAACCACACGTCCCAGTTCGGCGAGTCCAGCGCGTAGGCAGGGTCCCTGAGGAGGTGGGCCGGCAGGAACGCACGCCGGCGAGCTACCTCCTCGGCCCGACCGTCGTTGGTCGGGACCGCCAGTACCGGGATCCGCTGGAGGACCCGGCCTCGTGCTAGTTCTTGGCCTTCTTGAACCAGCGGCGGGGCGACATGGCTAGGGTTAGGGTTTGTGCTGAGGGAGTGGGTGTGCCGGTGTACGGGCGGCGGGGTCCCTTTAAAAAGGACCAGGGCGGGGATGGTGCGCCAACCAGCGGTGAGAACGTTGCGGCAGTTCGTAGGTGGCGTTGAATGCGCGGCTGAAGCCGACGCGGCCACTGGGTCGCTGGCCGATGGGCCCTTTTTGACCGTTCGTGGCCGCGGTTAGGGGATTAATAAAAGACGTGGGGACGTGGGGAAGGCGAGATGGCCACTGGGTCGCTGGCCAGTGGGCCCTTTGACCGCGCGTGGCCGCGGTTAGGGGATTAATAAAAGACGTGGGGACATGGGGGAAGGCGAGGCAGCCACTAGGTCCCTAGCCAGTGGCCCCCTTTGACCACGTGTGGCCGCGGTTGGGGAAGCGGAGGCCGGTTGGGGATTACGAGGCAGGCAGCCGCTGTGTCGCTGCCTGTCCCTGTCCCTTTCCTGACTATTTTATCAAAAAAATTGGATGTAATTGATGCACTTGACTAGGTTAGCTAATTTTTTATTTTTTACGTAGATGTAAATTTGCACGTTTTCGATATAGACATGTTTTTGCGTGAAAACATATCATCACAACATTTTTGTCTAATTATCGTTATTTCTATTATATGAGTTGGCCACTTTTTTATATATATTTTTTGTGTTTTCTATAAAATTGGACCCCTCTTATGTTTTGGTCACCCTCCGCCAATGGCTACAGGAATGGCGCTGGAACAAACACAACAACTGGAACAAAGACAGGAACCACCTTGTGTGGATACTACGTCTGCGAGTTCATTCGTCAGACGGGAACCACCTTCATGCACGTCAATCGTCAATTTTTCTTATTACCATCTATTTAAGTTACTTAGTTTCATTAATATATATTGACCACTCTTCTTTATATTAGATCGAACGGCTCCGGGACGGTCTTCTACCAAGGGACCGCATACGAGCAATTCAGGAGGAAATTGCGGGCTAAATTTTATTTTGTAATTCCATCACTCATGTAATACGCTCGATATACTTAGCTTCTGTAATATAAGTTTCCTTATTTTTCTATATGTATGTATTACTTATTTACTCGTGGGATCCCGGAGGTCCAGGGAGGGGCCACCGGGCTCCTCTCTTCTCCTGGGATCTGGGAGGTCCGGGGAGGGGCCAACAAGGCTCCTTATCAGTGTATGGTGACAGGGGTATCGTAAAATGGAATTGGTCGCAAAACAGAAAATAAAAAGGAAAATAATAAAGCGGAAAAAACTCTGCCGCGGCAGAGGAGTCATTCATCCCGGTTCGTGTTAAGAACCGGGACTAATTCCCCTGGCCAGGTTCGCCACGTGGTCAGCCCCATTTGTCCCGGGTCCTGGCACAACCGGGACCAATGGGGGAGGGACATTTGTCCCGGCTGGCCCATCCCGGTTGCACAACCGGGACAAATGGGCATTATGTCGCACCCTGGCTTCTAAGGGATACTCATCGTACGAACTGGATAGCAGATGCTTGGATTATGGGGCATAACTGCTCCCACGTCCCAGCTTCCTGGTAGGCCTGCGCTTATGCGCGACAACACAAGCCCTGCTATTCCACCATCGATGTAAACTATCCATTAGAAGTCATAGGCACTCCCGTCGACGTATTTCATACCATACACACATGGTACGTCAACGGTTTTGAACAAAAGGATAACACAACATGCCTCTAAGACACAAAAGATTGAAATAAAGTTGCAAATGGCCTTCACTAAGGCAGAAATAGCAAATACAATCATCCAGAGGACACCTGTCCCAACATAACATTCATTACATCAGCGGAAGCAATCAAAGGTGTCTGGGTACAGACAAATCCAACAGGCTTAAGAAGCCGGAGAAAATAAAGAAGACGAAGCCCATCCACGTAGGTCCTGGATCCAGCCCTGGTCCAGCTATCTACTCGTCTGCAGTCTCGTCAAACTCCACGAAGTAGCCATCCTGGTGGTCATCGTAGCCGTAGCCGTAGTCTGCGTAAACCACAGCCCCAAAGGGGTCAGTACAACAACGTACTGGCAAGCAAGACTCACAGTTCACCAAAGTGTAGCCCGTCAACACCAAGCACAGATGCCTTGGGATCAACGGAAGAAAGGGTATGAAAGATGCTGCAACTGGCTGCACTAACCAACTACAGAACATACTACGACTTACGGTGTATCAGAAAGAGATAAGATAGCGTATCGTGACCAACTATAGCTAACCACCAAACAAACCCATCCTGGATCTCGCCCCTTATCCAAAGAAGCAATCCGAGGATAACTCACACAGTTGGTTAATGATGGATCAAGTTGTTGTGTCAATAAACCTATTACTAGTCAAGTTATCATTAGTTAGGTGTAAGTTGTTCTGAGTACTTGTTAGCCAGTACTTTCACCAAGTCAACCATAACCGCGGAAAACACGGCTTCTCGAGAAGATTTATCCCTGCAGGGGTGCACCAATTTGGCCGTACACGTAAGAATAACCCGCCAGATGGGAAGGCCTTTCCCACCAAGCGGGGCACTCAACACAATTCAACCTTTCCTCGCATCAAGCCCAAAGCACCACGTGATGTGCGTGCGCGGCTAATCGAGCCCCCCGAAGAAAAGGAGGACCCTCATAGCACTGGAAGACCACGCCGCCCTAAATGCCGACTACAAAAGTTCCACCCTGGCCTCGGGTTCGTACCTGCATATGCGTGCATCAAATGGAAAGCCCGAACTAAGTGTGGTGATTTGGACGAGATGCGTATCGAGTCAAATTGAGGGGGGCGCCCATACACGCTTCCCACATGCGGATAGTGCGCTCATCATGGATCAGTAGACAAGACCCTTTTCCTATTAGGGTCGACACTAGCAGGCCTCAAAACCACGCCGGGCCTCCTGCCGGTGCCTTATCAGCAAATTATTATTACCTCAAATTAACAGGTGTTGTTTAACATCGAGCCCCAGAATATAACAGATATAATAACAGAAAGTAACGGATAACAGACTCGAGCAAAAACAACCCTAAGCATGCTAGTAAGACACGGGCCCAAGCAACGGGGTTTTAGGACTGGAGGTGATGGCAATATCAGGGTTTAGGGTATCATGTGATAGGTTCGTAACAGAAACAACTACCACTATGGCTAGCAGAAAAGAACAACGGAAAGTATCGGTAACCAATGTTGAAAGGAACACAATGGTTCATGTGAGTGATAACTTGCCTGCAAACCCAGTAGCCGGGAACTGAGCTAGATCCTCAGAAGGGGTGTCGTAAAGGTCGTCGGTATCAACGTCGTCGTCTATCCGAGAAGAAGCAAACAAACAAGGCAGAAATATAAACAATCATCATCATGGCATAGTGCACAATCAAATATGATGCATGACAAGTTAATAGATGCATCCAAATAAACTAATTGATATGACAACACAATTTGATTTGGACACATATGCAACTTTGAGTTGCATGTGAAAAGCCCAAAGATTTTGGTTAGGTTATTTGTTTTCCAACTAAACAACAGGTGCTAGTGGTTTAGTATGATGCATGCAAAAGGAAAACAGCAAAATAACAACATTAGAATCAAATTAAAATAGGGTGTAGCAATTTAGAATTTTATTATTAATTTAGGGAATTTTTGGGTGCCTTAAAGGGAACACACAAGTATTTGTTGTTTTCAACCATTTAAATTGTTCAAAACAAATAACAAAGTTCATATTTGAAAAGAACATCAAATTTTAGTTGGATTACATGTTTCACATTTTGAAATTGGACTTAGGATTATTTAATTATGAATTAAACAATATTAAACAATTTTTTATTGAATTAAACAAGATTTAAATGGTTTAGGCAATTTTAATTATTCAAAACAGAAAACAAAAATTATATTTGAATAGGTTATTTAAAATGGTATGGAAAACATATTTTATTTGCATTTATTGGATTAATAAATAATTAGTTATGGAATTTACAAATTAACATTTGAATTAGTTAAGTTTGAATTTTTAAATACATTTGAAGTTTCCAAAACAGTACACAAATTGGATATTTGGAAAGTTTAGGAAATTTAGATCTGAAAACATATAAAGTTTTTATTTATTGGATTAGCAGAATGAAAGATATTAAAGTTTGAAATTTTGATTCAAATCTGCTATTTAAATTGATTTGGAAATTCAGAAATTCGCGCAGAACCTTTTGGTACCGAGGGGTACCCTAACCTCAGCCACTGCCCTGTGGCCCCTACGGCCAGCGTGGCGCGTGCACGCACGCGTGGCAGTGGGCGTCGCTGACTGGTGGGCCTTACCGCGCGGTGGCAAAATAACCAAAAAAAGGTTTGTGCTTGCGGGGGCTCGAACCCGCAACCACTCGCTGCGCGCACAAGGTGCAGTACCAATGCGCTATCTGAACTCGTTTGATAGATACGGGAACGGATTCAGGTTATAGTTCAACGCTGCGTTAACTGAAACTCTGACGAACAAAACATTGCTCGTCCGTCAGAACAGAGGGGCTCGCCGGCGTTGCGGTGATCGTGGACGTGCTCGCTGCTGTGGGGTGGTTGGACGCGTGCAGAACGTGTACGAGATCATGCGCAAGTAGCAGAGGGAGAAAGAGGGGTAGCTGGTGGAGCTCACCAGGAGGGGATCGAGGTGGCGATGGTTGCTGACGATGACGTGACGGAGGCGACGGCGGAGATGTCGTGGACGGCGGCGACGTCCTAGTGGCTCCTCGGGGACGCTCTGATGTCCAAAAGGGAGAGGCAACTGCGGGTGTTCGATTTTCGGGACTAGGTGGGGGAGTGGTGAGCCATGGCGACGTCGCGGTGGTCGGATTCAGAGGGTGTGCTCCGGTGAGGTAGCTAACAGAGAGGGAGGCGGCCGGGAGAGGGGCAAACGGCGGCGGAGAAGAGGGAAGGACGGCGCCTAGGGTTAGGGTAGGGCAGCGGGGTGCTCTAGGGTTCGTTTTATAGGCGTGGAGGCAGCGGTGCGGCCGCCGGAGTCGCGCGGGGGTGCGGTGGCGCCTCCGATGCGCTGCCGTACGGGGTGACGAAGACGATTAGAACATCCGCACGAATCTCCAAGCGTTACGCGCGGTTTAGTTGGGTTGGGCTGGCGCGCGCGTTAGGTTAGTGGGCTGGGTAGGGTTAGCTGCCGCGCGCGCTGCGTTTGCTTTATTTTTTTTTGCTCTCTGTTTTTTTTTTATCTTTTGCTTTTGGAAGAAAAACTTAGGTTTTAGGTTAGATAAAAATTTGGAAAAATTCAGATAGACTCCTTAGGCCAAAAGCAACCATTTGGCAACTTTCATTTTCAAAAATTTAAACATTTGATTGCTGTTTGAAATTTGAACCAAATTTGAGTGAAATGGTTAATATTAATAACATTAATAAAAACCACTATTCAAATAGGGTAACCCCTATGGTTTTTAAGTGATTTAAAGAATTCAAATTAGTGGTGAACTTCATGGATTCAAAAGTGTAATGATTTTGAGAATTTGTTTGACTTTGGAAATGGCTTTGGAATTAATTGTTTAAATTGGTTAATTGATTTAAGCAACAAATTAATTGATGAACATTAAGGAAAAATAATTGGAAGCAATTGATGTTTTTGATTGGCAATTCTTTATTTGAAAGATTGTAACAGACAAGTGTGAAAACAAAGGTTGATTAAGATTGACTTTTATTATGAAAACAATGCAAACAGAAATAACATGAGGATGATGACATGATGCATTGCTTAAATAGAACAAGAAGTAAAACAACTAGGGTGTTTTCATACTTGGATGTTACAAAACGCCCCCCCTTGAAGGAATCGCGCCCCGAGATTCCTACGGAGAAGTGAAAAGGTCCGGATACTTCTTGCGAAGATCCTCTTCGGTCTCCCACGTTGCCTCTTTATCGGAATGATGCGACCATTGCACTTTCAAGAACTTGGTGCTCTTGTTGCGAGTCTTACGCTCGGTCTCATCGAGAATACGAACAGGGTGCTCCTCATAAGATAGATCATCTTGCAGTTTGATGGAATCATGATCAACTGCACGATCTGGATCTTTGAAACACTTCTTGAGCTGTGACACGTGGAACACATCGTGCACTTTGGATAGCTTTTCTGGAAGTTCAAGACGATAAGCATTTTCTGCACGCCTTGAGAGAATGTTGAAAGGACCAATGTATCTTGGTGCCATCTTTCCTTTCACACCAAAACGATGAGTGCCTCTGAGGGGAGTTACACGGAGATATGCCTTGTCACCAGGTGCATAGGTCATATCCCTGTGCTTGCTATCATAATAGCTCTTCTGACGAGACTGAGCAATCCTGAGATTGTCACGAATGATACGAACTTTCTCCTCGGCTTCCTTAACAATGTCAGGGCCTAGGAGTGAACGTTCACCAGCTCCAGACCAATTGATTGGACTCCTGCATCTGCGACCATACAGTGCCTCAAATGGTGCCATGCCTAGGCTTGCCTGGTAGCTGTTGTTGTAGGAGAATTCACCATATGGAAGGCAATCCTCCCATTTCATGCCAAAGGAGAGACCACATGCTCTGAGCATATCCTCGAGAATCTGATTGACTCTTTCGACTTGCCCCTGAGACTGAGGGTGATAAGCTGTGCTGAACAGAAGTTTAGTGCCCAATGCTTCTTGAAAGCTTTTCCAGAAATGAGAAGTAAAGATACTTCCACGGTCTGAGCTTATTTCCAATGGAACACCATGAAGGGGAACAATCTTTGCTGTATAGAGCTCTGCTAACTGGCTAGCTGAGATAGTTTCCTTGACAGCGAAGAAATGAGCTACTTTAGTGAGACGATCAATAACAACGAAGATTGCATCGTTGCCCTTTTTGGACTTTGGAAACCCAGTAACGAAGTCCATTTCAATCATGTCCCACTTCCACTCAGGAATTTTCAGAGGTTGGAGTAGACCTGCTGTTTTCTGATGGACTGCCTTAACACGTTGACAAACGTCGCATTCAGAAACGTATTGAGCAATTTCACGTTTCATGCCAGGCCACCAATACAGAGTCTTAAGATCCTGGTACATCTTTGTACTTCCAGGGTGAATGGAGAGAGGAGTTTCATGAGCCTCCTTGAGAATGATATCCTTGAGACTTTGAACCTGAGGAACTGCAATGCGTCCTTCAAAGAACACAGTTCCTTTATCATCAATTGAGAAGGACTTGAATTTCTCCTTGCCTTCCTTGATGTGCTCAACCATCTTCTTGATTTCAATATCACGAAGTTGTTCAGAACGAATCTTGTCCTCGAGAGTTGGACTGGCTGTCAAGCTAGCAAGGTATCCTTCAGGGACAAGACCAAGGTTCAGCTTCTGGAATTCTTCATGAAGTGGAGGTTGGCTTTCCATTATCATGAGATTATTGCAATAGGACTTGCGACTGAGAGCATCAGCCATAACATTAGCCTTGCCTGGAGTGTAAGAAATGGTGAGATCAAAGTCTTTAATCTTCTCAATCCATCTCCTTTGCCTGAGGTTTAGATCTGGTTGAGTGAAGATGTATTTCAGACTCTTGTGATCGGAAAAGATTTCAGTTTTGTTACCCAACAAGTATTGTCTCCATTTCTTGAGGGCAAACACAACTGCTGCAAGTTCAAGATCATGTGTGGGATAGTTTTGCTCATGTGGGTTCAACTGACGTGAAGCATAAGCCACAACTTGGCGTTCTTGCATAAGAACTGCTCCTAAGCCTTGGAGAGATGCATCACAGAATATCTGGAAAGGCTTGGTAGTATCTGGGCCAACCAGAACTGGGGTAGAAGTGAGTTTAGTCTTCAGGAGGTTGAAACTCTCATCACACTGTGGAGTCCAAATGAACTTTTTGTCCTTCTTTGTGAGATCAGTGAGAGGTTTTGCAATCTTGGAAAAGTTTTGGACGAAACGACGGCAATAGCTAGCCAAGCCAAGAAAACTTCTGACTTGCTTCACCGTCTTAGGGGGTTTCCAATCAACAATTGCCTTAACCTTTTCCGGGTCAATGGCTATGCCTTTGGCGGAGATGATATGACCAAGATATGCAACTTCTGGAATCCAGAACTCACATTTGGAGAACTTGGCATACAAACGATGCTCGCGAAGTTTCATGAGAGTGAGACGAAGGTGTTCTCCATGCTCTTCCTCGGATTTTGAGTAGACCAGAATATCATCAAGATATACCACAACGAACTTATCGAGGTATTCATGGAACACAGAATTCATGAGTCTTGAGAAGGTTGCCGGTGCATTGGTGAGACCAAAGGACATGACGGTGTATTCATATAGACCGTAACGAGTGGTGAAAGCTGTTTTTGGAATATCTTCCTTTCTGATCTTTATCTGATGGTAACCCATCCTCAAGTCCAACTTTGAGAATATTGAGGCTCCAGCAAGTTGATCAAAAAGATCATCGATACGAGGAATTGGATATTTGTTCTTGATGGTTTTCTCGTTGAGAGGACGATAGTCAACCACGAGTCTTTTTGTTTGATCCTTCTTGGCAACAAACAGAGTTGGGCAACCCCAAGCGGAGGAACTAGGCTGAATGTAACCTTTCTCCATGTACATATCAATTTGCTCCTTCAACAACTTCAGTTCAGGAGGAGCTATCTTGTATGGATGCTTAGAGATTGGAGCAGTACCTGGTTCTAGCTCGATCACGAACTCAACTGCTCTGTCCGGAGGCATCCCTGGCAATTCTTCTGGAAAGACGTCAGGGAATTCACAAACCACCGGAACATTTTCAAGCAGAGGTAGAGGTTTAGCATCCAGGGTGTACAGCTGAACAGAACTTGATTCACTTGGAGAATAGACTATCTGGCCGGAAGGGTGGAACAGAGTTATTGACTTCTTAGCACAGTCAATCGTAGCTTTATTGGCCTTCAACCAATCCATGCCAAGGATGACATCAATGTCAGAATTGCCAAGCAGAATGAGGGAAGCAAGGAATATGTGACCTCCAATCAAGATCTGATTCTCATGACTGATCTTGGAAGTTTGCATAGTTGCTCCAGGGGAGTTTACTACTAGCGGGGAACCCAAACCAACAAAAGGTAGTTTAACTGCTGTTGCAAAGATCTTTGACACGAACGAATGCGATGCTCCGGTATCAAACAACACTTTAGCTGGGTTAGAGTTTACGGGGAATGTACCGAGAACGACGTCAGCAGCTTCCTCAGCTTTGTCGGCCTTGATATGATTCACCCTCGCGGTCCTCCCGACAGGCCTGTTGTTGGAGTTGAAGGCTTTTGCCGGGGGAGCACGAACCATTGCCTGGTTGGTGTTGGGGCGAGGAGGTGGTGGAGGTAGCTGCTTCTGAGTGCACTTATCAGCGTAGTGCCCAGTCTCCTTGCACTTGAAGCAAGTGACGACACGAGGAGGACCTGGCCTTGGCTGACCCATAGGAAACCTCTGACCCTGCATCTGAGATGGGTTGGGTGGGCGGGGACCAAAGCCTGGAGAAGCTTGGGCATTTGGAGCCCTAGTGACAGCATTGTTTGGCACCCAGATGCGGCGCTTCTGCGGAGGGGTGGTCATGTTGGAGGAGGAACCACCCTCACGCGAGTGCTTGCGCGACTCTTCGAACGCCTTGCGCCCATTCTCCTCATTGAGCGCGGTGTTCACGAGCTCCACGAAGTCCTTGAACTTGACGTTGGTGAGAGCGTACTTCAGTTCCGGGTTAAAACCTCGGCGGAACCTTGCCATCTTCTTGGCTTCAGTGGACACCTCGTCACCGGCGTATCGAGCGAGACGATTGAACTCGTTCTGGTAGCCGAGGACGTCAAGCTTGCCCTGTTTGAGAGAGCAGAATTCCTCACGCATCCTTTCCATGAGACCATCCGGGATGTGGTGCTTCAGGAAGGCATCCTTGAAACAACCCCAGGTGATAGGATAGCCAGCTCTCATGGTCTGGTAGTTCTCCCACCAGGTAGCTGCCTGACCCTTCAGTAGGTAAGTGGCATACTTGACCTTATCTTCCTCAGCAACATGAGCAATCTCCAGAGCCCTGTTCATCTCCCTGATCCAGTCATCCGCATCCAGAGGCTCACGTGTTGCCACGAAAGCTCTCGGCCCCAGACTCAGAAACTCCTTAATGCTGACTCGCGGAGCATTCTGGTTGTTGTTCTGGTTAGCCTGGATCTGGGCCATCTGAGCCACGACCTGAGTCATCTGAGTCAACAGCTCCGTGAGCGGAGGTGGTTTAGGCATGGTGTTCCTGGTTGGAGGCATCCTGAACAGAAAATGCATTTTAGCACAACAATAGAACAGGATAGACTTGGTAACCGAAAGATAGATTATTCCGACGCATGAATAGATAACCAACAGGTACATCATCACATGTTCAAATACATCAGAATATCCAACAGACCAGTACATGGTTCGAATGCCACAGGATAACTAAACATAGCTAGGAACGGATACATCGGTACTCCCATGCTCATCACGCAGGACGGCGGCGAGTAGTACGACGAGAGATACGGTGCGGAGGAATCCCACGGAAGTAGGTATGACGACGATCCACGTAGAGCGGGACTGCTCTGAGAGCAACTCTCGGTGTGGTGAAGTAGAAAGCGTCGTCTCCCTGTGCTCCATAGCGGGGAATCCCTGTGTAACCAGCTCCAAGGTCGAGAAGTGGGCCTCTGATCGGCTCGTAACCTCCAGCATCTGGCAGCGGTAACCCAGCTGTCTGAACGCAACGTGCAAAGCGCTCATCTCCAACAAAGTCTGTGGTGTACGTCGCCAGACGAGTGAGAGCCAGGTGGAGCTGCTCCCTGACTGAGGCTAACTCCTGAGAAAGTGTGGAAGCAACTGCGTCACTGTGCCTCACGAACTGGGCAGTGGTGTGCAGCCTGGAGCTATCAGACTCGTAGGTATCCAGGTTGCTGTGGAGAGTGAAGTGAACTCCCGCCGACGTGATGTAACCACGGGGGATGTGACGATAGATAGAATCGTCAAACCCCCAGTAGTCAGCACGGAGGACGGTGAGACTCACGTAAGAGGCCTGCTGCACAGCCATATCCACTGTGGAACCTACTGCCTCGTAGCGGTGAACAACGCTCCTGCCATCATCCGACAGAATGTAGACGATAGCCCGGTAGCAGGTCTGGTCAAACTCTCGCTGCTGCTCGTAGACCTGGTACTCTGGTGCCCAACGGAACCCCAGATAGGTAACCATGTCTCTCAGCATCTCTGGATAACCGGCGGTGCTCTCACAGCGAGTCATCCGAACCACCTGCGGGTAGAACCTGAGATCCATCTGCAGATGATTTGGGAGGTTTTGATTAGACTCCGGTAGAAGAAATGAAGTGGAAAACAACAGCAAGGTTTCAACGGACGAAAGGTTCTTTAGAAGAACAGGATATCGAAGCAACATCGGGAAAACGAGACCAAAAGTCCTGAGGTACTAAGGAGAACCCAAAACACGAGAAATCCTAACTTGAAAGTTTAGGTGAGAACAGAAAACAACGTTGCACTTCCTTACCAGAAAAGGGTGGGTGGGGAAAGAAGAAAAATGGCAGAATTCCTACTCTCACGCTTCATTTTTCCTATATAGCTACAAAATAGTTTCTAGACTCAACTGCGACCAGTAAAAAGGGATCCTACAGGCAGACAGGCTCTGATACCATTTGTCGCACCCTGGCTTCTAAGGGATACTCATAGTACGAACTGGATAGCAGATGCTTGGATTATGGGGCATAACTGCTCCCACGTCCCAGCTTCCTGGTAGGCCTGCGCTTATGCGCGACAACACAAGCCCTGCTATTCCACCGTCGATATAAACTATCCATTAGAAGTCATAGGCACTCCCGTCGACGTACTTCATACCATACACACATGGTACGTCAACGGTTTTGAACAAAAGGATAACACAACATGCCTCTAAGACACAAAAGATTGAAATAAAGTTGCAAATGGCCTTCACTAAGGCAGAAATAGCAAATACAATCATCCAGAGGACACCTGTCCCAACATAACATTCATTACATCAGTGGAAGCAATCAAAGGTGTCTGGGTACAGACAAATCCAACAGGCTTAAGAAGCCGGAGAAAATAAAGAAGACGAAGCCCATCCACGTAGGTCCTGGATCCAGCCCTGGTCCAGCTATCTACTCGTCTGCGGTCTCGTCAAACTCCACGAAGTAGCCATCCTGGTGGTCATCGTAGCCGTAGCCGTAGTCTGCGTAAACCACAGCCCCAAAGGGGTCAGTACAACAACGTACTGGCAAGCAAGACTCACAGTTCACCAAAGTGTAGCCCGTCAACACCAAGCACAGATGCCTTGGGATCAACGGAAGAAAGGGTATGAAAGATGCTGCAACTGGCTGCACTAACCAACTACAGAACATACTACGACTTACGGTGTATCAGAAAGAGATAAGATAGCGTATCGTGACCAACTATAGCTAACCACCAAACAAACCCATCCTGGATCTCGCCCCTTATCCAAAGAAGCAATCCGAGGATAACTCACACAGTTGGTTAATGATGGATCAAGTTGTTGTGTCAATAAACCTATAACTAGTCAAGTTATCATTAGTTAGGTGTAAGTTGTTCTGAGTACTTGTTAGCCAGTACTTTCACCAAGTCAACCATAACCGCGGAAAACACGGCTTCTCGAGAAGATTTATCCCTGCAGGGGTGCACCAATTTGGCCGTACACGTAAGAATAACCCGCCAGATGGGAAGGCCTTTCCCACCAAGCGGGGCACTCAACACAATTCAACCTTTCCTCGCATCAAGCCCAAAGCACCACGTGCTGTGCGTGCGCGGCTAATCGAGCCCCCCGAAGAAAAGGAGGACCCTCATAGCACTGGAAGACCACGCCGCCCTAAATGCCGACTACAAAAGTTCCACCCTGGCCTCGGGTTCGTACCTGCATATGCGTGCATCAAATGGAAAGCCCGAACTAAGTGTGGTGATTTGGACGAGATACGTATCGAGTCAAATTGAGGGGGGCGCCCATACACGCTTCCCACATGCGGATAGTGCGCTCATCATGGATCAGTAGACAAGACCCTTTTCCTATTAGGGTCGACACTAGCAGGCCTCAAAACCACGTCGGGCCTCCTGCCGGTGCCTTATCAGCAAATTATTATTACCTCAAATTAACAGGTGTTGTTTAACATCGAGCCCCAGAATATAACAGATATAATAATAGAAAGTAACGGATAACAGACTCGAGCAAAAACAACCCTAAGCATGCTAGTAAGACACGGGCCCAAGCAACGGGGTTTTAGGACTGGAGGTGATGGCAATATCAGGGTTTAGGGTATCATGTGATAGGTTCGTAACAGAAACAACTACCACTATGGCTAGCAGAAAAGAACAACGGAAAGTATCGGTAACCAATGTTGAAAGGAACACAATGGTTCATGTGAGTGATAACTTGCCTGCAAACCCAGTAGCCGGGTACTGAGCTAGATCCTCAGAAGGGGTGTCGTAAAGGTCGTCGGTATCAACGTCGTCGTCTATCCGAGAAGAAGCAAACAAACAAGGCAGAAATATAAACAATCATCATCATGGCATAGTGCACAACCAAATATGATGCATGACAAGTTAATAGATGCATCCAAATAAACTAATTGATATGACAACACAATTTGATTTGGACACATATGCAACTTTGAGTTGCATGTGAAAAGCCCAAAGATTTTGGTTAGGTTATTTGTTTTCCAACTAAACAACAGGTGCTAGTGGTTTAGTATGATGCATGCAAAAGGAAAACAGCAAAATAACAACATTAGAATCAAATTAAAATAGGGTGTAGCAATTTAGAATTTTATTATTAATTTAGGGAATTTTTGGGTGCCTTAAAGGGAACACACAAGTATTTGTTGTTTTCAACCATTTAAATTGTTCAAAACAAATAACAAAGTTCATATTTGAAAAGAACATCAAATTTTAGTTGGATTACATGTTTCACATTTTGAAATTGGACTTAGGATTATTTAATTATGAATTAAACAATATTAAACAATTTTTAATTGAATTAAACAAGATTTAAATGGTTTAGGCAATTTTAATTATTCAAAACAGAAAACAAAAAATATATTTGAATAGGTTATTTAAAATGGTATGGAAAACATATTTTATTTGCATTTATTGGATTAATAAATAATTAGTTATGGAATTTACAAATTAACATTTGAATTAGTTAAGTTTGAATTTTTAAATACATTTGAAGTTTCCAAAACAGTACACAAATTGGATATTTGGAAAGTTTAGGAAATTTGGATCTGAAAACATATAAAGTTTTTATTTATTGGATTAACAGAATGAAAGATATTAAAGTTTGAAATTTTGATTCAAATCTGCTATTTAAATTGATTTGGAAATTCAGAAATTCGCGCAGAACCTTTTGGTACCGAGGGGTACCCTAACCTCAGCCACTGCCCTGTGGCCCCTGCGGCCAGCGTGGCGCGTGCACGCACGTGTGGCAGTGGGCGTCGCTGACTGGTGGGCCTTACCGCGCGGTGGCAAAATAACCAAAAAAGGTTTGTGCTTGCGGGGGCTCGAACCCGCAACCACTCGCTGCGCGCACAAGGTGCAGTACCAATGCGCTATCTGAACTCGTTTGATAGATACGGGAACGGATTCAGGTTATAGTTCAACGCTGCGTTAACTGAAACTCTGACGAACAAAACATTGCTCGTCCGTCAGAACAGAGGGGCTCACCGGCGTTGCGGTGATCGTGGACGTGCTCGCTGCTGTGGGGTGGTTGGACGCGTGCAGAACGTGTACGAGATCATGCGCAAGTAGCAGAGGGAGAAAGAGGGGTAGCTGGTGGAGCTCACCAGGAGGGGATCGAGGTGGCGATGGTTGCTGACGATGACGTGACGGAGGCGACGGCGGAGATGTCGTGGACGGCGGCGACGTCCTAGTGGCTCCTCGGGGACGCTCTGATGTCCAAAAGGGAGAGGCAACTGCGGGTGTTCGATTTTCGGGACTAGGTGGGGGAGTGGTGAGCCATGGCGACGTCGCGGTGGTCGGATTCAGAGGGTGTGCTCCGGCGAGGTAGCTAACAGAGAGGGAGGCGGCCGGGAGAGGGGCAAACGGCGGCGGAGAAGAGGGAAGGACGGCGCCTAGGGTTAGGGTAGGGCAGCGGGGTGCTCTAGGGTTCGTTTTATAGGCGTGGAGGCAGCGGTGCGGCCGCCGGAGTCGCGCGGGGGTGCGGTGGCGCCTCCGATGCGCTGCCGTACGGGGTGACGAAGACGATTAGAACATCCGCACGAATCTCCAAGCGTTACGCGCGGTTTAGTTGGGTTGGGCTGGCGCGCGCGTTAGGTTAGTGGGCTGGGTAGGGTTAGCTGCCGCGCGTGCTGCGTTTGCTTTATTATTTTTTTGCTCTCTGTTTTTTTTTTTATCTTTTGCTTTTGGAAGAAAAACTTAGGTTTTAGGTTAGATAAAAATCTGGAAAAATTCAGATAGACTCCTTAGGCCAAAAGCAACCATTTGGCAACTTTCATTTCAAAAATTTAAACATTTGATTGCTGTTTGAAATTTGAACCAAATTTGAGTGAAATGGTTAATATTAATAACATTAATAAAAACCACTATTCAAATAGGGTAACCCCTATGGTTTTTAAGTGATTTAAAGAATTCAAATTAGTGGTGAACTTCATGGATTCAAAAGTGTAATGATTTTGAGAATTTGTTTGACTTTGGAAATGACTTTGGAATTAATTGTTTAAATTGGTTAATTGATTTAAGCAACAAATTAATTGATGAACATTAAGGAAAAATAATTGGAAGCAATTGATGTTTTTGATTGGCAATTCTTTATTTGAAAGATTGTAACAGACAAGTGTGAAAACAAAGGTTGATTAAGCTTGACTTTTATTATGAAAACAATGCAAACAGAAATAACATGAGGATGATGACATGATGCATTGCTTAAATAGAACAAGAAGTAAAACAACTAGGGTGTTTTCATACTTGGATGTTACACATTACCAACCGGGACTAGTGCCCCTGTTTCCACTAGTGGAGCCGTACAAATTACAAACACCGGCTCCGAGGTGCATATATAGATATGTTAATTAATGAAGCATCCGTTTTCTATATACATGTATTCACAGCCTTTATATTTTTAGCCATCCGGTTCAAGCATATCAACCGGAAAAAAGACTAAACGAGGCGCAACAAATAAGCTGAAAGATACAAAAAGATATAGGATCGACACGATCGCAGCAGACGGCGCACCCGAGCTTCCCGCTGATGTTTCCCAAAAATTTGTGAAGCAATGCGGAGTGCTAGTTAGGGATCACATCTCGATCACTGTTCATGAGTGGAATCAGGCAAAAGATCTGCGGAGGCAAGGAATTTCATATGTCAGCAAAATAGCCAAAGATCATCTTTTCTTGAAGATCTTGTCTAATTTCAACTTACCCTTGCCGGAGGTGGACGAGAATGAGGCGGATGTGAATGAGGCCGATGTTACTAAAATGAAAATTGAGATACGGGAAAAGGTCAAGGCGAGGACCCTGAAAAAGATGGCCGACTAATTCAAAAACTGGAAGAAAAGATTGAACCTTGACTATGTTAAGAAGGGCAAGACTCCAGATTTCACTCAAGGGTGTGAGAAAATAAAACCCTTATGGGAAGATTTTGTGAAGTACAAGCTGTCAGAGAATGAACAGGAAAGGACAAAAACAAATGAGAAAAACGCCGCCAAAAAGGTATATCACCATGTTATGGGGCAAGATGGCTACAAGGGTTCCAGTCCCAAGTGGGAGAAATGGGAGAACGACATGCTTCAGCTGGGGATCACTCCCGAGCCGTTCTTGTGGGTCGAGCAAACAAGGTCATGGTTCTACGGGCATGGGGGCACGTTGGACGCCGAAGGAAGTGCAATCTATAACCTAAGGCATAAAGAGAATCCTCTGCCCATAGAAAGTCTGAGAACCGCAATAAAGGACGTTAAAGAGGGGAAGTTCGTGCCAGATAGAAAGAACGACGAGCTCACACGCGCCCTCGGGAATAAGGAACACGTAGGGCGTACACGAGGCATAAAAGGCAATCCTCCGTGGAGTACTGCGTTCGACGACACCAAAAAGAGATACCCCGATAGAAGTCGTCAACGGAAAAAGGACGCGGAGGCAGCTGAAGCAGAGATTCAGGCAAACTGAAGGCGTCAACTTGAAGATCAGATAAAGCTGACGCAGGATGTAGCAAAGAAGCAGCAGGACCAAATTAACACACTTAGCCAGCAGATAGTGTCACCGGCGTACCACACATGGTAGAAGGTGAAGTCGAGGCTACCGGCGCCGCACATTCTCATCGGAAAAACAACGTTGCGTCCACGCAGCTACCGGGTGATGATGCACCGCCGACGATTCACCCGGTGGATGATATCCCGGAGATGACAACCTGTGAGCTCCACGTGAAGGTCGTCAATATAACCATCAAGGCGGCGGCCGGCTATGTCTTACCAATTGACAACAAACCAACTCACCATAGTCTTCCGGTTCCACAGGGCTACGCTTTTGTTGGGGTCGATGAAGTTGTCAACGGATTCGAGCAGGTAAAGCTTGATTTCCCTGAAGGTCAAGACGAAGAGTTGACTGAACTCGGAGAAGCCAAGAAATTAACCGTTCTATGGCTAAAGGAATGCATTGTGCTCCCAAATCAGACGGCAAGGCCATCGAATCCTCGCCATTCTCCAGCGCAACAGTCTCTAGCGCGGTCGTCTTTGCCATGCATGCCGTCTCCAGCGCGGTCGCCTACGCCATGCACGTCTCCACCGCGGTCGCCTACGCTGTCGCGTCAGCCTTCTCCATCGCGGTCGCCTACGCCGCCGCGTCAGCCTTCTCCGTCCACTAAGTTTCTGCGGAAAAGTAATAGATCACCCAAACGTCAACGGTCACCACTCCCGAAGGTACCAAAGGAGGTACCCAAGTTACCTTACGACTATACTACTGAGGAAAACCAGAAAATCGCAAGGGACGAATACGAGGCGTGGAAATCGAAGCGGAAGGAGAAGAAAAAGGCAGATTTCCCCGAGACCGAAGAAGATATAGAACGAGCTTGGAAAATGGTGAAGACTCTTCATCAACCCGAGCCGAGTCTGTCATCTGACTATGACCGCTCTATTCTGAAGTCACACCAGGAAATGGTGCGGTCGACGAAGAGTAGTAGCGCAAGCGGGAAAAGTGGGAAATCAGTTGCCCAGCTCGGAGAGCAGAAAAACAATCCATGTCCCCACTCAAAGTGATTTCCAATACCCAGGTGGGGCCGAGCACTAATATTGCTGACGAGCAAATTGATCCGGAGTTTATAACACTGTACACAGACAGGGCAGCTGCTGCGGGTTTGTCCATTGTTGAGTATATGCAAACAATAAACTACTTCACCGAAGCTGAATGTGCGTACAAATACCAGTACGGGAAGCCTCTCGTCAAACCCGAGGAGATAAAGGATCTACGAACGAAAATGCGAAGAGTGCATAGTTGGTATATGGAAGCCGCTGAGAAATCTCGGGACTGGATATGTCTCCGCGTTAAGGACGAGCACTACGGGCATGGAGATGGATTGGTTATGATTCAATTTGAAGAATTGTTTCAGTTATTCCAGCAGCAGGCCCTCGACAAATCTGTCGTTAGTGCCTATTGTCTGTAAGTACTTATTTCTCTAGCTCACCTCGTTCATTGCATATTCATATATATATATATAGTGCACTCATATATTATAATTGCAGAATGAAGATTCTCGAATGCAAAAGAGGTGGAATCTATGATATTGGGTTCATTGATCCACATTTTGTTAATGCAAAGACTCTTGAGCTATCTGCCAAGGATACAGAACATAATATTCTGAGGGAAATAATGTTTCACCAACACTGACGGGAAATACTATTTCCTTACAACTTCAGGTTAGTGTTACTGTGTTGTACACATTCTGTTTTCCTTACTCGATGTTCACTGTATAATTGATGAGTTCTGCGTGCGCAGCTACCACTATATTATGCTAATCTTCCAAGTTGACAAACGAAAAGTAATGGTAATGGACCCAAAGCGTAAACCCCTAGCGATGTGGGCGGACATGCAGGAAATGATCCAGCGGTAATTTCAATCTTTATTAATTTCAGTCTTTATATATGACACTATATCGACTACTTTGTTTCGTTTTCGGATATCAAGTAATTACTAACTCTTTTTATTCTTTTTTTCTCGGGTAGCGTTTGGAAGAGGTTCACAAAAAAGTATCCCGGTGAATGGAAATCAAAGGTTACATTTGATGTTGTGCAAGTAAGTACTATCTAGATCCGCGCGCATCTCCTTTATTCTAGTGTCGGTACCATTATCATGGCTGGTTGATTATTATTATGATTGAAACCATTTCTCGTAAAGTGCTTGCAACAAGGAGACGGAAATCACTTGTGTGGATACTACGTTTGCGAGTTCATTCGTCAGACGACATGTCCCAAGGGCAGAAATTTAAAGCAGCTACATGTACGTTAGTCGTCAATTCTTCTTATTACCATCTATTTTAGTTACTTACTTTCATTAATATATATTGACCACTCTTCTTTATATTAGATCGAACGGATCCGGGACGGTCTTCTACCAAGGGACCGCATACGAGCAATTCAGGAGGAAATTGCGGGCTTCTTAGATGCAGAGGTCCTAAATGTAAATGGAGAGTACTATAGCCCCAGTTGGAACTGAATTCGATTTTGTAATTCATTCCATTGGTCATGTAATATGCTCGATATACTTTGCTTATGTAATATAAGTGGTCATTCTTTTGCTATATATATGTATTACGTATTCACTCGTGGGATCCGGGAGCTCCGGGGAGGGGCCACCGAGGCTCCTCTCTTCTCGTGGGATTCGGGAGGTCCGGGGAAGAGCCACCGGGCTACTCTCTTCTCCTGGGATCCGGGGAGGGGCCACCGGGAGGTCTGGGGATCGCAAAAACATAAAAAGAAAAATAATAAACACAAAACATAAAAAATCTGCCGCGGCAGAAGTGGCATGCATCCCGGTTCGTGTTAAGAACCGGGACTAATAGCCCTGGCCAGGTTCGCCACGTGGTACGCCCCATTTGTCCCGGGTCCTAGCACAATCGGGACCAATGGGGGAGAGGCATTTGTCCTGGCTGGCCCATCCCGGTTGCACAACCGGGACAAATGGGTCTTACCAACCGGGACTAGTGCCCCTGTTTCCACTAGTGCCCGTTTCTGGCCCACAGTCATTTCTTTGCCGTGTGCATGCACACGGTAAAGGACTTTTTTTATTTTTTCATCCAAAATAGCTTGTTAAATTTATAATTACAAAATTTAATTTTATTTATCAATTTATAATAAATACCCTTGTTTACCCTAACACAAGCATGCAACTAGTTTGACATTTCTACTCCCTTTTGACGCCGTTACCGCGTGTTTTCCTATAAGTCCGGTATTTCTCCAACAGAGGTAGGGTTTCACCGGAGGGGGGCTACGGAGCGTCTGGATCCCAACACAGGCTATGGGGTGTCATACCATGTTAGTATAGGTGTGTTGTGTACTTTTGATGGCAAAGATTGCACTCCGGGGTGTGGGCCTCTAGCACACGGCAACGACTGACAGGTGGGTCCCACACGTTTCCGTTCCCGTTTCGTGTGTGACCAAGTGGTGGTGGGGCCCACTTAGTTTCTTTGACGTGTGCCCGATGATATGCACACGGCAAAGAGGTCTTCACCGTGAAAATCTCTACCGTGTAATCTTTGTCGTGTGCCACGACGAAAAGCACACGGCAAAGGCTTTGCCGTGCGTTTTGTAGCATTTGCCGTGTGCTTTCGGCATACGGCAACGAGGTTTTCTCCCTAGTGCATTGATTTTTTTACACCCGTTGCTGACTTAGTCAGGGTCTTAGCATACATATACACGTGTTGATTTTACATGAGATTTTGTTATATACATATGTGGTACTTTGTTTAAAAAAAATCAAAACTAAACAGTACAATATAATCTGCTTGACAGATCTCAGCATGCAACTTTGTTAGTGGCGTGCCTGCACGCAGAGCGGACCTCTAGATCTAGAGCAGGGAGCTCAATTCTCGCAACCTAATCACCAGATTCAAACCCTCGATCCAAAAAGATAAATCGAATGAACACAAAAAATTGCAAGATCCAAAGGTAGGAGCTCGGAAACAACACCTCCATGGATGGATTCGCCTTCTTCTTTCTTGGCTCCGGCACCACACCCACAAGGCTTAAGGTGGTGATGCTGATTAGGTTGCTTTTATAGAGGGATTGGTTTTCCAAATTTTCTCCAAGTCCACCCATCGTCGGATTGGGAATGAACGTCCCCAATAAGTCGGGATGTCCAACTAGTCGTGGAATCACCGCGTTGTTAGAGCATCTCCAGCAGTCGCGCTATCCCGCGCGCCCGCGCGAAAAACGGTCAGTTATAAAGCGCGCTGGCCAGCGTGGCATGCTCCAGCAGTCGCGCGATAGGGGGGCGCGCGCGAAAAAAATAGAGCGCGCGGTCAAAAGCCCCAACCCGTGCTACTAAATTTTAGCTCCCCGTACAGAGCGCGCGACCAGGTGACAGCGCCCCCGAATCCCAACCGCCGAGCGGAAATCTCAGCGCGCGCTCGCCGCTGCCACTCCCTGCTCGCTGCCGGCATTGGAGAACTACTCCAGCGCGCCACCAACGTCCCCGTACAGCGCCGGTTTCGCTAACCCTAGCGTCGCCGCCGGACAAGGCGTCGCGCGCGGACTGTTCGTGGCGCCGCGGATAAACTCGAGAGACGGCTGTCCACCGCCGGCGCCCGCCCTTTCGGCGCTCGGCTCAAGGACCGCGCGCGGATGACAGCAAAAGCGCCCGCCCGTCGTCGCACCGACCGCGGCCGCCATGGCGAAGAAGACGCGAGCTTTGCAGGGGCGCAAGGCGCTCGCAGCGTCGAAGAAGCTGCCGCCACCTGCTGGAGCGTCGCCGCAGCCTCCACCACCACCGCAGCGACCGCTGGGAGCCACCGTCTTTGTAGCGTATTCGCCCGCGCGCAACGTGTTCGGTGAAATGACCGAAAGGTAATTTCGGTTACAAACTTCGGTGAAATGCGTGTACGATGAACTTGTCGTCTTCTAATTGCGTGTTTCTTCTTATTTGGTGTAGTGTTGATGATGCGTCCTACTTGGCAACTATGAACATGGAATCAAATCATGACAATTGGACTCAAGAACATGGTTCCCAACAAGATTGGTCTCAAACATATGGCTATGAAGAAGGTGATGAAGTCGATGAAGAAGGTGAGGGCATCATTGAAAGGAAAGGAAGGGGCACTAGCTACACTTCGCAAGAAGATGTGTAGCTATGCAAAACCTATTGCGTTGTTGGATTGGATGCATCTGTTGGCACGGACCAAATTAGATACACCTATTGGACGAGGATGAAGGAGTATTTCGATAGTATCAACACTATTCCGAAGAAGGATAGAACTGACCGCTCTGATAGATCTCTTCGGTCGCGTTGGTCACTTATTTCGACGGAGTGTCAAAAGTGGGCGGGGGTGTTGGCGGCAACAGATGCTATGGATCCAAGTGGAGCTAACGATGTTGATAGGGTAACTTTCTATGATCTTGCATTCTCTTGGCTATCTTTCTTAACTTTTCTCTTCTTGTTTGTAGGCTAACATTGCATAAAGCCTATATAAGGGAGCAGGCAAGAAGAACAAGAAGGGGAAAATATGCCATGGAAAGCCATTCACCTTGCATCATGCATATACATCACTAGAGAATGAGGAGAAGTGGAGGTCTCGTCCAGCTATTCGCAAGATTGAAGCAACGAAGAACAAGCAACTAGAAGGTGAAGATGAAGATGATGTCTCAAGTGGTGAGGAAGGCAACCGAAGCCCCACTCCAAACTCGGTTGTCCCGCCAAAGAGGCCACTTGGAAGAAAGCAAGCAAAGGAGAACAAGAAGAGGGGCGGTGAGGATCCCATCGAGTCACACATGAAAGCAAGATTGGAAGCAAACAAGGAGAGAAGGACAAGAAAGGAATCCGGGACGTTGGCGGAGGCGAGGACGGTGGAGGTGGAGGCGAGGAGGGTGGCGGCGGAGGAGAGGAGGGTGGCGGTGGAGGAAAAGAAGATTAAATGGAGGAAGCTACTCGCCGTCAAGAGTATGAGAGGAGCTTCATCTTCCTTGACAAGTCCAAACTTGACGCCGGGCAAAAAGAATATTTCAAGCTTTGTCGTGAAGAGATCTTAGCTCAAAAAAGGGCGAGTACCATGCCATATGGAGGCTTTGGTGGCCTGGGATCACCTCCACTTGGGGGTTTTGGAGGCACGGGAGCACCTTCACTTGGGGGCTTTGGTGCCATGGGAGCACTTCCACTTGGGGGTTTTGGAGGCATGGGAGCACCTTCACTTGGGGGCTTTTGTGCCATGGGAGCACCTCCACTTGGGGGCATTGGAGCCATGGGAGCACCTCCACTTGGGGGCATTGGAGCAAGTATGGGAGGACCAAGCGATGGGAACACACCACAGCCGGGTACATTCATGACTTTCTTGATGTCCCAAATGCCTTCTTCGAGTCACACCGCCACTGGTAGAAAATAGGGCTGTAGTCCCGGTTCGCCAGGGCCTGTAGTCCCGACCCAGCAACCGGGACTAGCAATGCGCGACTAAAGACCCCACTCTATAGTCGCGCCGACTGCGAACCGGGACTAAAGGCCCGTCCACGTGGGCGGGTGGCGGAGCCGGGAGGCGGAGGACATTTAGTCCCGGTTGGCCACATGAACCGGGACTAGATTTATTTCGTAATTTTTTTAATTCATTTGGTTTCTAATTATTTTTCGCACCTTTTTTCACTCCCTTTTTTCACTCCCTTTTTTTCAGAATTTGTATTATTTGCTTAGTGTCTAACTACAATTATCTCTAGTCAAATTACTTACTCATTGTCAAACTTCCCGCTCGGTCACCCATCCTCCCATTACTCTAGCACTAGCACGCTTAACTTCCGAGTTCCATCCCGTCCTGCATCCAAGTGTTTCGCACGCATGTATGTGATACTAGTATCATATCAATCCTATTAACATGAGACTCGATGCCACATTTCTTTATTGTCTGAATTTCAAATAAATCTTTTAATAAACAAAAGTAATGATGTAATTAATTATTTTGAATAAATAAATAAACTTTAACTTTTAATTTGTATTATTTCTAAAAATACAAATAATATATCAAAAATTAAGAAAAATAGAACTAATTCATTTTAAAATCTTAATAATACAAATAATATCTCAAAAAATTAAGAACAATAATACTAATTCATTTTAAAATCTTAATAATACAAATAATATATCAAAAAATTAAGAACAATAATACTAATTCATTTTAAAATCTTAATAATACAAATAATATATCAAAAAATGAAGAACAATAATACTAATTCATTTTAAAATCTTAATAATACAAATAATATATCAAAAAATTAAGAACAATAATACTAATTCATTTTAAAATCTTAATAATACAAATAATATATCAAAAAATGAAGAACAATAATACTAATTCATTTTAAAATCTTAATAGTACAAATAATATATCAAAAAATGAAGAACAATAATACTAATTCATTTTAAAATCTTAATAATACAAATAATATATCAAAAAATGAAGAACAATAATACTAATTAAATTTAAAATCTTAATAATACAAATAATATATCAAAAAATGAAGAACAATAATACTAATTCATTTTAAAATCTTAATAATACAAATAATATATCAAAAAATTAATATAGAAATAATATCCAAGTCATTTAAAACTATAGGAAACAAAAATAGTTTTATGAACAACAAAAGACAAGTGATAACTAAATCACAAATAAAATAAGTCTCACACATAGTTTTATGAACAACAAAAGACAAGTGATAACAAAAGACAAGTGATAACAAAAGATATCCATTACATAAGTCTCACAATACGGAACATTACGTAACAAAAGATATCTATTACATATATATACTAAGATAACCCATTACATGCATACATCTATGGCTCCGTCGAGTAGATGCGGAACAACTCGTAGGAGACATATGCATCTATGGCTGCATACTTGACGTTCGTCAAGTCCAGTGGGGTCTTCTGCCAATAACGGTGATTCTTCGAGGGGAAATCAGACTTCATCCTTTCGTAGCCCTCGTGGATCAAGGCAGTTGCCATGACAGCCATCCCGATCTTTGGCCCCTTCAACTGGATAAGATTCTGAAGATCAATGTAGTGATCTTCAGGTATCATAATACCCAAGCGCATCAACTTCGGACGGTCTTGCGTGATGTCAACGCTGCAAAAGTCAAACCCCATGTTGACAAGAAAATCAACAAGGGCCGGACAATACTTTGAACTACTGCAACAACAAAAATTTGATACGTGTTAGATATGTTGCAACACATGTATTCTTCACATGCAACAAAAAAATCGAAGATGCAAGATTGTACGTGTGCGTTACCTTGACCATTGGAAGATCAACACGGACTCCTTGAACGCAATCTGGATGACGGCAACATCCCTCTGATTCGTCGTATACTCTAGATCAAGCCCGAAGAACCGGTGTTCATCGGGAGAGGCGTCATAGAGATTGGTCAAATAACCAAGAGCACCGGGCAGCCTCTCACAACTGTTGGTGTAGCACACGTCGAGAAGCTTGCCGCATGGTGTGGGACCATTGTATTCTTCCCAAACTTCAGCCATGGTGTGTGCTTGGTGAAGATCGATCGAAGAGATGAGGAGGAAGACAGTACAGAGAAGAGAGGAAGAGAAACAGAGAGACTCCGACGCGCGCTGTGGAATGGCGCCCTTCTGCCTCGCTCGCGAAATAAAAACCGCCGCGTGGGAGGCGAGAAGTTTGATCCACGCCAACCGGGACTAAAGGACCAATAGTCCCGGGCGGCCAGATCAACCGGAATTAATGCCCTCCACGCGCCTCAACGCGCTTCCCAACCCGCGACGTATGACCTTCTGTCCCGGGTCTCCTCCCGACCCGGGACTAAAGACTCATTAGTCACGGTGCGCGACGTTTGGGGCCTTTTTTCTACTAGTGCGCCGACAATCAAGATGAGGAAGATGGCGATGATGATGATGCCAATGAAGAAGAAGAATAAGTTATCGTGTGTGCTTGTTCGTACACTATGGAGGCTATGAAGTTTGTTAAGTTTTAACCTATTTGAACCATGTTGTTGTTTTGTAGACTATGGAGGCAAAACTATGTTTGGAATTTTATGCATTTTGCTATGTTTGTGCGCCGGCTGGGCGCGCGCGCTTCGTTTTCGTGCGGCTGCATTTGCGCTCTGTGCGCGCTGCAAATGGGGCAAAGATAGCGCGTCTGCAATTGCAATTTATGTCGCCGTGTTGGAACAGTGGTCGCGCGTCGCTGGATAAGTTGTTTCGCGCGCGCAGCGATCGCGTGACTGCTGGAGATGCTCTTAATCCTTGCGTGATTTGTAACCCTCACTTTTTTTTCGGGGGTACCTAACTATCATGTTACCGATTCCTCAAATTTGTGCGCGTTCACCGGAAATTCTATCATGTTACCTGAAGACAGGCTTCTGTGGGCCGCTTTACTCGACTGGTAATCCAAGTGTCATCGGGACTTAAAAGGCCCTTGGCCCGTTCGTCCAAGCCATGCGAGTATGCCACCACCATCAATCTAGTAGCAACGATTCTTTTCCCTCAAGTTAGGGTTTCTTTTCCTCTCGCCGGCGACGGCATTGAGATCACTATTTTTCCTCCCTCCCAGCCATCTACGATTACGTCGTCTGGAGGCTGGTGCATGAGGGTTGGCTAGGGCTGACTACCGTGGTTTCTCTACCTCGGTTTTGGCTCGAGCGATGGAATCTGATGGGACTTCTGCGTCGGGTACGGCTGGCGAAACGGATCTGGAGGCACTAATGGCAGGCTTGGGGCTTAGAGGAGATGATTTGGACGTGGTCTTTGAAGAACAGGCTTCGATCCCGAAAGAGGAGACACGCTGGATGGCTCTGGCTCGTGTTCACATAGATCAAGAATTCAGCCATTATTGGTTTGCAAAGAATATGTGATCGGCATGGGACCTTGCCAAGGACGTTCGTATAAGATCTATTGAAGACAATCTCTTCATGCTGCAGTTTAGTTGCCTTGGCGACTGGGAGAAAGTAACAAAAGGGGGGCCTTGGGTGTTTAGAGGTAAAAGTGTGATGATCGCGCCTTATGATGGTTTTGCCAAACCCTCCTCGATCGAGTTGAACACGATCAAAATCTGGATCCAGATACATGACTTGTTGGATGGGTACAGGGAAATGGTGCCAGCCCTCGCAGCAAAGGTGGGGAAGTTCCTCGTCGGAGAACCAACTTCTCAGGATTTTGTGTGAAATTTCTTTCGAGCTAGGGTGGAGTTAGATGTTCGTAAAATTCTGCTGCCTGTTGTATCGCTGATTTGTCAAGGGCAGTGGCAGCTCTTTCGAGTCAAGTTTGAAAGGCTGCCTGATTGGCATTATGTGTGTGGCATGCTGGGTCACCTGCATAAGGAGTGTGGAGATGGTGTCCATCATCCTTCTAAATTGGTTTTTAAGGATCTCCGTGCTGAGTGGAGCATCCGATCTAACACGCAAGGTGAAGGAAGAGGAGGTGGCCAACCCCGCGGACGTGGGGGCGTTCTGGTGGTCGAATGGGCAGAAGTGTTGGTGAATCTTTGATAGGAAAATTCAATGATGCCTCTAATGAGGAATTAACAGACTTTGATATGCTTGATGGGGGTCTAAATAGAAAGAGGCCTTCAAACCCGGGTCAAAAGTTACTAACTGATCAAGCTATTTCTAGCACATTTAGTAATATAGTTCAGAAATTTACGCCACGGGGGAAGGAGGTTCCTCCTAGTCCTCCCCCGAAGAGAGACCCTAAGAGGGTGAAGAAGGATAAGAAGGAGGGTGACAATGATAATGATGATGATGGATCGGCGGACCTCGGCGAGGGGCACCGCCGGGAGCAATGAGTATTATAAGTTTGAACTGTCGTGGTGCGGGCAACCACTCGATAGTTCGCGAGCTCCGGGAGATCGCACAAAAGCATGCCCCCTCTATTTTTGCACCGTAGAAACTCAAATAAGCAAGTCACGTGTTGAAGGCCTAGTTCCTACTTTGGGTTTTAACCGTGCCTATGCAGTAGGGAGTAGTGGTAGAAGTGGAGGTTTATGTGTTTTTTGGAACGATGAAATAAAGATGGATGTTTTGGGTTATTCCAAGTATCATATTGATCTTGCAGTTAGTGGTGTTGGTGATAATTCTTGGATATTAACGTGCATTTATGGTGAAGCCCAAGTACAGGAGAGGCATAAAACTTGGGACCTCATGAAAAATATCAGTGCTACGAGCTCTCTTCCGTGGCTCTGCATCGGAGATTTCAACGAGGTTCTCAAGTATGAAGAGTTTGATGGTGTGGGACAGCGGACTGCTAGCCAGGTCCAAGGTTTTCGAGATGCGGTGGATTTATGTGGTCTAATTGATTTGGGTTTTGTTGGAAATTTTTGGACCTTTGAGAAGAAAGTTACAGGTGGATCTTACACTCGGGTGAGGCTGGATAGGGCTCTTGGATCTGCGGAGTGGGGAGCCCAGTTTCTAGAAGCCACTGTGACTCATTTAAATGCAGCGACCTCTGACCATAAACCGATCTGCCTCAGACTTCGAGATGTGGACATGGCGCAACCAAGGTCCAAGCAATTTATATTCAAAACTATGTGGGAGACACATCCAGACTTCAAGACTACTATTAACTCATCATGGGAGATTTCGGAAGGTGATGTAAGTGTTAGTGAGGTCAAAAATAAGCTCTACAAGTTGTCCATGACATTGCAACGGTGGAATGTCGATACTTTTGGATCGGTAAAAAAGGAGATAAAGGTCTTAAATCAAAACCTACAAGAGATGAGAGCGGTACCGGGCAGAACGGGACCTTCGCATGTTGAACTAAAAACAACAGAACGCCTGGTGGAATTATATCATAGAGAGGAGGTGATGTGGCGCCAACGGTCGAGGATTGAGTGGCTTTCATCGGGGGATAAGAACACGAGATTTTTTCATCATAGGGCAAATATACGACAGCAAAAGAATTTGGTGAAAACGTTGACAAACGCGAGTGGAGCTGTGGTCGCAGATAGAGATGAGATGGAGGCTATGACTTCGGATTTTTATAAAAATCTGTATACCTCGGATGGAGTAAATAACATGCATATGGTGTTGGATCATGTACCAGCTAGGGTCACAGGGGACATGAACACATTGCTATTGGCGGAGTACTCTCAAGACGAGGTCAAAAAGACTTTATTTCAGATGTTTCCGACTAAGTCACCGGGACCAGATGGTTTTCCAGCACACTTCTTTCAGCGTCACTGGGATGTTTGCGAGTTAGATGTTACTACGACTATTCTGAAGATCGTGAGGGGGGAGGAGAGTGCAAGTTGTATAAATGATACAATCTTAGTCCTAATCCCAAATGTATCAAGCCCGACTATCCTCTCACAATTTCGTCCTATTAGCTTATGCAACGTTCTGTACAAAATTGCGTCCAAGGTTATTTCAAACAGGCTTAAGTGTGTTCTACCCAGTATTATCTCCGAGGAGCAGTTAGCATTTGTACCTGGAAGGCTTATCCCATATAATATAATTTCGGCTTATGAGTGTTTGCACTTCATGAAACGAAGCAAAGAAAAAAAAATAGTCATTGTGCCCTCAAATTGGACATGATGAAGGCTTATGACAGGGTGGAGTGGGAATATTTGGAAGCAATGATGCTGAAGTTGGGTTTCGACCACAGATGGGTTTCAATTGTCATGGGGATGGTGAGACCAGTGACATTCTCAGTGATGTTTAATGGGAAAAGATTGGAGGATTTCAACCCTTCTAGGGGTATGGCAGGGAGATCCAATATCACCCTACCTCTTCTTAATTACAGCAGAGGGCCTTTCGTGCCTTTTAAAATCAAGTTCACGGTCATCGCATATAGATGGGATCAAGGTGGCTCCTTCGGCGCCCCGAGTGAATCATTTATTGTTTGCGGATGACAGCCTGTTGTTTTTAGGGTGAGTTCTTAGGGGGCGGAGGAGGTATCAAACTTGCTGAATATATACTGTCAAGCATCAGGGCAGCGGATAAACAATGATAAATCATCTATCTTTTTCAACAAGGGATGTACTCAACAATCAAGGACAGAGGTAAAAATTATTTTGCAGGTGCATAATGAAACTTTGAACGAAAGGTATCTTGGTATGCCTTCAGATGTTGGGGGATCAAAGAAAGGAACTTTTAAATATCTAAAGGATCGTGTTTGGAACAAAATTAAAGGTTGGTTAGAGAAAGTCCTATTTGCTGGAGGAAAGGAGGTTTTAATCAAATCAGTTGTTCAGTCGATTCCGGATTTCTCAATGGGTTGCTTCCGGTTACCTCAAGGTTTATGTGATCACATAAATTCCCTTATTCGTAAATTTTGGTGGGGGAGTAAAGAAGGCAAGAGGAAACACCATTGGGTATCTTGGGATGTTTTGACACTGCCCAAATGCTTAGGAGGGCTTGGATTTCGGGATTTGGAACAATTTAACTTGGCTCTTCTTGCAAAGCAATCATGGAGGATCTTACATGCACCCAACTCGCTTTGTGCAAAGATATTACGTTCAGTGTACTTTCCTGATGGCTCGATATTGGATGCAACGGTGGGATCTCACCCTTCTCAGATTTGGCGTTCGATTATTGATGGAAGAGATGTGCTGATGAATGGAATTATCAAGAGAGTGGGAGATGGGAATCGATTAAAATCTGGGAGCACAACTGGCTACCGCGGGATGCAATGTTGCGCCCTTTAGCATCGCTGATTAGCGACCCTCCACAGTTGGTCTCTGAACTGATTGATTCTTCAAACAAAACATGGAACTCTGTCCGGGTGAGAGAAGTCTTTCTTCCTATGGATGCTAATATTATCCTATCTATTCCGATATGTACTGCAACAATACCAGACCAATGGGCATGGCATTATGAAAGGAAGGGATAGTTTAGTGTGAGATCGGCATATCGTATGTTGGCTTCAACTAAATTTAATAGAGAGGGCTGGCTTGATGAGAGTACGGGCTCTTCGGACGGGGAAGTTGAAAAGAAAGCTTGGTCATCACTTTGGAATCTTAAGGTTCCATCCAAATTGAAATTTTTCGTATGGAGATTAGCACGCCAATCTTTACCTTCTGCTGATCTCCTGCATAGGCGCAATATGGCATCGACAAGCTTATGTCCTTTCTGTGGCTTGAGGGACTCTTGGAGGCACTCTCTGATTGAATGCCGTTTAGCTCGATGTGTTTGGGCATTAAGTGATGGGGACCTGGTTGAGCATATGTGTGCTACACATGATCCATCTGCCAAGGGGTGGCTGTTTACTATGAATGAATCCCTGCTCGCAGCGGATTTCAGTCGACTGGTGATCACTTTGTGGGCTATTTGGACAGCCAGGCGGAAATCAATCCATGAGGATATTTTCCAAAGTCCTTTGTCAACTCATGATTTCATTCAGTCTTACATGGAAGAACTGAAGATGCAGCCTTCTCCATATGTTTTGCCCCGACAACACAATCAACCCTCTTCGGATTCGAGGCAAGGCACACATGGTATTCGCACGTGGTGTCCCCCTCCAGGTGATCATGTAAAGATAAATGTTGATGCTGCCTTCCAGAGATCGGGGAACCGTTCCACCGCAGCCGCTATTTGTAGGGATTCCAATGGAGTGTATCTTGGAGCATCTGCGTTGGTTTTTGAAGGAATTTTGGATGCACCCACACTGGAGATTCTTGCCTGTTGTGAAGCTCTCAGCCTTGCAGATGACTTGCTCACGGATCGCGTCATTATTGATTCATATTGAAGGTGGCTGTTTCAGATATCAACACGGGAACTTCGGGCTCATATGGACTTATAGTTAAAGAGATCCATACTCGTTTATCATCTTTTAGTAGTTGTTCTTATATTTTTTAGTCTCGTATTAGCAATGTAGAAGCTTATATCCTTGCCGAAGTTTTCTTCGTCTTTGGGTTTGGGTCGCCATGTTTGGCTTGGCACCCCCGTGACAATGAGAATGTACCTATGAATAGTATGCAATAAAGCTTGGCAAGTTTCCCCTCAAAAAAAAATCAATCTAGAGCATCCATTCACTCTCCCCGGAGCCCAAGAAGGTTCTCCTCGAGAGAAGCCCAGTAGAAGCGGGTCCCTCACCCCGAACTCCCCTAGGCGACGCCTAGGGTTTTGCCTCCTCCGGCGGAATTCACCTTCCGACGTGAGTCTTTGATTCTTACTCGATCCCGAGTCGACTAGGGATTCCGATCACCTGTGTCCATCGGTTAGCCTGATCCATCTATATTAGGAGCAAGTTTCCTGAGAGGAGAACATCGGAAGAAAACCTAGCGACGGGAACCATGGCGAGCGAGGCTTCAGGTTCGTCGGCGCATAGCAGAACCTCGGGCGGAGATAGAGGGAAGGCAGTACCGATCAATGATCTCCTCCAACGATTGGACCTGCGAGAGGAAGAGGATGATGACCTGAATTTTGATGAGGAATTCTCACATGAGCAGATCGATTCCGAATTCTTGGCAATATGCCGAGTCCATACATCGAAGCCCTATTCGAGGGAGGCTTTCTACTCCTATATGCGCATGGCGTGGAGCTTGGCACAAGGAGTTTCGTTCGAGCCAGTTGGACGCAACAGATTTACAGTGAGAGCTAAGTGCCTAGGAGATTGGAATAGGATTATGGAGCAAGGTCCGTGGATCTTCCGTGACAATGGTGTATTGATCGAGAGCTACGATGGTTTCATGAATCCGCAGGATGTGGAGTTGAACAAGATCCCGCTATGGATCCAACTCAAAGATCTTCCAACTGCTTATAGAAGGACAGAGGTCCTAGAGGCCCTATGCAAACGTGTAGGCAAGGTCCTGAAAGTTAATTTGGCACCAAGGGGAGATGGAGAGCATGTGCGGATTAGGGTTGAGGTGGATGTCAACAAACCCCTCACAAGATTCGTCTCCATTACCAAGAATCAACAAAAAACTTTCTTCCAAGTATTCTATGAGAAGATACCAAAGTTTTGCTTCGTCTGTGGATTGCTGGGACACGTTCATCTTGAGCACGGCAATGGGAAGCACACGGAGGAAGACATGCAGTGGGGTGACTGGCTCCTGGCACCCCAACCTGAGTGGACGCCGTTCAGAGGGAATACAAACAGAGGAGGACGACGAGGAGGCAGACAAGGTAATAGGGGTGCTCACACCCCCTCGGGTTGGAGAACAGGAAAGGGGGATGACGATGATCTGAAAGACACAGGCACGAGCCCCTTAAAAAATAAGAGTGACATGGATATTGAGACTAACCCATCCTCGCGGAAACGGTTGGCCCTGGAGAACGTTCCATCTGATTTCGGCAACGCATCGGAGCGGGGATTAGTGATCAGCAAGGAGACCAAGGAGAGGGGAGAACAGCGCGGATCGGAAAGCGATACATCGACCCAGGGAAGCAAGAGACATAAAAGTGACACGCAGGCTGATGCGGAAAACGGAAAAATTATATCGGCGAGCTCCAATGAGCTCGACCGGGAGCAATGAAAATCGTGGGGTACAACTGCCGGGGTTTGAAAAAAACCCCGGCGGTGCGTTCGTTTCTGGATGTCCAGGAACGAATCAAACCAGATGTTCTTTTTCTGTCTGAGACGCATCTGGATAAAGCTAAGGCAGAAAAATTGAGGCGCAAACTCTCTTTTGATCATATGCTGATTTGGGAGAGTGACAGGCGAAGTGGAGGATTATTGATGCTCTGGAGAAAGGAGTTGAAAGTTACATCCTCGGAGAGACATAACAACTACTTGGATATCCGTATAGATGAATCTAGTGAGTCGGGATGGCGAATCACTGGACTATATGGAGAGCCAAGCACGGATCGGAAACATCTAACTTGGGAGTATTTGAGGGAACTCCATGGTATGGCTGATTTACCATGGATTGTCCTAGGCGATTTTAATGAAATTCTACACGGCGACGAGAAGGAAGGAGGGGCCCCGAGAGCCCAAAGGAGGATGCAGGGATTTCGTGATGCTCTTGATGATTGCAATTTATATGATATGGGCTACGTGGGCGACAAATTCACTTGGAGAAGAGGAAGAATCAGGTAGCGTTTGGATAGATCGGTCTGTAATCATAGATGGAACGATCGTTTTCCTTCGGCAGCAGTAATTCATGGGGATTTCTCGAGGTCTGACCATCGTCCGATAATTGTGGACCTGAACTACATGGAAGATCCTGCTCTTCCGAAACCCACTGGTTCGAGGAAGTTTGAAGCACGCTGGCTCCAGGAAGAATCCGTCGATGGCATTGTTGAACAGGCGTGGGCTGAGGCCCAAACCAGCGCGGTGACTAACCTGGGCCGGAAATTGGATTATGTCCATGGGGCATTGCATGCATGGGACATGCAGGTGTTGAAGCGATCACGTCGATCACTTCGTGATCTCAACAAGGAACTCAACATCGTTATGCGAGGGCCCCTGTCCGAGGAAGCTACGATAAAGCAAGGAGAAATTCAGTCTGAGATTGAGAAAATACAAGAGCAAGAGGAAATTAAATGGGTGCAACGGGCCCGGGCGAATTGGATGAAGCAAGGAGATAGAAACACTAATTTTTTCCATAATTTTGCTAATGCTCGCAGGAAAATGAATACGATTAATAGACTGGAGGATGAGGAGGGCAACCAGATTAATGGGGATGACCTCTCTAGCCATATTTCGGGTTACTTCAAAACCCTGTTTACGAAGCAATGTGACGAGTCAAATAATGAAGTGGTGAACAAAGTTAAACCCCGTGTGACTCCGGCTATGAATGAAATCCTATGTGCAACTTATACGCAAGAAGAAGTGAAGAAGGCTTTATTTAATATCGGTGATCTCAAGGCTCCCAGGCCAGATGGTCTTCATGCGGTCTTCTTCAAACGATATTGGGATCTAATTGGGGAAGAACTCACTACGGTGATCCTCAATGCTCTTAACACGAGAACTATTCCTGATGATTGGAACAAAACGACCATTGTGCTTATCCCGAAAATTGATAGCCCCTCCAAGGTAACTCAATACCGTCCTATAAGTCTTTGCAATGTTACTTATAAGGTTATTTCCAAAGTGTTGACAGCTAGGCTTAAAAATCTTCTTCCTGAGATTATTAATCCAAATCAGAGTGCTTTTGTTCCCGGGAGACTGATCACTGACAATGTGCTCGTGGCTTATGAATCATACCACGCGATCAAGAATAAAAAGAAGGGGAAATTCGGCACTTGTGCTATAAAATTGGACATGCATAAGGCGTATGACAGGGTGGAGTGGTCTTTTCTTAAGAAGATCCTTATTCAGCTGGGTTTTGACACAGGTTGGACCTCAATGATAATGGCCTGTGTTACCAGTGTCTCGTATTCGGTTCGTTTCAATGGAGGGGATACGGAGGGGTTTTCTCCTACCCGTGGTCTGAGACAGGGGGACCCACTGTCCCCATATTTGTTCCTCCTCTGTTCCGAAGGATTATCGAGTTTAATTAACGAAGCCGAAGAGAAAGGTGATCTTGTGGGGGTCAAGGTGTGCCGCAATGCACCGATGATCTCACATCTTCTGTTTGCTGACGACTCTCTGATTCTTATGAGAGCGGATAATAGTAATGCTTTGGCTCTGAAACAGATACTGCAAGCTTATTGCTCGGCCTCAGGACAATTGGTAAGTGAGGCGAAATCGAGCGTGTTCTTTAGTCCTTGTACTCTCCCGGAGACTCGGGAGGAGGTGTGTACCACTCTCAATATATTAACCGAGGCAATCACGGACAAATATCTGGGACTCCCACCATTGGTAGGTGTCGATCGGTCTGATTGCTTCCAACACTTAATTGACAGGGTGTGTGCCCGTTTGGCGGGGTTTAAGGAAAAACTCCTCTCTTATGGGGGGAAGGAGGTACTTCTCAAAGCAGTGGCTCAGGCAATCCCGGCGTATGCGATGTCGGTCTTTAGGCTTCCCAAACAGATAACAAAAGGGATCACAGATGCTATGACCCGTTACTGGTGGGGAGATGAAGATACTAAGAAACATATGCACTGGTTTGCATGGTGGAAGATGTGTATACCAAAAAATCGTGGAGGTATGGGCTTTAGAGATCTACCTTGTTTTAACCTGGCTATGCTTGCTAAACAGATTGGGAGGCTCCTCTGTGAGCCTAACTCACTTTGTTCCCAAGTGTTAAGGGCCAAGTACTACCCTTCAGGGGATATTCTCAATGCAACTCTGAAGAAGGGCTCCTCTTATACATGGCAGAGTTTATTCGCAGGGATCCAAACCTTCAAAAGAGGGAATATTTGGAGAGTGGGAGATGGATCTAATATAAATATTTGGGAAGATGCTTGGATTCCAAACAGCCCAAATAGGAAAATAATAACTCAAAGGGGCAATATTCTGGTTACTAAGGTGTCAGAACTAATTGATGCAAACTCGGGGCAATGGGATGAGGAGATGATACATAATCTTTTCTGTCCTTTTGATGCAGCGAGTATTCTCAAAATTCCCCTGGCAGTTGGTATGATGGAGGATTTTATTTCCTGGAATTATACGAAGACGGGTGTATTCTCGGTTAGATCCGCGTACCATAAGGAGTGGGATCATCAACACGGATCTAAGCTGGCCAGAACTTCTGGTCAAGGTAGCTCGGATGGTGGTGTTCTTTGGAAAAATCTATGGAGCCTCAAGGTGTCAGCAAAGGTGAAAATCTTCTCCTGGAGATTCATTCACAATACAATTCCTTGCAACTGTCTCCTGGCCAACAGACACGTGATCCCGTCAAGTCTTTGTCCAGTCTGTAAGATACATTGCGAGGACACCGCACACGTATTCTTCTCTTGCTCCCGAGTGCGGGAAATTTGGGAAAATTTGGGGTTATTTCCAACCATCCGAAGAGCCCTCAACCAATACCAAGATGGGGCACGTGTGTTTGAATATTTACTGAAGCAACCGGCCACTACTGCTCCAGGCTATGATGTCGGCCTTCGTGAGCTCATTGCCACGACCTGCTGGTACGCATGGTGGGAGCGCAGGAAAATCGTCCACGCCGAAGAAGTGTCGAAACCTGCTTTTTCGGCTCAGGCTATCGTTGCGTGTGCAACAAATTTCTCCCGAGCTCAAAAGAAAACAGCGGGAGTTAAGCGGGATGGATGGATCAAACCGCCTGAGGATTTTACTAAACTTAATGTCGATGCGTCTTTTTGCTTACAGGAGGGAAGGGGCGCAACGGGGGCGGTCATCCGCGACGCCCGAGGAGCGTTCATCGCGGGAAGCTGCTGTACCCTCCCTTACGTGCCCGATGCAGCCATGGCAGAAGCTAGGGCCCTAAAGGATGGGCTTATCTTGGCGGGACAAATGGGTTGCGCCAACGTGATAGTTAACAGCGACTGTCTCGAGGTGATCGAAACTATGGAGGCAGAGGGAAACTCTATCGGACCCTATGCTGCTATCTACGAGGAGTGTGCTTTCTTAGCTAGAGGTTTTAATAGGATTGTTTTTAGCTTTGCTCCGAGAGAAAGCAATGTTGTGGCTCATACTTTGGCTGCTCAGGCTAGTGATCAAGTTTTGCAGGTTTGGGTCGAGGATCCTCTCGATTGCATCAAGGGAGCCCTAGTAGACGATATCAGCCTTTTTTAAACACTTAATTGTTTTGGCAGTAAGCTCGCACTCTTTTCCTTACCAGGGTACCTTCGGGGACTGGAAGGTTTTTAATTTATATATGGATAATTCAAAAAAAAAAAAAAAGGTTCTCCTCGAAGGGGGACAAGCACAGGCGCCCCTGTCCTCGCCGTCCACGGCGATGGGCAACGGGTTCGACATCCGCAGCACTGCAGGCTGCTCGGCGACCCTCACGACTGCTAGGATTTCTGGTACAAGTACGGCGACCCCTCGCCGGAGCTTGCCGCGGCTGAGCCTTGGTACCGCCGGATCGGAGGCCCCGAGGTACACATATCTTGTCTCGTATCATCGATCCGCAATCAATTTCAGTTTGGAGACCATGCCGCTAGGTGCAACCCACTTAGTTAATTTTGTGGCTGATTAAGTTAATTTCTGCAGATTTAATTAGCAGGTTCTGGAAGGGGAAGGTGGAGGTGGAAGTGGCAGAGCTGAAAGGCTGAGCCGGAATTTATTTCAGGTAACCGAAAGAATTCATTAAGCTAGGAAACTGTCAATGTCTATTTTGTGCTATACGTCACTGTCAACGTCACATATGAAATGCCGATTATATTTTTTTATCTTCAGGTTCTAGAATCAAATCACCCCAAAAATGTTGGAGGTTGCAGGAGAATGTGGCGTGATTCTGTCAGGTATGCCCCAAGTTCTGAATCCTACTCTGTGGAGACGCTAAAACCACAGCTAGCTTTAGGCTGTGCAAGAAGTTGGGCACCATTAATTGCTAAGGGCCTGCAGCTCTCGAGGTAAACTACATATGAAAACGTTAAGCAAGAGAAATCTTGAATTTTCTTAGCAAAAGGCCGTAGTACATCTTCGAGCTTAAGTCCGGAAAGAAGCTGCTATGGCAGTCAATTGATCAACATTCCATCACGATGATACGAACATCCTGATCTCTGAATTCGCGATATTAATTTTAGAGTCTGTCTCTGTAGTTAGAATGAAATCAGGTTGTGTTTGTCTCTGCTTGATATGAATATCAGAGTCTAGTAGAGCAATTCCCTCTTACAACTAATTAACCTGATGCACCAGCAAGCATAACTCGGACATACTGGTCCTCTTTGGTCATTTCAAAGTTGGTACAGTACTAGAGCTATTTTATCTGATCTGAAGAGGGTGATTAATGTGGACTAGAAGAGGTCTCGAGTCAGAGGGCATCGTGCTGAGTAAACACGGGTTACAGCTGATGTGGGTACTGGGTATATGGATGATGAGACTAATAGGGGAAACAGTGTTCGGGTGCCGAGGGAGATCTGCAAGCGGGTGTCTGCCCCGCAAGATGCAGGTGACGCGATGGGGCCTGACTGTGGTCTCAGCGTCAGGGGAAGGAAAGCAGGCTTTATATTGATGGCATGAGATGCACTCTAGGATATGACACTGGCCTTTATTTCGGAGGATTGGTGCATCTCCCTTCTAATTGATTGTAACAATTGACAATAGGAATTCAACATTTTTCTTACAGTTTTTGTATAAGCATAATAATCTGCTGACTAAACATGACAGTACACAAGTTACAGATGGTAAGATATAAGTATGAGCTTATACGGTGATATATTACAACTAAGAATCCCTTCAGTAGTAGCACAACTGTACTGGCAGTGCGTGTTGTGCCTTCAGAACATGTCACATAATCCGAAAACATTTACATATTTTACTCCATTTCACCAGAAGACCTGCTGTGAATCCAACGCCAAAGCCTACCCCAACAAAGAGAAACAAAATAACATCAACATGATCTCTAGATATGTTAACTTGTGCCTCATTTGGATTACTCAAATTACCACATGGCTTCGACAGAGGAGGTCCACAGAGCTCTGCATTCCCTTTATATGAAGTGTTGTCGAATGTCGCAAACTGACGCAACCGTGGTATACTTCCCTCTAGCATGTTTTCGCCCAAGTTTAGGGTGCCAAGAAATGTTAAATCTGTTAATTCTTGTGGAATCTTCCCATAGAGCTTATTCCAGGACAAGTCTAGTGATTCCAGCTCATGCGTCTCACCTATTTGTGGTGGAATCCTTCCTGTAAATGCATTATGTGACATGTTCAATATATGCAGTGACACTAACCTTCCAATTGACTTAGGAATGTCACCATCCAATGCATTATTTGACAAGTCAATTACAATTAAGGCAGTCAAGATTTTTTCAATTGTCATGTATTGCCCTTTGTACGTCATTGCAAGAACATCATGGTAGTATGAAGCATACCACATCTGATGTTCTAAGATATTTCCTGTGTTATTGAACTTTGCCATCATATATTCGAACCTCTCAAACCATAGTGGATCCAAATTTCCAGAGAAGTTGTTTGAGGCTATATCAAATATTTGTAACTTTGAGAAGTATTTCCCAAATTTTCTATCTTTCTGAAGATAACCAAGCGAGCCATAGAACTGGTTGGATCTCAGAATGAGGACACGGAGATCAGAGAGCCTACCCATCCAAGACGGAAAAGTATCAACCATCTGATTGTTTCCAATATCAAGAACCTCCAAGTCAACACAGTTGGAAAGAGACCTAGGCAGCTGGCCTTGCATCTTATTGCCGTATAAATCTACTGTCTGAAGATTACAGTGCTCTCTTATATTATTAGGCAACGTTCCCTCAAAGTTATTCTCCCTCAAACTTAATATAAGCAAGCTGCCATCCTCTATCAGGCATGATGGTATCAGCCCACTGAAGTTGTTATATGATAGGTCAAGGACATTGAGGTTTTTTGAATCACAAAGGGAATTTGGTATATGCCCATTTATGTTATTTTTGGACAATCTGAGATAAGCTGTTTGACCAAGATAAGCAGTGAAGTTTGCCATAACAGAAGAGAATCTATTGTTTGAATAATCCAAGAATATAGTGGTACTAAGATCATCCCTTGTTAGGTTTGTCATAGGGAGCATTGGGATCATGCCTTGTAGTCTATTGAAACTGAGATCAAGATATTCCAAACGACTGTTTAGGGGAACATATGTACTGAGTTGCATATATGTGAACATGTTGTGTGAAAGATTTAAATGTCTAAGGCTATCATAAAATGTCTCCCATATCCATTTGGGTATAGCCCCACGTATTTTGTTGTTTGAAAGGTCCAATATTTGGACATGATTAACATGCATCAAGAATCTAGGAATTATTGTCATGTTGCAAGATGCAAGCTCTAATCCCAGGAGTTTAGGGAGTAATGGTACTGTGGATTTCTTGCCTTCTCCATCCAAGACAGACAATCTGTTGTCCGACAGAACTAATGAAGTCAGCCTCCTTAACTTACAAAGTGAACTCAATTGTACTAATCCTGTTAAATCGTTTGACCTAAGATTCAGGTCCACCAAACTCGTGAGTCCACCTAACTCTGGTATCACTCCAGAAAGTTGGTTTGAGCTAAGATCAAGGTACACCAAGCTTGTGAGTCGAAACTCTTGTATTGGTCCAGAAAGTTGGTTTGATGAAAGATCCAACCTTAACATTGCCGGAGAAGCATATAGGGATGTTGGAATCTCTCCTGCAAATAGAGTTAATATGGTTCTACGTTAGCATTGCAGTGAATACAACATAATGTTTTTGAGAGAGTAGTTAAACATGTCAAGGTCATTAACCTTGTTGTAATATAGTGTTAAGAGCATCCAGCATTGGATGGTTGTATGTATCTATGAGTGATAGCTAAAGCTTGAGAGGTTAGATGTCACATCCACTTATACTCTATTCCAGAAGAATTAAGGAAGTAATATCCATAGATGTCACATCCACTAAATTATAGAAAACAATTAATATCCTTATCCATGATGGTGTCCACAACCTTGGAGCTGTTGTCTGCTTTTCATGTTGGGGAGGAAATGGAGAAGTCATGTTGATTTTCAGTGCAATGTTGACCAAAATTTGAATTGGGCATTGATCTGCTTTTCTAGTCAGTGACACTAAATTTAATTTGGATTCTTACTATTATCCAATGAAATTATAGGTTTTACTAAATCTAGCTTGCAGATTTTCTGTTGGGAAGGGTGAATGGCTTGCTCCAGAATTCTAATGTTGGCGAGGCATTTGCTAACAGTAGCATGTCATCGTTTTTTTAGCCAAACTTTATTACAGAATCTCTTTAGAGTTTGATCATGTGTGCCATTGGTACTCTTCCTTCATCATAAGCCTAGCTTTTGTTAGGAGCAAATAAATTTCACAGTTATTATTAATGACAAAGAGATGCACGTATCAATTTTTTGTTGTCTGGTCTTCTTGTATTTGTACTTTGAAAATTTGCAGTATGAATCGAACCTTACCTCTGAGGTCATTGTGCGAAAGATCCAAATAGACAAGTTGAGTCAAGTTGGCGATTATACTTGGTGTTCTGCCAGAAAACCTGCAGCTCTTTAATACCAAGACCTTCAATTTGCTGAGATGTCCAATTTCTGTTGTTATTCGACCTGATAAGCCACTATCGGAGATTTCCAAGCTTCTTAGTTTCTTGAGATTGCCAATTGAAGATGGTATTGTCCCAGAGAAGCCACAGTTAGAGATTTTCAAGGAAATCAACTTGGTGAGGTTGCCAATTGATGGTGGTATTTCCCCGAAGAAGTCAGCGTCAAATATTTCCAAACTTATCAAGTTAGTGAGGTTGCCAATCGAGGGGGGCAATCTCTTGGAGGACCAGTAATTATCAAGTGTTAAGCTTGTCAAGTTCTTAAGGGTACTAATCCATGAGATGAATGGTCCTAACTCCCCCAATAAATGCGCAGTAGAGAGCTGCAAGTTCTGCAAGGAGTTCAGCTGGTTGAACAACAAACCAGTAGACTCCATAGATATTGACATTCCATCAATACCTAGCGTCCTGAGAGTCAGGAAGCTGCTAAAAGAGCTCAGCTTGATACTAGAGAAATTAGTATAATGTATATTAAAAGTCTCCAAAGAAGTCCCATATGGAGATTCTGGTAAATGTCCTGAGAGTTGATAGTTGCCTGACACATCAAGTACTCTTATGTTCTTGAGTTGAAAGATTCTCTGAGGAAACCAATCACTGAAATCGTTATACTCGAGGTTGATCACAGTAAGGGACTTTAGGCTTCCCAGGGAGGAGTTGATTGGACCATGGAGCTGGCAGTTTGACATGCTAAGAACCTCAAGATGGGGGGTAACATCACTTAGAACGCTGCACCACCCTTCACTACTAGATATGTCCACTCCGTCAATGTAGAGCTCCCTCAGATTGGTGAGGTTGGCAAGTAAGGTCTCAAAGCTGGGCTCTTGCAGCATCAGATTGTTATAGCCACCCAACAGAGCATAGCTATCATGCAGTGAAGAAAAATCCAATATATTAAGGCCTGTGAGCTTGCTGATGGTGATCGGAATCTGACCGTAGAAGCCAGAATGAGAAAGGTTGAGGTGAGTGAGCTTGAATAGCCTCTCGAAGCCAGCTGCTGGAATTTGAGATCCACCAAAATCATTCATGCTGAGGTCGAGGTAGCGCAGGGAGGTGAGGTTGAAGAGCGCAGAATTGCAGCCATAGCTGTAAAGGCCACGGCCACCAAGGTCAAGAGCAGTGACGTGGCCGCCGCCATATACATCGCTATCACAACCTACACCTTCCCAGAGGCAGCAGTCAATACCAGTTTGCCATGACGGCAGGGTGGTGGTGGAGTAGTCGAAGATGAAGGACTGCTTTAGTTGGAGAAGTGCTGCAGCCTGATCTGGTTGACAGAAAGAAGAAGCTGTGGCGTTACCATGGCCATGAGCATAGTCATCGTAAGTATATGCAGCTACCGAGTAGAGTTGTATCAATATGAAGAGGGGAAGCAGGAAAGTGGCAGAAGCCATTGGTTTGTTCAAACTATGTACTGCAACACCACCCGCGAGAACTATATAAGCCATCACATAATCCATTCTTTCCAACAAATGCCATCGTCTCAGCAAAGAGCTGGATATGTTTGCCGTCTTGTTTGCAAACAGAGGTGTTGCCATGATGGAAGAACCTTCCTGCTGAAAATATTATTGATCACCATGTTAATGACTTTGAAGCCAAGCTTTTCTGACCAAATCTTCACTCTTGGGCTTCAGAGGTTAAGTCAGGATAAATAGAAAAGGCTAAGTGGGCGTACAGGTCAATAAATGTTAGGTAGAATTCTAGGGGGTCTTTTGGAACATCTGCTTGGCCTGTCTAGTTGTTAGTTTGCATATACTCCCTCCGTCTCAAATTAACTGTCACAAAGATAGATAAAAGTGGATGTATCTAACACTACAGACCTATACATCAACTTGTGTCCATCTTTGTTACAGTTAATTTGAGACGGAGGGAGTAGTATATAATAACCAAGACATCACATGTTTTTCATTCAAAAGGTTGATGCGTCCTCTGTTTTTCTGCCAAGAATCACTAGCAATCAGACCTATGACTTTTTCAACTATAGCGGCCCATGATTTTGATATCTGCAGGCAAAGGTGACACTGCCATTCAGAATCAGCGTTGAATATGTGTTTCCTTCTGTTGTGCACTATAGTTAAAGTCAAGCAGAAAAGTTTGATGTTACAATTAATTATCATGACGGCCTTAGCATAACCCAAATTGAATGGTGATCTTTGACCGCATCACCAGTTGGATCAAACACGGCACAGTGTAATTGGATTGGTGTCAAGTGATACAGAATAAAGAAATAACGGCCGGCAAGGTGTTAACATGATTAATTAGTATACAAGGTGGAATAGTGTTCCTATTCTTCACATATGAACTTAAATTTTATCATTTTGTTTTCACAGAAGATGTTTTTTCTAATTTATATTGTTATAATTTTCGCATGTTCAACTTTACAGTATCAGACCTACATAAATAACCTGGCGCTTGTTAGATTGAGTTTCAATTTGCAAGAGTCCCTATAAAGAAATAAAGCATGAAACCTGCAGTTACACATGTAGACAGTTTTACACCGGTAATGTAGTGTCTAATTCCTTGTATATTTTGTACGTGGTGACACTCAGATGCCGCATGTAATTGCACGCGTCCGGGTTCTCGGGTTTCTTGAGGTAGTGCAGCACTGAGTTTTCCGAAACCTCCGTGGAGATGCTAAGATCGCGTCTGCAGGGCGTATTTGAAGAAGATGCTGGGCACTATTAATTAGGAAAGTCTTGCGCTACGGAAGCAGATTCTTAATTTGTTTTCCGGCCATGCGTATAGTGTTGTACAGAAGAACCTGGCAAAAAGAACAGCGCACATCTTAGTCATTGAGTCGTTTTCCGTATTATTTTCCACTGAAAAGTAGCGCTCATGTAGCTTATTTTCTGTTTTGAGCGAGACATTGGTAATGTGAAGCAGTTAGCACCATTTTTTGGTGGTTACAGGTGGTGACCACGGCTGTAATCTGTATCTGATCAAGATGTTTCATACTGCATTTAGTTCGTCAGCAGGGTGGCGACTTTCAGGTTCACCCCACCAGAGAGCTTGTGGCTGTCTACTGCCAGCAGCGGTCCTGAATTCAGTTCACTGTTGCCAGAAGCATCCGTGAATCACTTCTGTTACTGATTCCTCAATACTGTACGTCGTAAACATTATTCCGCTTGGATAAGAAATATTTTCCGCCATTCATGCAGGATTTTCAGCAGGAGGTGAACTGGTCCACGAAATTTTCCGAACGATTTGCCTATTAAACTCTGAACCATGCCGGGTTTGAATTGTTTTTTTTTCTTTTCAAAATGGGGATCTCCCTTAGCTCCAAGAGGTCAATAGCTTCCATAGGATCACCACCTTTTGGTTCCAGCTGCATACAAGGGACTGACAAGATGGCCGGATTCTCTTCAACAAGACGGGGTGGAGAAACTTCTGCATGGAGCACTATCTGGTCAAGCTGTGCTATTGATTCCAAGACGGATCACGCGCAACAACTTGGCGATGACGCTTACCATTGATTTGGTCAACTAGGTAGATAGAGTTTAATGAACTAATCTGTTAATGTTGCATGAACTACTTTGTTCTGTGTTAAATGGAACTATTTGTGTCAATGATGAATAACTTCGCTCATCCCTCTTTTTTCTTTAACTTCTTTTATGGCAGCCCCTGCAAATAGGGGATAGTGAACTATTGTACTTAAGATAGGTGGCATCCACTTCCTCCATTGTTATTAGTTCCACACATTGTCCTCGTGTATTATGTCATGTTAGAGCATCTCCACTGGCGAATGAAAAAAGGCCCCCAATCTCTAAATGTTGCGATCATACGTATCTACTTGCTGCTTTCGCATACATTCATCTCAGCATCTTAGGTCAGCTTCACAATCGTGCTCTAATATTATATGGGAAATGCGCAATCTTGCTAACCAGTTTAAGGAACAATTCTCTAGATCATCATGTCAACATCAAAACCTGTATCCTTTTATTTAATCTTACCTACAGCCAAGTTATTCCCCATTCAGCATTACTTAGGTGTTTTTAAAGGTTAAGTTTCATACTCAAGGACAATAGCTACCCATGCTGACAACCGTGCTTTAGAATTATTGGTGCATGCCGAATCTGTGAAATCAAATCCAAAACACAAGCTGGTAACAACAGAATATTATAGATGGCAAAACACAGTGGGTATCAACATTTTGACATCTGAATTTGCAAACAGACATGGCACACCAGCTGAAAATCGAATCAAACCGTGCCCCTTTTTTGCTGAATATATTATTCATGTAGAGTCGAACAGTCGAACAAATTTCTGTGACAACCACAATTAACTTGATGATGCACACCCCAACAATATTCGGATTGAACAGCCATCTCTGTCCGCCTCAGTTTGTCATGTCAGGCTTATTGTGCTGTATGGATTCCAGACACTCTTTGGCTCTGTGGACCTTCGACTGGAGATAAAAGCTTCCGCTCTTGGCATTCTTCTCAAACATTGTATTGTACTTCTGCAAAATATTTGAAAATGGAATAATCTATCATCAGCATGTCTGTAAAGCAACTGGCTACACATGTAGTTCCAACAATCTTAACTGTGATGATGTCGATACAGAGAAGATAAAATGACAGTCCACATGATGTTGGCAGTGGTTAACACTCTGCTATTTAACAAAACCAGTTTTTTTTAATATGAAGCAAATTACTGTACATGTTGTAAGTTTCATGAATCCCATGGAGACTGGAGAGAAACCTATATTCATGCCAATAACACAAAAAATAAATAATAGTTGATAGAATATAAAGATCAGCTTCTATTGTCACACACACCTGCAGGATCTCCTCCCAACTTGTCTTTTCACTGATACCTAATATTTGCCGGGCTTCTTGCTCAGTCATGGACTTGCTAGCCTTTCGAATACCGTTCACAACTTCCTGGGCAGCTCCGCTACTATTTGCATCTATACGAAAAAATCAGGAATGATTAGTTGCATCCAGAAAATTGCATGTTGCACAGGAAGCTGGTCAGAGAGATGTTTCTATCTGTCTAAGCTTAGCAAATTATAATTACAGCAGAACTGTGGCATATATAGGATATGGTTAATGCAGTTCCATATCAGTAATCACGGACAAATTTTAGGGAGATGCTAAACTACTGTATAGCATACCTATTATCTAAGCAACCAAAGGAAAAGAAACCAACCTCCAAGGTAGCAATTATAATTACATCAGAACTGTGGCATATGCAGGATATGGTTAATGCAGTCCATATCAGTAATCAATGCCAAATCCGAGGGAGATGCTAAACCACTGTATGGCGTAGGTAGGCAAACAAAGGGCCTTGATTTAAAGGCTTGGGTTATGTCTATAATGCTGGAAATTCACGGTAACTGTGCAGAAATTTCACAAGAGCCGTTCCAAACAGGATAAGTACTAAATGATTACTGACGCTGCTAAATGAATACCATATGTACATCCTCCGATGCAAAATGATAAGTACTAAATACCATAGTGGCAGAAACAAACATACGAGGGAAACTCAACACATGATTTTCAAATAACAAACTTCTTAGCACCGTTTATTCACATTTTAATAACAATGTAGCATTCGAGACTATGCCCATCATTATGTCTGCAGTAAAGCAATACAATAACTAGTATCTTTTGGCATGTCATTCATAAAAAATAAATTCAAGGGAGATGCTACACAATTGTATGGCATAGGTAGACAAACAATGGCCTTGATCTAAAGGTTTACGCTTTGCCTGGTATTGAATGCATAAATTTCTCGAGAAAAAAAGTGTCAAAAGGGTCAAATGAAGCAAAGAGGAATCAAGTGTTGATTAACTAATCAAATGAGTTCTAACACTGCCAACTAATCAATTTAATCAAGTGTTGATTAACTAATCAAATGAATTCCCTGTGTTCATTCGAGTATGCAAGATGACAATAAGCGCTCAATACCATCGTTGGCAGAAAACACATGGTTATTTAAAAAAACGAACTTTTCAGCATCGCGTATTTACATTTTAACAGCGTAACATTGCAGGCTATGCCCATTTAAGCCTACACCTAGACAATACAAATGCCTATTACCATCATATCACCACCGCTCAATTTTGGACAGCAAGGGACACTACATGTCCGAGCTTATCGTCCTCACCAATACGCATCAAGCAAATACGGCCATGGATTCACATTATCATGGACAAGGCAACCAACCTGACAGAAAGCACATATATTTGTACAGGGGGGGGGGGGGGGGGGGGGGGGGAGAGAGATAGAGAGAGGACTCACTGACGATGGCTTGGCGGTAGGCCTGGACCATGGCCCTGCCCACGACGGTGCTGCCCATGACGAGGAGGTTCGCAAGGAGCCTTCCGGCCTGCCGAGAGCATCATCAGCAACGCGGTTCATAAGAAAGGCCGCAGCAGGGCTCAAATCGAGGAACAGATCAAAAACCGGCGCACGTACCATCTCGCTTTACTACTGTCTCTCCCTCCGGCGACGGCCGCGGTGACGACGGTGGAAACCCTAGGCGGGCGCGGGTCGTCTCGTGTCGAGGCAGGCGCGGCGCCCCGTGCGGGCGGGCGGGCGGACCGCGGGAGGTAGGCCGCGCCGGGGAGGCGGGTAGGGGGGTGAGAGGGACTCGCTCCCTCGAAAGCTTGACGCCGGCGGCACAGGTGGCGGCGGCGGCGAATCGCGCTGGTGGGAGAATCGGGTTTGGCTTTGGCGAGATGTGAGGATGAAGGGGAAGCGAGTCCGGGCTTTGTGTGCTGGGTTTGGGTCTTCGTCTTGGGAAGCAAGAAAGACTATCGTGGTGGGCTTCTGAGTGGGAGAGTGGAAGTCGAGTGCGCACTTGCGGAGCTGGCCCAATTGAACTGTGCATGGGAACGGCTATTTGGGGGCCCAGATGATTATCTCTCTTATAAAACCAAACTCTTTCCTAACCTTTCGAGAGAAGATCGTGTCAAGTGATTTTGGCGGGTTTCGATTTCCCACGGGATGACACGCATTTATTTTTAGATTCGTTTTTCAAAACGAAATATCTCCAGAACCGTATTTTGAAATTACGAACCGTTTTCATATTTGACTTCCTCGCTTCTAAATCTTTAAAACTAGTCCCATGTTGATAGATTTCGAGATTTTTTTTTTGACTTTGTACACCTTGTTGTATATTCTTTATACTTTTGGTAGCACGCGCGTGTGTACACCATGTACATCATGTACATCTAGTAGCAGCGATGCTCGGCTTCGCCTCGATATTTTTTTACGGCTCGGCTTCGCATCGATAACCATTTATAAAGATTTTGAAGAGGGTACATAGGTTGTTGTGTGCATTGGTCGAAGCGTGCATATGTCGTAGTGTGTGCTACGGCTCGGCGTTGTCTCGTACTACCGCTCGGATTCGCCTCGAACAAAATGCCTATGGCGTTTCATCTAAAAAGTACACACGTGTTATTTTCTGAAAAGTATTAAAAAGTTGTTACAGACGTTATTTCTAAAAGTATACATGTTGTTTGTGAAAGTATAAAAAAATTGCTACTGAAAGTATACTAACGGTATTCTGAAAGTATACGCGCGGTGTATCTCGGTATACATCCGCTTGGGTGTACGCCGACACTTCACTGGGTGTACAATTGTCTAGGTGTACGTTAGCCCTTCACTATAGGTGTACATCTGCATGCATCTAGGTGTACAATCGTCTGGACGTACACCCGTGTTGCACGTTGGTGTACGTCAGCACTGCACTTGAGATGTACTTTGTTTATTGCACCTGGCCGTACATCTGTGTGTAACTGGATGTACATCCGTGTTGATTCTAGGGGTGTAAAAAAAATTCTCGAAACCTATCAACATGGGATCTAGTTTTGAAGATCTCGACGCGAGTATCTCAAATATTAAAACGGTTCGTAATTTCGAAAAACGGTTCGCGAGATATTTTATTTTGAAAAAAAGGAATTTCGAAATAAATGTGTTCACACTCGTCTACACATATGTGTGTGGGAAAGGGAAAATCTCACCAAAACTCAATCGTGGTGACACTTGGCACGTATGCAAGCACCCTGGGGAGGCTAGGGGGAAGGAGAAGGTGACACTTGTCGCAAGGGGAGCACACGCTGGGTGACCTTTCGGAAGGTTTCCCTTTTCCAGTGATTTCGGGCCGAAACGCGTTGGGCCCGCGGATTACTTTCTTTTCTACTCCCTCTGTTCAACAATAGTTCATATTTACATATATTCATATTTGGACAAATGGAAGTCAAGTATTGTTGAACGGAAGGAGTATTGCGCACGGCCGGATAGAGCTTTAGTTTGGTTGGTTGGCCTTCATTGTGTCGAACGTTTGTCAAACTCTTTTTTTTTAAACGAGAGGCAAAAGTCTTATTTTATTAATTAAAAAAAGAGAGATGTCCGGTTAATTAACGAAAAACCGAGCAAAAACCAGTACAACACCGTAACCACAAACCAACAACCACAAACAAACTACCACTCGACCAACATCAAACTTGCCCAACTTAAAACAACCATAGACGTTAAAACAACAACACGACAACCCGAAATCGCCCCAACAATCAAGAAGAAGTAAAAACTTTCCATCTGACGTGTTTCTACTTTCTTTTCTTTCTGAGAGGCATCTCCACCTTCATAATAACATCCTCCGAAACATGTCCCGCCAAGACGGAAGCAATCTCCTTGCCATAACCAGGACAAATCGCCTCCAAATCAACGAGCAAGTCACCAAGCTATTTTGCAAAGAGAGATCGGAGAAAGGCACCAACAGATCGGTCTCAACTACCTCGTCACTCAAAGATGAGAGAGTGGGAGAAGCAAACAGAACTCCATTGTTCATAGAGGAGAGAGGCTGGCGGGACTCGGACGATTGTGGGGAGGATGCCATGTCCACCGCAAAGGACTCTAATGAGCTCAGCTCCTGCGGCTCGGGGCATAATTTACATGTCTGGAGCCACAACATCGGCAATGACTTCACAGTCAGAGCTAAATGGCGTCGCATGTGCAACACGAGAGGAAACTTTTCCCCAAAGAAGCATCTGGACCCCCATCAATGGAACCACTTGGAGATCGGGAAGCAAAGGCACAACCGACGCAACCTCAAGCTCCGTGTGCAGCAGGGAAAATAGAGACTCCACGGTAGACCAAGGAGGCACATGCCTCAGAATCCTTGCGATGCCCAGATGGAGAACATGGCGGCACCGACACACGCGGCGATGAGAGGTCCCCGGCCTCATCCCGCTAGCCTGGAACACGATCAGCAGGAGAACGAGCAGGGCAAAACCGCTCTCGATGACCCGGGCTACAATAACAAATGCATCTGAAAGGCTCAAAACATGAGTTCACCTGGTGATCACGCTGGAGGCAACATAAACATCTCCCTCGAGCCCAATGCTTGAAGGAGAGACTACGCTCGAGACCATCCCTCCAAGGCTCAGGCATAGCGCATGTGACGCCCCGAGATCGGGCACTATGCAGATTTCAGCATTTCCGCCAAAATCCACATAATAATCGATTCCAGGTTGCCACTTGTGATAACATTACAACAGTTCACGAATAATCCACAACAACAACAGAGGAGGTATATACAAGACGACTCAAACGAGTCAAGGAAACAACTGATACAATACAAAGATCCAAATAACAGCGGAAGAAACAACATAGTGTCCGACTACGGACAAGATACAAATTGGACTAAGAGTCCTGAAGATAACCGATGGCGTCCAATCCCTGCCCAGGCCAAGCCGGAGGGATTCCCAAGCTAACGTCGTCAGACTTCAAACCTGTTGACTGCAATGTGGAATATGCAGCCACGAAAAGGATTCGTGGGTCAGTACGGTTAAGTACTGGCAAGTGGATAAACCATACTCACAAGATACCAGCGTAACCAATCATCACAAGATACAAATACTTTGGGTTCAACGGAAAGGAAGGGATTATTGCAAAGAAGCGGCAGCGGACTGCACTAACTAACTACAGAGACGCGCTACAACATCCGGCTAAAAGAAAGGGATAAGATAGCGCGACAAAACCAACTATAATTACTCACCAAACAATACCCATCCAGTGTTGCCCCCTACTAAGGAACCAACCCAAGGAAACTCACACTGTTGATTAAGGTGACATTCATTTTTATGGTGGAGGTAATCTATATTACTAGTCAAGTTATGATTGTTAAGTGTAAGTTGTCTGAGTACTTGTTAGCCAGCACTTTCACCAAGTCATCCATAACCGCGGACAACACGGCTTCTCGAGAAGATTTAACCCTGCAGGGATGCACCAATTTGGCCTTACACGTAAGAATGACCCGCCAGGCGGGGAGCAAACCCACCAAGCAGGCCACTCAACACAACCCAACTCTTCTTCGCATCAAGCCCAAAGAACCACGTGCTGTGCGTGCGCGGCTAATCGAGCCCCCACGAAGAAAAGGGGACCCTCATAGCACTGGAAGACCATGCCGCCCTAAATGCCGACTACAAAAGTTCCACCCTGGCGCTAAGGGCTCGCACCTGCATATGCATGCATCAAATGGAAAGCCCGAACTAAGTGTGGCGATTTGGACGAGATGCGACTCGAATCAGAATTGCGGGGGGCGCCCATACTCGCTTCCCACATGCGGTTAGTGCGCTCATCATGGATCGGAGGACAAGACCCTTTTCCTAATTAAGTTCGACACTAGCAGGCCTCAAAACCACGCCGGGCCTCCTGCCGGTGCCTTATCATCAAATTATTATTACCCAAAACATTAACATGTTGTTGATTAAGTTGAAACCCAACTATCAAACTAAACAGGTGATAAGACGGACAACAAGACTTGAGCGCAAACAACACTAAGCATGCAACTACGACACGAGGGCCAACAAGGTAAACAAACAACAGTTAATAGGAAGTGGAAGGAAGGCTATATCATGGCTGCAAGGTAAACATAAGATAGGATCGAGACACAAGCATCGAATCATAAGGCTAGCATAAGGAAAACGGAAAGAATCGGTAACAAGTGATGAAAGGCAGCCATAGGAGGCAAGTGGGTATACTTGCCTGGAATCCAGCAAGTAGAGGTACATCCGAAGATCTTGTCGTTGCTCACATCATCTCAACGTACTATCCGCGAAGAAGCAACGAACTAGAACAAACACCGGATGCAACAATTACTTCTACGGCAAAAGATCCAGCATGATCAAGATATGGATGCATGACAAGTTTAAGGATGCATCAAAGATAAACTGGTTGACATGGTAAACATATTTAAATGGGCCCATATGCAATTTGGATTGCATATGGAAAAGCCCATGAGTTAATGTTGAATTAAATGATCTACAAATAACCATCATGTGAAAGTTGATTATAATGATGCATGGATGATGAAAACAATAAGAAAACAACAATAGCTTCAGTTTGATATGTTGTTTACCAAGTTTGGAATTTTATTTGTTAAGTTATGAACTTTGGCATTTTAAATGATTTAAACAAACATTTATTGTTTTCACCAATTTTAATTGTTCAAAACAGATAACAAAATTTATATTTGGAAAGAACACAAAATTTTAGATGGAATACATATTTCATTTGTTGAATTTGGATTTTAGATGAGCAAGTTACTAAATTGATAATTTTAAATGCATTAATTAAGGAATAGTTGTTTTCAGCAATTTAAATTGTTCAAAACAGAAAACAAAGTTGATATTTGCAAATTTCATGAAAAATGGGATGGAAAACATATTTTACATGTTGGAGTTGGATTTGAATTGCCCAAGTTATGAATTTTGCAATTTAAAAGGTTTAATTAAAGCATTGAATTATTGCACCACTTTTAATTAGGAAAAACAGTCAACAAATTGTATTGAAAAGGTTGAAAACATGTATAAAATGTTTCAATGAACAATTTGAGCTATTAAACATAATTTTTGGATCATTATTGAATTTATTATGCAATTTTTCATAGGCGTTTTTATTCTGCCCCTTTTAGTAAACAGAGGTAAACATGTTCAAATTTAATTCAATTGTGACCAAATAAAATACCAATGTGTAGAGTTTGTTAAGACAAATTTTTAGAGCCCAAATTTGCTCAAATTGGATGAACAGAATTCAAGTTATGAATTCCCAAAGTTTCCAATTTTTATTGCATTTTCTGTATTTAATTATTTAGTGCAAAATTTATTACAGAAACATGTTGCAACTTTGTGACTAACAGAAAGAGCACAAGATTCTGAATCTACAGGAATTTGAATCATTGAAATTGGAGCATTTTTCAATTTGTTATTGATTTTACAATTAAAGACTCAGATCTGTTTTTCTGGAGTTCGAGAAATAAAAGAAAAATAGAGGAAAAAGGGGTGGCTTTTGCTGCGGAAGGGGAGATTCGAACTCGGGGCTTCCAGCGTGCGGAAGGGAACGCATGCCACTGGGCTAGTGATTCGTTTTGTGATGGTATGCAGATCTGAACCATAATGAGGTGACAAAGCGCGGAGATTTCCTGCGAAACTAAAACGAACTGCACGGGATCGCTGACAGAACGCTCGATCGGTGGCGACCTGCAACGGGCAGCGCTCGATGGCGGGCAGCAGAGCGAGGGGAAACGAGGGGGGAGGAGGAGAAAGGCAGGGCGATGGGGAGGTGCTCACCTCGAGGTCGTCGTCGTCGCGGAAACAGAGGAGGAGATCGGCTCGCGCGGCCATGGCCAGGAGCTCGCCAGGGAAGAAAGGGCTCGACGGCGTCGTCGCTGCAGTCCGTCTCCGGCCGCGCTGTCTTCAGCAAAAACGTAGAGGGCACCGTCCCGGTTCCATTCCCGCGAAGAACCGGCCCAGAGGAGGATCACAACAACCGCACCATCACACCAAACTTCCTCCCATGGAGTTGTCTTCAGGTTCAGAAAGAAATACAGAGAAGAACTTCAGAGGCAGGGAAACTGAGAGGAGGAAAAGAGGAAAGGGAGAGGGTGGTGGCGGCTGTGGAGTAGGAAGAGGGAAAAGGAGGCTAGGGTTTGGGGGAAGGAGAGGGGGCTTTATGGAGGAGGGGAGCAGGTAGGAGGGGTGGACAGCGACAGGCAGGGGATCACGCTGCTTTCTCCTGCGTCCGTACGGGGAAGAAAGGTAGGGAGGTGGGCTAGGCTTGCTTCTGGGGTTGTAGGTGGGCCGGAAGGCCTGCCTCCCCCCTGGTGTTTTATTCTATTTCTCTTTTTTTTGTAAAAGAATAGGAAGAGAGAAATAGTAATTAGAGGGGTTTTACACATGCAAAAAAATTATGAAATAAATTTTATTGCATTTGGAATTGAAAATGCCCAAGTGCACCAATTTTTGATTTTGAAAAATTCAAACTTTTGTGGAAGTTTGAATTTAGATGAATTTGAGTTGAATTTGAATTTGGGGAGGTTTCACTACTCCAAAAATTATAATTTTGGTTTCTTTGCACTTGGCATCCAAAATGCCCAAGTGTGCAAGTGTTTGTTTTGAAAATTTAAAATATTTGAAAAGGTTTGAATTTGAAATTGGTTTGAAAACAAGAGTGCAATGCATATGATGCCTGATGCAATGCAAAAAAAGAAAAACAACCAATCTAATTGGGAGAAATCCCCCGGGTGTTACAGCGCACCTGCCGGAGCAGCGTCCTCGACCGACCAACTCCCAACCCTCATCGACATAAAGAGTAGCAGTTGCAGCTGAGACGCCGGCGCGCAGGACGACGATGGAGAAGGACCAAGTAGCATCTTCCCTGGAGTCTTCACATCATCGCAGACAACGTCGGAAGGCTTGCTAGGAGTTCTCTTGCATCACACAACATTAGGCGCTAGATCTGGGAGAGCAACGGGAGCGTCATGGACGCACATCTGGCTAGAGGGTATGCCACAACATACTCGGCATACCCTCTGGGTCCTCCACTTCCTTCAAGTCGATCTCATAGTGGAAACAAGCTACCCCCTTGCTGGAGAAGCTCAAGGAAAATATGGTGAAAACATCCGTTTGTTGGAATTCCTTGGTGGCTCCACACCTCCCCAATGAAGAAGTACTTCCATTGGGAAGAAATTTTGAAAATCACCTCGCTGTCTTTATGTTCCTCGGTTATCTCTATACATGAACCTTTAATTATGCATTTACTTTGTTATAGTCATTGAGGTTGAAGTTATATATATTGCTATCACTATCACATAGTTGTGTATACTGTTTAGCATAAGTTGTTGGTGCATATAGGTGAACCTAACTTTGATAGGTTTTGTGCTTGATAAATTAAAGGTTAGTTTTATTACGCATTAATTCAGATCTATTTTTATTTATTCCTATTTATCCCCCTCTATGCGACATTCTTATACTTTCACTAAGTATGTACCCTGTTTCACAGAAAAATAATAATATCACGAAGAAACAAGAAAGGATCGCTTTTTATATAAGAATACATTGAAAACTATACATGCATATTGATTTACAATCTATGCAGAAGTTACGGTGACAATATTCAAAACTAAACTTTTTAATTATATTTTATTCAGTGCTAAATTTTCGTGCACATGTCTTATTTCTTGAAACAAAAAACACTACATGCTTAACCCTGTAATGGGCCTAGCATCCCTCTAGCCTAGGTGATCACTCATGCCTTTATATATAGTGGCTCATCACGATAACTTGAGTACATTTTATGCAATATGAACAAAATCTAGTATACTAAGCATTTTGACTTGTAGTTCTATGAGAGCTCAAATTTATTTGTCAGCTCGTAATGCCTTCCTAAATGTTTCTATTTTAGTGCGGTAGGTACAATTGCTGACACTGGTAGAAAAAAGGCCTTCCATACGCCCCCATCAGTCCCCAAACTTTGCGCACCGTTACTAAAGGGGTTTTAGTCCCGGTTCGGGAGGAGACCCGCGACTGAAGGTCATGCGTCGTGGGTTGGGAAGTGCGTGGAGGGCTTTAATTCCGGTTGGCCTGGCCACCCGCGACTAATGATCCAGTCTGCTGGCCTCCCTGTCTTTAGTCCCGGTTGGCCTGGCCACCCGCGACTAAAGATACAAACTGCTCGACTCCCGTGCGGCGGTTTTATTTCGCGAGCGAGAGGCAGAAGGCCATAGCTACAGTGCGCACCCGAGAGTCTCTGTTTCTTCTTCTCTCTTCTCTTCTTCCTCGATCTTCTTCCTCGACCAAGCACCCATGGGTTCTCAAGTTTGGAACACTCTCCGTGTGGCCACACCATGCCGCAAGTGTCTCGACGTGGCCTACACCAATATGTGCGAGAGGTTCCCCGGTCTTCTTAAGCATTTGAGCAATCTCTATGAAGAAGCCGATGAACAACATAAGTTCTTCGGGCTTGATCTAGAGTATACGGCGAATCAACGGGATGTTACCGTCATCCAGATTGCCTTCAAGGAGATCGTGTTGGTCTTCCAATGGGCAAGGTAACGCACACGTACAATCTCTCTTGTAGGATAGTGTTGCATTTTCGATTTGTTTGTTGCATTGAAAGAATACATGTGTTGCAACATATCTAACACGTGTTCTATTTTTGTTGTTGCAGTAGTTCAAAGCATTCTCCGGCCCTTGTTGATTTTCTTGTCAACAAGGGGTACGACTTCTGCAGCGTTGACATCACTCAAGACCGGCAGAAGTTGATGCGCTTGGGTATTGTGATACCTGAAGATCACTACATTGATCTTCAGGACCTTATCCATTTTGATGAGTTGTACGGTCTCAAGACCGGGATGGCTCCGATGGCAACTGCCTTCATCCACGCCGACTACAAAACCATGAAGTCTGGTTTTCCCTCCAAGAATCACATGCATTGGGGGAAGAACCCATTGGACCGGATCAACCTCGACTATGCAGCCATAGATGCATACGTTGCCTGCGAGTTGTTCCGCATCTACTCGACGGAGCTCGAGTAGATGGTGTTTGTGTACCGCATCTTGCGTTCGATATATGCATGTAATGGATATATTATTATGTAATGGATATATTATTATGTAATGGATATTATTTCTATATTAATTCCTAGCTATATTGTTTCTATATTATGTCAAACACACATTTGAAAACAAACAAATAAAAACACATCAAGAAAACAAAACAGAAAAACTACCGTTTCTAAATTAATCTAAGCCAGGAAAACATAGATCTAGTCAATACCAAACTCATCCAGTTGGATTTACTTCAAAATACATTTTTGAACTCATTCTAAAAATAATAGAAGAGGCTACTGGTCTTTTATTAAAAAGGATGGTATTTTCATTTGGTTGTTGACCTTGATGTGAGGCTAAGTGCTATGGATAGATCTTTTCAATATCTATCCAGAACATTTTAGTTTGTCTATTTTGGTTATGTATTTTAAAAGTTAGGTTCAAATCATCCTCACAGATAGTCATTACCAAAACAATTATTGTGTCCAAAATAATAGTCGAAACTTGGATCTGCAAATTTTATATGGTTTAGATTTCATATGGTTTGGTTCATGAATTTTATCAGATTTTATTTTGCATTTAGGAAAGGGGAAATGAATTAGTTTTATTTTCCTGAATTTTTTGATATATTATTTGTATTTTTAAGATTTTAAAATGTATTATTTTTATTTTTCTGAATATTTTGATATATTATTTGTATTTTTAAGAATTTAAAATGAATTAGTTTTATTTTTCTGAATATTTTGATATATTAATAGTATTTTTAAGATTTTAAAATGAATTAGTTTTATTTTTCTGAATATTTTTTAGAAATAATACAAATTAAAAAATTAATGTTTATTTATTTATTCAAAATTATTAATTACATCATTACTTTTGTTTATTAAAAGATTTATTTAAAATTCAGACAATAAAGAAATGTGGCATCGACCAACATGTTAATAGGATTGATATGATATTAGTATCACATACATGCGTGCGAAACACTTGGATGCGGGACGGGATGGAACTCGGAAGTTAAGCGTGCTAGTGCTAGAGTAGTGGGAGCATGCGTGACCGAGCGGGAAGTTTGACCACGAGTAAGAAATTTGACTAGAGATAATCTTAGTTAGACACTAAGTAAATAATAAAAATTCTGAAAAAAATAGGAGTGAAAAAAAAAGGAGTGAAAAATAATTAGAAAGCTAAATGAATTAAAGAAATAACGAAAAAGTATGTAGTCCCGGTTCGTGTGGCCAACCGGGACTAAAGGTCCTCCGCCCCCGGCGCACGCCACCCGTCCACGTGGACGGGTCTTTAGCCGGGTTCGTAAGAGGGGGCGACTAAAGGGGGGCCTTTAGTCGCGCCTATTTAGTCCCGGTTGCGCGGTCGGGATTAATGGCCTTTGCGAACCGGGACTATAGGCCTATTTTCTACCAGTGTGACTGGGCACAATAAAATTAATGATGAAAGACATGAGTGTTGTATATTATATGACATACAACTTTTACACACATTCATTAAAAAGGCGTACCCTAATCTTATATAGATACAATTTTTGAAAAATAATATATTCGTTTTGTCATTTCTTAAAATACAAAACTCCTAAGATAACGCACTACGAGAAAATGCATTTGAGAAGGCCTAAATCAATATCATGACACAATAGGATGTGCTTGAGGCAATGGCATGGGGATACTGGTCGAATCAGAAAGGTTACAAATTTTACACTGAAGTCCACAAATTGAGATAAATAGAAGTTCACTATTTGCATAAAATGATATACTACGGTAGATGACATGAGATTTGATCATACATATCAAATTCAGTTGAATTTAGTACTAGATTTCCATTTCTTCTTACACTAGTCTATTGTTGTCGATTGGAAGGTAGCCATGAAAGAGTCAGAGTAGTAGGAGAAACAAGAGGAGCAAAAGGCTCTAGCCGAAGTAGTAGGAGAAAGAGGAGGCATAAAAGGCTCAAGCTTGAATCGTGTAATGGTGTGTATCCAATTATCCCTATTTGCTAGACACCCGATGATCGGATCCGTCTCAAACGGCAAACAAGACAACCATGAGTCTAGATCACTCGCACCATCTGTTTTGTCTTATAGGCTTGTGCTTTTCTTCTGCTCCAGCAATCTCATATTATTTGGCGGTCTTTTGGTGGATCTCCCTAGGGAGAGGGGTTTAAAAGGACAGGAACCCCAAAAGGGAGCCCTCAACACTCCATTTAAAAAAGTCAAAATTGGAAATTTTAAGTTTCAAACGAATCGAAACAATAATTTTGCGTGTATATAATGTCAAACTCTACAAGCTTGAAAATTTCAGTGCGAAATCCTTATTTTATTTTAGGACAACAAAATGACAAATCTGACAAAATTTTAAGTTTTAAAAATATGTATTGTTCATAGATTTATCACTCGGCTGAGTTTTGTAATGAACTTTGTCTTTTGTAGTAGCATATTGATGTTTTCATCCAAAATTTTCTAGAAAATTAGGTTTGTATTTTGCTACATTCTGGGTCGGTGCCAATGCATCGTATCTTAACACGTTATCATAGGAGCGTTAAAAACTTTAGAGACAACTAGCCCAATACATTGTCTCTCAGAGGTATTTCATTTAAGAGACATATGGATCCAAATGCATATCAATAGTGTAGCCAATTTATGGCATGAAGTAATACATATTCACTTTTGACACACACTCATACACACACAAGGATGGGTTAACAAATTTAAAAGTTAAATAGTAGCCATACGAAAGTCATCCAATATGTCTTCCTCGGCGACAAATTCTTCAAGCGTGTGTACATGAACGAGATCAATGATGATTTTGTGTCATCATCATCTTTCTGATGTGTGTCGTCAAAATTATCCGGCTGATGGGTGTTACGAAGACCTGAAATATGTTAACAATTTATTAAGATACAATTTTCATAGGCATCTAGAAAAGTTGTATAAGTTTCCTTGGAAGAATGATATGTACGTAGTACCAATCAAATTACCCCAGCATTTGCAAGACCTCCATTTTAATATTGTATCCATTGTGCATAATTGTGGTAGTTAAAATTGAACATGTATATTCAGGTTTAGTAGGGATTTTAGTAGTCTAGCTCTGTTGAGACATCGTAGTGGCATTCATAGACGGGGGTGCCATGAGACTACTGATAGAGATGTGGGGGGACGTGGTAGTATGACGAACGATGATGATGGAGGAATGATAACCCGGTAGCCCAACGCCAAGGTATAACTCGGCCCAAAGGACGCTGCGCAAAGACCCGGCTAGAATAAAGGAGCTTCTAGAAGGCCCAAGATTGTAGGCCTGGTAACCCGGATTGTGGGTTCCGGTAAGGAAGTTTAGGGTTTTGTAGGCAGTGTTCGGGTAGGACTCGGAGTATGCCTTGGAGAACAGGCCAGGGATCCGGATGCTTTATAAGCCGGCTCCTAGGTTAGGTTTAGCCACCCAAGAGAGTTCGAGCAATATCGCTAGGTATCGAGTATCCAGTGTAACACGAGAGTTGAGATTAATATATCGAGATCGGAGACTCGGCAACTTGCTTGTCGGCTATCAGATCGTATATCATCATGTTTTCCTCTGAGCTAAACCCTCTCCCAAACACCAGTGCCGTCTTGCCCCAAGATAAGTTACCCCCGGTAACGTCTGCCGTGATTATCCCACGACAGTTGGCGCCCACCGTGGGGCCTGCGTCCAAAGGTGTTTACATCACGGGAGAAGATCGGAAGAACATGGAGAATCTTGTCATCGACGAGATCTACACCAACCGCGAAGGAGAGAAGGTGGTGGACGATTCCGGCTGGGGGCCAGAGTCGGATCACCTCGAATCCGGATCTATCGTGACAATCGGCCGGATCAGCATCTTCATCGGCATGGTACGTACTTACGATTCAAGAGGACAATATCATGTGCATACTACAGGAACTTCTAACAGGGGTAAAAAGATACTGAAGCAAGCGGTAAACTCGGTTTCCTCGGCTGTTCCGAGATACCTGAGGTGGTCGGAGCAGGACGTAACATGGAGTAGAAAAGACCACCCGGAAAGAATAGAACACCCGGGAGTCTTAGCATTAGTAGTTGCACCGCAAGTTAATGGTTATGAGTTGAAAAAGGTCCTAATGGACGGTGGAAGTAGCATCAATATCCTATATTGGGAAACCTTTTTACTCATGGGTCTCAAGGAGTCTCAGCTACAGAAAAGCTCAACAATTTTTCATGGGATAGTGCCGGGTCACTCAGCGTGCCCCGAGGGAAAAATCGCATTGGAGGTAGCTTTCGGGGAATCAAAGGACAATTATCGAGTTGAGTGGCTCACTTTCGAGGTGGTCAAGTTGCGCAGTCCTTATCACGCGCTGTTCGGAAGGCCGGCTTATGGTAAATTCATGGCTAGGTCGTGTTATGTCTATCTACAGCTAAAGATCCCGGGTCCTAAGCAGACCATTACCATACATGGAAGCCGGGATATAGCGGCTGAGTGCGATGAAGGAGATTCAGTAATGGCTGAGCAGGCTTGCAGAAAAGAAGAACTCAAGTATTACCGGTCTCAAGTAGACCCGGATGACAGAACAGCATTGAAAAGGCCGAATGCCGAAGATGAGAGAGCGAAATTCAAAGCAGCGCAGGACACCAAGATGATAGATTTTGTTGAAGGTGATCCCTCTAAGCAGTTTGCTATAGGGTCTAACTTGGACAGCGAGCAGGAGAAGGCACTTGTGGAGTTTATCCGTTCAAATGCGGATGTGTTTGCCTGGACGCCCAGCGACATGCCGGGTATCCCCACAGAATTAGCAGAGCACAGTTTGCACGTAGATCCCAAGTCCAGGCCCGTGAAGCAGGGCTTGAGGAAGATGAATGAGGAAAGAAGGAAAGCAATAGGAGAAGAAATTGCTCGCTTGCTAACAGCCGGCTTTATCATGGAAGTATTTCACCCGGACTAGTTAGCGAATCCGGTTCTCGTAATGAAAAAGACCAATGAGTGGAGGATGTGCATTGATTACACGAGTCTTAACAAGCATTGCCCAAAGGATCCGTTCGCACTACCAAGGATAGATCAGATCATAGACGCAGTGGCTGGAAGTGACCTATTATGCTTTCTAGACGCATATTCCGGGTATCATCAGATCAAGCTCAAGAGGGAAGATTGGGAGAAAACATCATTTATAACCCCTTTTGGGGCCTTCTGTTACAAAACCATGACATTTGGGTTGAAGAACGCTGGCGCAACTTATCAACGGTGTATCCAGAAGTGCTTCGAGGACCAAATCGGACGCAACGTCCATGCTTATGTGGATGATGTGGCTATCAAGACCAGGAAAGCGGAGACATTTATCGATGATCTAAAGGAAACGTTCAAGAACTTGAGGAGGTATCAGATGAAGCTTAATCCGACAAAGTGCGTGTTCGGAGTTCCAGCTGGGAAATTACTCGGCTTTATCGTTTCCGAGAGAGGAATTGAGGCAAACCCGGATAAAATCAAAGCTATCCAAAGTCTGAAAAAGCCGGAAAATTTGAAGCATGTCCAAAAGCTCACGGGCTGTGTAGCAGCCTTGAGCCGATTTATATCCAGACTCGGAGAAAAAGCAATACCCTTGTACCGGCTCTTGAAGAAATCCAATAAATTCGTGTGGGATCAGGAGGCGGATGAAGCGTTTGAAGCACTAAAGAAGCAGTTATCTGAAGCACCAATCCTAGCGGCCCCGGGTCCTAAAGAGCCCATGCTGCTATATGTAGCAGCTGGCCCCCGAGCCGTTATCGCGGTAGTTGTTGTGGAACGTAAAGAGGATGGGAAAGGTTACCCGGTTCAGAGACCGGTCTATTACGTCAGCGAGGTATTATCAGAGGCAAAGCAACGCTATCCGCATTGGCAAAAGCTGGTTTTCGGGGTCTTTATGGCTAGCCGGAAACTGAAGCCGTATTTCCAGGAACACCCCATAACAGTGGTTAGTTCGATACCGATGTCGGATATCATGAGAAACTCGGATGCAACATGAAGAATAGCCAAATGGGCGATAGAGATGGGGGATTATCACATCAACTACGAGCCCAGGTCAGCAATCAAATCTCAGGCTCTGGTCGATTTCGTTACGATTGGACGCACACAGGCATGCCCACCATGGCTCCAAACTCCGAGTCTTGGATCATGCACTTTGATGGATCCAAGAAATACGAGGGATCAGGAGCTGGAGTAGTGCTAACATCACCCAAAGGAGACAAATTGAATTACGTGCTACAGATTCACTTTGATTGTTCCAACAACGTGGCCGAGTATGAGGCCCTATTGCACGGCTTAAAGGTAGCCAAGGAAATGAACATTAAGAGGATACGATGCTTTGGAGATTCGGACCTTGTGGTGCAGCATGTCTCAGGAACATGGGATAGAAAAGATGCAACTATGGCAGCATACCGCAGAGAAGTTGATAGAATTGCCGGATGTTTCTCCGGGTACGAGGTGGAGCACATAGACAGAAGAAAAAATGAGGCAGCAGATGCACTCGCCAGACTCGGCTCGCGCAGAGAGCCGGTTCCACCTAATGTTTTCCTGGACGAACTATGGCGACCATCAATTGAAACCGAGTCTGAGGAAGAACTGGCAAATCAAGACCCAGATTTGGAGCTTGTGGCCACAGTACGTGTTGTTCCCGAGTGGACAGAGCCGTTCTTGGCTTACCTATCACGGGGCGAGTTACCACAGCAGGAAGTATTAGCAAGACAAATTCTGAGGCGAGCAAAAGGATATTCTATCATCAATGGAGAGTTATACAAGAGAAGTGCAGCAGGAGTCTTTTTGCGCTGTGTAGCACCAGAAGAAGGCCGACAAATCCTCAAGGAAATCCATGAAGGTGATTGTGGGCATCATGCATCCACAAGATCTCTTGTGGCCAAAGATTATCGACATGGTTTTTTCTGGCTCACGGCCCTAGCAGACGCGGAGCGCTTGGTGGCAAGGTGTGACGGATGTCAAAGGTACGCTCGCCAAACCCATGTGCCGGCTATGGAACTACGGACTGTCCCGTTAACTTGGCCGTTTGATGTTTGGGGTATGGACATGGTTGGCCCCTTTCACATGTCACCTTGCAAAAAGACGCACCTCTTGGTGGCCATTGACAAGTTTACCAAGTGGATTGAGGTTATGCCAGTTACCAACTGTGAAGCAATTACAGCAGTCAAGTTCCTGAAAAGGATTATCTATCGGTTCGGGTATCCCCATAGCATAATTACCGACAATGGAACCAATATGTCCCTTGGTGAGATGGAAAAATTTTGTGGTAACAATGGAATCCGGCTTGACGTAGCTTCAGTGGCCCATCCACAGGCTAATGGACAAGTGGAGAGGGCAAATCAAGAATTGCTTCGTGGATTAAAGCCACGATTGCGAGTTCCGTGTATTAGAGCTGCTGGTGCATGGGTCGAAGAATTACCTGCAGTAGTTTGGGGTATCAACACAACACCTAACAGATCCACTCAGATGACACCGTTTTTTATGGTTTATGGTGCAGAGGCGGTGTTGCCGAGTGATATCATCCATGACTCGCCTCGAGTCTCGGCTTACGTCGAGGTAGAGAACGATAAGACCCGACAGGACGCCGTAGATATGTTAGAAGAGCAAAGAGAACAAACACTGGAAAGATCAGCCATATATCAGCAAGATTTACGGAGGTATCATAGCCGGCGCGTGAAAACCCGGGTCTTTCAGGAAGGAGACCTGGTTCTACGCCTGGTACAGTCAAACGAAGGAAAACACAAGTTATCACCTCCATGGGAAGGACCATTTATCATAAGTCGGAATCTGCACAACGGATCATATTACTTGATAGACGCAAGGGAAGAGTCGGCTACAGTTAACGACACCACTCATACCACTTCATCTATGCAAGAAAGAGACAGACCATGGAACGTGGCCCAGCTACGTCCCTACTATACTTAGTATAGATTATATTGGCAAGTGGAATTGCACGATGTAACAGGCAGCAGGTTTCAGACGCACTCTTTTCCTATCTAGGGTACCCTTGGGGACTGGATGGGTTTTTAATGAGGCGGCTTGCTGACCTAACTTTCTCATATCAAATAAAGAGGCGGTTATTCGTATGTTCTTCACTCTTGGTATGTTGCATATATTTAGGTCTTGGGGGCTGATTGCTCGAATAGCACAGTTACAAACTCAATGACCCGGCCTTGATGCCTATGAGTTATAAGGGCCGATTACTCGCAAACGAGTACGGCTGCAATCTTATAACCGGACAAAGGAGCCAAATTTTCTTGACTTTTCTTACTTAAGCTCGATGTGACTCGCACTAAAGTGGCATGATTTGCTCGCTTACGATTACAATCAGCTATGAAGCCCAATGGGACTTGCCTGACCCTGTTTTCGTATAGACGTAACAACATGATATAAACGCGAAAGCCGGCTTATAGTACAAGATAGTCAAAAGGGTCATCCAAACCACAAGTTATGCAGAGTACATGGCTAACAGCCGGAAACTCAACGTTTATCAAGCATAACTTCAAAACCTATGTGAAACGGCTCTGGGTTGGGGCTTAGCAGCAAACAACTTGTTCTCTTGGAAAGACCACACATCCCAGACTCGGAATTTCGGGCCTTGGGGACTGAGGACTTTGAAAGAGAAAAAGTTGCTCAGTTGCTAAAACTCAAAAAACCCAAACATCCGAGTCTGGGGGACTTGGGGACTTAGAGAAAAGTCCGCTTGTCAAAACCCATGAAACTCGGAAACCGAGTCTCACAAAAGGAACCATAAAGAAAGTCGGATATCAAGAACAAGTGGGCTCAAAAGTAGATAAATTTAAACATTCAGAAGAAGCACAAGGTGTATCAAGAACTTAAAGTGCATTACAAATTTCAGTACTAGCATCAAAGGTGCACAGGCGCACCATCAAAAAATGATTGTTTAAACGGCCCATTGGCCGATTGACGCATACGAAACGGCATCAGGTAGCAGGAGGAGGGACGACGGGTGTGGAGGTAGCAGGCGCAGAATCGACTTCAGCCTTCTTCTTTGCAGCTTCCTCCCTCAACTTGGCAGCTTCCTCCTTCCATCGGGCTAGCATATCGTACGGCTTGGGAAGGTCCGACTTAACCGCTTCACCATCAGCATCATATGCAGGGACAATGGAATTGACATCCAAGCCGTCAGCAATCACGCTGGCCGGGTAACGGACTTCCTTCTGGATGGCCTTGAAATCCTTCGCGGAAAACTTGGACCCATCACGTTTGAATTCCGGAAACCCGCCCATAAGCTTGGCTGGCTCGAGCTTAGGGAAATAAGCTTTAGCCAGCGCAAGCCCCTGTTTTACTCCAAACCAGCAGGACGAGCGCTTCCAATGCCAAATCCACTCGGGAATAGTGGAGCAGGCGTCCAGCATTCTCTTCAGATCGACATGCCCAACACCCGGCCACCGTAATTCTTGAAGGATCCATTTGGTTCCGGCACATAGCTGCCGGATAACGTTCTTGATGGTTTTCAGCCTGGCAATATCATCTTCCTCCAGCATTACTTCATCCGGACCTGCAGAAAGAAATGAGAACACGAGTAAGGAAACCCGGCTATTTATCAGAAGGATAACTCGGATTATGAATATTATGCTAAGAATCATACCGATCAAAGCGCGATACGTATCAGCAATCTGAACAGAAAGGTTCATTAGATTATCTTCGGCTGCATGAGCCCTCCTCCTATACTTTCTCGTGATCTTTCCACTCCTCCTGGCTTCAGCCTCGGCCGCCTCACGCAGAGCCACCTCCTTTCCAATGAGCTTGGTGGCCTTAGCCAATTTCTTCTTAGACTGGGTCACGAAAGCCTGAGTGGAGATACAGGACAAAATTAGTCGGACACACTATGAAGTTCCAAGCAAATTATCAAGAAATTCACCCGGAACTTGGGGACTAGATAAGGATACAAGCAATGTTATTCGGATTTACCTCATGTTTTGCTATCAAAGCTTCCAGGATATTCTCTTCATCGGCCCTCAAGGTGTGAAGGGCACTAAGCATTTGGGAGAATGCCATGTCTTCGGGCCTGACGCCAGAAGAGCCGGCAGCTTGATCGTCTGGATGAAGAATTTTTCCTGACTTTGGGGTCGAGACCCGGACCGTCTGGGTCTCCGGGTTTGGGGAATCCGTCCTCGTCTCTTGTATCTCAATCTCCTCATCCACGTCCTCGGATGACTTTGGAGACCCGGCTTCTTGGTGAGCCGGGTCACCAAAGGGGCCTTGTCCCTGGCCGTCTCCAGCCTCACCGCCTGTCGCGGCGTCTACATCATCAGTCGGCTCCTTCGTCCCCCGGTTATCTGTTTCCATGTTCTCCGGGTCACTAAGTGTGACTTGGGCGCTAAGGAAAAATGAGAAAAGCAGTTATCAAGAGTAGTTGAAAGTTATCAGGTATGTAAGGGAATCATGTAGCAAAGACTTACCCAGTATTCACAGTGTAATCCGGCGGGAGTTCACTACTGGAAGCCGATGAGATTGTCATAGTAGTTGATAGCGGAACCCGGAGCTGCCCGGCCAAAGGATGGTTGGGGGAGGGGTGACGCTGAGGAGATTTGGAGGGGCGAGGAGGAGGAGTACCGGCCCGGCGGTTAGGCGAGGTGGACATACCCGGGTTTAGGGGATCATCGCCCGGTGAACTCCGGGTCACCCTACGCTTGGTCGGGAGAGAGTCCTTCAAGTGCGATGAGTTGGATAGCTGTTGGTTAAGTCTGTGCATGTTATCAAAAGAGTAGGGTGCGGAAGACATGGTGGAATAAGGAACCTTGGACACCACTCCTCTGGCCTTCCTCTTGGCCCCGACTGTTATTTCTTGATCGGACTCGGTGGCCTCCGGGTCCTCCTCATCCTTCTCGTCTTCGTCCTCCAGCCCTGCAAGTCGAGTATGTATCGATGGAAAAAGTTAAATGAGAGGAAATTTGTGCAAGTGAAGATGACACAAGATTCGGATAAATACCCTCATCATTGTCAGCCGGCTCGTCTTCTTCCTCCGGGTCTCCGGTAGTAGGAGAGGTTTCAACATTACAGAAAGCGTCATCAGCATGAGATAAAAACAGGAAGGTGAGAATCGGTAGTTGTATCAAGTCAAAGGCGTGTGAATAAGGTTACACGTATCGAGTCCTACCGCTGGGGCCGGATTTTCCCGGGTGAATGGCGGCAACCCGGCGATGTTCTTGATCACTTCCAACTTTTCCGTCAAGAAGCCCTTGATGGTTTTGTTGGTGTCGCCGGCTGGATAGTTCTTGGAGGAATACCGGAGCGCGTCCGTGGTATGCCCCGAGTAATCGCACATCAGCTTAGTGCGGGTAGAGTTGGGTTGGATCCGGAAATCCACCCATGTCTTGACCAGATTGAGCCCAAGGAGACCTTGGGCGGATAAGACAGATATTTTCGAGAGAAGGGGCTGGATTGCCTCCCTGTCCGAGTCAGGGGCGAAAGCGTTGAATTTCTCGGAAATGTCGAGGAGGCCCTCCGAGTAACCCGGCAGTTTCTTCTCGCCGGGTGGGGAGGTGTCGTGGCAGTAAAAGAAGGATAATTGCCAGTGCTTAACGTGGGAATTCAGATTAAGGGTTGGCATCGGTGAGTTCTTACGGCGTTGGATGGATACCCCGCCGCAAGTGAGAAGTGCTCCGTCATCGCTTTCGCGGCACGGCTTGCACTGGAAGAGTTCGATAAAGAGAGCCAAACTTGACGGAGTGCACAAGTATGACTCGGATAAAACAATGAAATGGGAAATATTTAACATAGAGTTAGGCCCTATGTCAAATACCCGGAGGCCATAGTGGCTCAGAACATCTCGAAAGAAGGGGTGACCCGGAGGACGGAACCCCCGGGTCACGTGTTCGACGAAGCAGATTACCTCGTCGTCGGCAGGCGTGGGCCGGGTCTCATCACCCGGCACCCTCCAATGGATATCTTTTTGAGAAGGGAGAATCCCTAACTCGGCCAGCTCTTCTAACTTAGCCTTCGTGACCGTGGATCGCGCCCAGTTGGCGGATATGGAGTTGGAGGTCTTGGCCTTGGCAGGCTGCTTCCCTTGCCTTTTGGGAGCCATGGGATCAACCTGCAAAACACAAGGTAAAAAGGTGAAGAAGTAAGACTCGGAAACCATGAGCTATCCGAGTATTTGTGAATGGTATCAAGAAAGCATGGAAGTTAAGAATTATCCGGGTGTCATTCTAGAAGGCAAGGTTACAGGTTATCCGGGTATCAAGCATCATTATACAAACTATGGGGTACTTAAGTATTCAAAGGTGTTTGAGGAAGACGGATGATTGCCCATGTATCTACTGCAAGCAAAAGAACCGGAAGAAAAGGATTTTCCGGGTGTCAATGACATGCGCGGAAAATTGGGACGAAATGGATCTAGATTGGAAAACTTGCGGGCGATTCTACGGAGAAATTAATGGTTAATGATGATAGGAGAGTGGTGTGTGACCGTCAATCAAGCTATTGGAGGAATTAACAAGCATCTAAGCAATCTAATCCGGCGCGACAAGAAAAACTGCCCGCGGGTTGACCTAGATCCCATCTGGACTAAATCGAGAAATTGCGAGGTTGAATTGATGGATACAAGGAACTTACTGAAGGGGATTGGAGTAGCACGCGGCAGGCGGCGAATAGCGCAGTCTAAATGTCCCTTTGCAACTCCCGGCGAGCCAGACGAGGGTGTGGCGGCGGAGCTTGGCGGCGGCGCGGAGCGGCTCGAAGATGAACGTGGTCGGTGGCGGTTTTGCTCCGGCAGGGGGCTTGAGGTTCTCGTGGTGGTGTTGCGCGAGCACGAGAGGTGAGGAAAGAGGAGGAGCTGGAATGAACCGTTGGAGGGTTAGGTTATCTCCTGGGCACCTATTTATAAGGTGCGGGCGGATAAACCTAGTCCAACGGGTGGGAGCCGGAAATTTTGGAATAACGGATACCTGCCTGGATTTGGTGAGATATGCTTTAAGTGCTGGACGAGATATCCGGACGGATATAAGGAGGAAATCTTCTCCGCGATATCAGGATCAGTTATCGAGTAAAGTAAGCCGGATCTTTGACATTCTTATCAGGGCGTTGACCCGGAAAAAGTAAAGAAGGACCTAGAGAAAGCCGGGTTATTATATGGCCACCTTGGAGTTAGGCCTAGCTATTTATCAAAGCACCTTAACCCGGCCTCTATGGACTTGTATGTTTGATATTTTTACAGGGAATAGCAAGCGCTTCAAGGGGGACCCCGTGAAGCCCAGGCTATTCTGGGGACTACTGATGGAGGAATGATAACCCGGTAGCCCAACGCCAAGGTATAACTCGGCCCAAAGGACGCTGCGCAAAGACCCGGCTAGAATAAAGGAGCTTCTAGAAGGCCCAAGATTGTAGGCCTGGTAACCCGGATTGTGGGTTCCGGTAAGGAAGTTTAGGGTTTTGTAGGTAGTGTTCGGGTAGGACTCGGAGTATGCCTTGGAGAACAGGCCAGGGATCCGGATGCTTTATAAGCCGGCTCCTAGGTTAGGTTTAGCCACCCAAGAGAGTTTGAGCAATATCGCTAGGTATCGAGTATCCAGTGTAACACGAGAGTTGAGATTAATATATCGAGATCGGAGACTCGGCGACTTGCTTGTCGGCTATCAGATCGTATATCATCATGTTTTCCTCTGAGCTAAACCCTCTCCCAAACACCAGTGCCGTCTTGCCCCAAGATAAGTTACCCCCGGTAACGTCTGCCGTGATTATCCCACGACAGATGACACCAAGGTTTTACCCAGGTTTGGTACGTCGCAACTAGGCGGCGTTCCTACTCCTGCAATCTCACTAAATCAGGGCTGAAGCCTGAAGTATACAAAGTACAATGTGAGTTAGCTTTAGCAACTCGACCAGGATCAACCTCTCGGCGAGTTAGCTTCTAGCTTATTGTCTATATCTTTCTTATCTCCCGCCCGGCTTTATATAATAGCTGGATTAGGGCTTACAGAAAAGTAAACCTAGAAGACTACGGTAAGTTCTAACTTGGAAGGCAATATTTCGCCTTCTACTCCAAGCCGTACCACGTGTGCCGTGGTCCGGGTCCTTCTAGAATCCGGCTTCTGCGCGTCAGCTTACTGAGCCGCCTAATGGACCGTAACCCATTACCATTTAGGTCACCCTGGTAATCCGGCACATTAGGACTCCATCTGATATACCCATAATTGGTATATATCCGACAGTAGCCCCCAAGAAGGATTGAGACTTCAATTCACCGCCTTTCGTCAATTTTGCATTCTTTTCGAGAAATGTCGGCTCTTCGTCTTGATTCTTCTTTTCCTTCAAATCACGCTTTAACGCGAAACTCGGATTTCGGGAAATCCGGCTTTTCCTTTCACGAATCTTCGTGGAGAAGGAACTTCCTACGTCAGCGATAAAATCATGCTGACATCAGGGACGTTTGGGTTTCGAGTGTGAAACCCTGAAACGTATCTCTTACAGATTCTCGCGGAAAACGAGGAGATAGAAATAATCACCTGTCGATTCATTTCCCGGATTTTCCGGCGAGTGACACGCGTTGAAAATCCAACAGTCTAAAGAGTCGTTAGCGCGCATCGCAAAGGATTTCCGGCTATAAATAGCCCTCTTCGTTCCTTCCGGCGATCCTTCCGCTCTCTTCTCACCTTCTAGCTCAAGCGCCCTAGCCCCAGAGCCACAATCCCAGTGAGAGCAAAGCAGAGCCCGTGCTCATCCAAGCACCGTTCCCGGACTTCTCGTCGGGAGCTCGAGGCCCTCACCACGCCGCCAAACCATGGATTCATTGCGCGCTTCCCAGGAACATTTTGTCGCCGCGGACATCGACGACATCATCAACACGATGGATCCGCTGCTCGACTCGCCAAGGCGCTCCGATGTCGACGCGCCGGAGAACGTTTCCGTCGGCCAGGCTCGCGAGTATCTACATCTCGCAGCCGATAACCTGGCCGCATCTTCCTATGTGCGCCGCCTCCGCCTCTCTCCCCCGAAACAATGGAGGAAAAAGTCATCCTCGTCGGAGAGGAACTCGCCGGAGCCGAGGACGAGGGCGAAACTTCTGGCAACTGGAGCCGGTGCAACATTCCTCCCTCCCTTCTTCCGACAATGGAGAAGGATGGGTTGATTGTGGAAGGAAAATGGCGGCATGAGGAAGAAGAATGTGAGCCTTCGCCCAGAGCCGGGGAACGAGTCCTTCTCACCTCGCACATTTCTAGAGGTATAGGAATCCCGCCTTCTGCCTTCTTCCTCGAAGTCCTCAGCCACTATAACATCCAGCCTCACAACCTACCACCGAATTCCATTCTTTAGCTAGCCGGCTTCCAGGCCCTTTTTAAAGCGTATTTAGGAATAGCGACTAGACTAGATTTCTGGCAGTATTGCTTTGGAATTAAGCGAAACCCCATAGAGGGCGCTCTTCCAACCTGTGGAACCATATCTTTCACCTTGTGTAGATTCAGGCAAGATTGGTTCCCGAAGATAAAAACGCCGGAATCCGTCAAATTCTGGACGGGTTCCTTTTTCTATCATCAAGATATCCCATTTCCTGGAAAGGAAACCGGGGTTCCACCATTTGTCAACTCTGCTGCTATTCCCCAAGATAACTGGGCCGTAGAAGCAGTGCAAACCTTGCCGAACGATTTGATGAAAATCAAATGGCGCATCGCCAAGCTCACCTCCTCAAAACCTCCTGTTACCGGAACCGACACGGTTTTGTGCTGGTTCGGAAGACGCATCCAACCCCTTGCATATCGAACCCGTCTTCTATGCGAATACAAGGGTCCGGAAGACAAAATGAGGGGAACGGATAAGGCTTTCACGAAAAGGGACTTCAAAAAGCGGGTCAATCATTTGGTTGCTACTCGCGACCAATATGAAGAAAGCCGAGAGATATATCATAAAAAGAACAAGATTCCAAAGGTATGCTTTCTTCTCTTTGGACAACTTTGTCGGATTTTTGTCCTACTCTGTTTTATTAACTTAGTCGGATATTTGGCCATTTCCATAGTTCGATGATCTCACGGAAAAAGATCTTGCAACTGACGCCGAACTTGACGAACTGCACGCCAAGTTTTACGATGGTCGGAAGCGCAAGAGGCCAGCAACCACTGAAGAGGTGGTGGATCTTGACAGGGTTCCCGTCACTACATCGAGGTAATTTTCTGGGTATTTTGTACCTTTGCCTGCTTTTTGTTGCATAAGCTGTTTTGATTTCTCGGAATATTGATTTCTCGGATTTTCTTCTTCCTCCTTTCCCCTTCATCCTTGCTCCCACTTCTTTGAAATCAAAGAAACTTAAGAAGCATAAGGCCACTGTCAGCAAGGGGGCGCCATCTCCTAATGCAGCTCCTTCTACCCCAGTTACTCTTGGGGGAGAGGATCAGTCTGCAAAGCCGGAGGAATATCAACTGCCGACCAGCCATCCCTTCCCCTTCATCCTCCTTTCCCCTTCATCCTTGCTCCCACTTCTTTGAAATCAAAGAAACTTAAGAAGCATAAGGCCACTGTCAGCAAGGGGGCGCCATCTCCTAATGCAGCTCCTTCTACCCCAGTTACTCTTGGGGGAGAGGATCAGTCTGCAAAGCCGGAGGAATATCAACTGCCGACCAGCCATCCCATTCCGTCCGAGAGGGATGCGAGGGAAAGGGCGGAGCCGGACATGGGCGGTCCTTCTCGTATACCTGAGGAGGAACCCATTCCTACTTTCAACAGAGAATTCAAGGTAAAGGAGGAACCCTTCGACGAACTCGGATATATTCGTCCATGGGCTAAGAAGTTCTTCGCTCCTGCTCCTCTGGTCCGTCCTTGGCTGCAAGGCGAACTAATTGTAAGGAATAACTTCGTATTTTCACCTCGGCAGGTCATCTAGGACGGCCTTCACCACGTTGGGATTCTTTTTACAGAGTATGCAAAAGAATTCAACGAAAACTTGTTAGGTTTGCAGCGGATGAGCCAGGTAATATCTCTAGCCCCCAAGCAATAAGTTAAATGCATGCTTTTGGCTTAATGCTTTTTTCACTTTTATGCTTGTTTTTAACTTAAGCATTTTTTTTGTCTCTTTTCCGTGTTTCAGCAAACTGCTGAGAACATAAACCTGGAATTTTTCGACAAACTTACCATCAAGAACAAGGAGGTGAAAAACCTTCTCTCTATTCTTGATGTTAAGGAGGCAGAACTGGCATCCACTCAGCAACAGCTGAAGGAATCAGCAGATAAGATATTTCTCTGCTTCCAGTTGTGTAATTTTTTCTAAGTATTTTTCCGAGTTTTCTAACTCGTCTTTTTTACTTTCTTTTCAGCTCTTTGGCGAAAGCCAAACAAATTGCTGAAGATGCCAGCAACGCCGAAAACCTCCGCCGAGAAAACCTGGATCTTCACAAGCTAACTGTGAAGTTGCAGCAGGACCTGGAGGCCAGCCAACTAGCTGTTGGCATCGCCGAATCTAAGGCCTCCGACCAAGCTGCCAAGGACAAGGCCACCATCCGAGATTTGGAGAATGCCTTGAACCAGCGCTTGGAGGAGGGCATCGAGATGGTCAAGATTCTCGGTGAGTACTTTACCTTTTACCGAATTTTCCATGTTTACATCTTTCTCTGTATTCTCTAACACTTTTGTATTTTATTGAAACAGGAGATAGCCCCCAGCTTACTCGGATTGAGAAAATCCGAGCTTTTGGGAAGGTATTCACCGTAATCAAGGCTGCGGGGATGTTGCTGGTCAACAAATGCCTTCCCTCTAGGACTGGGGAGTTCTCGGAAGTTGAGAAACTTTTGGGAGCCATCGTGGAGGTGGCGGAGTCCAGGGAGTCCATCCTTCGCTCCGCGACACGCGGTGGTGCACGCATGGCTCTAGGGCTCATGCGTATGCACTACCCAACTGCCAAATCTTGGCGCGTGGCGTCCGGCATCCCGCAAGAATACACGGAGGCGCATCAGGCCAGCATCTTTGAAGATATCAAAGGTCACGCCACCAAGATTGCCACCATGGTGAACGTCTCCACCTTCTACCCGGAGGAAGCTATTCCGGAAACTCCCGAGGAATCCAGCAGCGAAGACGACTCGGATGCCTGAAGGAAGCTGCCCGGTCCTGGGTAGGAGATAGGAAATAGAAGCATTACTGATCTTACAATGTAAATTTATTGTAATGTTCTCTATTCTTTTGTATAAACAAGTACTCCGCTTTTGCAGCAATATTATTAAGTCTTTTGCAAGTTTTCCGGGTTTTTATTCCTTTATCTTCTAAGTTCTCTGGTTTATATGCTTTAACTGTCCTTAGTGTTTGAAATGGCTCGATAGTATTTTAATCTTCATGCCAAGTTACTGGGTATAACCAATCAGTCGAAACTTGAAAACATGGATCATACTAAAGGCATTTTTACTTACTAGCTCCAGTGACCCAACATAAAAACAATCAGATAATACTTAGAGAACAGTAAAGAATTTTTTGAATGAAACTCATGCACGCAGGCACAATCTGGGTTTCCTTAAGCCATTTTTAGGCTGGCAGTTTTTTAACACCGAGCACGCAGGCACAATTCGGGTTAATATTGAGTATTTTGAAAGATTATTGGGAAATAGATAAGGCAGAATTATGCTTTAAACTATAATAAACATGTAAAAAACATAGATGTACGAATTCCGACAACTTTATTTCATGATCTCAAAGATGTTTATATAGAAGTTGAACTAAGTATAGAAGGGACGTAACTGCTGGATGCTCCAGGGTCTTTTGGTCTCCCCTAGTTCGTCATCTATCTTTCTCTTTCTTTTGCGATTCAGCTTTTCGGGATCCTCTTCCGTATCTCGAATATCTACAAGATAGTATGATCCATTTTTCATAGCCTTGCTGATGACTAATGGTCCTTTCCAAACTGGGGCCAATTTGTGCTTTCTTTGTTGTACCAATCTTAGCACCAAGTCACCTTCTTTAAAAGAACGATGCCTGATTTTCCGCTATGGTAACATCGTAAACCTTGCTGATAAATGGCAGATCTTTGAAGCACAAGTTCTCGTTTTTTCCTCTAGAAGATCGACGGCATCTTGTCGTGCGCTTTCGGCATCCGAGTCATCGAAAGCTTGCACTCTTGGGCTATCATGGATCATGTCCGTTGGAAAGACTGCTTCTGCGCCGTAAACTAGGAAAAACGGGGTTTGCCCTGTTGACCTGTTTGGCGTCGTTCGAATACTCCAAAGCACAAAAAGTAACTCTTCCACCCATGCTCCAGCTGCTCTATGAAGAGGAGATTCGAGTCTTGGGCGTATTCCTTGCAGGATGGAACTATTCATTCTTTCAATCTGCCCATTAGATTGCGGGTGTGCCACATATGCTATGTGGAACTCCATACCTCATGACTATGTCAATGATGAAATTTCTGGCAGTTACACCGTCAAGCTTTTTGATGGGTTTTGCCTCCACCCACTTGGTATACTTATCCACTACAACGAGTAGATGTGTAAGTCCACCTCTTGCAGTTTTGAATGGTCCCATCATATCTAGCCCCCAGACCGCAAACGGCCATGTAATAGGGATAGTTTTGAGTGCTTGGGCTGGCATATTCGTCTGCTTTGCGTAATACTGACATCCGGCACATGTATTGACTATGTGTTCGGCGTCTGTCTTGGCTGTTAGCCAGAAAAATCCTGCACGGAATGCTCTCTTAACTATGCTTTTTGATTGAGCATGATGTCCACAAACTCTAGCATGGATTTCTTGTAGAATTTCTCGGACTTCTTCTGGCGAAATACATCGCAGAAAAATTCCTGTAGTGATGTGTTTATACAGGCAACCATTGATTACCGTGTATCCTTTGCATCGACGTTTTATTTGTCTTTGCAAGACCTCGTATGCTCCATCCGGATACTTCTGATCTACTAAGAAGTTTAGATATGGAATTGTCCAATCCGGGTTAACGAGCAGGACTTCAATTGACTCGGAAACGAGAAGATAATCGACATCTCCACCTTTTATGGATGGTTCGTGTAAATGCTGGACAAACACACCTGGTGGTAGGGTTTTCACTCTTTCCGAGCCCATGCGGGCTAATGCGTCCGTGTTCCAGTTTTCTTCCCTTTTGACATGAAGTACTTCAAATCCCAGGAAGCAACTAGCGAACTCGTCCACCGTTCTCCGATATTCGGCCATGATGGGGCTTTTGGCGTCCCATGTTTGGTTGAGCTGATGATATACCAAATCTGAGTCACCATAGCATAAGATGCGTTTGACACCTATTTCTTTTGCAATGTGCAAGCCATGAAGCAAAGCTTCGTATTCTGCCATATTATTGCTGGCGTTGAAGTGTATTTGTAATACATACTCCATTGTGTCTCCCTTTGGCGATTTTAGGACTACACACCAGTTCCGGCGCCTTCCTTCATCTTGGATCTATCAAAGTGCATAACCCAGTATTCCGACTCCGGCATTGGTGTGTTTTCCATTGCTTTTGTCCAATCAACGACGAAATCTGCCAACACCTGGGATTTTATTGCCGTCCGAGGTTGGTACTTAATGTCGAACGCAGCCAACTCGATGCCCCATTTGGTTACTCGGCATGTTGCGCCCGCATTGCTGATTATATCCCCTAGTGGTGCTTTGCATACCACTGTTATGGAATGTCCTTGGAAGTAATGACGGAGTTTTCGAGATGCGAAAAATACGCCACATGCCAGTTTTTGATAGTGCGGGTATCTTTGCTTGGACTCGGAAAAAACTTCACTTACATAGTACACCGGATGTTGATCTGGTGTGCTTTGCTCGTCTTTCCGCCTTTCCACAACTATCACTGCGCTGATAACCCTGTTTGTTGCTGTGAGGTACAATAACATGGGTTCTTCGTCTTTTGGTGATGCCAAAATCGGAGCTTTCATCAAGGTTTATTTAACTGGGTTAATGCTACATCTGCCTCTTCTGTCCACACAAATTTGTCGGATTTCTTCAACAATTTGTATAATGGCAGAGCTTTGTCTCCTAGCCGGCTTATAAACCTGCTGACGGCAGCTGCAGAACCCGTCAATCTTTGTACATCTTTTAGGCACGTAGGCCTTGATATGTTTAGGATTGCCTTGATATTTTCCGGGTTTACTTCTATTCCTCTGTGAGAAACGATGAAACCCAGAAGTTTTCCTGAGAGAACCCCGAATATGAACTTCAATGGATTCAACTTCATTTTATAAGTGCGCAAATATTCGAAGGTTTCTCGCAAATCTTCAAGGAGCATGTCCTTTTCCTTGGAAACGACGGCAATGTCGTCCACGTAAACATGAACATTTTTGCCAATCTGACTATGAAAACATCGTTGCATGCAACGCTGGTAGGTTGCACCTGCGTTATTCAGGCTAAAAGGCATGGTTATGTAGTAGTATGTTCCATAAGGGGTTATGAAGGAGGTTTTGATTTGGTCTTCTTACTTCATACGTATTTGATGGTACCCGGAATAAGCGTCCAAAAAGCATAAAAGCTTAGAGACAGCAGTGGCATCTATTATTTGATCGATTCACGGTAACACAAACCTATGTTTTGGACACAGTTTGTTCAGGCCGGTGTAATCTATACACATCCTAAGAACAGTATTATCTTTCTTCGGGACTAATACTGGGTTTGCAGACCATTCAGTATGTATAACTTCCCGGATAAGATCAGCTGCCAATAGCCGGATAATTTCTTTGCCAATAGGCTTCCGTGTTCTTCTGTCGAATCGACGGAGACCTTGTTTGACGGGTTTAGATCCTGGAATTACCTTGAGTTGGTGCTCAGCAAGTTTCCTGGGAACTCCTGGCATGTCCGCTGGACACCATGCAAAAATATCCCAGTTCTCACGGAGGAACTTGATAAGCTCGCTTTCCTATTTGTCGGTCATGCTAGTTCCCACTACGACAAACTTTGTCGGATCTTTGGGATCTAGGATAACCTGTCTTGTATTTTCGGAAGCTTTGAAGCTGTCTGCCGGCTTCCGGCTTTCTTTTCCTGCCGGCATTTCTGTCGGTGATACTTCTTTTGCGAGCTCCTTCAGTTCTTTCTTTGCTATCACCTTTTCTGCACAAAGGGCGTTTTCTTTTTCCAGCTCGTTGGCCAATTTGAAGTCTCCCTTTATGGTGATTACTCCTCCTTTTGGCCCTGGCATCTTCAGCTTGTTATAGATATAACATGATCTTGCCATGAATTTGGCGAAAGCTGGACGTCCGATTATTGCGTGATACACGCTTTCGAAGGGCACAACCTCGAAGGATACTTTTTCCTGCCGGAAATGTTCTTTCTCTCCAAAGGTTACGTCTAGGGAAATTTCTCCTAGGGATCGTGCTTGCCTGCCAAGGACGATGCCGTGAAGTATGTTTCTATGATTGAGCTGGGTCTTGGAGATTTGCAGATGCTTCAGTGTATCCAGATACATTATGTTGATACTGGATCCTCCATCCATCAGCACTCTTTTTAGCCTAGTGTTTTAAACGATAGGACTTACAACTAGAGCTTGCGTGCCGGGTTCTGGGATATTTCTGGGATGATCAGACTGATCCCAGGTAATCGGTGTATTTGAATACTTCAAGAATTTCGGGGTTGGTGGGACAACCACGTTTATTTCTCGAAGTGTTTTCTTTGCCACCTTTGCTGAGGGAGTTGCCAGGAAAGTTAGGTTGCATTCTCCGTAAACTCTCAGAAACTTAGGCTCGCATTTTCGCTGTTGTTCCTGGATTTTTTCGTCAGTGTCCGATTCACTGTCTTCTTTTTCTGCTTCTGGCATTTGCTTGGAGAACTTCCTTTTGGAATTCTTCCCTTTGCTTCCAGATCATGCACTGCCCTTCATATATTTGTTGAGCCGGGATTGTGCGTTGGTGTGGGTGGGTTTCCCAAATTGCGAATGGTGGACACAGTTTTCCGACTTAATTCTTTTCCACTCTTCTTTTGTGTAAGCGATCGGTTCTGTGCTTCGTCCTTTCCATTTGCTCCTATTTTCTCTTCCAAAGGCTATGTTAACTTCCTTGGGTTTTTGCTGTGCTTCTGGAGTTGCTTTTTTCTCAGGACGAGGTTTTTTTTTGGCTTGAATCAAAGTGTCAATATTTCCACCTCTCACTCTGATGTCGTCTTCGGCCGCTACGTGCTCATTTGCGGTTGTAAGCATAGATCCGAGATCCGTGTGCTTTTTTGAACCAATCATGAACGGTACAAGTCCGGGTTTTAAACCATTGCCGAAAACATGCATTGCTTGTACATCAGTTACTCCAGAGCGGTTATTTTTCATTGCAGTCCACCTTGAGATAAAGTCCACGTATGGTTCATCTTCAAACTAGGTGCAGCGGTTTAACTGGTTGATGTTGTTGGGGCGTTTGTAAGTTCCCCGAAAGTGCTGAGTAAAAACTTTAGCCATATCATCCCAGCTATCGACAGTTCTTGACGGAAGCCCGTTGATCCAATCTCTGGCTCCATCTAGTAACATAAGGGGGGGGGGGAATTTTACTGCCTCTAGGTCTGTCCCGTTGTTAATCTGGACGGCTGTGTAATAGTCTGAGAGCCAGGTATCTGGGTTTGTACTGCCGGTATATTTTTGATATGTTGGACTAACTTTGGCGAAGCCAGAATGTAGAGTTATTCTTCGGATCCTGTCAGTGAAACACTTAGGTCCAAAGCATAAATCATCTATTTCCGCTCTATCGATGTGTGCGGAGTATCTACCGGCTTAATGGATAGAAGGGGATCTGCTCCTCTCTATTTCCTCCGTTATCGTGCCCTTTGGATAAGGTGGATCTCTACTCCTGTGTCTGGGATTGTCTCTATTTCCTAGGGGGTGTATGGGATCTCTCACGTCTGTGAGGAATGTCATGTCTTTCGGCTTTTTCAGCAGGGCGTCTTGGAGGCGGCATTGCTTTTCCGTCCTTCCGGTTTTGCTCTTCCCGATCTCAGGATTAATTCTATCTTTCGGCACATGGGAGCCGGTTCTGGACGCTGCATCCTTATTATCGGGATTTTTCTTGTCTTTTCTCGGATCTCCTTTCTTCTCTTTCGAACTACTTGAATCTCCAGGTTCTTCAGGTCCAGGTGCTCCAGCGGCGCATGTAGCTGTTTTGCATAGGGCCGAGTCGTCATGCAACTTCCCTGATCTTGCTTGTCCTCGCTGTTGCTGTTGCAATGCCTTTCTTTCCTAAGAAAGCATACACCCCTTGAAGTTTTTCGCCATTGAAGTACATGTCATTGTTGAGGATGGCGAACGCGGCCTCCGCGTTTTATGCTGCGGTTTTGTATATAGGTTCGCCCCTGGCATCTGTGCCGTTTATTTGCTTTTGCCAGGCCGGGTTTTGAAATCGTTCCTTTGGCGGCAGTACTTCCGTTCTTGCGATTCCGGGTAACCGTGTAGGTTTAATGCCAGATCTATTCCTTCTCTCGTACTCCTCTATTTCTTCCTGCTTTAATTTAATGTCAGCTTGGGTTTTTTGGAGATGTTCCCGAGTTCTGAATATATGTTGTTGTTGCCTTTGGAGAGCTTGTCTCCTGGCTTCCAGCACTTCAGGGGGTTCGTGGGGTCCCACTGGTGTTTGAAGTAGATCATGTTCTTCTTGTTCTGACATTGGCAGAACAGAGATTTCCTTTGTTTTCTTCTCCGCAAGCTTAACTCCATTTCCTCCTCCTGCTTCTGGGTTTTCGTTGGCTGGATCAGCCAGTTTTTTCTTCCGGAGCTTGTACTGGAGTTTCTTGAAAGCTTTGTGTTTTTTCTTGGAAGTGGGAGGTTTTTTACCAGGTCCGTCCTCTATCAATTCCTTGACATCTGGGTATGTTGGGGTGGTTTCCCCCTCCTCTCTTTCCTCATCTGGCGGAGGTGTTCTAGGGCTTTCCTAACTTTCGGCATTCGTGTTTTCAGCCGGTTTTTCCATAAGTACCTCATGGAATCCCTCTTGAAGAGATTTGACCTTTCTTTCGAAAGCGTCTTTGTCTTCATCTTCGGAATCGAATTCATCTGATCCGGGTTCTTATTCCAATCTCGCCTCAATGGCGGCTAATACGGAGTCAGATTCCGAGTTCATCGTTAGATTGACGGATGTCGGATCTTCCACCTCTATTTTGGGGTTGTTGTTTTCTACCTCTTCCACGGGATTGTTTTCATCCGTGTTTTCGGCAATCTCGGATTGCACTATACCGATAAAGTGCGATTCAGCATGATATCGGTGATCTAAGCAAAATCCGGCGTCATAGTCTTCTTCGACTGGGTATAGGGCGGGTGGGATAAATTTGTTTCTACCACAGAATCCCATTGTCTCTGCAGTTAATCCGATAAAGATATTTGCAGATCCAATCGGTAAAACGCAGGCACTTACCAGATGATTCCGTGTTTGCATGTACGATCTGTTGTTGAGGAAGCGCCCGACGTCGTTGTCGATTTCCAGGCTTCCGAAAGTTATGGTACTGCCAATTCCGACGAGTATCCCCGATCGAAACATAACGCCTGACGTCGCTGGCCCCACGGCGGGCGCCAACTGTCGAGACATCGTAGTAGAATTCATAGACGGGGGTGCCATGACACTACTGATAGAGATGTGGGGGGACGTGGTAGTATGACGAACGATGACACCAAGGTGTTACCTGTTGAATATATTAGCAATTTAGCACATGATTTAATTCGAAATAGCAGCAGATGAATTGCGACAGTAGCAAATACAGTAATCATGCAAATATCTAGATCTAGTACAGTAGACAGACTGATCCAATCTATAGCTAGAACTAGACATAAGAATTCCAGGAGTATCTCATACAGATGGAATAGAGTTACGTACGATGGAGCGGTAGCGGCACCGCCGTTGTTGTTGTCCACGTCGGCCATGTCGTCGATGAAGAGGTTGCCTAGGTCGGGGAAGAAATCGTCGTTGGGGAAGTAGTCACCGTCAGCAGTCGCGCTCATGCGCTCCCCAAAAACCTGATCGCCCCTCTCCCGTACAGGATCACAAGAGGCGGGGTTCCGGAGGCCTGCTGTCCCTTCTCGCGGTGCACGCCGGAAGGAGGGATGGAGAAGACTTGAATTGGCGGCGCAGTGTTTTGGAACGGTATATCGAAATGGCGGCTAGGGTTTACCGTATGCGCGTATTTATATGCGGGCTGGGAGAGACGTGGGCGTAACTCCACGTCTGAGTCGGTTCGGCTCCACGATCCAGAAAGGAAACGGAAACGGTTTTGGAATTAACGCGTCTGTTAATTACCAAATTAATGACTCATTAAGTTTTCCCAATCGACAAAATAAACGCTCTCGGCTCGGCTCATTCCCGCAACCCGCGGCGCATCGTGACGTGTCGTGACGAGGCGAGGCGTGGCGAGGCGGGCGGCGGAGGAGGAGGAGCGCGCGTGTGGCACACCTCTCCTCTTGCCTTGCCTACTCATACATGAGCTAGAATGGCTCACCTTATAAGGTGCTTCCACTCTCTCCAAACTAGCAATGTGGGACTAAACTTTAGTCCCACTCCCTCCACTTATTATTCATGAATGGGCCATGACAATTTCAGGATTTTAGTGGGCTTAGTGGGCTAGACATGTGAGGCCATATACATAGCCCATACAAAATTCCAACAATCCCCCACAAAGTGTCATTAGCACATTTCATAAACTCTGTTCCAAAACATTGTTTATATACCGGTGTTAGTGGAGACTGTTAAGTTGAACTTCCACTTAGAACATCATGCTACACTAGTTCACAACTTGAATAGTGGACTACGCCTTGAACTACAAGTTTGCTGTGATACTAGTTTCACACAACGTCTGAACCGATACTAGGCTGCCGCAAGGCTTCCCCGCGGTTTGGAGCGTATGCGTCATACTCCGAAGGCCTTTCATGAGTTTATTAGAGAGCACCCGATTCTCATAGACTGCGACGTTTAATAGTCAGACTCATATAGGTGAGTTCCTCAGGAGATGTTCTGTAGGACACATCTCTGCTTATATATATAAGCCACTTGGAACACATTAAGACAAATGTCAACCTACCATACAGATCAGGAGAGTATTGCATCTTTTATGGAGTGGAATAAAATATAAGGATACTCTCCTCTCAGCTGACCAACAGCTTGTCTCCCACTTCTAATTCACGGGATCTCCGATCACATAGAGTGGGTTACCACTGTGGTCAACTCATAACGTGGGCCTCAAACCCATCTCCCTCGATGCATTATCTATCACATTCCGTGATAAACCCTTTGTGAAGGGATCTGCCAAGTTCATAGACGTTTGGATATAATCCAACGCAATAACTCCGGAGTTCTTCAATTTCCTGACAGATTTTAATCTCCTCTTCACATGTCTTGATGACTTTGCATTATCCTTAGAACTGTTCACTTTGACGATCACAGTTTGATTATCACAGTTCATTAGGATTGCGGGTATTGGCTTTTCAACCATAGGCAAGTCCATCAAGAGCTCACGAAGCCACTCTGCCTCAACAGTGGCTGTGTCTAGTGCTGCGAGTTCTGCTTCCATAGTTGACCTCGTTAAAATGGTCTGCTTGCAAGACTTCCAGGAAACAGCGCCACCACCAAGTGTAAAAACATAACCACTAGTGGCCTTAAGCTCATCAGCATCAGATATCCAATTAGAATCACTATATCCTTCCAGAACCCTCGGGTTTCCGGTATAGTGAATTCCATAGCTCGCAGTGCCTTTTAAATAGCGCATAACTCTCTCAAGCGCACGCCAATGATCATCTCCCGGATTGGAAACAAACCAGCTCAATTTGCTCACAGCAAAAGAGATGTCAGGCCTCGTGGCACTCGCCAAATACATAAGCGAGCCTATAATCTGAGAATATCTCAGTTGATCTCTAGTAATCCGTTGATTCTTTCGAAGCAACAAACTAGCATCATATGGAGTTGAAGAAGGCTTGCAGTCACTATACCCGAAGCGACTCAAGACCTTTTCCACATAGTGAGATTGAAGCAGTGTGATCCCACCATTATCATCTCTCAACAGCTTGATGTTCAAGATAACATCAGCTACTCCTAGATCCTTCATCTCAAAACAGCGAGATAAGAAATCCTTAACTTCCTTGATTAAATCAAGATTGGTCCCAAAGATCAATATGTCATCAACGTATAGACATAGAATAACTCCCTCGCCCCCACCATGGCGATAGTACACACATTTATCAGCTTCGTTTACAACAAAGCCTTCAGCAGTCAAAGTCCTTTCAAACTTCTCGTGCCATTGCTTAGGTGCTTGCTTGAGGCCGTATAATGACTTCAATAACTTACACACTTTGCCTTCCTGACCAGGTACTACGAAACCATCTGGCTGCTCCATGTAAATTTCCTCGTCCAACTCTCCATTAAGGAAAGCCGTCTTAACGTCCATTTGATGAACGAGAAGACCGTGCGAGGCAGCCAGTGAGAGTAGCACACGAATGGTGGTCAGTCTAGCCACAGGTGAGTAAGTATCAAAGAAGTCTTCACCTTCTTTCTGGGTATAACCCTTGGCCACAAGCCTTGCCTTGTACTTTTCAATTGTACCATCAGGCCTAAGCTTTTTCTTGAACACCCACTTACATCCTACAGGTTTACACCCATAAGGACGATCAGTGATTTCCCAGGTTCCGTTAGCCAAGATGGAATCCATCTCGCAACGAACAGCCTCCTTCCAGTAGTCAGCATCAAGAGACGCATAGGCTTCTGAAATAGTCTTGGGTGTGTCATCCACGAGGTACACAATGAAATCATTACCAAAGGACTTTGCAGTCCTCTGTCTCTTGCTCCTTACAGGAACTTCATTGTCATCCTCCTCGGGATTCTCAACGTGTTCTATCGGAATGGTGGATTCAGGAATCTCAGCTAATTCCTGACTAGATGAAAAAGGTTTCTCCTGATTTGATGAGCTAGACATATCCTTCATAGGAAATATGTTCTCAAAGAAAGTCGCATCATTCGACTCCATAATCGTACCAACATGCATGTCGGATACCTCAGATTTTACTATCTAGAATCTATAACCAATGCTATTAAAAGCATAGCCCAGAAGAACACAATCTACGGTTTTAGGTCCAAGCTTGCGCTTCTTGGGAATTGGTATATTGACTTTCGCCAAACAACCCCAAGTACGTAGGTAGGAGAGTTTCAACCTTTTCCTTTCCCATTCCTCAAATGGAGTAATGGTTTTATTCTTTGTGGGAACTCGGTTTAGGACATGACATGCAGTCATTAGCGCCTCCCCCCACCATGCCTTGGAGAGACCCGAAGTGTCTAACATGGCGTTAACCAAATCAGACAGCGTTCGGTTCTTTCTTTCAGCCACCCCATTTGACTGAGGTGAGTAGGGAGGCGTCCTCTCATGAATAATACCGTGTTCAGCACAAAAAGAATTAAACTCGTTGGAAAAATACTCTCCACCACGATCAGACCTAAGCCGTTTAATTTTACGATCAAGTTGGTTCTCTGCTTCGGCCTTATAGTTCTTGAAATAAGTTAAAGCTTCATCTTTAGATTTCAGAAGATACACATAACAATATCTAGTGGAGTCATCAATAAGTGTCATAAAATATTTCTTTCCACGTCAATACGCCATTCATCTCACAAAGATCAGAATGTATAAGTTCTAGTGGTGCCAAGTCTCTCGCCTCCGCAGTCTTATGAGATTTGCGAGGTTGCTTAGCTTGAACACACACTTGACATTTGGAACCTTTAATAGTACTGAATTTCGGAATTAAACTCATATTTGCTAACCGCGTCATGCAACCAAAATTAATGTGACAAAGTCGTGAATGCCAAACATCACAATCATTATCGTGGCAAACATTATTAATAACTTTGGTGCAAATATCTGACAAGGATAAGCGGAACAAGCCTCCGCACTCATAGCCTTTACCAATAAATTGTCCATACTTGGAAATTACAACTTTATTAGACTCGAAAACCAACTTAAAACCATCTCGACATAAACGTGAGCCGCTGACGAGATTTTTATTGATGGAGGGCACATGATGAACGTTCTTCAGTCGCACGATCTTCCCCGAAGTAAACTTCAGATCGACCGTACCAACACCACGAACAGTAGCATGTGACCCGTTCCCCATCAGCACGGGGGAAGTCCCTGTGACCTGATAAGAAGAGAACATAGAAGCATCAGCACAAACATGTACATTGGCACCTGTGTCAATTAACCATTCAGGTGAATGACAAACTGAAAGAATAGTGGGAACTATACCGTACCCAGAGTCCTTCATCTCAATGTCAACCATGACAACATTAGCGGTCTTGCCGCTGTTCTCCTGCTGCTGCAGCTCATAACGCTTAGGGCACTTTGGAGCCCAATGGGTCGGATCACCGCAAACGTGACATGACCCCTTTCTCTTCTTGAAGTTGGTAGAGTGCGACGGCTTAAACTTGCCATCGGGCTTGCCTTTACCCTCGGATTTCTTCTTGTTATATTTAGGCTTGTTGGGCGGGTAATGTTTCTTCTGTACCACATGAGCAGAAGAACCTACCTCAGCAACCCGAGCACGTGTATCCTTTGCTCTCGCCTTCTCTTCCACATCAAGAGATCCGATGAGGTCCATAACGGAAAACTCCTGTCTCTTGTGTTTTAGAGAAGTAGCAAAGGTGCTCCATGAAGATGGAAGCTTGGCAATAATGCCTCCGGCCACAAACTTGTCCGGTAAAATACACTTAAAGTGCTCAAGTTCTTTAGCGAGTGACTGTATCTCATGAGCCTGTTGAACAACAGAGCGCTCATCAGTCATCCTGTAGTCATAGAATTGCTCCATGACATACAGCTCGCTGCCAGCATCCGAGGCCCCAAATTTGGCCTCGAGTGCAGCCCACATATCCTTGCCGTTATCAAACGACATGTATGGATCCACAATAGAATCATCAATTATACCGAGGAGGGCACTTTTAAACATAGTGTCCATATTCTCAAAGGCCTCCAGCTATGCTGGATTGAGATCGCCCTCAGGCTTGCCCTTGGTGGCCGCATAGCAGCGCAAGGTTTGAAACCATAGCACTGCTCTCGTGCGCCACCTCTTATAGTCCACACCCTTGAAAGGGTTTGGCCTTGTCGCCGCAATGACAGACGGCGCAGGTGCAACAAATTGCCTATAATCAGGTTTTTGGATTGTTGAATATATTAGCAATTTAGCACATGATTTAATTCGAAATAGCAGCAGATGAATTGCGACAGTAGCAAATACAGTAATCATGCAAATATCTAGATCTAGTACAGTAGACAGACTGATCCAATCTATAGCTAGAACTAGACATAAGAATTCCAGGAGTATCTCATACAGATGGAATAGAGTTACGTACGATGGAGCGGTAGCGGCACCGCCGTTGTTGTTGTCCACGTCGGCCATGTCGTCGATGAAGAGGTTGCCGAGGTCGGGGAAGAAATCGTCGTTGGGGAAGTAGTCGCCGTCAGCAGTCGCGCTCATGCGTTGCCCAAAAACCTGATCGCCCCTCTCCCGTACAGGATCACAAGAGGCGGGGTTCCGGAGGCCTGCTGTCCCTTCTCGCGGTGCACGCCGGAAGGAGGGATGGAGAAGACTTGAATTGGCGGCGCAGTGTTTTGGAACGGTATATCGAAGTGGCGGCCCACGTCTGAGTCGGTTCGGCTCCACGATCCAGAAAGGAAACAGAAACGGTTTTGGAATTAACGCGTCCGTTAATTACCAAATTAATGACTCATTAAGTTTTCCCAATCGACAAAATAAACGCTCTCGGCTCGGCTCATTCCCGCAACCCGCGGCGCGTCGTGACGTGTCGTGACGAGGCGAGGCGGGCGGCGGAGGAGGAAGAGCGCGCGTGTGGCACACCTCTCCTCTTGCCTTGCCTACTCATACATGAGCTAGAATGGCTCACCTTATAAGGTGCTTCCACTCTCTCCAAACTAGCAATGTGGGATTAAACTTTAGTCCCACTCCCTCCACTTATTATTCATGAATGGGCCATGACAATTTCAGGATTTTAGTGGGCTTAGTGGGCTAGACATGTGAGGCCATATACATAGCCCATACAAAATTCCAACATTACCCAGGTTCGGTACGTCGCAACTAGGCGACGTTCCTACTCCTGCAATCTCACTAAATCAGGGCTGAAGCCTGAAGTATACAAAGTATAATGTGTGTTAGGTTTAGCAACTCGACAAGGATCAACCTCTCGGCGAGTTAGCTTCTAGCTTATTGTCTATATCTTTCTTATCTCCCGTCCGGCTTTATATAATAGCCGAATTAGGGCTTACAGAAAAGGAAACCTAGCAGACTACAGTAAGTTCTAACTTGGAAGGCAAGAATTCGCCTTCTACTCCAAGCCGTACCACGTGGGTCGTGGTCTGGATTCTTCTAGAATCCGGCGTCTGCGCGTCAGCTTACTGGGCCGCCTAATGGACCGTAACCCATTGCCATTTAGGCCACCCTGATAATCTGGCACTTTAGGACACCATCTGATAGACCCCTAATTGGTATATATACGACAAGCTCCATATATCACCTTATAATACACAATGTAGTAATTTTGGATATTGATATCTTCCTAGAAGCCCGCCTCCCAAATTTGTTTAAGCGTCCAAATTAGTTTCATTGAAAGTAGTTTGGAAGCCTAAACGAATTTGAGAGGCGGGTTTCTGGGAGAAGCAAGTTGTGAGGATCTTCTCGGAGAAGCCCTAGTAGAGGCCAAAAAGAAGTCGGCCCAATCTGTTGCTCTTTATGGCAAATCACGCATGTCATGGGCTCATGACATGAATTTATTGTTAAATTAACCATATTCTAGCGATGAAGATGTTTAAAGTAACGAAAGCCAACCTTCGATAATGTTATGGCAACGAAGATGCTTAAAATAACGAAAATACAACCATCCATATTGTTGCCGGAACGATGTTTCAACGAACAAAACAGACGTACCACTCATGAGATGCTTTAAGGGACCGATTGAAACAAGAATTCAGAACGGCTGAAAACACATTGATTTAAGAAAACATGTATAGGTATTTTTTTACAACATATTAAGTACTCATCACAGAGATATTACGAGGATTGCTAGGTATCTCTATCTCTATCTCTATCTCTACTACTTAAAAGAAACGGTTCGTTCCGTAGTCTGCCGACCGTCACGTCCCGTCGTCCATCGTCAAACGCTTCGTCCAACTCCCCTCATGTATATCGCCATTTGCATTTAAACCCTCACAAACATGGAAATCAACCCGAGCTCCACATCTCTCCCACAGTCCCCTGTCCTCCCTCGCACGGGAGAGATCTCACGCGCCGCCACCGCTAGCGCCGTCTTCCTCTCCACATCGAGATTGACGCTGCCGATAGTCCGTCCGCCGCCCTTGACACTGCCCCACCTCCAATGGTCCTTCCAGATGGGACATCCGAGCCAACCTCCTTCCCGGTTGCCTCCCTACCAATCCCGCTGACGACCGGCTGCCGCCAACCTTGACGACCGGCGGCGGCGGCACGACCAACAGTAGCACAAGCATCATCAGTAGCAGCATCACAGAGCGTTGAGTAGCATGTGGTGGCTCCGCATGAGCAACGGCAGCTCCCCACGCGATGGATCCCCCTCCGCGCGCTCGAATCAACCGCCCGTGATGGGATCCGTCTCACCTAAGTCAGGTATTGAACTATGGAAAAAATTGTTGATACTCTGCAGTAAGATGTAAAAAAATTTGGACGGGAGATGCATCGTGGTCTTCTGTGTGCAGTCCAATGGAGCGGGTGCATCTCCTGTTCCTCATTGATCCTATTTTTTTATTACTGCCATTACTTTAATCCGGAGCACCTCGCATGCCTGACACTACTTGTGAAATTGTGATGATACAAGTATATACTGTATATCAATGGCATGTCGCAAAATGATTTGCTTTGGTCTTATGTGCACTCCTCAAAGATTTGGATCTTCACGGTGTGAGTATATGATAATGATCATCTTCTGCGGTTATTTGCGTTTTGTTGAAAGAAAACTTGTATTATGAAGCAGTTGTTTGGTCACATTGTAGAATTGTTTGTGCAGAATTGTTATCTTGTTCTTTTCTCTACAGAACCATTAGTTTTTATGCCACTGACTGAATGAAGTCTTCTGGTCTGGGCAGTCCATCCAATGAGAGCAGCGGGTGGTTGTGTGGTCATTGTTCTACATCTTTGATGTGGCTAGAGGTAGCAAAACCAGAGCATAGCGGAACCAGAGAGGAACCACATGGCATTCTGGAATGGCTTCGGTGGTGAGCATGCTGCCTAGCAGGGATACAAACTTACACTGATGCGTATGGAGATTTGTAGACAAACCAATTTTGTTCAATGATTCAGTGAACCAATTTGAGGTACTAGAAAACTTACATGTATGATGAACTAATCTTTGTTCAACATGTGTTGTTGGGTTGATAAGTGATAACTAAAGTTAATTTAAATATAAACAAACAGTCAGAGATAAAAACAAGGTTTAACAATGGGATAAAAAGAAGTCTCTAAAATGCTTGCTTTCTTATATTTGATGGATTGCTTGATGCCTGGATATGCATAACCTGCTAGATAGTTACTCTGTCTTGGACAAAGTATTAAGTTAAATTTAAGGCATGCTTCCTACATTTTCTGTTAGAACAAACTTCTATTTGGTGTATGAGACTTCAAAAAATGCACCTCTGCAGATATCTTATTATGTCAAGTTCTACTACCTTGAACATATCTTGATAGTTTTTTCTTCTTCTTTTGGGAAGATTAATTAAATTTTAAACTTTGCTTTGTTCCTACAGTATCAGTCATCAAAAGTCTATATAACAGTGCCCATTGTTCCTCGTTTCATGGGCATGCATGGTCCTGATTTGATACCTTCAGTTCAAACAAACAAATAGAAGCCACTTCTAGCTTCACCTTAATGTCGTGATTACACATAGTATTATAAGTTATCTTGCCACCTCAGTATATATCAGATTATATTCACATGCAACCCATAATTCTGAAACTCCATAAATATTGACCTTTCTGCTACTCGGCAAATACTGGACCATGTAACTGTAACTAAATTTATATCTGTGACCTGAAGATATACTACTATAGAGCAAGGTGATGTATGTGTTAATTATTTGGTCAGAATTTGACAGCTCTTATTGCATCCGTACCATTGCTCCTGACGCATCTGCAAAGTTCCAAGGAAAATTAAGAAAGGAAAAAATATATGATGTATAGGAAATAGACATATATAGCTACATCTCTTTCAGAATTTGTGCAGCCTTTTTGTTCGATGTTGTTTGATTATGGATGGTTGTAAACTGATATACATTTTCTCACATGCTTGTGTCACATCCATGTACACAAAATGTACTTTTTAGTAGAGGTTCACTGGTAGAAAAAAGGCCTTCCATACGCCCCCATCAGTCCCCAAACGTTGCGCACAGTGACTAATGAGTCTTTAGTCCCGGGTCGGGAGGAGACCCGCGACAGAAGGTCATACGTCGCGGGTTGGGAAGCGCGTGGAGGGCATTAATTCCGGTTGACCTGGCCGCCCGGGACTATTGGTGCTTTAGTCCCGGTTGGCGTGGCCAACCGGGACTAAAGATCAAACTGCTCGCCTCCCGCGCGGCGGTTTTTATTTCGCGAGCGAGGCAGAAGGGCGCCATTCCACAGTGCGCGTCGGAGTCTCTCTGTTTCTTCCTCCTCTCTTCTCTGTGTCTTCCATCTCTTCGATCTTCTCCAAGCACACCACCATGGCTGAAGTTTGGGAGACATACCGTGCTCCGACACCATACGGCAAGCTTCTGAACGTGTGCTACACCAACAGTTGCGATCGGCTGGCCGGTGCTCTTGGTTATTTGACCAATCTCTGCTCCTCCTCAAGAAAACAAACAAGCAAAAACAAAAACACATCAAGAAAACAAACAAAAACACATCAAGAAAACAAAACAGAAAAACTACAGTTTCTATATATCTGTACATTCAGTATTAAAATGAATTAGTATTATTGTTCTTAATTTTTTGATATATTATTTGTATTTATAAGAATTTAAAATGAATTAGTATTATTGTTCTTAATTTTTTGATATATTATTTGTATTTTTAAGAATTTAAAATGAATTAGTATTATTTTTCTTAATTTTTTGATATATTATTTGTATTTTTTAAGATTTAAAAATGAATTAGTATTATTGTTCTTAATTTTTTGATATATTATTTGTATTTTTAAGATTTTAAAATGAATTAGTATTATTGTTCTTAATTTTTTGATATATTATTTGTATTTTTAAGATTTTAAAATGAATTAGTATAATTGTTCTTAATTTTTTCATATATTATTTGTATTTTTAAGATTTTAAAATGAATTAGTATTATTTTTCTTAATTTTTTCATATATTATTTGTATTTTTAAGATTTTAAAATGAATTAGTATTATTTTTCTTAATTTTTTCATATATTACTAGTATTTGTATTTTTTAAGATTTTAAAATGAAATAGTATTATTTTCTGAATATTTTGATATATTATTTGTATTTTTTTAAGATTTAAAAATGAATTAGTTTTATTTTCTGAATATTTTGATATATTAATAGTATTTTTAGAAATAATACAAATTAAAAGTTAATGTTTATTTATTTATTCAAAATTATTAATTACATCATTACTTTTGTTTATTAAAAGATTTATTTGAAATTCAAACAATAAAGAAATGTGGCATCGGCCAACATGTTAATAAGATTGATATGATACTACTATCACATACATTCGTGCAAAACACTTGGATGCGGGATGGTATGGAACTCGGAAGTTAAGCGTGCTAGTGCTAGAGCAGTGGGAGGATGAGTGACCGAGCGGGAAGTTTGACCATGAGTAAGTAATTCGACTAGAGATAATTGTAGTTAGACGGTAAGCAAATAATACAAATTCTGAAAAAAAAAGGGAGTGAAAAAAGGGAGTGAAAAAAAGGGAGAGAAAAATTGGTGTGAAAAATAATTAGAAACCCAAATGAATTATGGAAATAACGAAATAAAGTCTAGTCCCGGTTCAGGTGGCCAACCGGGACTACGGTCCTCCGCCCCCCGGCTCCGCCATCCCGCCCACGCTGGCCAGGGCCTTTTGTCCCGGTTCGTAAGCGGCGCGACTATAGGGGGGGGGGGGGGGGGGGGGGGGGGGGGGAGGTCTTTAGTCGCGCATAGCTAGTACCGGTTGCTCGGTCGGGACTTTTGGCCCTGGCGAACCGGGACTATATGCCTATTTTCTACCAGTGGTTGTACGTTATCAAATTTTACAGGTTTTAGATTTTTTTTTTACTTGTACTGTTTCAGTTTTGAGCTGATATTAAATAACTGGTTTTGGACGCTTAAATCTTTTCTTGAACCAGATACATTGATAGGTCTTGTGGTTCATTGTATGCCAGTTAAATGTGTTAAACTTACTACCTGGGTTCTACATTCAAGTAGATGTCCAACTATTTCTCGGGCCCATTAAATGACTTTGTCCGCCCGATGCGAACAAAGTTCAATGTACAGAGCAATTGTTTGCCCGTCTTTGAATTTATGTAGCAAACTGCCAATTTTTTACACATTGTAGCAAACTGCCAGTCTTTAAAAAAGAAATATTTTATGAAATTTATGATGGTGTTTGACAAGAACATTGTCTGAAACATAATTTTATCTTTATTTATGCAACACCGCCCTTTAATTTTTTTCATTCTATTTCCTTAATATTTCGTTATCGTCCACCTTAATCTTTCCAAACCCAATTAATATGGCGAAAATTTATGCAGCGCAAGTGCATTTTACCATTGAACTATTTTTTTTCCGTGGCAATGCACGGGCATTATAGATAATTATTCACAGATTAAGTGGTCAATCAAATCATTGTCCGTTATCCACAAGGTTTGGACTTCCAATTACTGGATGAGCAGATCCCTCACAAATTGCCGCTATTGAGTCCGCAAGCTTTCTATGATGCGACCATGGATAGAATCAGGAGCGAGAACGAGTGAAAGAAATATATTTAATGCATCGTGTCATTTCAATATTTATTCTGTTTGTTTTAACCCTTTTGTATGTATTATTTAGTGCATAGACCCTTTCTCCTCGAAATAGGCTTTCGCCCCGCTTTATAAATAAAGCAACCGACCACAAGAGTTAACAAGGTCCCGATACAACACACCCACAAAGCTGGGGCCACAGCACAATACAGCCCAAAAAAAGAGAAAACACGCACAACACACACACACACACAGAAAAGGAGCGAGGGGGGGGGGGGTGGTGTGGGTAGAAACAAAGCCCCGCCAAAGTGCCCTGGTCAGGGCGGCACCGAAGCGGAGAGGCGACGCGCGGCTCCGAGAAGTCTGTCGATGGAAGCATCCAGCCGCGCCCTGTCCCGTTGCCTACACAACGGGTGCCACTGCTGCAGGAAAGCCAAGAATTTGAACACTGAGTCAGAGGCCCGCCTTAAGAAAACCTTCTCAATCACCATCTTATTCCGGGTAGTCCATAAGGACCACGCCATTGCCGCAAACACGAGCCAGAAGAGGCGTCTGCCACCCCTAGCATGGTAAGCCCTGGTTTGTAGGAACTCTCCCAGGTCCAGGGCCAACCAGTCCGGCCCTAGGGCCTCTCGCACAAAGTTCCACAGGAACCGGGCCGCCGGACACACAAAGAATATGTGTGTGCTAGTTTCAGGGACCCTGCACAATGGGCATAACCCATCACCAGGACCCCGGCGCTTGGCGACCTCCACCCCAGAAGGAAGCCTATCTCTCAAGAGTTGCCACAGGAAAATCTTGATCTTGAGAGGAAGAGGTGCCTTCCAAAGAGGGGTCGCCCAGGGACACGCGGGCGCGGCAAACAGGGACCGGTAGGCCGACTTAACCGTGAAAGTCCCTGATGGGGACAGCGTCCAGGATACCTGGTCGGGGCCGCCCGTCCCACTCGAAGGAAGCTCAGTCAAGAGCTCCTCCCACTCCCTAGCCTCGGCCGGGCCGAAGGAGCGTCTAAACGCAATATCCCAAACCCCCTGCGTAAATGCCGCCGCTACTACTAACGCGGGGTCCGAACATATTGCAAAGAGTCTCGGGAACTCCAGCCTGAGGGGGGTGGCATGAAGCCACGGGTCCAGCCAGAACAGAATGCCCCGACCATCCCCCAGGGAAAAACGAATCCCTTTCCTAATGTCCCGCTTCAGAGACTGTAAAGTCCTCCAGAAGAGGGAACCATCTTGTCTCTCACACGCAAGTAAGGGCCGGCCCTGCAGGTATTTAGCTTTAATGAGTTGTAGCCATAGGCCCCCCTCATCTCGGAGGATGCGCCATACCCATCTCAGGAGCAGCGCCACGTTCATTTTCCGGGACGCCACCAAGCCTATGCCCCCCAAATCCTTGGGGGCGCACACGTCCGCCCACTTAACCATGTGGTATTTCTGCCGCCCGTTTCCATCTTCCCAGAAGAACCGGGAGAGCTCCTTATCGAAGGAAGCGTGCACCCCTTCTGGCAAAGAATATAATCCCATCATATAAGATGGGATACTCGCGAGGCAGGACCCTATCAGCACTGACTTACTTCCCTTCGAGGTGAAGCGTCCGCACCAAGGTTCCGCCTTCCGTCTAACCTTCCCCATCAGGGGTTCCAGGTCCCTGATCAGGATCCTAGAATCACTCAACGGGACCCCCAGGTAAGTGACCGGGAAGGCGGACAATTTGCAGTTAAGATTGTCCGCTATCCGCTGTTGCTCATCCGGTGGGTATCCCAGAACTATGACCTCGCTCTTGTCAAAGTTAATCTTGAGCCCCGACATCTCCTCAAAGCAAAGTAGAAGGAACTTAAGGTTGACAATATCCAACCCCGACCCTTCCACCATAATCATCGTATCGTCAGCGTACTGTAGGTGGGTGACACCCCCTCCCGGAATAAGGTGGCCTACCACCCCGGAGATGTGACCAGGGGCTCTAGCCTTATCCAGGATCGCCGCCAAGGCGTCCACTGCGAGGTCGAACAGGATGGGGGATATAGGATCCCCCTGTCTCACCCCACAAGACGGCCTAAAGTAGGGGCCAATGTCCCCGTTGATGTTAATCGCAGTATTGCCACTCATCACGAGTTGCATTACCCACGAGATGAACCGGCCATCAAAGCCTCTCCGTTGCAACACCTGGCGGAGAAAAGACCAGTCCAGCCTGTCATAGGCTTTCTGAAAATCTAGCTTTAGAAATACGCCTCTATGCTGGCGTACTTTCACCTCGTGAACTATCTCGTGCAGGGCTAGAATCCCATCGTGGATAAACCTCCCCTTCAGGAAAGCGAACTGGAAGGGGTGTGTCAGGCGCTCTGCCACCGGCGCAAGGCGCCGTGCACACACCTTCGAGAAGATCCGCTGGATCACATTTATCACTGTGATAGGTCTAAACTGTCGGATGTCCGTCGCTCCGGGAATCTTTGGGATCAAGGTAATCACGCCAAAGTTGAGGCGTGACATGACCAAGGTCCCAATATAGAATTCCTGGAACATCGGCAAAACGACCGCCTGAATAGTCTCCCAGAAATTCTGAAAGAAGGAAACCGGGAGACCGTCCGGCCCCGGCGCCGAGCCCGTCTGCATCTCCATAACCGCCTCCCGCACCTCCTCCGGGAGGAACGGGAGTAGCAAACTCTCATTCTCCCCCTCGGTCACCAGGGCCCCCTGGGGCCACAGGAGGGGTGACAGCGCCACCCCCGACCTAGGCGTAGCCGTGAATAACTCCTTATAAAAGGAGTAAATATGGCCGGAAATGTCCTCAGCCGCCTCCAGCAAAGTTCCATCGGCCCATAAGAGGGGAATAGAACATCTCCGCCGCCGTCCGTTGGCAATAGCGTGGAAGTAGGCCGTATTGGAATCGCCTTTCAGGATCCAATTCTGCCGACTACGCTGCCGCCAGAACACCTCCTCCCCTTTAAAAACCTCCATAAGGGAGGCCTCGAGGGCGTATCTTTGGCCCCAGCCAGCTGGGGTCAGCCCCCCCGTGTCCGCGGCCAAGTCGAGGAGCTGGATCTGCCCTAGCAGGGAGGCCTTGCGACGGCGGAGCTCCGCCCCTCGGTTGGCCCCCCACCCGCGCATAAATTGACGTGATGTCTTAGCACAGTGGTGCCAGACGTCCACCGTGTTAAAAACTCGCGTGGGGGAGGATGCCGCAGCCAACCACTTCAGCCTGACCGATTCCACAAAGCCCGGTTGCGCCAACCAGTAGTCCTCAAAATGGAACCGGTTCGGCCTAGGTGGTGCCGCCCCACGAGTGGATAGGAGCAAGGGGCAGTGATCCGAACCCACCCTGGTCACAGCCCGAAGGGTACAGAGTGGGTACTCTGCTTCCCAATCCGCTGAAACCAAAACCCGGTCCAAAACGGACCGCACCGGATCCGCCTGGTTATTAGTCCATGTGAACCTGGCCCCTACCCGCTCAAGCTCGATGAGAGCCATGTCAGCGATGAAGTCATTAAACAAGCGCATCCTCGGGAAATCAACAAGAGAGGAGCTCTTCTCCAGGGGGGATCGGATCAAGTTAAAATCCCCCGCCACCACCACCGGGGTGGTGCAGCGTTCCACCTTTGCCCTGAGTTCGTCTAAGAACTCAGGGGATCTCCGGTGGTCCGCGGGTCCGTAGACGATAATCACCTCCCAACGAACGGAAGACCGTCTATGGGTGAGTACCATACTCAGAAAGCACTCCCCGCGGTCCATATCCTCAACCTCAAACGTGTCCTCCTTGGCCCCAAGTAAGATGCCGCCCGAACGTCCCGTCGCCGGCAGCCATTGCCAAACAAACTTATGGTGACTCAGACCCTCCAGCTCGGCGATCGAAAAATCCTGTCGAATCGTCTCCTGGATCCCCACAATATCGGGATCCTCGTCCCGAATATACTCGACCAGTTGTCTGCGCCGACCATCTTGCCCGAACCCCCACATATTCCAGTCCAGTAGAGAGACACTCATTGGGAACCGGTAGCGGGTGTCCCCTTACGGGGGACTTGTCGGGCCCTACCAGAGGTCGAGGGCCTGGACTTGTCCAACGGTGGCCGCCCGCGCTTCCTCCCCGGTTGGGAGGCAGTCACGGGCACAGCCACCTCCGGCGGGACGGGAGTGGGGCCACTACCAGGCCCAGACTCGACATGTCCAGGCCCGCTAGGGTCCTCGGGCCCTGTGGGGGCGGCCTCGGCTTGAGCACGAGCTGCCGCCAGAGCCCCCTTTCGTACTCAAGATATTCTGTGCGAGTAATACAAGGATTGTCACCAAACAAAAAAAATCTATTTCAATGTCCGGTGGCACAAAACATAAGTTGTGCCTGTGTGTGCCATGTAGTTATTCATGGACACAAGTTTTTGGGCTCGTTCTGAGCTTTTCTCAGCTCGCTTCAACCTGGTTTTGGTCCGAGTCACCAGAGGCTCGGGGCTTGTTGTTTGTGGCTCCCTATGCATGTCTGAGTCGGCTCGCGTCCAGTGTTAGGTGTAGTAGAGCACAATCAGATGTGAAGCCGGTTTGACCCTTCTCGACATTGTTGAATCGAGTCATCAGGGGCGCCTCACGTACGTGTAAGCTGGTTTTGGGCTTGCTGTCGGCTCGTGTCCAGCGTTATTTTTAGCAGAGCTGAATCAGACGATGTGTAGTAGTTGTAGAGCACGACCATGCATATTTATAACACAAATTATTTTTAACCCGTAGCAAGACATGGGCATTTAGCTAGTATTTCCAAAAGTCAGAAGATCTTACCACTGCTTCTCTAGTATGATGTTAGAGGAGCTACCGGGCGGCCGAATTAGCGCCCTGGGGATTTCTACCTGCTTCCATCCATGGGAGCCGCGAGCTTCTCCTAGGTTGCCATCAAGTGGGCCAGAGGATGGCTAGGGAGGCGAACGGAAGGGGCCGACGGTGGATTGGTCGGACCAGAGGGACTGGTGGAGGGGAGACTAGTTGTCTTTTTGCATTGTCACATGCCTTAGAGCATCTCTAGTAGTACCCCTAAACCCCTAAACCCTTAGAGCAGTTTTAAGGGTTGAGAATGACACTTTTTGTGCACTTTTACGGGTTGAAAAAAAGGGGCAAAGACTAGAACCCTTAAACCCAACCCTTAAAACGGAATATTCTGTTTTAAGGGTTGGGTTTGAGGGTTCTAGTCTTTGCCTCAACCCCAACCTCTAAACCTGTCATCCGCATATAACATTTTTCCTCACATATCATCATTTCACATATCACAAAACATCATCACATTTCACATAAAACAATAATCATTCTAGTTATTATTACAACACCAAATAGTACATGCAAGCACATAAAAAAATAATCATTCAAATTCTTACAACACAACAATAATTGTTCAAATCAAATAGAACAAAGATAAATCATGCGCCACGGCGCTGTCCATCCAACTGCCACTGGTGCTCTACTAGATCATCACGGAGCCGACCATGAGTGGCTGCATCTTCAATGTCACGATGTGCTTGAAGAAAAGCTTGCACACGAGAAGGATTTCTTTCCGGTTGCACACGTGTGCCAACATTGTCATAGAAACAAGGCAAGTTTAACCCCCTCTCATCCTCTAGTATCATGTTGTGTAGAATCACACAACACTTCGTGATGTCTACCAAGGTTTTCTTGTCCCAAAACCGAGCCGGACCCCGAACTATGGCAAACCTTGCTTGCAAGACACCGAACGCTCTCTCAATATCCTTTCGGGCTGCCTCTTGTGCTCTTGTGAAATGAGCCTATTTTTTGGTTAAGGGCACCCCATTTTTCTCTTTGATGGACTTCACAAGAGTTGCCCATTCAGGATAAATGCCATCGGTGAGATAGTACCCCATTGAGTATTCATTGTCCATGACTTTGTAGTTGCAAGTTGGAGCATCCCCGGTTATTAATCTTTTGAACAAAGGAGATCTATTGAGCACATTTATATCATTGAGTGTTCCGGGCAACCCAAAATATGCATGCCAAATCCATGTGTCCTCCGATGCCACGGCCTCAAGCACAATGGTAGCATCACGGCTTTTACCGCAATACATGCCGTGCCATGCCTTTGGGCAATTTTTCCATGTCCAATGCATGCAATCTAGGCTACCTAGCATCCCCGGCCATCCCCTTTTTCATTGGTTTCCATCAATCTTTTTGTATCTTCCTCGTTTGGTGCTCGAAGATACTGCTCTCCATACAACCCAATGACCAACTTAGCAAATCTACGGACGGACTCGGTGGTTGTATCTTGCCCAATGCGAAGATACTCATCCGTGTAGTCCGCGGGTACGCCATATGCGAGTACCCGCATTGCCGCTGATATCTTTTGGTATGCACTAAACCCCATGATACCGGCGGCGGATCTACGACGCTTGAAATATGAGGAGGCCGCCTCACAATCCGTCACAATCTTCACAAAGAGAGAACGGCGCATTCGGTACCTTCTACGGAAGAGACGAGGAGGGTACGTAGGGAACTCGTCGAAGTAGTCTTCCATCAAATGCTGGTGTCCGAGAGCGCGGTTGCGGTAGATGGTGACTCTCCCCATCTTCGATCCTCTCCTCTGATCCATCAGCTTCGCGCGGTCTTCATACGACTGCACGTCGATGAGGAGGCTCATCATCTCGACGTCGTCATCTTGCAACAACTCGTCGATGTCGGAATCGTTGGATGTCGACCAATCCGACGATTCCGACATCGAGTCCATCACACTATCGTCGTTGTCCATCTACAAAATTATGCTCAAATCAATAATCTACCGTAAAACAAATATGAAAAAAAAAATGAAAAAATAAAACGAAAAATTACCTCGGGGGCGGGAGAACGACGACTCGGGGGCGGCTAGCGGCCGGAGGAGGGAGGGCGGCCGGAGGAGGAGGAGGACGGCCGGCTCGACGACGGCTCGGGGGCGGACGGCTCGGGGGCGGGGCGGGGGCGGGTGGGGCGGGGGCGGCCGGAGGAGGACGGGGCCGGGACGGGGGCGGCCGGCTCGGTGGCGGGCGGAGGAGGGGCGGGGCGGCCGGAGGATGGGCGGGGAGGGGGCGGCCGGAGGAGGGGCGGGGCGGGGGCGGTCGGTGGAGGGCGGGGCGGGGGGCGGCCGGTGGAGGGCGGGCGGGGCGGAGGAAGAGGAGGGCGGGGCGGGGCGGAGGGGAGCCGGAGGATGACGGCGGGGCGGCGGAGGACGGCGATGCGGGCGGGGCCGGGGGAGGGCGGCGATGCGGGCGGGGCGGGGGCGGGCGGGGCGGGGCCGGGGGAGGACGGGGCGCGGCGGCGACGGGCGGGGGCGGGGCCGGGCGGGGTCGGCCGGCGGCGGCGCGGGGGCGGCGGCGGCGGCGAGGCAGATGCCGATGCGGGGGAGGAGATGGTGATTTTTCCCTCCCGCGCGTGCGAGGGCAAAATCCGGGTCGGGGTAGGGGTTGACCTCCCAACCTGCGAATGTACAGGCCGGAAGGGGTTTCCCAGGTCCGTCCTGTAATTTTTTTTACAGTTTTACAGTTTTAGGGGGTCTAGTCTTTGCCTTTTTTTCGTTCCAACCCGTAAAAAAGCGGTTATTTTTACAGTTTTGAGGGTTTGAGGGGACTACTAGAGATGCTCTTATGCCCGTGCCAACGCGTCGCGTTTATATGCCGTATATCTATCAAAGAAACGAGCCAGCAAGAAGCGACCGTCACAATGTATCGTATCTATCTATTGCGTCGACATGTTTTAATATCGGATCATTTTGTGGCTCCGTCACAGTACAACTTACTTTGTGGCCTGATCAACACCATGATTATCGGATCGCACAGATGTGCAATAGTCCGAAAAAGTTTGCGAGGGTGGCTTGGAGCATGTACTACCAAATTTTGCATTCATGCAGCTTCGGTTACCACACTAAGAGCATGTTCTACAACGGTATCTATACTTCTTACAAAACAAAACCCCACTAACATGCATTAATGATTTTTCTTTCTCAACATGCAAGTCATAAATATCATCCATTATGCTAGCCAATCAATTGTCCATGTCATCTCCACTATATTTATTAATCACTAACAAGTTACACATCATCCATTTCTTAAACCATCAAATTATTCATATAATTGAGAAAATATATACTATGATCAATTAAATTTTGCAATTCAATTCGCAAACATAATGTATCACATCTCTTATAAAGCTCTGTTTACAACATACTATAATTTCTAAGGCGATCCCGCAGCAACGCGCGGGGTATCCTTCTGGTCTCTCCTATCCTATCTAAAAAGAGAATTTGGTTCCTTCTTGGTCCTCTCCCGCATTCTACCCCTCTTTCGTCAATCATCATAACCTGCCTACCTTTTTTCTAGCACCGCTCCGTGGTTTATTCCCTAATTTACGCTATGTGGTAACAAACATCGATCAGCAGTAATTGAGCCTTAATCATCTCTCCTTCCTCCATCCACTCCGCAACCCAAACGCCCCGCCGCCTATCTCCCTCCGGCTCCCTTCTCCATGTCGCCGATGGCAGCCTCCATCTTCTCTGACGGCACCTGTCTCCTTAGTCTCCTTAGACACCGCTGATTCCGGAGCCAGCGACAAAAAGGTCGCCCGCGTCTGCGCCGTCGTGGATTCCACTCCGAAGAATCTGATCACCTCCGCCATCTCTAACATGGTTGTTGCCTTCACTGAGCTGCTCCTAGCCAGTCTCCTACTCTCTGCCTAGAGGGAGGCTCTCCTGATTGTTCCCATGGCGCAGAGGAAGGGAGGCCGACAAGATGTGAGTCTTGGCCCAATCTCGTTCTCTTTGTCTGCAAATCTGGAGCCCAGGGCTGCATCTTGATCTGATTTTTTTGCGTCTCGTCTCCTAGCTAGATCCCAAGAGATCAAACCTTCTCGTTTTTTTAATCTCTGAATGCTTCGTACTTCCACGCACTCCTTACTTTTGTCCTCTCATCCTCCTTTCATAATCAAAGCCCAACTTCACTTCCATGCAAAGTTTAAAATAGCGGGCTATTGCATATAGCCCCGACGATTTCAGAAGCTACGAAAGGCTATAGCCGGGCTATAACCATATAGCCGTTTTGCTAGAATATTGAAAAACAGTGAAATTTAGACAACATATAATCATTTATATAGTATTATTCGCAAATGTATAACATAACAACATAGTCATATAAGATGAACGAACAATCATGAGTTTAAATAACAACTATTCATGACACAGTTCAACAGTTATGAAACTAGGTCGCACTTGAATCTCACAACAGCAATTCAACAACCAACGGTGATTGATTTGGGCTCCAAAACTGTCGGAGGTGACAAATTTTGGACCAAATTTTTTTGTCCCCTAGACGGGATATAGCGGGCTAATAGGCTATATCCGAGCTATATCCATACAGCCGGGCTATTAGCGGCTATTCTCCATATAGCCTCTGAAGGCTCTAGCCGTAGCCCCGAGCCTCTCGGAAGGCTATAGCCTGGCTATAGCCGGCTATTTAAACCGTAACTTCCATGGTGTGTTACTATGTATGTTTTGATTATTTTGTTCACCATGGACTTTTCTTTGAGGAGGCATGCACTGAACTAAATATTTTGTCCGCCTTGTTCTGACCGAATTCTTGATACTTGTAGTTGCAGCAATTCTTCCCGTATATGTCCTTTTTCCCATAAAGATAGTGCAGGAGGTGGGTTGTGGGCATTGTATACTTTAAGTTAGAACTTGGAAGGAAACAAGTTTCTACGATGATGGCGAATGTGGACCGAATTGCTTAATCCCAGAGGCAAGATGTTCAACATAGTCTCGATATGGTACAAGAGGAGGAGAAGTAAATCACTTGATCAGTTAAATCACTGTATAATCATTTGTTTCTTCAGCGAGAATTCCCAAGTAATTTGATCATTTTATCTTTGCTTTTGCAGGTTGTACAAACATCCGAGCTGTGGCAGGTTAAGGAGCAAGGGAAATGCTGCCCCTGCCCGCGCCGAGGAAGCTCAACTGTTCCATGGTGTTCACCCTGAAGGAGATGGAGGAGGCGACCATCAAGTTCATTGACAAGAATCTTGTCGACAAGGGCACCTTCGGCCGGATCTACAGGGGTATGCTGAAAGATGGGCATGTACCTTAATATCTTCAGAGAATACACGCCCCTTAATTTCACCAGATGGTATTGCTTTTGCCGGTTAGTTTTTCCTGGCATGTAGGCGGGTACCAGATATTTTCAGAGAAAAATATGCCACTAATTTCAGAAGACGGTGTTGTTTTTTCATTTAGCTTTTTTCAAATGTACTTTCAAGTTTATATTAATGTTTGCACCAGATTCCGTTGAGAAGAGAACTTCCTTTAGTTTTTTTTATATTTTCTACTGATAATCATGTCCAACAAGACAACCAAGATCAGAGTGGTGTCAAATATGCTCTTGGATTCCTTGCCAATAAAGGCATCTGCCAACCACCAGTCAAATATGATCAAACATCAATTAATTCTAATGATATATATCTTCCTGTGTGGTCTGCCTCTACTTCGACGCCCAGATTGCTGCCGACCAGCTCTGCTCCATGGGTGTTCTTCACGTGTTTCTTTTGGAAATGGGATTGTTCTTCACGTGCGAATCTAGGAACCATCGAAGGTCAGTTTGTTATTTAGTTCTTTTCCTCCAGTTTCATGCTGCGTGGACAAGTCTTTGATCGATCTTCAGTTGGTTCTTTACTCATGTATGGATGTTTAAGATGCGACCTGAGATTAGTTCCTCAGATTTCCTGCGACATTAGATTAGGTTTTCTTTTGCGACGAGCAGAATATCAGCATGTAATCTGACACCCAAAATTTTGATTTGAAATACGACTCGTAATTAGCAACACCAGATGAATGAAGTGTATCAAAATTTAGCAGTCTGGTAAATACGAAAGAAGACAACGAGTTATCTCCTGAGAAACCAAATGCATAGATGATGCATGGCTAAACTGTATTAAATTTGGCATGTTATTCTAAAAAGTGTGCACAACATAATCTGTAATACTGAACGAATTGGTACTGTACTGTATTTTAGTCATCAACCTCTGGTAGTATATTTGAATTATCATGTACATCAAGCGTTTGAATGAACTGTACTCAACACTCAAGTGTTTGAATATCATGTGAAATAGTGATCAAGATATTTGGGAGGCATAAAGCCATAAACTGTTGTTTTGGTGGACGATGCTACTGGTTTCTGTTAATGGAAATCAGGGAGAAATCCTGTTTCTTAAAAAAAGGCATAAACAGTTTATCATTTTCAAAAGATGATCTGTTACCATTTAACATTAGGATATAGATTGTTTGTAGTTGATCTATAAAATAGTACCATCTGTTCTGTTACAACTTAGTACATTGAGGTTCAGAAAATGAGATCACTCAGCATGCATGGTGCAGATTTTTTTTTTACTTCATGAATGCTATTCTAAGTTACGGAGGTGTGGTATGGTGTGCTTATCTACATCTGTATGTTGTGCATATTTAATTCAAAATGGATGAGGGTGCAGAATTAGGAGAGAATTCCTTATTTGGCCCTTTCTTAAATTCTTCTTCCCTATTTGGCCCTAAATATTATTTTTTTCCCTATTTGACATCTAAACTTCATTTCCTTCCTAATATGGCCCTGTAGTGCAATCTGAACACTAACGGTGTTAAATGTGGTTGTAAAATGACTCTTTTGCCCTTGATGAATTGTGGGACCAAAAGTTACTCTCTAGTGTGTGTGACATATTTAAGCCAATAAAAACGTACCAGTAGCTCAATAACCGTTGAAAGCATCCAAAATGGAACCATTTTATTTAACAGATTGTAATTTAAGAAATAAAAAAATTGGGCAGAACCTCCCCTAGAATTTGACCATTCTGAACACACAATTAAGATATATATGCATAGACCTTTTATAACAATGCAATATCAGTACTGATCCTACAGTTTATATCATAGTTGAGGTCTAGTCCAAATACATCACACGATCAGGTCCAAAAGCACCTCCAGTTTCACTTAGTCTCACTTACATCATGTATGTGAGAGGTAAAGTCCACAAAAATCACATGGCAAAGCATAGAAGCACCTCTCATTAGACACAGTACATGAACAGAACACATTAGAATCACAAGCTGAGCCTTCTTTTGCTTCTTGTGCTCATTGCAGGGCTAGCGGGGATGAAAGTTTTGCTTCTTGTACTCATTGCGGGGCTATCAAGTGGCGCAGTAGGAATCACAGTGGCATCTTTCTTCTTTTTCTTAGCTTTTGCCTTCACAGGAAGGTTTTTCTCGCTGGGCATTGGTTGGCTTGAGCTGGTTTTTAACCTGCATCATGCATGTATGGCAGCAGCGGTTATACGGATACAAGATAGAAAAAACAATGAATAACATGTGAAATCAGACTAGTTGATTACCTTTTAAAAGTTCCAGCACTAGATTTTGGTGTAGCCTTTTCCTTTGTTGTTGTAGTTTCAAGGATTTGGCTATGGTTAGAAAGAAGCTAATTAGAATTCAATGGATGAATCTCGAGCATAAATGTAAAAGAGATCTCAATGTAAAATGACTTACGTAGGTGGAAAACACATCCTAGTTGGCGCTTCATCCACATATGGCACAATGGTGCTCTTTACCTTCTTCTTTGGTGGCCCTCTGCATTAGCAATAAGAAAAGCAGTCAATATGTACAGTTGGTTCGAAAATAAATTATACAAGATAGATTAAACCTATACTACCTCACTTCCAACATTGCAGCGATGTCATCTGGGTTACCCTTTTTACAATTGTGCCAATGATGCCCATATCCCTTACAAATAGGACATAGGTGTTGGCCTGATTTTCTTTTCTTCTCGCCACAGCCTTTATACCTCTCGGTTTTAGGCCTACCAGCAGTGGCTTTTAGAAGTGGTGGATGCATAAAGAATCCATGATCTGATTTAGGCCATTGGGTCTTGTCAGGCATAGCGGGTATTAGTTGGGCATATGCTGCTCTAAACTTGTTAGTGGAGTAATACAAGTCAACATAGTCCCGTATATGTGCATTGCTAAGTGATGTAATGAATGCAAGAGCATGTTTGCAAGGAACGCCAGAAACTTGCCATTGTCTACAAGAACATGTCCTCTCTTGCAAGTTGACAACAAACCTAAAGCCGCTGCCTCCTAATCCGGTTAGTGTATTTACAAACTGTGGACAGTACATGATTTACTAAGCACACACATGAATCAACAAACTGTCCAGCGAAGACATCCGTCCCCAACAATGTAGTGGAATGATCTGTCACCTGTGCGCTATCCCCATCTTCCTCATATTCGCCCTCTTCACCATCATGCTCCATCTCCCCCCCTACAGAAAATCAACGCAATAATCAACATCCCAAAATAGGAGTGGGAGAAGGTGTGACTGAATTTTGAAAAAATTGTCTAAAAAGGGTACAAATGAAATGAACTGGATTTTTGATTTTGAAAAATCTGTCTAAAAACATCCCGAAATGGGTCGTCCACCCATCTGCTCATTCTCACATCGCCAAGTACCAGCTTCCAGAATCTTTTGATTTTTGATTTTGTTGAGATATAAGTACATCAATCTATCAGTGCTTGCACTTTAACTCTGGGAGACATAACAAGTGTGACCAGACATCTTATTCTATCGTGCTTGTCAGCGTATTCTCTCTGGCAAACCACAGATGTCACAAAAAAAGAGAATTGGGTTTCCAGTGGAAAATATATATTAGACGCGAATTAGTAAATTCACAAGTTGAGGTAGTAAATTAAGAGGATGGCTCCAAGAGTCAGAACGAGTTCGAATAAGTTCTTGGAGGCGTATCCCTCCAATCATATGCCATACTAATTCTTCAGAGATAAAATTAAATCTTATCCAAGTTAATTTCCAGATCAGAGAACACAATATAAAGTCTATTTGATCACAAAATAAAGTACAAAAGGTGAACAATCTGACAATTAGGATGACTCCAATAGGTGGCCTAATTATCTCCATATACCTAAAATACCATACACTCTAGTTGACTCCTTCCTTTTTTCTATGAGTATTATTGCTACATCCGGCTACTGAAAATAATAACGAGCTAGCTTACCTTAACACCCTTGTTGTAGTAATTCCGTACAGATAAGCATATGCAGCTCAAACTACAGACAATAAAATATGACAACATTATTTTCTTTTTGTCCGGCCAGAATTAATCTACCATTTCAGAAAAAAAAACCCTTCATGGGAGAACATACACTCGCATATGATGCAGCGGAGAACATATACCTTCGTAGTATAATTTTTTTGTCTGGCAAGAATTAATCTACCCACAACAAGATAACTTTAAACTTTGAAGTTAGGACATCACTCGCATATGCTGCAATGGAGAACAAATCAATGGGACATCGGGCTGCTGGAGGAGGTCGACGGCGTCAGAGGTGGCTATGGACTATGGAGGATGGCCGCTCAAGGAAAATATTTTGGAGTCTCATTCTGTTTCTCTATTGCAAAAGAGTGGAATTCAAACAATCTTTTGATCGTAGGAAAAAATGTACATGTTTCTGCGATCAAATAACACATACCATCTCTTGCTGGAACTGTAGCCGCTTCTGGGTCCTAGTCGTGCTATCTTCTCTTAGATTTCTTACCATCTTTTCAACCTACAAACAGAAACACGATATTGATTCATGTCAGAGTGTTTTTTTCTCAATACAAGCTCCAATATCTCATTTGGATCTCATTATGATACTTATTTTGAATTGCCCACACATTTTTTGTGATGAACTTGCCATTTTAACTGAACATAAAAGCAACAAAGTCGACAAGGTTTAATCACTAATAGAAAATGGTCCCTCTGTTCTGAAATACATATAATTCGGGTGTACTTAAGTATTACCTTACCATTTAAAATTACATAGTTGAGAAGTTTCCGCAAAGTGCTCTAATCAGTATCCGTAGAGTGTTCTCATCAGTGCGAGCTGCTGTTGTGCACTGACCAAATCATTATTAGGATTTTTCAAGAACATTAAGCATGAGGTGATTTTGTCGAATAGTAGAGGCAAGTAAGTGAATAAGATAAGAAAACTCTGTCTCAAGGCCTTCAAACTCTTTGGCAATCGAAATTACAAGACAGACATTTGATTTAAGAGATTCTGCGTCACTTCATGGCAACCATGCATAAAATTTAATCAGAATACACAGAAGTCATATACTGCTGCACATGCTAATACACAAAAGCTAACTCTTTTTTGCTGGCAGCTGTTTGTGGACACACAAATATTCTCAGTAAATACAAACCTAGTTCTAAGATTTTGTCAGAATTTTGGGTCCATCAGCGACATGATTTTTTCAAGGTGCAAAAAAGATTTTTTTATATTATAGATGATTGTGTACTTAAAATCTTGGTCTCATTGCAAAATAATAATTACAGGCACTTACAACTTCAAATTTAGTTACTGCACACGCAGTTGGGCATTTGGCCATCAACAATGCTATCACCAAATCAGTCCGACAACCTGAAAACAGAAATTTCTCATTAGTTATTTAGCAACTCTTACATATGTGTGCAGCTGTACACCCATCCTTTTGTACTGCTTGAATGCATCCATTAATGACATGTTACGGATCTGCAAATGGAGTCGCACATCCAAGATTAGAACAACATAAGTAACACTGCAATTAGAGGTGGACAAAAACCTGAAGGAGAGAGGATCCATGAGAAGATTGGCACTGCTCGCTGATGTAGACAGAGAGACGATTGGGACTCGCCAAGAACGACGGATGGTCATGCTGCTGCAAGTCGAGGAAGCACTGGCGGAGGTCAAGCTCGTCGTGTGTGCCGGCCTCTGCATCGTCGCGGTTGGGGAACAAGCTGGCGACCAGATGTTGCGAACCCCGCTCGTCATGGGGTCGAGGACGCACCGGCGGAGGGATTCCTGGTTGACGGCGACGTGGAGGAGCACAACAAGGGCAGCCGATGGGGTCGAGCACATTGCCATTTGTGGAGATCTTCTCGAGGCGCTCCGTGAGCGTCTTGAGCATTTCCGCCTTCCGGACCTGCTTCTCCTGGATCCGTAGGACCGTGTGAGCCCAGATGCGAATACACCGATCTCCGGCGCAGGATAGGACGACGCGCCCACATCAGGGGCGTCGGCGGCGCATCACGGAGGAAGCAGGCCGCGTCCCCGAGGATAGGAAACGGCGGGAGGAGGTCGACGTAGGAGGGGACGGCGGTGAGGGCGGAGGCGAGGCCGGGGAGCTCGGCCTGTGGGCGGCGACTCGTGCGGTGGAGGCCGGCGACAACAGGCGCGGGGTCGAGGGGATCGACCGGGTGGAGCGCCGTCAAGATCGTGAACCCGTGATTGCGGGTTAAATTTCAATATTTTTATTTAATGATTGAAAGGAAAGAATTCGGCGACCCGGACGAAGTGAACGACAGGACGGAGTGGCGACGGTTGAAGGAACAAAACTCTTCTTTTAGATAGGAGAGATAGTTGGTCGTCAAGCACGACCGCTCAGACACACAACGTTATTGCCACCATATTGGCTAGAGCGGCTGTGTCATGAGATTTTCTTAATGCTTATTCGCATGTGAAGCCACTAGCAATTTTCGCATCAGTTTGGCTGCTAAAGGTTGTTGTATTTTGATTTTATTATACGAGTTGTCATATTTTTTTTGGATATGTTGTGTCACCGTGGAGAAAAGTTAAACATGTGTGGCAGCCCGAGTTAAATTTGGCATAAGTGAAATAAACATATCAATATTATTTCTACGTACGTGAATATTAAGGCAAGGAGATCAAATTGTGTTTAGTTTCTGGCGATCAAATTGTTGTGAATTGTTGGATGACCCGAAAAAAATATATGCTATATTAGGATAATTGTTTGAATGTCTGCTAATGTTTTCTCTATTTTGTGGCCCGTTGCAACGCACGGGCATTTAGCTAGTTACCTACGAAATCGTGTCAAGAGGCCCGCATTGGCACCGGCTTTAGCACACGACTAAGGTTTAGTTTCTTCTCATGTGGCCGTTTAGTCTTGAAAAAGTAGTTCATGCAACTCAGATTTTTATTGCTTTGGTCTAACTGATTTATCCTAACCATCTTACTATTTTGTTGCATACGCCAATTTGTTACTATTGTTAAGAAGTGTGACTTATAAAAGTGGACGGAGGGAAGTGTAACTTATAAGCGAGTAAGTTGAGTTTTATCGACTAGTATTATATGGTCTTTGGGACTCATTTCTCTGCTCATTAAATTGCACATCAGTATTCAATCTCTCACCCGTCACCCCACCTAAATTCAGGTTACTGTTTCCATTATAAAAAAAGGGAAAGGTTGACGATCCTCCGAAGGAACGTCCTCCGGTTGTGACGTCGTGTGTGACGCGCATCCTTTTCGTGGACCAGAAAGCATTTTGTGGCCCAGTTAGCTAGTAGGTCCATTTCACCTCCACATTTTTATTGTTGGAATGGTTTTTTCGTCTCGCACGGCCCATCTCGCGTTTGAACGGACAACGACGTCGCCTAGAGGGGGGGGTGAATAGGCGATTAAAACTTTTCCGGTTAAGGCTTGCTAAATGCGGAAATAAACTAGGTGTTTAAATTAACAAGCATACAACCTAAATATTCTATGGTCAACTAGATGCACCAACAACTTATGCTAAGCAATACAAGTAACAAGGTGATAGCAAGATATATAACTTCAAGCTCGAAGGCTATCACAATGTAAATTGCATAAGTAAAAAGCTCGGGTATAGAAATAACCGAGGCACACGGAGACGATGATGTATTCCCGAGTTCCTCCCACAAAGGGGAGTACGTCTCGTTGGAGGGGTGTGAGCTCACCACGAAGGCCTACTCAACGCCACAAAGGCCTCACCCTATTCTCCGATGAACCCCGCCACAAAGGCCTAGTTCACCTTCCACTATATGGCAACCTTCAAACCCGAGGCACGCATCCACAACTCAATTGGAGGCTCTCGGTGTCACCACAATCTTGGGGCACGCATCCACAACTCAATTGGAGGCTCCCAAGAACACCACAAGTCGTCTAGGGTCCAAGACCCAAGAGTAACAAGCTCACAAACTTTCAACTTCCACGAATCCTCGTGGAGAGAGCAAACCGATGCAACCGATGCAAATGGCAAGAGCACAAGTGCTCAAATCCTTCACTCTCAAATTCCAACAAAGCAACAAATGCTTATGGGGGAATAAGAGAGGAAGAACAATGGAGGAGAAACACCAAGAACTCCAAGATCAAGATCTACTAAGTTTCCCTCACTAAGAAGGAAGATGGATTGGTGGAAATGTAGATCGAGATCTCCTCTACCTTCTCCCTCAAAGATATGCAAGAATCATAGGAGGGATTGGGAGAGGGGCAAGCTTTCCAAGGTCAACAATGGTGGGAGAGAAGGGGAAAAACGTGCTTGGAAGACTTGGGGACCAATGGGGAAGAAAGCCCCCTTAAATAGGTCCCCACAAAAACTAGCCGTTTGTGCAGGAATCTGGGACCGGAATATCCGGTCCAAGTTTGGACCGGAATATCCGGTCTCAAGATCTGCTCGAAACCTGTTGACTTTAACCGGAATATCCGGTCCCATTGGAATAATCCGGTACCAATAATCCGGTTCACTCCAGTGCGAAAACTGGTCTAAAATCCGTCCAAACCGGAATATCCGGTATGCCCCGAATAATCTGGTTCAAATAATCCGGTTCACTCCAGAAGGTTCAAGCTTCCAGTCCTTAGCCATTTTTCGCAGCAACCGGAATATCCGGTCCAGGATGAATAATCCGGACCAAATAATCCGGTTGACTCCAGTAGCTCCAACCTTCCAGTCCTTAGCCATTTTTCGCAACAAACTCCACAACCGGAATATCCGGTTCCTCCGAATAATCCGGTTCCAAATAATCCGGCTCCTCTCTGTCCCGAATATGGACCAAAACTACCCTAACCGGAATATCCGGTTGCCCGGAATAATCCGGCTAGAATAATCCGGTTGAGTCCAGAACAGAGAGGCTGAACTAGAAACCCCATAACTTTTGCAAATGAACTCCGAACGAGGTAAAACCAATTGCAATGGAAAGATAACAGCAAGGAGTATCCAAACAAAAAGTGAAAATATTGATACCTCAAAGTATGGAGAAGTTACCACACATGGAAGGTGTGGGAACATTCTCAAAGACGAACGGAATATTTTCACCACCGAAAACGCAACAAGTTTTTCTTACGAAATCCGTTTTCGAGAAACCAAGGCTTGTCATGAAGATCACGACAAGCACTAAAACCCAAAGGAGACAAAAGCCAAATAAGAACCAAGAAAGATGATATGCAAAGTATGCAAAGGTTTGAGCTCTCCATAACGATTCGATCGAGTTACTCACTTGAGAGCCCCTCTTGATAGTACGACTATCTATCCTATAACCCGGTCTCCCAAAGACACGAGACCGGTAAAATAGAAAACCTATCAAGATTATACCTTTGCCTTGAGCATTCCACTTGAGCTAGATGATGACGATCTTGACTCTCTCAAGTTGGATCCTCTTTCTAGATTGCGCTTGCTAGCACAAACTCCGCTTGATGAAGACTTGCAAGTTGCTCCCCCATACACCATTATGGGAGAGACTAGCTCCCCCATACACCATTATGGGAGAGACCCTTCGGCAAATCTTCACAAGGCCACAATCTCCAAAAGGGTGGCAAGCATCAAGCATAGGATATCTTCTAGATGCTTCACTTGAGCTTCCACGTCAAGGTCGATGACAAACACCGCTTGACGACGACATAGTCCATGGGCTAAAGAAATCTTCCTTTAGGTTCATGCCCATGGAAAGATACCTAACCACACATAGAGATGCGACACACACATATCATGGGTTAGTTCACAAAGCTATATTGACAATTGCTTACCATACCATGAGATACACAATCCCACTTGGTACAACTTGTAGCTTTGTGTGTTGATCGCTTGCTTGATCAAACTTGTATCTTTGCTTCTCACTTCTAAAGATGATGTCTTGAAGAAGATAATGAAAGATCACCTAATCCTTTTCTTCAAGACACACTAGCAATAAGCTCAACTCAAACCATGACCATTCTTCATATAAATCCTTGAATGTAACAATGGCCATCAAGGAAGCTAATAGAGTTCAACACATGAACTCCATTATTTCCTATGAACAAGATCTACAAAGATAACTCAATGCAAACATTAGTCCATAAGGATTGTCATTAATTACCAAAACCACATATGGGGGAACCATGCACTTTCAATCTCCCCCATTTTGGTAATTGATGACAATCCCTTTTTACGAGGGTTTATATGATGAATGAAGCAAACATGCTAAACAAGAGCAAGGATGCAATAGCATGGAAAGGCAAATGCTTAAGAACGAAACTAAAGCATAAACCAAATTCCCTTAAACCCTCTAAACTTCTCCCCCATTGGCATCCATTGCCGAAATGGGCAAAAAGGTTAGAAGGCCAATATAGTAAGAGCTCCCCCATAGTGTATGCATTCCTCATGATATGAGTGAAAACAAGTGCATATCTCCATCTATGAATAGATGGAGGGAGATCAAACTATATTGAGGATCCAAAGATTTACAAGAAAAATCAAATTGAAGGATACTTTCACAAAGAAGCAACCAACCAAAGGATCCGAAAAACCGAATGACCAAAATCAATATTTTGATAAGATCAACCAAGTGTTCTAGAAAATCAATAGGGAACTCCCCAAGGTACATGCACAATGTTAGATTTGAATTACTATATAGTGTGCACAACATGGAATCATCACTCCCTTCTAGATAATTTTGAACACAAACAAGAGCAAGAGACTAGATTGGAAATGAAGCAAAGCAACTTGCAAACAAACAAAAGTTGAGCAATGAAGATCAAGAAGTGACAAATAAAGATTTACTCAATCGAAATAGATGCGTGTGACAAGGAAAAACATTTTTAGGAGACTAATAGGATGATAGAATCATCAACATAGTCTTTCAATATAGGAGGCACATAGTGCATATCATGTCTTTCCCATACACACAAACCATCAAATGATAAAGCACATAGGTCCACAAGCTTATTAAGATGCAAAAGGAATACCAAACCAAAAGCAAAGCTTGTGCCTTTTAGGAACCACAAAGGAATATAAAGTAATAAAATGTGGTCACAAAAAAAAAAGAATATCAATTAAAGATGTAACTATTATCGTGTGTATAAGTTTCTAAGTGAACAACAATCACAAAGATATATATCCACAAAGAAACATGCACACACAAAATAGGTACAAAGGTGAAGAACATGATATCCAAGAGAGGTTCATTAATATACCAATAAGATTTTTGCTTGAAAGCAAAGCACTAAGCTTAGTTTAATCTTAAGGGGATATAGATGAACACACAAAACTCATCAAAGCATCACAAATATCACAAGGGAAAAGTGATAGTTGGAATCCTTCGAGAAAGGTAACGCATATCACAAAAGATTTTCAAATGGTTTTTGAGAATTCATCAATATTTCATATGAGAGACTTCAAGTTGAAGTTGCTAGATTAATATACTCGGGATTGGTGAATCATGACAATGACTATAAATATCCCCTTAGTATGTAATCATCCCGGCTTACTCATAGTTGCAATTAAGATGCTTTTGATAAGACATTTGCAAGAACCAAATGAAATGCAACAAAAGGAAATCATGCCAAGAAGCAACCTACACAAGGTTGAAAGCTAGAAATGTATGCATGAGATAGATACTTGTTACCGAGACGACATTGGTGATGAAGAGGATGCGAGTTTGATAATCATCGAAGCTTGACTCCTATAATACCATGGTGAGAACACCTTCCTTATGAATGGAGCAAGCAACCAATGTATCTCCATTGTACCTAAAACAAAATTCAAGTACAAAATGGTACCCAAACTCATTGGGTCCAAAGTAGTTAGAACAACTACAATACATAGGACAAACTCCAAGTAAATATGTGCATATTAATATGAATTTGAATTTCATGCACATCTTAGCCAATTAGGATTTGATGGAGTTTATCCTATATATTGGATCAACGAAAGTAAGCATGCCAAAAGATATATATAGTAAATATGCATGCACAAAACTTTCAAGAACCAAAACAAGATACAAATGGGACAAAGAACTAATCAAACCAAGAAGCCACTTACAAGAGTGAAAAGAAAGAAAATTGTCCAAAATATATCAAGACCCAAATCAACACATGATTGAGGAAACCAAATAGAGAAGATACAAAAAAAACATCAAAGAATAAACAAACCCTCTACACTTTTCATGATAGCACACAAAGTACCAAGACGAAAAATGTTCGTCTTCCAAAGAGACAAGTCATTGGGATAAAATGCAAATTTAAAGACAACAAGTGTTCAAACGCATATAGGATAGTTCTTCCAATAACAGTGCATTATTTATTATCTTGCATTTGAATACAAAATGCACACAATGGAATCATTACTCTCCATATATATTATTCAAACACTAGTCATGTTTAAATAAAATCAATTAGATGCAATACCAATTTAAAGAACGGTGTTCTACTCAATGTAGGATAGCTTCCCCAAGAATAGTGCAACCCAAAGAAGTATGACTTTGACCATAAGTGCACAAGTATGGGATCATTGCTTTTCCTAACTCAATAAAGCATAAAACAATTTTGAGTAGAGCAAGGAAGACACAAAGGAGTTTGAACCAAACAAAATCCTTGGCAAGAAACAAGGCAATATTAGAGCAAAGGCCAAAGTAAATATGATCAATAAACTTACCACAAATTATTATAACTTGTCAAAGACAAGAGATGTATGGAGATATTTCTCGGTGGTAGATTTGTTCACAATCATATTCACAAAACATAAGCATGTGGTAAAAGATAGGAACAATAAAAAACATGCTTAGGAAGAGATTCTTGAAGGCTACAAACAAAACCCGAAAAGCAAGGCAACAAGAACTCTCTAACAAACAAGATACCAAAGAAGAGTGACACAAAATATTTTAAGCAAATATGGAACTTGTTTGAGCAACATGCCACAAAGGAACAAGATAACTAGAATATCAACTCTAGGTGGCAATACCTCACATGTTCACATTTTCTAGGTTTGTAATACGCACATAGCTTATTACTCCCCCATAATGTGATAATCCATTTTTTAACAAGAGGCAAAGAAAATAAATTCAACTAGAGAAAGTTAATGGACATTTTAGAAATGAATTTCTCATGAGAATGACATACCACATAGAGAATAGATAATATTGATATATCAACACTAAGTGGTATTCCTCATGTACACACATTTTAGGATAGTAAAGTGCAAAGCATATTACTCCCCCAAAATGGGATAGTCCATTAATCTCCCAAAGAGCCAACTAAGATAAGCAATGAAAGCATTGAAGGCTCAACACAAAGAACACAAGTACATGGAGTGCAAACCAACAAACATAACTAGATTACTCAAGATAGGTAAGTAGGAAGCACAACATATACAAACACATGCTAGAAACAAAACTAACATATGCAAGGGAGCAAGCAACTTTCAATGTATATAGAATTAAATACAAGTTACCGCTTGGAGGAACAATGGGCAAGAGATATATATAATCCAAGTGACTTGGCTTGAGGACATATAATTGATGAAGATCCCTTAATTCTTCATAAAATAGCCAAGTCTCCAATGCCCTCCAATAACACCTATTGATCAAGTTTGAGCTTGTTGGTCCCCAACCAAGTTGGGTCCTAAGAGGTTAGTCACAATAGGTTTGACAACCCAAATGGTTCTTTTCTTGACACCACTTGGAGTACCAACATACTTGGCAAACACATTGCCCACATTATCCTTCCTAATGGAATAAACATCATCAACAAGGATAGGGTTGGATAATGTACCATTAGTGCATGAAGAAGCAAAGTGTCCCTTCTTGCGACAAAGGTAGCAACATCGACTCTTTTCTTTCTTCTCAATAGGCTTCTCAACAAGAGGAGCATTGGCTTGAGTCTTCTTAGGAGGTGGCCGTTGTTCAACTCGTGGTTGAGCATGAGATTGAACAAGAGGCCTCTTCCCTAGTTGCTTCTCACTAAGAGGCTTCTTCTTCAAAGGGCAAGATCTAACATGGTGCCCTTTAATCTTGCACTTGAAGCAAATAATCTTGGCCGGATCTTTGACTTGTTCTTGGCCCTTCTTCTTGTCAATAATTGACTTGTTCTTGAGATGGGAGTTGAATCCAAGTCCACTCTTGTCATTGGGAAGTCTTCGCACTCTCAACATCTTGTCAAGTGTGGAACTCCCTTCATGACACTTTTCCAAGTCTTTCTTCAAAGAAGTGACTTGGGCCTTGAGCTCTTTAATTTCCTCTACATGGTTAGAATCAACACAAGAGCTAGAGGAAGTAGATGCTTCATTGTTAGAGCAACAAGGCAAGGAAAGCAATTCATCACAAGATGTAGAAACATTATGGGAGGATGAATTACTAATACGAGCACAAGTCAATATAGCATTATTAGAAGATATTGTGCTAGTATCCACATGAGGCTCACAAGATGTTACCTTTGTAGTGATAGCCTCAAGAGCTAATTTTAGCTTAGTATGGGATGCTAGAAGATCCTCATGAGAGCTAGATAGCTTTTCATGGCTTTCTTCCAACTTACCACACTTGCTAGACATCAACTCAAGTTGAGCCCTTAGCTCAACATTCTCCTTCAAAATAGATGCTTCACAAGATGTGGAGTTAGTAGCACAAGCATCATTAGAAATAGAAGAAGATAACTTGGCAAGCTCATTATTTAACCTAGAGTTTTCCTCAATTAGATTAGCATTGCCAATAACAAATTCAACCTTTTCATTTTTAAGCACTTTATATTTAGCATTGGTATGGTCACGTGCTTTAGTGAGATAGGCTATTTGTTCATTATAGAGCTCCTCCATAGATTCAAGTTTCTCCTCAAGAGTAACTCGGAGCTCATACTCTTCCTCAAGAGACATAGTGAGGGATGCCTTTTCATCGGCATCACTTCTTTCAATCTCACCTTTAGTTTCAATTATTTTAGCGCTATAAATAGCAAAAGCCAATATTTCACTAAAAGGAGTGATAGCTTTACTACCTTTAGGGAGATCAAGAAGAACCAACTCACCCTTCTCCATTAAAGAGTCTTCGTCCTCAAACTCTCCATAAAATATATCCTCATCCTCATCATCACAAGATGTAGTGGGTTCCAAAGGTGGTGATACCTTTGAATCCCTAGCCATAAGGCACATATGAGAAATGGATGGCGATGATGAAGATATACTAGAAGAGCCATTAAGGTCCATGTCTTGTTCCACAAAAAAATGGGATTTCTCTACATTGTTAGCCACACACGTACTAGAGGAAATGGAAGCATTATTTTCATGAAAACAAGACATAGGAAGCATATCATCATGAGATTTAGTTGAACAACTATTACATGATATGCAAGGACTATCAATACTAGCATGTATGGAATTTTGAGTGCTAGAAGATATTAAGTCCAAAGATAGATCATTGCAATGGGATAGGGATGAAGTATAGTCAATAGCAAATTCACTATCCACAATGCAATTTCTATCACCACTCACCATATCATTACCTTGTGACAAATCACATGTTGGTGGAGTGGAGAAAGACGTGAACTCATCACGGCCGGAAGTGGATGGAGAACAATCATCCTCAATAATATTGGACAACTCATATATATCTTGAAGTTTTGTCCATAGCTCATGAGCGTTCCGAAAAGGCATGATTGATTCAATAACTACATCGCTCAAAAAGGACAAGAGACCATTAGATACAAGAGTATCGAGATAAGAGTTTTCCTTATCCTCTAAAGATAAATCTTGAGAATCCTTAGGAGGAGGAAAATCCATATCTACAATTCTCTTAACATACTTTGGACCCATGTCCGTAAGAAATTTAAGAATGCGAATTTTCCAAACATCAAAGTTTCTACCATAGAATATAAAAGCGGAATCATGTTCTATTTCTCTAAACGACATCGTACTCTCTAGGATGTAAAGCCTAATAAAGAGAGACGAGGCTCTGATACCAATTGAACGGACAACGACGTCGCCTAGAGGGGGGGGGGTGAATAGGCGATTAAAACTTTTCCGGTTAAGGCTTGCTAAATGCGGAAATAAACTAGGTGTTTAAATTAACAAGCATACAACCTAAATATTCTATGGTCAACTAGATGCACCAACAACTTATGCTAAGCAATACAAGTAACAAGGTGATAGCAAGATATATAACTTCAAGCTCGAAGGCTATCACAATGTAAATTGCATAAGTAAAAAGCTCGGGTATAGAAATAACCGAGGCACACGGAGACGATGATGTATTCCCGAGTTCCTCCCACAAAGGGGAGTACGTCTCGTTGGAGGGGTGTGAGCTCACCACGAAGGCCTACTCAACGCCACAAAGGCCTCACCCTATTCTCCGATGAACCCCGCCACAAAGGCCTAGTTCACCTTCCACTATATGGCAACCTTCAAACCCGAGGCACGCATCCACAACTCAATTGGAGGCTCTCGGTGTCACCACAATCTTGGGGCACGCATCCACAACTCAATTGGAGGCTCCCAAGAACACCACAAGTCGTCTAGGGTCCAAGACCCAAGAGTAACAAGCTCACAAACTTTCAACTTCCACGAATCCTCGTGGAGAGAGCAAACCGATGCAACCGATGCAAATGGCAAGAGCACAAGTGCTCAAATCCTTCACTCTCAAATTCCAACAAAGCAACAAATGCTTATGGGGGAATAAGAGAGGAAGAACAATGGAGGAGAAACACCAAGAACTCCAAGATCAAGATCTACTAAGTTTCCCTCACTAAGAAGGAAGATGGATTGGTGGAAATGTAGATCGAGATCTCCTCTACCTTCTCCCTCAAAGATATGCAAGAATCATAGGAGGGATTGGGAGAGGGGCAAGCTTTCCAAGGTCAACAATGGTGGGAGAGAAGGGGAAAAACGTGCTTGGAAGACTTGGGGACCAATGGGGAAGAAAGCCCCCTTAAATAGGTCCCCACAAAAACTAGCCGTTTGTGCAGGAATCTGGGACCGGAATATCCGGTCCAAGTTTGGACCGGAATATCCGGTCTCAAGATCTGCTCGAAACCTGTTGACTTTAACCGGAATATCCGGTCCCATTGGAATAATCCGGTACCAATAATCCGGTTCACTCCAGTGCGAAAACTGGTCTAAAATCCGTCCAAACCGGAATATCCGGTATGCCCCGAATAATCCGGTTCAAATAATCCGGTTCACTCCAGAAGGTTCAAGCTTCCAGTCCTTAGCCATTTTTCGCAGCAACCGGAATATCCGGTCCAGGATGAATAATCCGGACCAAATAATCCGGTTGACTCCAGTAGCTCCAACCTTCCAGTCCTTAGCCATTTTTCGCAACAAACTCCACAACCGGAATATCCGGTTCCTCCGAATAATCCGGTTCCAAATAATCCGGCTCCTCTCTGTCCCGAATATGGACCAAAACTACCCTAACCGGAATATCCGGTTGCCCGGAATAATCCGGCTAGAATAATCCGGTTGAGTCCAGAACAGAGAGGCTGAACTAGAAACCCCATAACTTTTGCAAATGAACTCCGAACGAGGTAAAACCAATTGCAATGGAAAGATAACAGCAAGGAGTATCCAAACAAAAAGTGAAAATATTGATACCTCAAAGTATGGAGAAGTTACCACACATGGAAGGTGTGGGAACATTCTCAAAGACGAACGGAATATTTTCACCACCGAAAACGCAACAAGTTTTTCTTACGAAATCCGTTTTCGAGAAACCAAGGCTTGTCATGAAGATCACGACAAGCACTAAAACCCAAAGGAGACAAAAGCCAAATAAGAACCAAGAAAGATGATATGCAAAGTATGCAAAGGTTTGAGCTCTCCATAACGATTCGATCGAGTTACTCACTTGAGAGCCCCTCTTGATAGTACGACTATCTATCCTATAACCCGGTCTCCCAAAGACACGAGACCGGTAAAATAGAAAACCTATCAAGATTATACCTTTGCCTTGAGCATTCCACTTGAGCTAGATGATGACGATCTTGACTCTCTCAAGTTGGATCCTCTTTCTAGATTGCGCTTGCTAGCACAAACTCCGCTTGATGAAGACTTGCAAGTTGCTCCCCCATACACCATTATGGGAGAGACTAGCTCCCCCATACACCATTATGGGAGAGACCCTTCGGCAAATCTTCACAAGGCCACAATCTCCAAAAGGGTGGCAAGCATCAAGCATAGGATATCTTCTAGATGCTTCACTTGAGCTTCCACGTCAAGGTCGATGACAAACACCGCTTGACGACGACATAGTCCATGGGCTAAAGAAATCTTCCTTTAGGTTCATGCCCATGGAAAGATACCTAACCACACATAGAGATGCGACACACACATATCATGGGTTAGTTCACAAAGCTATATTGACAATTGCTTACCATACCATGAGATACACAATCCCACTTGGTACAACTTGTAGCTTTGTGTGTTGATCGCTTGCTTGATCAAACTTGTATCTTTGCTTCTCACTTCTAAAGATGATGTCTTGAAGAAGATAATGAAAGATCACCTAATCCTTTTCTTCAAGACACACTAGCAATAAGCTCAACTCAAACCATGACCATTCTTCATATAAATCCTTGAATGTAACAATGGCCATCAAGGAAGCTAATAGAGTTCAACACATGAACTCCATTATTTCCTATGAACAAGATCTACAAAGATAACTCAATGCAAACATTAGTCCATAAGGATTGTCATTAATTACCAAAACCACATATGGGGGAACCATGCACTTTCAGCGTTGCAGTATGAACTCGGCCAATTGAGCTATGTGTTCTGTTACGGTGCTAAATTATAAATTTTTATTCGCTACAATTGTTCTTCGATTTTGCTATAATAGTATATTTTATTTGCTACGAAGTCTCCGGCAAGAGTTTCCAATTATGTATCCGGTGAAGCCATTTTTTTTTTTGCTATAATAGCACAAATTATTTTTGCTATAATTATTTTTTGTATTTGCTATAATAGTACAAATTGTTTGCTACGATGTCTCCGACGAGATCTCCAGTGATGTCTTTGACGAAGTCATTATTTTGCTATAATAGTGTTTATTTTTGCTGTAGTTGTCCTCTGTGTTTGTTATAGTAGTATACAGTTTTTTGCTACAAATTCTCCAATAAGTTCTTTTGCTTTTTTATGTGGACGATATTTTGCTACTTTATTAAGAAACTTTTATTTTAATGATTTTTTTTCTCCTGTGTAGCAAAAGCGGGATTTAGAAAAAATTTAGAAAATTGCTACATTAATGAAAATTTCTTATTTTAATAAACCTTTTTTGCTCAAATTAGCAAAATCGGGATTAGGGGTTAAAGTACGACACGTATCATGTGAAGGAGCTCCGGAGGACGCACAACGCTACATACTTCCTCCCAGTATACATTTTATGGACCAGAGAGTAAGTTGTACTAAGACTAGTCATAGTGGGGACAGTGGCGGAGCTAGCTCCCGGCGACCCCGGGCAGCTGCCCGGGCTCAGCCGTGGAAGCTCCGCTGAAACCTTGGCATACCGTGCTAATTAAATGAGGACAAAACATTAATCTAGCTAATTCCCTTCGTTACTTGCCCGGGCTCTGCCTTTTGTCTAGCTCCGCCACTGAGTTGAGAGTATCATACATAAGTATCATGCACATGATACTAGTATATGATACTACCTCTATAATGCATAGTATCTTATAGTAGTACTACCTTCGTCCCAAATTAATTATCCCAAAGTTAGACAAAAGTGGATGTATCTAGATATGTTTTAGTGTTAGATGCATCCACTTTTGTCCAACTTTGTGACAATTAATTTGAGACGGAGGGAGTATCATAATATCATTCTATTTATTATTTTGTACAATCTTAATGCAAATATGTGTACAAGATTTACATGCAACTAAATTTTCTAGTTTTACGTGTCATGATACGGTAACCATCTCTCCTAATTAATTACCTGTCACGACAGCTTTTTTATAGGTCCAAGTTGCATGATACTAGTTATGATACCACCATTATGACAAATCTAAGTAAGGCGACACATTTTTTTTATGGACCGGAGAGTAAGAAAAAAATAAATATAGGGGAACGCTTCTCCAAGACAGTGACGGAGCGTTAGACTATCCTCCTACTCGCCCATTCACACCCCCGGACCACCTGCGCCACCATGGCCGCCGCCTCCCTGTCTCGCCTCTCTCGCCGCGCCTCCGCCTCTGCGGCGCCTTCTCTCCGTCGGGCTCTCTACTCCACCGCCACCGCCTCCCCGTCCCCCTCGGTGCCTTCGCCCCCTCTGCCCCCCGCGGCGGCAGGCGCGGATCTGGTGCGGTGGGACTACCGCGGGCAGCGGCAGCTAGTACCGCTCGGGCAGTGGCTGCCCAAGGTGGCCGTAGACGCGTACGTGGCCCCCGAGGCCCTGCTCGCCGGGCAGGTCACCGTCCACGATGGCGCCTCCGTCTGGGCCGGCTCCGTGCTGCGGGGAGACCTCAACAAGATCACTCTCGGCTTCTGCGCCAACGTCCAGGAGCGGTGTGTACTCCACGCCGCCTGGTCCGCACCTACAGGTCCCCGCCCCCTCCTTGCGATCCCTTCCTTGTACCTTGTATAGTACCCAGATCTGACAAACTACGACTGCTTCCGGAATGTTCTGGGATGATTTACCTAGTAGGCAGTTTGGATGATTTCCTTCTAATTGGCGTGATTTGGAATTCGATGATGTCCATATTACCTCTCTCTACTCGACATGTTAGTGTTGATAGGGGGAGCAGAAGGTCACGACTCACGACTAGCTGGTATATTTTGGTTGCACGAGAGAGTTATTTGAAACATAATTACCGGTTCTTTGCATTTCGTTTGTCCAACTTTGTATGTTCAAATCCTGAGTTGATTATCAACTTTGGGTTGAGGTTGCAGTTATGTTCAATCAATATTCTCGCACTCACCAGACCTGTTGAGAGATGTATATAACCTTGTAATTTCAACTTAGTTCCACGCTTTGTTTTGTTCCCGTAATTGTGGAGTACAGAACTGGTCTTAGATCCGTCCAGCTCTTTTAGTTAACTCCTAAATCATCAATTGTGTGATCATTCATAGTTAGCACAACCTGTATCCATTGTAGTTTAAAAGGATGGGCTACTAGACTGTGGTTTTTTTTTTTTATACTGACTCTGTGCTTGGTCACACTCACAGTCTGATTAGCCTCTAACTATCATGTTGGTTCTTGTGACATCGAACTTTCGGGTAATCCATATGTATACTATTTAGTATTTTTAGCCAAAACTTCTCATTGCTCGCGAAAACGATTATTTAGACTAATGCAGATGTAATCAGGCTGCCTGTCAAGTGCATTGACATTTGATTTTTTGGACAAATGTTTGCCCTTCTTCTGTATTCTGTTGGTAGTTTTGTAGCACAATAGTGGAACCAGCTTGTAAGATGGCCACATTTTGCAGAATTATTTCTTTTCCGTTGTTGCTTGTTTGCAAGAATGAGACGGGTCAATCTTGTCTTATATTTGATAATTTCGATGTTTCTTGCATTCCGCGTCACTGCCTATTACCAGTAAGTATTTATCCCGGTGGCCAGCAACCGATTATAAACCGATCATTAATAGCTATAGATTCTTGGTCTGGACTCCTGTGTGAAAATTGAGCTATTTGCACTATGTGTTACGCCTACTGACCCTGAACTAGGATGAGCTATGGGAATCCTTTTACAACTTGTACTCGTCGTATCTTTTTTGTTTTCTTTCTGTGTGTCTAGAACAAAGCTGAAGATTGCTTAGAAACCTCCAAAGCAAGTAAATGCCAACAGTAATATAAATTTTCTTGGCGGTGTGACTAGTTACTTAGTTCCGTATATGCATCAGATTGTGCTATTAGAAATCTCCTTAGAACTTTGATAGCTGATTATTGTTATAAATGTTCATGACAATATGTTTGACTTCTGTTATACTTTGGCTAATAATACTGACTGGATTATGTGGACATTATTCTTCATTTGTGGTGACAACGTTCTAGGATTCTGACACATGGCTGATGCATCTACATAATCGTGGTACTGTCAGTATATTTGGATTCTAAGAGCAAGCACATCACAGTGTTTATTCATGTTCAGGGGTGGCTATCCTGACATGGGTGCTGCTAGTCAGCACTTTGCACATTGTTCCTCCACCAGAGTCTAGCAGATTAAAAAACATTCTCTCTCCTGTATGACCCAGCCCAACCGAGTGTGGTGTCTGTTGGCCTCTTTCTTCGCCTCTATTTTTCTCTCCTATGCTACCCGTGTCTAGCAGAGGGTTCAGCCCCTCGAAGATTCCCTTGGACACCCCACTTTGCAGCGTATAGTGTCGATCCGTGTAAGAAAGATTCTCTTAGCCCTGGCCTTAGTAGCTAGTACACACCCTGCACTTGCTCTAATGTCAATGTTTATCCCAAACTATTTCTGTTTTGTTGGTCATTTGTAAACTGATTCATTCGTTGCCCCTTTAGCCTTGTTTAATCAAACTGCATGGAGACCCAAGTATAGCTGCTGATTGATTATGATTACTTACCTTCACTTTTATGTGGTGAGATGTTCACATTTCTTGTTAAAATCTTATCGTGCGGGTTAGCACTTTGCCTCATTTTCGCACAGAATGCTTTTGAAAAGTATGTGTGCGGCACCTGTGACTTTCTGCCCTTGGCAACAATTTTTCTTCAAGTAATTAATACGTTTTTTTTTTGCTTCCTGCATGTGTCCTTTGTTTGCAGGACTTCTAGCGGTAGATAGATACGTTGTGTTAGTTGTGACTGGGTTCATCTCATCTCTAGTAGTTGTTGTTTGCAGGACTTCCAGCTGAGACCCTTGTTGATCGGTATGTGACAGTGGGCGCATACTGTCTGCTGCGCTCATGCACAATTGAACCCGAGTGCATCATTGGTCAGCACTCCATCCTGATGGAAGGTTCGTTGGTCGAGACTAACTCGATCCTTGAAGCTGGTTCTGTGCTCCCACCAGGAAGGAGGATTCCTACTGGTGAACTCTGGGCTGGCAACCCTGCTAGGTTCGTTCGGAAGCTGACTAATGAAGAGATCATGGAGATCCCAAAGCTCGCTGTGGCCATCAACGATCTGATGCAAAGCCATTTCTCAGAGTTCCTCCCGTACTCCAACGCTTATTTGGAGGTGGAGAAGCTGAAGAAATTGTTTTCGGTTCCTTTGTAAGATCATGTTTTCCTCTCTCCCAGCACATGAATGAGGAAATAAAGCAGCACAAATACTAGATGCTTTGTACTGAATCTAATTTGTAGTCTGGGTTGATGTGTTACGTTGTTATGTTTTTGTTCATGGTTGTTGTGAACTGGAGAAACGCTGGCAGAATTGTGTTTCTTTGTACGGCTGTACATTTTCCCTAGTGCAAGTGCAGTATGCATTGTGCTCAACAACCTACTTTTACTGGTGTTGTTTTGACATCATCTTTATTTCTCAGGGGTATTTGCTTTCTGTGCCTCAATGAAGCATGCATTTTTGAAAGAATCCTTATTTACATGTAAATGTGAACGGATTATGAAATGTTTCTAGTTTGAGCAAGTATTGCAATTAAGCCATGGACTCTCGAGTCCTTTGACCAGAGTTGTGTTTGAGATATCTTTTTTCAAAATGGACAAAAATGAGCATATTGTTTCCAATGCCGCTGACGTGGTGATGAGCATCAGTTATTTATGGCTCAGGTTGCAGTTCAATAGATGATAAATCACCTCGGCAACTCTGATTGAATTTCAGTTCAGTGTCAGGGGTTGCAGTTCAATAGATAAGCTGGGCAATCAAGTAAAAAAAGGGTGAGTGAGTGTAGTGTATTGTACGCTGCCAGCATTCATTGAGGGGCCTGTCTATTGAAATTAGTAATTTTCTGTATTAGGCAATCACTGCTCCCAATCTTTGTGTTGTCCTTATGTCAATTTTTGTTGTTTCAAGTTTTCGTCTATGAAATAGTAAAATTCGTGTGCAATTTAGTGAACTGATTATGTGTGTTTGCAATGCAAATTTGGAGGGGGCAGTGGCACAATCTGATAAGGGGATGCCTAAAATTTGTATGATATTCAGAAGTAAAGAGGAGGCTTGGCTATTTTGGATCGCATATGGGGGTCGTGAAGGCTTTGAAGTGAGGAAGAGGTACAGTAATGTGAGCAAAGTTGATGGTATGGTAACCTCGTGCAAATACGTTTGTGCCAAAGAAGGTAAAAGGCAGAATGCGCAAAGAGAAGTCGTCAGAAGTGTTTCAGGGCTGAAACAAGAACTGGTTGCTACGCTCGAATGTGTATTCAGTTGGATCGAGAGTCTGGAAATTTTGAAGTCACTGATGTAGTTCTTGACACAATCACCTCCTTCACTTGCCACAAACCCGCCACCTCATGGTGTCCCAAAGGAAAATTTCAGAATTTTAAGCTTTTGAAATTGAAGCTACGGATGATTCCGGAATTATGGCTAAATCTGCATATGAGCTTGCTACTCGTCAAGTTGGTGGACCACTTAATCTGGGCTACACTTGCCGTGACCATAAAAATCTTTTGCAAAGCAAGAGGCAGAGAGAGTTGGCATTTGGTCAGGCGGGCAGGATGTTAAAGTATTTTCATGAAAGAGTTGCTGAAAACCCTTCATATCAATATGCTATGCAGCTGGATTGCGAGGAAGATATAACAAACATTTTCTGGGCTGATGTTAAGATGATGCTAGACTATGCACACTTTGGTGACGTTATCACATTTGACACTACTTTTGGTACAAATAAGGAATATAGACCATTTGGTGTTTTCCTTGGACTCAATCAGTTTAGAGAGACAACAATATTTGGTGCTTGCATTGATGTTTGATGAAACATTTGACTCATTTCTGTGGCTGTTTGACATATTTCTAACTGCACATAATGAAAGGCAGCCTAGAACTATCTTTATTGATCAAGATATTGCTATGGGAAAAGTTGTAGAGGCTGTGTTCACAAAATCTTTCACATAATGCAAAATGCGGTCAAACATTTATCTCCAATCAGGGGTGAAGCAAAAGATGAGGGAGGAGAGAAAGATGAGGCCGATAATATAGATGGTGTCGAAGAGAAAGACGAAGATGAAGAATCACATATTTTGGCTGATTTTAGCGCTTGTATGTATGGTTATGAGGACAAGACGGAATTGGACGAAGCATTTGATAATATGAGGTGTAAAGTGCATAAGCAAACTTGGTTAGATAGTACCTACAAGGTCAAAAAATAAATGGGCTGAATGTTTTATGAAAGATGTCTTTAGTTTGGGAATGAGAAGTACACAACTGAGTGAAAGCTTCAACAATTCATTAAAGAACCATTTGAAATATGATTTTCATATTGTTATATTTTTGAATCATTTTAAAAGGGCGGTTGAAGATAAAATAAACAAGGAGTTAGAATCTTAATTTGAAGCAAGGAAAAATATACCAAGAATTAAGATGAGCACCCCTATGTTGTTGCAAGCAAGTAAAGTATTCATTCCAATTATTTTCGAAGGTTTCCAGAGTGAGTATGAAAGATCAATGGCTGCATGCACTAAAGTACTAGATGTTGACAAATATGTTGTTGCTATTGGTAGTTTAAGTGGCGATTTAACTTATGAGGATGAGCGCATAGTGATATGTGATCCTCTAAAAAATACAACAACATGTTCTTGTGGAATGTTTAAAGGAAAGGAATATTGTGTGGACATAAAACTATTGCCAACGCATTATGTCTTGAAGAGATGGACAAGGGAAGCTCGTAAAGGAAGTATATTGGACAAACAAGGGAGGAATGTGATAGAAAATCCAAAACTTCATGCTATGCTTTGGTACAAGGAACTATCTCATAAATTTCACACCATGACACATAAAGTGGCCTACTCTACACAATGTTGTTTGTTATTAGAAAATTCTCTCGATTCAACTCGAGACTTGTGAGCAGATCGAGATCGACTCGCTTTTTAGCTCGACTCGAAACGAAATGAGCTGAGTATGAGCGCCTTCTATAGCTCGACAAGAAAACGTGCTAATCTTGAGCGGCCGTTAGCCCGCTCGATTTTAGCTCAATAGCTCGAAATAATATAATTATTTTTAATGATTCTGATATATATTAAAATAAAGTAGGATAATTTGCTACCTTATATGTTGTGAACGGGATTATTATTTCCTTCTTAGCACTGCCAAATCTGGAAGGTTAATTAAAGGGAGCAATTGTTGGCATTAATTGTATGTGGTTTGTCCCTATGAATAGGCTAGCATACGACTCCTGGTCTTGGAATGTAGACTATATGAACTATTTGCTTTGGAATGTAGAAATTTGCATTGTATTGTTAAGCTCGAAACTTGCTCGAGATCGACTCGAGATCGTTAGAAGCCAATCATGAGACAATATTACAGCTCGACCATTAACTCTACTTACTCTAAGCTCGCTCGAATTTTAGAATGAGCCGAGTTGAGCTAAGTATAACTCGCTCGAACTCGACTCGTTTGCAGCCCTAGTTGCTCCAAAGTTGGAGGAATTACTCAATGCATCTACTAGTCCTATGAATGGACCAAGTGATGACCAAGAAAATGTTGAACCAAATGTTCAGCCAACAGATGACTTGCTAAGAGCTGCAAAACTGAAGAAAAAAGTCCAAAAAATTGAAAAGAAAGAAATCATTTATTGAGAAGTTGCGAAAGGGAAAGCCCAAGGTACCTAAACATGCCGTCGCAAAAAAGGAGCAAATGTATGTTCTAATCTAGGCATAACAATTTTTGTTGTCATACTAATTATCTAAACTTTCATTGGCAGCAACAAAGGAAAAATGATATACATCCTCAAGCAGAGGCGGGGGATGATGGCCACACAAAAGAACCCGGTGTGGAGAATGAAAATTACAATGCCATCGAGAGTTTTACCCAACTCCTCATAGCTCCTATTGTAATGACGATATTCTGTATGGTGTAAATATGTTCTAGCATCTAGATGTTGGTTACATGGTAGTTTGAGCTAGCAATAGTGGTTTGGATGTATTTTGGGGGATAACTATAGTCTTTTGAGGCCAAAGCTTACAAGTGGAGAGGGCTAAATGTATTTTGGGGGGCTAACTATAGTCTTTTGTTTAATAGCACTTGTTGCTATAGAATTCAAATACTTCCGGTGTTAAGTGATTGGGATGTTCTCAACTACCACTATGCTTTTTTTTCTTGGTTTATTTACTTGTAAGTTGTCGATGATTGCAAATATCAATCTGATTTCTTTTATACTTACATACTTCTTCTCGAGTACTTACAGGTGAAGCTATAAATAACTGTAAATGGTGTGAATGCTGCTAAAATCCTCCTAAAACGTTGCTGGAATCAAAATTAAAAGGGTGCTAAAGCTAGAAATTGCTCAAATTTTAAAGTGCCGATTTTCTTTTTGAAAAAAGTCCAGTTAATCTTATATGTTGCATTATGCATTCTGGGAAATTTTTGTCAGATTCGGACATATGGTTTGTCAGTAAACCTCATTTTAAATTTCACGACCAAATTTTAAACTCAAAAGTCGAAGTGCCCAGAAAATTTTGGAAAAACTACAGTAAATCGTTTATGTTGAATTATGGATTATGGGAAAGTTTTGTCGGATTCGGACACACGGTTTGTGAATAATCCTCATTTTGAGTTTCACCACCAAATTTTGAACTGAAAAGTCAAATTGCCCAAAAAAACTGAAAAAAATCTAGTGAATCACATGTACTGGATAATAAATTCTGGGAAATTTTGATCATATTTTGACATACAGTTTTTTTTTATTAAACAACATCTTAAGTTTCAGCCTGGAAACGTTATGTGAAATAACTAAGTAGCAGGAAACTTTGCCTTGTGTGTTGGATTTGTTTTCAATGGCTGAGATGTGGCGAAAGTCCAGTGGTGACTTTGTAGTACGAAGTCACTAAAGCTGGTAAGAGCAACTCCAACGCGCCCCCATTTAGGGTCCACACGTGCTCCGTTTTTGTCCGTTCGGGTCGGGAATCGGAGGTACATCCGGCCCGTGTCTGACCATTCGTGGCCACTGAACCCAACGCGCCGACCCATTAGGTCCGGATAGGGGCTGGTTTTCCAAGTTTGACCATTTCAGAAGAAACAAACATACAATTTCGAAATAGATAGAAATATAATGTCTTTACAAGCAAATTATACGAAATAATGAGTCATCCAAGCAAATAAAATGTATTACAACCAAATCGAAATAAAATGTTTGAAATAGATTGATGGGTGCAACTAGTTGCTCCCCAAGTGAGCCCACATATGTTCAACCAAATCATTTTGAAGCTGCCTGTAAAGATTTCTATCACGCATGTCACGATGAAATTCGGCAAATTCTTCAAATGATAATCACTCCAGGCTAGGGCTCAACCAGCTCGCCCCCAAACTCCTAATCCTAGTCAAAGAGGGCCTCGTTGCGCTCATCCTCGACGATCATGTTTTGCATGATAACACAACAAGTCATCACCTCCCACGACCTGGAGGCTCCATGTCCTAGGAGGGTGCCGAACAATAGGCTAGCGGGCTCGGAGTACCCCGAAAGCTCGCTCCACATCCTTCCTAACCGGTGACCGCTGAGTTGATGTCATTGTGCGTGCCGGCCATCCTAAATAACGAGTGCCAAATCCATAGGTCTTGTGATGCCACCGCTTCGAGCACAACCGAGCATGCCCCCGAATGTCCCTTGTACTGTCTCTGCCAAGAAAATGATCAATTCTTCCACTCCCAATTCTCCCACTACTGACAAACCATATGTCCCTGAATGTCCCAATGCATGCAATCTGTTCCCGAGCATGCCAGGGAATCCTCTTTGCTCGTTAATGGCCAAGAGTCGGGCAGTGTCTGCAACAGTTGGCTCCCTTAAGTACTCCGTCCCAAACACCGCAATGACAGCCCTACGGAACGCGTACATTGATTCAAGGCATGTGGACTTGCTCATGCGCTTGTACTCTTCAGCGAGATCTCCAGCAACCCCATATGCAAGCATTCAAATGGCTGTTGTGCACTTCTGTTACGAGGTGAAACCAAGCTTACCATGGGCATCGGGCTTGCAAACGAAATAATCATCATATGCCATCACGCCCAGCCGAATGCGGGTGAACACATGCCTCGCCATCCGGAACCGCCGCCGGAACTTATGAGCTGGGTATATAGGCTTCGTGGGGTGGAAGTAATCTCTGTACAGCTGGGCATGACCGCCTGCTCTGTCACGGTCCAAAGCCGGGGAACATCCGGGAACCGAGCCCCTGTACATCGGTAGGAATGCAAGTGGGACCGTCCCGTCCACCAAACTCGCCTCCCGTCCCGTCAACAAAACCCACTAATACCGTTTGTGGAATCCCAATTTGCCCCGGCGGGATTAACGGTCGTAGCCACTTATCCCACCTTTGCCGCCAACCATGCAGTAGACTAGGCATATATGGAGCGAGCGAGGCAGTTACATGCACGATGCAGGCCACTCCATTCTCGGGTCATTTGCTCAGCCTTACACGAGACGAGTAATTTGGCGGGACCCACTTGTCCACATGTGCCCGCTTCTAAACATCCCACTAATCCCATTTGGTTCCACCGGGAAAAATAGTCGGGAGGCGGTAAACCCACTCCCGTGCCACTTGCATCGTTATACATCGGTTGCAGCCTCTAAATGTGCTCATTGACGAGAAGCGTAGCAACCAAAGCCTCAGACTCATCGTCCGATGATTCCGAGGACGAGGATGAGTATTGCAGGTGACGTGGGGATGAATCCTGGACCTATCGGGGTGAGGCTACCCGGTACAAGGCCCAAAACCTAAGCCCAAGGAGAGGTGCCACCAACAGTTCTAGAAGGCCCGATCAAGGTCCACCCGCAAAGCCTTGCAGATCAAGAAGGAAACTTGTAACTGACCTAAAACTAGGGTTTGTAACCCACCCCGGGTACGGTTCGAGACCTGGCCACCTATATAAGGCCATAAGAACCACCGAGAGGGGGATCCAATCAACCCTCGCACCACCAAAGCCTTGAGCTCAAGACCATACTCTCGACTCGAGCACCCCCCATTGTAACCGATCTATTGATAATACAGATCGACAAGAGCAGGAGTAAGGGTTTTACCTCTACGAGGGCCCCAAACCTGGGTAAATCGTGCCCCTGTTAGCCGACGATTGTCACCAGCACCTACACGTTCTCTTAATCGAAACCCTACCGGTTCATCCGAGGGACTTGTTGAGATGACTATTCGACAATTGGCGCCGTCTGTGGGAACGGCGGGCGCTGGATCTACGGCGTCTTCGGTCTCATCATCACCAACCTTCAGCTGGAGCCCCGGAACCTCGACTTCAGCAGATCCGATCTGATTCGGGTCGATCATCGTCGCGCCCCACTCGCCGGAATCGCGCCCGGTGTTCGGTGGATTGGACAAGAGCGTCAGCCTGACGTTCGGGAGCCTCCACTTCCACGCCAACAAAGCAGGAATCCTGCACTTCTCCGAGCAGACCGATCTCGGCGAATCGGACTCCGAGTCAGTCTCGAGCCCGGTAACCTTCGACTCGCTGCCCAACAAAGCTGGTCGCGACCTAGCGCCCAGCGGCGGATCCATCCGCCCCAACACTCGCAACTTCCACACTATCGCAGCTGAAAAACCTTCTCGGGTCGACAAAACTTGTCAACCTACGCCTAGGACTCGCGGGCCATATTTGGTCCAAGTCTGCATGGCAGGATCGACCGAGCCACCCGAGGAAACTGAAGACAGCAGGAAAGAGCGAGAGCACATCAAAGTGTCGCGAGACGCCTGGCTCAAGGCAAAAAAGGTTGTACATCTAGGCCAGCCGATTGAAGAAGGAGCCCCTCAAGAAGATCTAACTGCCTACCACTATCATATGTTGAAAGCAGCAGAGTTGATCAAGGAGGCCCGCAAGAATCTGGACGACCGGAAGAAATTGGCGGACGAATCGAGTCTACACCGTGCGACACTATCCAAAACTCACTTGGCAGGGAACAATCCCCCGAAGAAAAGATACGTCTCGAAGACCGCAGCCTTGGATCGCAAATCCCTTAGCAAAATCAGTAAAACCTTCGAGACATCCCTTATGCACGTCGACGACGACGGTAACGTGCACCCGACGACTCCCGCTGACGCGGTCCTGGCAGCAGCCACATACCTGCAGGCGAACCAGCCAGGAGAGAATGACCCCCGCGCGGAACAATATAGACAAGTCCAGAAGGGGCTAGGCATGGCAGCCGCGAGACTCGCCGCCCAAGGCCGCAAGCATGCGACAACACAAGAGACTGAGAAGACCCCTCGGAAAGACAAAGAAACACCCCGCAGGCGCGGGAGCACATCACCTAGAAGGGAGGAATCACCTCGTCGCGCCCGAGGAAAGGAACCCCGACGTCGCGGTGATAGCCCGAGTAGCAGCGACGACAGCCCGAGGGATCATGACCGCAGTCCGCGACATCATAGCATCTGCTCGCGACACCCCAACAAGGAACCGCGGAAGGAGAACGATCGCGATCTGACATCGCGCAGAACAAAATCTACAAGGGCCAAGCGATCAGGAACCACGCACGGTCCCTATCCACCTCCTTCGACGAAGAAGCCTGTGGTGCGTTGTGCTTTACTCGCGACATTCGCGAGGCACCGATGCCCAAAAGATTTAAACTTACTACAGAGGTGCCAAAGTACGATGGCTCGCCGGAGCCCAAATCCTGGCTGTCAGATTACCTCACGGCAGTAAAATGCCAACGTGGGAACAAGACAACAGCTATGCAGTACCTCAACCTACATCTTGTAGGCGCCGCTCGCAGCTGGCTCGAAGGAAGACCGAGGGCGTGCTACGGATCATGGGACGATCTAACTTACGACATCCGCAAGAACGTCCAAGGAACATACAAAAGACCCGCGTCCATCGAGGAGTTGTGGGCTTGTAGGCAGAAGAGTGGTGAGTCTACTCGCGAGTACATTCAGCGGTGTACCACGCTCAAAAATACGACGGGAAACATATCAGAGGAAGTTGCAGTCGAAGCTTTCACCAAAGGAGCTCGACGAGCCGCCTTCAGAGAAGAGATGGGGCGAGCCGCACCCAAAACCATCGGGGAGCTGATGGCCATAGCCGACAGATGGGCCAACGGTGAAGACTCCGTGTGCAATGAGAAGGCATCTTCGCCAGCACCTGAGGACGACCGCCATGGTCGAAAGAAAAAGACAAAGCACTACGATCACGACGATCGATAAGAACAGGTTGCGGCAGAGTTTACAAGAAATCGTGACAGCGGACCTCGTGGAAATCGTGACTAGAAGCCAAAGCCAGAGGATAAAACTCCCGAGGAGGACCTTGACGGTTATTGCACGCTACATCTATTCACAGATAAGCGCACGGGCAAGACCAAGGCAACCCACCTCCTCAAGGACTGCCGAAATTTTCAGGACATCCACGAGGCCTACACGAAGAAAAACAGAGCCGCGGTCAATCAGGGCTACCCACAGCTCCTAGGAGGAGGACATCAGGGATTTCACCCTCCACAACCCTTACCTCCACCAGAAAATCAAAACGCGGTGTTGGCCGCGCTACCAGCGCCACCCTCCGCAAACCAGGGAGGCAATGGGTACCCGAACCCAGCAGGACTCCTCGGAATGATAAAGAAAGTCTGCCCCTCACACAGGGTCCAGAAAACAAACACACGCCAGGTGGTCATGGCAGTACAAGCTCCACCGTCCACACCTGAATACTTGAAGATGGCAGATCAGTCGATAACTTTCTCCAAAGATGACCACCCCCCTCGGGTATACCGACCAGGACACGCTGCGCTTTTCATTCAGGAGCAGATAGGAAACTACGAACTCGCACGAGTGTTCATGGACGGCGGCAGCGGGATCAACATCATTTACGCGGACACACTCCGTAAGATGAACAGGAACCTAGACGGACTCGTAGAATCAGAAACATCCTTCCACGGGATAGTACCAGGCAAAGCAGTCCGACCACTCGGAACAATCAACTTGGAGGTGGTGCTCGGAAACCCAATAAACTATAGGCGAGAATTCCTCGACTTCGAAGTAGTCGACTGGCCCTCACAATACCACGCCATTCTCGGCCGAACAACGTTCGCGAGATTCATGCCAGTGCCCCACTACGCCTACCTGAAGCTCAAACTTCCTAGGAAATACGGAACCATCACCATAGATGGCGACTTCCAAAAATCCGATTAGTGTGACATTGAGTTCAATGACAACGCGAAATCATTCGGGATGCAGGAGGAGCTGGCAGAATTGGCAAAGACCACGGACCACTCTGTGATGCCACTCACCAAAAAGAACGCTCCAGAACTCGAGTTCAGTGGAAACAGCGACACTCGAAAGCATCAAGTGCACCCGACATAATACGCGAAGACGGCGATGGTGTCCACCACCCTTTCGCATGCATAGGAAGACACGCTCGTCGAACTCCTCCGTGAGTACTGGGAAATCTTCGCCTGGCAGCCTTCAGATATGCCAGGGATACCTAGTGAGTTCGCCGAGCACTCACTCGAAGTATTCAAAGACGCCAAACCTATCAAGCAAATGACCCGACGATTCTCCGAGCCAAAACAGAAGGCACTCGGAGAAGAAGTGAATCGATTACTCGCCGCAAAATTCACCAGAGAGATAAAAATATCCACCTGGTTAGCAAACCCGGTGTTGGTCCCGAAGAAAAACACTGACATCCTTCGCATGTGCATCGACTACACGTTGTTGAACAAACACTGCCCCAAGGATAACTTCCCCTTGCCACGGATCGACCAGATCATGGACTCCACTGCAGGCTGCCAGCGACTCTCCTTCTTGGACGCCTACTCGGGCTATAATCAGATCAGGATGAAAGAGGAGGACAAGGAGAAGACAACGTTCATCACACCTCACGGTGTTTACTGCTACACGACAATGCCCTTTGGGCTAAAAAACGCAGGCGCAACATATTAGCGCTACATGCAAAAATGCCTCGCCAAGCTCATTGGCAAGAACGTACAAGTGTACGTTGACGACATCGTCATACAAACTCGAGTGGAGGACACACTCCTCGAGGACATCAGGGAGACATTCGACGCTCTCAACGCGTACAGGATCAAGCTCAACCCGACAAAATGCGTCTTTGGCGTTCCTGCGGGACAACTTCTCGGGTATTTGGTGTCCGCCCGAGGAATCGAAGCTAATCCGGAGAAAGTTCAAGAAATCTTGACAACGAAGGAGGCAACCAATCTTTGCGGCGTACAGCATCTCGCAGGGCGACTAGCCGCTCTGAGCAGATTCATCGCAAGATTAAGCGACCAAGCATTGCCCTTTTACAAGCTGCTGAAGAAAACAAATAAGTTCGAGTGGACACCCGAAGCACAAAAGGCGTTCGTCGACTTAGTATGGCGTTCAGTGAGGTGCTTTTGCCATGCAAGTAGAGATACCCCCACTATCAGAAGCTCGCATACGGCGTAGTGCTCACAGCCCGAAATCTCAAGCATTAATTCCAGGAACATACCGTCACGGTGCTGAACGACGCATCACTCGATACTATCATGAACAACCCCATGGCATCCGGAAGAACTGCGAAGTGGAGCATCGATCTAGGCGCCTGTGACATAATATACGCAGGATGCAACTCTGTAAAATCCCAGGACATCGTAGAATTCCTGAGCGAGTGGACGGAGCTGCAAACACCAGGACCCCCCCAGAATACACGAGCAACTGGATCATGTATTTCGACGGGCCAAAAAGAAACGAAGGAGCCGGAGCTGGAGTTATTCTCATCTCTCCCAGGGGTGATAAGCTGCAGTACGTCTTGCGATTGGATTTCCCACCTGAGGACCCATCATCCAACAATGACGCAGAATATGAAGCCCTCATTCATGGCATGAAAATGGCGATAGCTTGCGGAGCCACCCGATTGATGATATATGGAGATTCAAATCTCATCGTACAACAGACGATGAAGGAGTGCGATGCTATCGCGGATAACATGGTCGCCTATCGCAGCATGTACAACCTACTCGAAGAAAGTTTCAAAGGGTGCGAACTGAAGCACATCGCGCGATCAAGCAATAAGGAAGCAGACAAGCTGGCAAACATGGGATCCACAAACGCACCCATACCCCCAGGAATCTACTTCGAAAGAATGATCAAGAGATCAGTCAAATTTAAAAAGCCAGCAGGAACACCCGCAGTAGTGGAAACAGACGACAACCCACAAATTGCTATGATCGAGCTCATCCACAATATTTCAAGTCAAGTTTTTCTGGTCGAGCCAATCTGGACGCAGAAATACCTCGACTACTTGTCCAACCAACAGCTCCCAACAGACATTTGCGAGGCCCGACAAATAGTATGGCGAAGCAAATCCTTTCGGGTGATCAACGACGAGCTATACAAGCAAAGCATATCAGGAGTATTGCAGAGATGCATAGAACCTGAAGACAACAAGGAATTGCTCCGGGATATACACCAAGGAGACTGCGACCACCACGCCAGTTGGAGAGCCATCATGGGCAAGGCCTTCAGGGCAGGATTCTACTGGCTCACAGCAGCAAGAGACGCCAAAGATCTAGTCGACAGATGTAACGCCTGCCAAAGGTTTGCGCCCAGGCCGCATGCCCCTGCAACAGAACTACACATGATCCCCATCGCCTGGCCCTTCGCCCAATGGAAGCTAGACATGGTGGGACCGCTGCGCAAGTCAACACCTAGAGGATACACACACCTTCTCTGGATAGAGGCCATGCCAGTCACCTCCGCGCACACACTGTGCGCCGTGCGATTCCTCGACTCCATCGTGTGTAGATTCGGTGTACCACACAACATCATCACATACAACGGCATCAACTTTACAGCCAAGGAAACATAGGAATTCTGCAAAGAAAAGGGAATCACCCTCAGCTTCGCCTCGGTAGCTCACCCGCAAACTAATGGCCAAGTCAAACAATCTGACGGATTAGTTTTGGTTGGCCTAAAGAAGCGGCTGTTAGAGCGGTTGCACCCAGCAGCAGGGCACTGGGCCGAAGAACTACCATCAGTACTATGGAGCCTACGCACAACACCAAATCAGTCAACAAACTATACGCCCTTTTTCATGGTATACGGAGCTGAAGCCGTCCTACCCGAAGACGTCAAATTCAGCGCTCCACGAGTTGTTGCATACATCGAAGAAACCTCAAACAAGGCACTCGCAGAAGACGTGGACACACTGGATGAGATCCGGGACATTGCACTCGCAAGATCCGCAGTATACCAGGAATTGCTGCGCAACTATCACAGTCGCCGTATACGCCACAGATCTTTCGTGGTAGAAGACCTGGTGCTGCGGCTCAAACAAAAGGAAGGACACAAGCTCGAGCCACCGTGGGAAGGACCCTTCATAATACATGAAGTTATCCCAGGAGGCGCCTATCGATTGAAGAACCTGAAGACCGGTGGTATCTACTCCGACCCGTGGAACGTTGCGCATCTCCGCAAGTTCTACCCCTAGGATTATTTTACTCGCAAGAAATAAGGCTGTACCAGCCACACTGTAGCTCGACCAAACACATGGCTTCTCAGCCATATCACTAAATACATGGTTTCTCAACCATAGCAATCGTGACTTCTTGTTTTCTCTAAACATGCTAAAACGACAGGTACACACCCCAAACACACGGGGGCTACGCCTAACTAGCATCATCACATACCTTCGAGTAACATCACTCGATAAAAAAATACAAGGTACAATAAGGTCCACGTCTTATAAACACCTTAAAAACATCGAACGAAATATACAAAGTCACAAGGTTTACACCTTCAAAACACCTTACAACAAGATATTTACATCTTGGAATTACACTTAACGGCGTGCGGCCTCATCTGCAAGCATTTGATTAACCTCCTCGGAAGTCAGTCGAACAATCTGCTCCGCTGCAGGACGCACGGCCGCATAATGAGGAGAAAAATCCACTGGTGAACCTCTCGAGTCAGGAAGCCGCGCCACAGAAAAGAAGTTGACCTCAGGGTGCCACAGCGAATGAAGGCAAGTGCCACTTGGGCTCCACTGACAAGTTGTTGGCGTACGCACTCTCGAACCTTCCCCACCCGACGGAACATCCTGAGCAACTTACTCAAGCTATCTGGGACAACACCCAAATGGTAAAATATCCGATGGACAGAAGACAGCGCCTCGCGACAAGACTCAACGATTATCTGCGCTTGGCTCGCCCGATACTTCAGGGTAACTAGGATAAAGCCTCGATTGCGGTCAGACCAGAACTCATTCGCATGAGGTTTGGGGCTACCTGACTCGTGAATAATGTGATTATCCACCCAATGGGTCTCACAGACTCCGTCAGGTTCAACAACTGCAAGGACAACAAAGGCGTCAAAACAAAGAGAGGAACCAACGACAAAGTACTCGGGGGCTCGCAAACTTACAGAGCATGCCCTTGGCAACAGCCGCCAGTTCTTCCATCACAAACTGCTCACGCTCCACGGCAAGTTTCTGCTTCGACTTGGCAAAATCGGCCACACGTCGCAGAGCCTTCAACTTGCGCTCGCTATCCGCAACACGGTCACGAAGTGATGCAAACGTGCTGGCAGCAGCAACAAGGGGATTAACCTGCGAAGCAGACCCACTCGAAGACTCTATGCTGGGATCCACTACCTAGAAAGAAAAGAAGAAAGTTCATAAAAATCACAAGACCCCACTCGAGAACATACCACCCATACCTCGTGTGCTCGGGGGCTACTCCCATCGGGAGCATACAAAAGTAAGACGCAACAATCAGACACTAATAATTTCAGAAAACACTTCGATTACGCAACATAAAATACGGGAATACATCCCAAGACTCACTACATCAATAAGCAAAAGGAAACAAAAAAAATATCCTAAGGGGCTGCAGAAGTGGTTCCACTCGCGGAAGGCTGTTCCTTGCGACTAGCACGAGCGAGCACCTCAGAAAGCATCTTCGCGAGGACTTCAGCACGAGCGCCAAAAGGACGGAGTGCTACCTTTTTGCCATGGGCGTCGTAAGGAACGCTAGAATACACCTTCTCCAGGTCATCCGAGACTCCATGCGCCAAGGCAAACTGAATAGCCATCCTGGCCCCGCACTCGGACTGAGCGACTGAGTACTCCTGGAGAAGATCTTCATCACCCAGGAATACCTTCAGGAGTCCGTCCAGCGTAGGAGGAATCGCCACGTCCACCAGTAAATGCTCGTGGAATCGCCTCAACACTCGGGTGGCATCACCAACGAGGGATCAAATTCTACTCGCATGTTCCTGGAGCTGAGTGCAAGAATCCGTGAGGGCATCCAGTCGCTGGCTTCCAGGCAGCTCCAGTCCAATCCCAAGGGCGTCTGGAACAAAGAAAAATTAAATCTCTAAGAAAACAGGATAAATTCAAACCACAGTAGAAGAGAGGCGAAACATAGTTTACCCGCAAGCTTCTGAGCCAAAGGATGGATGAGGCTGACAAGATTGTTGTCATGCTTAGCACCCGCCTCCTCCAGCTGATTCAGTGCTTCTTGAGCCTTCGCGAAGCTTCCCTCAAGATCGACTGAATGATTGCGAGTGGATTCCAACTCCTTTCGGGGGGATTCCTGCTCCGCCTCAAGGGTTTCCACCCAAGTGGTAGCTTCAGCCTTTTAAGTCTTCAGGCGGGTGACTTCGTCTGCAGTACAAAGTGTACGGCTGGAGCAACCTTAACAATCAAGATAAATAGTAAAAACAAGAAAGGTGGAATAACTTACCTTGAAGGGAACGGCCGTCCTCGACGAGCCGGTCGCGATCCGCCCTAAGGGAGACGCAATCCGCCTCAGCCGAAAGCACTCGACGACCAAAAGCAGCAAGGGAGTCAAGGAGAGTCTGCAAAAGCCCAAGGCAAAAATTAAAGTTAAAGACAAAGTCACTTGAGCCTATGCACGACTGTACACAGTCGAGTATAGCCTCGGGGGCTACTCCCATCGGGATCACTGCCGTGCACCCGATAGAACTCAAGGAAAACAAAGAAGCAGGAGAAGATTTCGACTTGAGTCCGTGGCCAACTGCAAGAAATTAACCACAGACTCGGGGGCTACTCCCATCGGGAGCACTTCCGTGCACCCGATAAAACTTCAAGCAGGTAGAGCAAGACACGAAAAGACGAATGGAGTTACTTGGCCCTGAGCAGTAGACGGAGGGTCGGCCGAGCTACCCGAAACCTCCTTATTCGCAGACGCTCCACCCGTGAAGCTGGGCAGGCCATACTCCGGAGTTGCGACTACCCTTGCGGGACATGGAGATTTTCGGACAGCCTCAACGGCTGGAAATTCATCCACGACAGCTTCTTTTCTCTTCATAGAAGGAATCGAAGAAGCATACCGGCCTGGGCTGATGGTCGTAAGGCTGCTATTGGAGATAAATTCAGATAAAGATTCACGAAGAATAAGAACGAGAAAAGGAATTTGCGATTGAAGAATGGAGCGCGAAAAACTTACTCATCCTCGTCGTCATCATCTAGAACGTCCACGTTCCAGGCAGTGGAAACCTTTGGTGGACGACCAAGAGGTGGAAGCGAACGGAGGGGTGGCTCCTGGAGAGGCTCGGTCGCCATGGTGGACCCATCACCCAAGGAGCTATACTTGGAAGTGACTTCGTCATCCTCGTGCCTGCGGCGCTTGCGGTGACGGAGTTGGTCGCTGCTCGACTCCTCCTCGTCGTCCATATAGTCGCGCTCGGAGCTCGAATCAGCTTATGCGACGCTAGTTTTGAGAGGGGCCTCGACGTTACTCGCCATAAGGTCCGTGGCATCTTCAGCCGAAACTGGCGGGTAGCACGTCGCCACCTTCAAGCTCTACGGAGGCGGAAGAGGAAAAAGAGAGAAGATCTTCAGTCGAAATTTTTTGAACTAGAAAGAAACAAGAGAAACAATAAGAAACTAACCTCAGCTGGGGGAGGTTTCGAAGCGTCGAATGGCTCGAGAGAACAAGCCGAGTAGGCCTCTCCTTTCATCAGCTTGGTGATGGCCGCGATCTTTTTCTTGAACTCAGCATTCAAGAGAATGTCTTCGCAGGCGCGACTCGGGTCCTGGGTGCCCTGGTACTCCCACATGGTGGATGGCCTCGCCTGAAGGGGCTGGATCCTTCTTCGAAGAAACACACTCGATAAGTGTATTCCATTCAACGGAATCCCCAACGCCTTGTCGTGGAAGCTCGCCACCTTTGCAAGTAGGGGGAGACAATTTTGCTGTCTTCAGCGGTGAGCTTGTGCAGCCAGGACTTCCTCCGCTTCAGAATGGCGAACGGGTGGAATTCAGGGGCTCCACCCACGTTGTTGTCGGTGACGTAGAACCATTTCTTCCTCCACCCTTGCGCCGAGTCGACGAAGTACATCTCCATGTAGGGGATGTCCATTCTCGCCTGGATCCCGAAGCCTCTGTTGCGCAGGGGCTCCCCCAGCTTCTCGCCTGGTCGCGCCTTCTCCCGGAAGATCCGCATCTTGAAGAGGGTCTTCCAGAGGCCCCAGTGCGGGAGGATACCCAGGAAGCACTCGCAAAGCACGATAAAGCACGATATGTGCTGAATCGCGTTTGGAGGCAGGTCGTGCAGCTGTATGCCGTAGACATACAACAACCCGAGAAGAAAAGGGTGGAGAGGAAGAGACAGACCGCGCGAGACGTGCTCAGTAAAGAACACGCGCTCGTTGTCGTGGTGGTGTCACGGCAGATGCCATGGGATGGCTAAAGATGTGGGGACGAAGGACGCTGGAGGTGCTCGGGGAGGAATCACGCGACGGGTAGCCGCGTGAGGTACGAAGTAAACACTGCAAACAACACGATCTACCCAGGTTCAGGGCCCTCGTGAGGAGGTAAAACCCCTACTCCTGCCTTTCTCTATGTATTCTGGTGTCTCACCGAGTAGCCACAGTACAATGTTCTTGCTACCGAGTAGCCACTCTCCTCTCTACGTGAGGAACTAGGTCAAGAATTAGGTCACCAAGTGTTCTAGCATGCGATCCTGCTTTTGATCCCTCACGCAGGAGGCGGCGGGGCAACTTATATACACGGTGCCCAGCCAGATACGTCCAAACATGGACAAGTGTCGACATAGTGTGCACATCGTCCTTCTTCCGGGTTCCCGCTGACAGCTTTGGTTCCCAACCTTGGCTGCATCCGGAAAGTCGTTGGGCAAAACCAAGGGGACAGACTGGTATCACTGTGCCAAACAGAGACTGGGGCCCCCTTATCCTGCGACCGCCTGCTTCCATGCTGTCACTGTCAGACAGGCCGGCCCCAGATGAACAGTAGTTCGAATACTGCCAAGTACGGACCCAGGATACGCGGGATCCTTTGTCAGAACGGCTCCTTTGACTTTCTGGCCCGAGTAGGTTCCCGCCAATTTTACTCGGGCCAACTCTTCTACTCGAAAGGACAGAACTTGATTGATTCTTCCTTCTGGTCATCTTGAGGTGAGACCGAGTAGCAGTCGACCGGGTAGCAAGTACCGGGTAGGCGGCTACTCGACCAAACCTCTCTTCTGACAGTCGCCTTTACCACTTGCGTTTACCCTACTCGGGGGTAACCCCCCGACAGCAGTCCCCGAAGCTGGTAGAATCTTGCGAACTCGTTCACTAGGCTCTGCCAGCTTAAAACCAACCTTTGCAACACATCCCTTGAACCTCAAGATGCCGAGTAAGAACTTCCGAGTAGCACTCCTAAAAGTACCTTGAGTTTCCTGTCTTCCGAATAGCACCTGCTTTCTACTCTGTAACCGAGTAAAAAGACTTAGAGAATTTCTCCTCTAGCGTCTCTGCCGCGCAGAGCACAATCCAGCCTTCCGTGCCGCAACTGGACACGTGTCGTGCATCAGCGACCCCGACGTCTCATTGCCCAGGACACGACGTGCCACGCACCCGGTTTTCACGGAGCGGGCCCACCGTCTCGTCATGTCCCATCAAGCGCAGTAATATCCCACGATCTGGTCGTGGGATCAACTGTGGCCGTTACGCGTGCGTTCCGCGCTTGCGTGCGTTTCTATCCGGCCACAGGCCCCACCACACGAGAATTATGGCCACGATCGATCCCACTACCCCGATGGTAACGGTAGCCTGAGGCGAGGGTATAAATACCCCCACCGGTAACTTCCCCTTCTTCCTCCTCCGCACTTTCCTTTTTCTCTGCCCTGTTTCCTCTCCGCCGCTGAGCTCTCCGCCGCCGCGCAACTCCTTGCGCCGCTGCGGATTCGTTCTCTCCACCCAATTCCTCCAAAACTTCCACCGTTTTCTCACTCCTTGCCATGGCTGCTTGCGCCGGCTGGGCTGGTTCCGATGTTACCGTCGATGACTGTTCCTGGCTCGTGAACACCCGGAGGGTTCCTCCCGGTGTTCAGTGCCGGCCGTCCGACGGCGAACTCGTTCCGGCCCCGCGGGAGGGCGAGCATGTCGTCTTCCTCGCGCACTTCGCGCGAGGATTCGGCCTGCCAGCGTCCGATTTTCTCCGTTCATTCCTGGATCACTTCGGTCTCCAGATGCATCACCTTCCCCCGAATGCGGTCGTCTTCCTCGCCTACCATACCGTGGTGTGCGAGGCCTTTCTCGGCGTCCGCCCCACGGTACAGACATGGCTGAAATACTTCCATCTTCGTCAGCAGAGCAAGGGGAAGAAAGATGGCGCGGCCACTGGTAGTCGGGTAACCGACACCGGCAGCGCCATGATGCTGCAGCGGGCGGGAACCAACCATCCTCGCATCAAGGGGTTGGATTCCGTCCGTATGTGGCAGAAATCTTTCCTTTACGTGAAGAACATCCCCGCCACGGAGGGAGGACCGGTGGCGGACCGCATCAACCTGCCGGCCTGGAGCAACCGAGCTCCGTCTGGGCAGAACTGGAAGACAAAGCCCTCCAACGACCGCAACGCCGTGCAGATGGAGGAGCGACTCGCTGCGCTAATCGGAGAGGGCCTCAAGAGCGACGACCCCGTCGCATGTTGGATCCGGAACCGGGTGCTGCCTCTGCAGCAGCGCGTCCATCCAATGTGCTATCTGGGAGGCCCCCGCGATTGCACTCGAACGACCACGTTCGAGCTCAGCAACGCGGAAGTCGCCGAGCACGCGAGGTCCATCCTGACGACGGGCCTCCGAGATAACTGGCAGTACGGGTTCATCCCCTTTAGCCGCACGAAGCCGATTCCACGGGTACGTTCTCCTTTCTCTGCTTCCAGTTCATGCAATCCAAGTAGATATTCTCTTCTTCCTTCTGCGATTAGCAATTGCATTCCGCACCGAGTAGTGCACTTATCAGGACTGCCTAGGCTTGGTATGCTTGGTGTTTGCACGCCTTGCCGAGTAGCATACTTAGGAGAAATACTTAGGCTTAATATGCTTGTTGTTTGCACGCCTTGCCGAGTAGGACACTTAGCAAATTTCCCTAGGCTCAGTGTGCTTTGTGTTTGCACGCCCATCCGGGTAGAATGCTTTCTCGCTACTCGGCTAATTTGCAATGTCTCTCTGTCTTTCAGCTCCTTGACTGCCAGCTAGCTGAAAGCTGTGAGCGCTTTGAGGGCAATTGGTCAGATGACCGAGAAGAAGATGACCAGGCCTCCCTCGAGGCCGTGGACCAGATCAATCTTCCTCATTCCCCTTCGACAGAGAAGCAGCCTGCCGAAACGTCTCTCCGCGATTGGTCTGATGACGAGTTAGAAGGTAACTGAATTCACGCTTTCTCTCTGCGAAAAACACAAGCCTTTGCCTGCTGTTTCTGAAGTGTTTTTCTTCCTCTCTATTTCACAGATGCTGCAGATGCTGAGGATGATGATGAGGATGAAGGCGAGAGAGCCCTTGCGGCCAATCCTCTATCAGTTGCCGCACCTGCTACCCGCAAGCGGACCGGCAGCGGCGCCCTAGAGCCCCCCGCCAAGAAGAAGAAGGCGACCGAGAAGACGACCAAGAAGGTCGTGAAGAGAACTAGGCGAACAATTCCCTCCACCACAGCGTAAGTTTCTTCTCAGTTACATGTTTCAGTTTACCTTGTTCTTCTCGGTTGACTCCCAATCCTTTTGCTTCACTGTTTTCTCTTGATTTCCTCTGCCCTTTCCTAATTTCTGATTTTACCTCCCTTATCAGAGCTCCCTTAGATGCGAGTGCTGCTCTTGCATCCACCGAGACCCAGAAGAAGGCTGCCATCGATGTCGACAATCTAATCGACCTCGATGGCGACGAGAACAATGCCGCCAATGCATCAACAGAGGGCACTGATGCCCAGAACGCCGAGCCAGAGCCGCAGGATGCTGCTCATCAGGAGAAGCCACCTTCCCCTCCGGCCGACACCGCCGAGGGGAACCGAGATCAAGATACAGAGATGCACCACGACGCCGCCGTCGAGCGGCCAGGAGCAGAACAGGAGCAGCTAGCCACAGGGAGCGCTGCACAAGAAGATCCTGCATCCCAGGCGCGGGTGGAGGCAATGGATATCTCCCAGCCTGATCCTGCTGCTGAGCAGCGGGTAGAGGATGCGACTGGGCGTTACCCTCTGAACGACGTGCAACCAGACGCCGCGCAGAGTAGCGCCCAGCCAGATGGCGCATCAGACAGCGCATCCCTGACGCCACCAACTGACCAAGGTGGCGCCCAGCCAGACTCCTCCCTGGTGCCACAACCCACAGCTGCAACCGGCCCTTCAGCCAAGCCGGTTACCAGGAAGAGTGCGCAAGACGCTGCCGAGAAGGAGGCAGCCGAGAAGGAGAGAGCTTAGAAGGAGAAGGCTGAGAAGAAGGAGACCGAGAATAAGAAACCCGAGAAGCCAATCTCCGAGAAGCTAACTGCTCAGAAGGAGAAAGCAAAGAAGAAAGCTGCCGACAAGCCGCCACCGACATCAGCTGGCCAGTCCAGGCAGCTGGTTATCCGCAATCCCAGTGCGATTCCTGCCGCCGCTACTATAGCTGATCAGCCCCTCTACCCTGATTACATGGTGAAGGTCAGCCAACAGCACCAGGTCGGCTTCTCCCCCACAGACCGGACTCTTGCTATTCAGAAGGGAAGGAAAGCCGTGGCGGTGGACTCCAGGCCCCCGGCCCCAAACCAGGACAGATCTGTCTCCATTGCTTCTCGGGGAGCCCAAGACCAGGCGATAACGTCCCAGAGCCTCGAGCAAGTACTCGACCTGATTGGCTTCATCGACGCCAAGTGGGACAGCAAGGTTCTCGGCAACCCCAACTGGAATGGCATCGATTTGGGCGACATCGACCACATGCGTCAGGATTGGAACAAGGTGGATTTGGGTTGCAAACCCATGACCGTCTCGACCACCTCTGCTACTCTGGCTGCGAAGATGTTCGTGCACCGCAAGAACGCAGAAGATCTCGAGCAGTCTTACGCGGTAAGCCTTAACTTATCTTTTCCGAGTTGCATCTTCGCTTCTTTTCTACTCTTCCTCTTTTCCTTATCCATCACCCAGTCCCCGAGATTCTGGCCGAGTAGGCGGACACTCTCCCGAGTAGCCGCCTTCTCGGGTTGAATCTCAATTACTTTGCCTGATTCCTGTTTCTTTTCTATTTTCAGAACAGCGTACTGAAGCGGACTAACTTGCACCGTCAACTTCTCTGGAATCATGCCATTGCCAAGAGGCGCATTGCTGCCTTGGAGAAAGAGAAAGTGAGTGCCGAGGAAGCCGACAAGGAAGTAATGAACAGCACCATGAGGCTGTCTGAGGTGGAAGGTACGCTTCTAGCTACGCGGTTCTTGCGTTTTTTGTTTACGCCCGCTTCTGCTTTTTTGCGTTAACCCTTTCTACTCCGCAGGTAAACTGAAAGCCCTGGTTGACGAGCACTCGAACTGCCGTGCCTTTGTCGAGAATGGCGAGGCCACCATCAAGAAGCTTGAAGGTAAACCATTGTCTACTCGGTTCGCCCTTGTGCCTGTTTCCTTTGCTTCTCTGCTAACCGTGCTTTGCTCTTTTCAGAAGATCATAAGAAGTTTGTTGTAGAGCATCAGGATTGCCTTAAACCTGCTGAGGTGGAGGTGCGATTAGTAAGCCAATCTGCAGCTCTGCAGAGTGCGCACACTACCGAGATGGAGAAGCTGCAACTCCAGCTGCAGAAGGCACTCCAGGATGCTGTCAACCTTGGTGCCGAGAGGGACAGAGTCATCGCCGAGAAGGCAAAGGCCGAGACAATAGCCAATGCCAAGGTGAAAGCCCTCAAGCAGGAGTGCGAGGTGCTGACAAAAGCCAATGCTGGGATCTTTACACAGCTTGAGGGGCTCCGCTTGCTCGAGGAGAAGCATGTGTCCAATGAAGAAACATGGAAGAGCCAGCTTCAAGTGCTGCGCCACGAGTTGAATCGTAAGTTTTCTCCTTTCTGCATCTCTTCTTCTCGGTCCTACCTCTTCTCTAATCCTGTTACAGAATTTCTCATTTGCTTCTTGCAGAAATCTTCCCTGACATCGTGTCCTCTTGCGCGCCTGCTTTGGCCAAGGCCCAAGCAGCTCGTATTGAGAAGGGCGAGGCTGCAGACACCAGAGCCGATATCGAGGATAGCTTGCTGGTGATGCGAGGGCAGTTCGAACGCCTAGCCGGAGTTGGCACTGACCTGGTGCGCACCGCCTTCCAGCTCCACAAGCTTTTCTGGCCGGAAGACCCTGCGCCCACAACTATTTGTGGCCTTGCTCTGAAGCTGCGCAACGTGAAGGCCGAATTGAAGAAGTGGCGCGCCTCGGGAGCTCGGGCGGGTGCTGATTTGATGCTGCTCTGCGTCGCCTCCTGGTTCACTTGAACATGCAGATTATCCGCGGGAAGCGCGCCAATTCCAAGTGGGAGATGGATCCCAGTTGTGTGACCATGCGCAAGCTGATTGCGCATGAGGTTGCGGAGTGTGCTGACACGGCTACCTTCATCGATGGCCTCACTGAACCTGACACCGAGATGGAGGAGGACGAGGAGGAGGATGAAGAATCAGATCCCGAGTTGGGCTTCTTCGATTCACCCAGGGGCTCGGCCGGGAAAGGGAAGGCCGCGGTCGTCGCGAGTAGCGACGAAGAGGCCGAGGAGATCGACACAGCCGCCCTCGAGTTTGGCACCTCGTCAGGGGCCGCCCTTGACGACACTGTCAACCTCCGCGCCCCCGAGACCGGCTCCGCCTCCGCGACGACGCCCATCTCGGTGGCCACTGCAACTTCCGAGCAGGTCACCACCGAGCCTGACGCCGAGCAAGCGAGGACTGTTGATGCCAGCACAGAGGCGGACGCCACCAAGGCCACTGAGGAAGACGAAGCAACCAAGGCGAGCACCGAAAACACCCCGTCGACCTGAATTTGATTTTATCCTGCAAAATTTTTACTCAAACACTTATCAGATCCCCGGGATGCCGGGAGCAAATGTATCAGACTATTTTATTCCGTTGCTACTCATTTTTATTCCCACTTTGTTATTTTCAACTTAATCAATTTGTTCAGCTTGGGCTGGATGCCGAGTTGCGTTATCATGCGAGTCCCCGAGTTGCATTTCTTATTCACTCTCCCTTTTCGTCTCAGCTCTACCCGCAACTTGTTGCTTTTTTGGTATTCGAGTCACAAGAGTTAAAGAGTAGAGCTGCAAATACTTAGCCGCTTAGAAACAATCATAGTAACGCAGCCCACCACTTAGCCGAAAAGACAAGTCACAGAACAGTAATAAAAGCACCCTACTCGGTTCCTGCACTCTTCTTTTCCTCAGTAATTTTTCTTGTGCTCATGGACCTTTTGCTTGTTCTCTTGCTTGCCATGAAGCCGGGTTTCGGACAGCAGCAAAGTCGAAGAGTTGGCATATAGGTTTAAACACAGTACTGAAGGTACCTTTGAATTTTGAAGTAGAGCAACTGAATAGGCAAAAGGTAAAGCCGAGTAAAAACACTTAGAGCAATTTTTAGACGAGGGCAGTCCCCGAGATCAATTTCAGATTGCAGAGTAGAATTTCAACTCGGATAAGAGGGTACATACACATCTTTGCTTACGAATGAAAACGACGTAGTAGAGCTACATTCCAAGGGCGCTTGGTTTCCTCTCCAGCTTTATCTGCCCTGTTCGCCTGTGGTGGTCGCGCATCTATAAGATAGTAAGCATCGTTGTGCAGCGCTTTGCTCACAATGAAAGGCCCTTCCCATGGAGGAGACAACTTGTGCATCCCGGCTGTGCGCTGCACGAGCCTAAGGACCATGTCTCCTTCTCGGAAAACCCTTGGGTTCACCTTTCGGCTATGATAACGCCGCAGGTTTTGCTGGTAGATAGCCGAACGTGACAGAGTCAGCTCTCTTGCTTCTTCGAGCAGGTCAACGTCGTCTTCTCGAGCTTCTCTCGCCTCCACCTCAGTGTAGAGGGTTACTCGGGGGGAGTCATGCTCTAGGTCTATTGGCAACATGGCCTCAGCCCCGTATACCAAGAAGAATGGCGTGTAGCCGGTTGACCGGTTAGGGGTAGTCCTTAGACTCCACAACACCGCTGGCAACTCGTCTAACCAACACCCAGGTGTTTTCAGCAGTGGCTCCATCAGCCTTGGCTTTATGCCTGCCAGTACCATGCCATTTGCTCTTTCAACTTGCCCATTGGAAGCGGGATGCGCGACTGACGCAACGTCTAGTCGGATATGCTTATCTCTGCAGAACCGCACCATTGCCCCCTCAGCAAAATTTGTGCCGTTGTCGGTGATGATGCTGTGCGGGTAGCCATATCTCAGGATCACATCCTTCACGAATTTCACTGCTGTGGCCCCATCACACCTCCGAATAGGTTTCACTTCAATCCACTTGGTGAACTTGTCCACCATGACCAAGATGTGAGTCATGTTGCCTCTAGCCGGCTGGAAAGGCCCAACCATGTCCAAACACCAAACAGCAAATGGCCAGGTGATAGGAATTGTTTTCAGCTCGGAAGCAGGCATGTGAATCTTACTTGCGAACATCTGGCAGCCATTGCACTTCCTCACGATGTCTTCAGCTTGCTGCAGTGCTGTGAGCCAGTAGAAACCATGCCGAAAAGCTTTCTGGACTAGTGCCCGAGAAGAGGCATGGTGCCCGCATTCTCCTTGGTGTATCTCTACCAGAATCTCTTCTCCTTCTGCTGGGTCCACACAACGTTGCAGCACGCTAGTGGCACTTCTCTTGTGCAGCACATCTCGGACTATAGTGTAGCCCTTGGATCTTCTCTGAATCTGTCTTGCAGCCACCTCATCTTCTGGTAGAGTACCGTCCCTTAGAAAGGATAATATGGGCATAGCCCAACTCGGTGTCTCCCGTGTGGGAAACACTGGTTCGTCCACTTCCATTGGGACGTGTACCTCTGGTTGCTCTTTAGGGGTGGGAGCACTTCTCTGAAGCCCAGACCGATTAGCAAGGACTTCCTCAATGAATGCGACAGTCCCCGGGTTAAGGACATCAGTCCCCGAGTGGGGAGTGGCAGTCCCCGAGTATGGAGTGGCAGTCCCCGGGTAAGGAATGGCAGTCCCCGAGTAAGGAGTGGCAGTCCCTGGGTAAGGAATGGCAGTCCCCGAGTAAGGAGTGGCAGTCCCCGGGTAAGGAATGGCAGTCCCCGAGTAAGGAGTGGCAGTCCCCGGGTAAGGAATGGCAGTCCCCGAGTAAGGAGTGGCAGTCCCCGGGTAAGGAATGGCAGTCCCCGAGTAAGGAGTGGCAGTCCCCGGGTAAAGAATGGCAGTCCCCGAGTAAGGAGTGGCAGTCCCCGGGTTAGGAGTGGCAGTCCCCGGGTTTCCTGTAGCATTCTCCCAGTCAATCTCCATGGGATCAGATTCCTCACTTGGCAGAGAAGGAACAAATATGGACTCCGAGTTGGGGGAAGGCTTGATGGATGGCTTCCTCAAGTGCTCCAAGGCGATTCCAGCCGGGATGGATTGCCGAGAAGATCCCAACTTGGACAACTCATCTGCCGCTTCGTTCTCTGCTTGGTGAATGTGTTGGAACTCACAGCCTTCGAAGAACCCAGTCATAGACTGCACCAGGAAGCGATATGATGCCATGTTGGCATCCAGAGCATCCCATGTGCCAGAGACTTGCTGCACCACCAAATCGGAATCACCGTAGCATATGATGCGCGGCACTCCAACTTCCTTGGCTACTCGCAAGCCATGCACTACTGCCTCATACTCTGCAACATTGTTGGACGCCTTGAAGTGGATCTGCAGCACGTACTTGAGTTGATCTCGCTTGGGTGACGTAAGCACCACGCCAGCACCAAGGCCTTCCTTCACCTTCGAGCCATCAAAGTGCATCTTCCAGTAGTTAGAAACTGGAGCAGGAGGTTCATACTGCACCTCGGCCCAGTCCACCAGGAATTCCGCCAGAATCTGAGACTTGATGGCTTCTCTTCTCGCGTACGCGGGTGCATACGCGGCCAGCTCAATTGCCCACTTGGCTACTCTGCCACTCGCCTCCTTGTTGCCCATGATATCCAAGATGGGAGCAGAGCTCACAACCGTGATAGGATGCTCTTGGAAATAATGCTTTAGCTTCTTGGCGCCCAGGTACACGCCGTAGGTCATCTTCTGGTAGTGCGGGTAATTTTGCTTGGAGCTGGACAGCACTTCACTGAGATAGTATACTGGGCGCTGCACACTCTTGCCTTCTTCTTCTCGTTCCACCACAATCACCACACTGACTACTCGGTTAGTCGCAGCAATGTACAGCAGCATTGGCTCCTTGGGTAGCGGACTAGCCAAGATGGGAGCACTGGCCAGCATTGCTTTCAGCTCGTTGAATGCCACATCCGCTTGCGGAGTCCAGACAAACTTGTCACTTTTCTTCATCAATTGATACAGGGGCAGGGCCTTCTCGCCCATTCGGCCCAGAAAACGGCTCAGAGATGCCAAGCAACCAGTGAACTTCTGCACATCCTTCAAAGATCTCGGCAAAGACATGCTCTCAATATCTTTTATCTTTGAAGGATTGGCCTCAATGCCCCGACTAGACACCAGGAAGCCGAGTAGCTTGCCAGCCGGGACACCAAAGGTGCATTTACTCGGATTCAGCTTCATTTTGTACTTGCGTAGGTTAGCAAAGGTTTCCTCCAGGTCGGCAAGCAGAGTATGTGTTTTATTCGTTTTGATGACAATGTCATCTACGTACACCTGCACATTCTTGCCGAGCTGGTCGTGCAAGCATTTCTGCATGCATCTCTGATAGGTTGCACCCGCATTCCTCAAGCCAAAACACATGACACGATAGCAATAAGCCCCGTACGGGGTAATGAAAGCAGTCTTTATTTGATCAGCAGGATTGAGTGCAATCTGGTGAAAACCAGAGTAAGCATCTATGAAAGACAACAGTTCACAACCAGCAGTGGAATCGATCACCTGATCGATGCGAGGTAGCGGGAAAGGATCCTTGGGGCATGCCTTGTTCAAGTCGGTGTAGTCGACACACATGCGCCATGCAGTGGCAGCCTTGGGATCCTCCTTCTTCTTCTCGACCATGACCGGGTTGGCTAGCCAATCCGGATGCAGCACCTCCATGATGAAATTGCTTATCAGTAACTTGGTGATCTGGTCACCAATGGCCTTCCTTCTCTCATCTCCGAAGCGGCGCATAGCCTGCTTCACTGGCTTGGCGTCAGGACGCACATGTAATGAGTGCTCAACCAACTCCCTCGGGACTCCTGGTAGATCTTCATTGGACCAGGCGAATACATCCCGATTCTCACGGAGGAAGTGGATGAGCTCGCTTTCCTATTTCTCCGCCAACCCGGAGCCAATGATAGCTACGCGGTCGGGGAACTCGGGGTCGACCTGGACCTTCTTGGTCTCCTGAGATGCCTGGAATGCGGTCCCATGCTGGGTACTCGGCACGCCTTGCGCACCAGCTTGCGCGGATTGCGCCATAGCTACCACCTCATACATCTTCTTCTTCTCGGCAGCAATCACCATCGAATCCGCCAACTGGGAGCTAGCAGAGGCACACTCCATGGACTTCTTGTAATCACCAGAGATAGTAATTATGCCATTGGGACCAGGGATCTTCATCTTCAGATATGCAACATGGGTAGAGGCCATGAACTTGCTCAGAGCAGGCCTGCTGAGTAGAGCATGGTAAGGACTCTGATGATCGACCACCTCGAACTGCAGGCGCTCTGTGCGGCAGTTATCCCTGGTGCCGAATAGCACATCTATCCATACTCGGCCAATCGGGTTGCACGAGATCCCGGGCACAATACCATGGAAGGTGGTCTTGCTGGGCAGCATCATGTTCTCGGCCAGGCCAAGCTTCTCTAGCGTGTCTTTGTACACGATGTTGATGCTGCTGCCGTTGTCGATTAGCACCTTGTTGAACCTCACATTCTTCTCGGGACCCAGGAAGGTAGGATCCAGCACCAAGGCGTAGCTACCCGGATTGGGCATCACCTTGGGATGATCTGCTCGGGACCACCTGATCTCCTGGTCACACCAATACATGTAGTGAGGGACAGCAGGAATCACTGCATTGACCTCCATGGCACGCATGTGCTGTGATTGCTTGTCGACTGGCTCAGAAGTGAAGATCATGTAGCTCTCGTGGTGCTCTTGGTACTGGTTGGAGCCCCCGCCCCCATTGTTGCCGTTGTTGTTGTTGCCCTGGTAGTTGTTGTTGCCTCTGTTGTTGTTGTTGCGGTTGTAGTAGTTGTTGTTGTTGCGGTAGCTCTCATTGTTGAAGTTACGGTTGGCTCCTAAAGCCACCTGGTTCACGTTCTCTCTTCTCGGGTACACTGGCGGCCGAGCTGCGGGTGCGCGAGTAGGCTGCACATTGGCGTTGGCCGCTGGCAGAGGAGGGGGAGGAGGCAAGCCATCACTCTTGATCACATCCCACCACTCGCACTGCCGAGTAGTGTGGTTAGCAGGCCTCGAGGGGTGGAGTGTGAAAACTGCATGGGCCATCCTTCATGTCATCAAAGACAAACTTCTTCGGCTGCTCGGAGTTCCCGCTACCCGACTGAGAAGTGCGAAGTGGCTTCTTGTTGCCTTGGCCCTGGTTCTGGTTCTGCCCGTAGGCTCCAGCAGGTTTCTGCCTCTGGCTGCCACCAGATCCAATACTCACTGCATTCACCTCTTCAGGATCATACCGAGTATCTACTCGGCGCTTGTTGCGGAACTCGTTGCGCTTGCTGTTGCTGAAGTTTCTTCTCGGCTCAGAGGAGTCCATCAGTGGCTGAGTAGGATCACCAAGTGCGTACTGATCCGCAATCTTGATGGTCTCCGCCAGAGTGTTCGGCATCTCCCTCTGCAATCTCTGCCACAGCATACTGCCATGCCTGCATCCCTGCGCAAACCAAGTGATGGCATGTGCTTCATTCACACCCTCACAGGTGTTCCTCAATGTGCTCCACCGAGTAAGGTATTCGCGGTCTGTCTCGTCTTCTCGCTGTCTACAAGCAGATAGCTGCTGTGGCCTATTCGGCCTCTTGTATGTGCTCGTGAAGTTGCTGATGAAGGCATCCGAGAAGTCCAGCCAGCAGTTGATGCTGTTCTTGGGCAAGTTGTTGAGCCAAGTGCGGGCTGGACCCTCTAGCATCTGCGGAACATAGCGCACCGCCCATCTTCTGTTGCCATTCGCGATATGAACCACGGTGACATAATCATTGAGCCAATCTTCCGGCTTGGTGCTGCCATTGTAGCTCTTGGTGCCCCTTGCGAGCTGGAAGTTCTTCACGGATGGCTCGTTCATGATGTGCGGGCCAAAGCACTCGGGGCCTGGAGGGCCCGTGTTCTCCAGCCGCACCGACAAGCTGATCCGGTCCAACTGATGCCTCGCATCTCCAGGCGCCAGCATGCGCTCGCCAACACGATCATGGACATCATAGCCAGCCATCTCCATGGCCGAGTAGCCATCATCATATCTGTCCACCTGCACAGCTACAGGCTGCTCCACCGGGTTGACGACTGGTGCCACTGCGCGCGGCTGCTGCCTCTGCCGAGTAGGCGGAGCAGCGGGACGCCGAGAAGGACCTGGACACGCTTCATCTCGGGCCTGGCTTTGAGCTTGATGGGCTTGAGAGCCTGCTCTTGCAGCGTTATGTTCCTGCCCGGGCTGCTGCGGCACAGCAAGCTGTCTCGCGGCAGCAGCCGGGTCATACACCTGCATTTGCCTATCTCTGGCCGAACGTCCGCTGCGGCTCTTCTCGCGGCTGGGATGCGGAGACGAGGCCTGATCGTTAGATCTAGCCGCGTGCGAGTGAACCACCTGCGAAGCCCCAGTACCCGGGTTGGCCTTCCGGAACTCCTCATTCTGCCTAGCAGCCTCCAACACCAACTCGTTGAGTCTTTCTTGCTGCCTAACACGCGCATCGCCATCAAGACGAGGCAACTCGGCAGCTACAGCCTCTGCAGCTCTAAGTGTCTTGGCGGGTGTGCTATATCTGGGTCTGGTGGAGGTGTTTGCGGTGGCGGACTGAGCAGGAACCTCTACAACTGTCGCCATCTCGGCACCAAGGTTGCGCCGAGTGGCACCTACTCTGCTAGCCCTCCTAGCGACTGGCGTGAAGCTGTGAGCCTTGTTGTACTCGAGCTGATCTAGACTCAACTCCAACCTCACCTTATCCAACTCCGCCTGCTCGGCAAGCAGCTCCAGGCGTTGCCGCTCGAGCTGCTCCCTCATGGCTAGAAGCTCGATGTCGGTGGGAGTCGGCATGCCAGGTCGCACAGCCGACGCGGGAATAGTCGTAGAAGTGGAAGGCGGCAAGTTGCACTCCTTCTCGTAGGGCCTGTGAGTCCTGCCACCCGTGCTCGGTGCAGCAAGATCTTCGACGACGGCCGCGGCGCCAGTAACGGTCGCGACAGCGTTTGCCGCCAAGCCCGTCACCATCACCTCAGCGCAGTTCACAGAGCGGCACGCGGGCCTTCCGCGAGCAGCGATCACCGCGGGAGGATCCTCCGCGTCATGCACCAGCTCGGGGTACGCGCGGTTGGCGACGGTGGCGACGTAGACGAGATGAGAGCCGAAGGAGATCACCGAGCCGCCCTCCGGCATGGCCCTGCCGCCGAAATCACCGGCATTGTCGGTGACGAAGTCGAAGGAGCCGAATCTGTGGACAAGGCCACAGACCACGCGCTCTGCTGAAGAAGATCCCGTCCGAACAGAAACTCCAACCAGCGCCGCTGGTAGCCCCACGGTGGGCGCCAACTGTCGTGGTGGTGTCACGGCAGATGCCATGGGATGGCTAAAGATGTGGGGACGAAGGACGCTGGAGGTGCTCGGGGAGGGATCACGCGACGGGTAGCCGCGTGAGGTACGAAGTAAACACTGCAAACAACACGATCTACCCAGGTTCAGGGCCCTCGTGAGGAGGTAAAACCCCTACTCTTGCCTTTCTCTATGTATTCTGGTGTCTCACCGAGTAGCCACAGTACAATGTTCTTGCTACCGAGTAGCCACTCTCCTCTCTACGTGAGGAACTAGGTCAAGAATTAGGTCACCAAGTGTTCTAGCATGCGATCCTGCTTTCGATCCCTCACGCAGGAGGCGGCGGGGCACCTTATATACACGGTGCCCAGCCGGATACGTCCAAACATGGACAAGTGTCGACATAGTGTGCACATCGTCCTTCTTCCGGGTTCCCGCTGACAGCTTTGGTTCCCAACCTTGGCTGCATCCGGAAAGTCGTTGGGCAAAACCAAGGGGACAGACTGGTATCACTGTGCCAAACAGAGACTGGGGCCCCCTTATCCTGTGACCGCCTGCTTCCATGCTGTCACTGTCAGACAGGCCGGCCCCAGATAAACAGTAGTTCGAATACTGCCAAGTACGGACCCAGGATACGCGGGATCCTGTGTCAGAACGGCTCCTTTGACTTTCTGGCCCGAGTAGGTTCCCGCCAATTTTACTCGGGCCAACTCTTCTACTCGAAAGGACAGAACTTGATTGATTCTTCCTTCTGGTCATCTTGAGGTGAGACCGAGTAGCAGTCGACCGGGTAGCAAGTACCGGGTAGGTGGCTACTCGACCAAACCTCTCTTTTGACAGTCGCATTTACCACTTGCGTTTACCCTACTCGGGGGTAACCCCCCGACACTCGTTCACTTGTGGATTGGGTAACTCTTCTTTCTTGGACAAGCGCACGCGCTTGTCGGTGTCAGGCGGGAGCAGTCCTTCCCGTTGCATCTCGGTGATGCTCTTCTTGGTGGTGATGGCGGCGCGCCAATTGCCCGTTCTCACGGGCGGCAGCGCTGAAGCGCCTGCCACTTCCTTCGACGATGATGCAGCGGCGCTGCGTTTCTTCCCTCCAACCATTGGAGCTTTCTTGTGCTTACGGAACATGAGGTGTGCTCGAGGAGGAAGAAGATGAGCAAATGGCCGGGAGATTTACCCATCTCCTAAGGGTTATTATTTATACACAGGCCGGGCTGATCCAGACCGTGGATTTGGCAACGTGGCACCCATCGCGGCCGCCACACGTGAAGCGGAAACGAAGCGGCGGCGAACGGTTACTCTGGCACGATCTTTACAAAAGATCGTGCGCATTTACAGTGCGTGGCTCGCGGAAAATCCGGGTGCGACCTATCGTTTCTGGTCAAAAGCTGACAAGGTGGGCCAGGGTGCTCTGCTTCGCTCCTTCACGTCCCATCGGGAGGAGTCAGAACAGACGGGTGCGCAGTGACATCACTGCGTACCTCATCAAGGCGCAAAAACTCTTGCGCATAAGCTCCCTAACACGAAATTTCTTTCGTATGGGCATATCAAGACGCGAAATCTCTTTCGCACAAGCTCCCTAACACGAAATTTCTTTTGTATGGGTGTATCAAGAATCGAAAACTCTCTCGCATAAGCTCCCTGACACGAAATTTCTTTTGTATGGGTATATCAAGGCGCAAAAATCTCTTTCACATAAACCCCCAGACACGAAAACACTTTCGTGTGGGCAAGACAAAAACAAATTTATTACAAACGCAAAAATCTCTTTTGCATAAGTACAACAAGGGAAGGAGATCTCTGAAAGTGCACTATGGTCAACTAGAGGGGGGGTGAATAGGTTGACTACCAATTTTTCTTTTCTTTTCCCTTTTAAGGGGCTTAGTAAGATAAGATACGATTCTCTAGATGTGCAACTAAGTGAACAACCTATGTGAAGAGAGTAGTATGCGCAACGGAAGTAAAGCGTAAGGTAGTAAAGCAAACAACAAGTGTAAACAAGGAGACAAGGATATGTTTCACCGTAGTTCCTTCTCAAAGAGAAGTACGTCTACGTTGGAGAGGTGGGGAGCCACCTAGGCGCTCCTCAATAGCACGGTTGTGCACACCTTGTTCTCCTTGAGCTTCTCCGGTGAGGGAGATGCTCGTTTCCACTATGAGGTCGACTTGAAGGCGTTGACCAAACCTTTACAAGGGCTTGAGGTCACTCCACAAGGATGGAGGCTCTCAAGCAATCCGTAGCTTCTTGCAACAAGGTGGAAACTACAAGCACGAGATCTACTAAGGTTTCTAGGCCTCAAGTAGGATTCTAGATCTACTAGGTTGTGGTGGATGGATTTGAGATTCCTTTGGTGGAAGTGTGGATCTAGGTCTCCTCTAGCTCTCCACCAAGTTTGGGAGTGATTGGGTGGACGGAGTGGGAGATCTAAGAGGTTGAAGCTTTCATTAATGGCTAGGAGAGAGAGTGGGAAAAGCTTGGCATTTATGAGGTAGGTGAAGGGGTATTTATACTCTTGGCCACGAAGTGGCCGTTTGCAGTCCAGGGCACCGGAGGCTCCGGTGGTTTCACCGGAGGCTCCGGTGGGTCTTCTTTGCACTGCGCAGTTGCGCAGTGCCTTATCCTTTGCGCGCTGCTGAGGAGGCCGGAGGCTCCGGTGGATCGAGCGGAGGTTCCGCCCACCGGACCCGCACCGGAGGCTCCGGTGGAACCTCCGCCACTTTCCAACAGAAGGGGTAGCTGGCGGAGCTACCACCGGACCCTCCACCGGAGTCCATTTGCACTTGGACCAGGGGGCCACCGGATGTCCACCGGAGCCTCCGGTGGAACCTCCGCCACTTTCCAACAGAAGGGTATTTCGGCGGAGGAACCACCGGATGTGCACCGGAACTTATTTGCGCACAGGTTGAGGGCTGAGCCTCCGGTGGATTCACCGGAGCCTCCGGTGGATTTACCGGAGCCTCCGGTGGATTCACCGGAGCTTCCGCCCCTGCACATTTTGGTTCCCTGGCTTTCTTTCTCTTAGCACTTTTCGAATATCTCAAGCATTAGCCCCATAGATATAGTGAACCTAATAACCTGGGCATTTTCATCATTTGAACAAACATTAGATCCAACAGTTATGTTGTCATATAATTACCAAAACGGACGATGATCTTTCAATCTCCCCCTTTTTGGTAATTGATGACAACATAATTATTTGCATGATTACGGACTCAATATGAACGGAGCTCCCCCTAAAGATATGCTCCTTTCATATTGAGATCACTAAGACATGATATAAACTAATAATATGACAATGATAACACATAGCACACATAACACATAGATAATATGAAACGAGGTTCACACATGATCACAATATAGCGAGGTTCACGATAGATACGAATAAGGTAAACAAACGAAGTTCCAAATAGTTCAAATCAAACTCCCTCAAGCAAAAGAGAGATGCAAATCAAAGAAAGCTTGAGGGACCATGCAAATGCCCGTTGCCTAATATATCTTTCTCCCCCTTTGGCATCAAGATACCAAAAGAGGGAGAGCCAAGTGCTAACGCCCCAAATCATTCGGAGGATGAGGGAGATGCTTCCGGAGCCGGGGAGGGAACACGGTGGTGAGAGCTAGTGGCTTCGTCTCCTTCTTCCTCGGACCATTCAATGAGCTTGCCCTTGGAGTCCTTAGCTTGCCAAGCATCCCAATCTGTGATGCTATCAAGAACCGGGGATTCAATGGAGAGACCCTCTTCACGGAGACGTTCACGAGATGCTTGAGCCTTTTTACGTGCCTTGAGTTCCGCATCATAATGTGCCTCCCATTGATGTTGCTCAATCTTCTTGTTCAAGCAAAATACTTTCTTGAGAGCCCGAGCCATCCATTTGAAGGCATTGCTAGAGGGAGGGGGTTGAGATGGACCCTCGCTTCTTCTTCCTCATCCACAATGATGCGAGGCCGAGCCTTGTGCTTGCGGACAGCTGGAGTGGGATGCACAACGGGCTCGGTGTGATCCTTCATGAGAAGCCTCTTTTCCGTATGAGAGATCCAAAGTGAATCATCCAAAGGATCATCCGGAAACTTAGCATTCCACACGTGCAATATGATCTTCATGATGAAAGGCCCAAAACAAGCATTCCTTCGGTTGGCAATGACATGCCACAACTCGTTCCAAATGTAGTCAAGCACATCAAGCTTGCGAGGAGTGGCATCCATACGGTATTGATGAGTAAGAAGCATCAAGTTCTTCATGAAACCTTGAATCTCATCCACATTGCCCGCCTTTGGATTGATAGTCTCTCTATAGATCCGTAACATGATGTCATAAGTGGGAAAGAGACCCTTGACGAAACCCACGGCATATTTCTTCCAATGATAGAGGGGAGTGAGGTCATCCTTCGAACTAGCTTGAGCGGAGTGAACTCGAAACCATCCATTAGCAAATTCTTCTCCGTTGGCAAAAGGACCAAAATCTGGGTAGCCACCAAGAATAGTTCCAACATCCTTCCAAGTGATGTCAAGTTGTTTTCCCTTGGTCATCCAAATGAGGTGGCGGTTGGTCTCATTGCCAAGATGAACTGTGGCAAGGAACTGACAGACGAGCTCTTCATCAAAGTCTTGTTGAAGGGTGATAATGGGACCAGACCAAACTTCTCAATGAGCTCGAGGGCCTCCCCAAAGTACTTGTTATTGCGTTCCATGTGACCAATACTTATAGCATGTTGGGGAACAACATTCTCCTTGGGCTTCCTCATCAAGATCTCCCTGAATATCTGTCCTTGGAAGGCGGTGTGAAAACGCGGATCCTTGCCCCGGAATTGGGGCATTTGGCGGTCACGGGGAATGACATATGGATTTTCCCGTCTTTCCTTCACAAATGTCGCATCGGACATCTTGGATGCGGTTGGTGCGGTGTTCTTCCTTGGCAAAGTCTTCTCGGGAGCCGGAAATCTCTTGCGCTTGCCTTGAGTACGGTCAAGTTCCTCTTGAATTTCATCCACGGGTTGTGGCTTGCGGCGGCCCGTGGACTTGTACCGTTGCCCTTTTCCCTTGGAACCGGAAGCATCTAACATAGAAATCGAGAAGAGCATGAAGAACGAGTAAAGCTCGAGTCAAATAAGGCACGCACAAACCAAAGAACCAAGATATTCATGGTGTTAGGGTTGAATAATCTAGGGTTAGGGCAAATTTCCCATAGAACCGCAACGATTCAAGCCTAACATGCATTATCTAGGTTGCTAGGGTGTGTACTTGAGAAAATCCACTCCTAAAACTCCAAAACCACAAATCTAGAAAGCTAGAACATGAACTCCTATGCATCTCATCCATCAACTAGATGAGAGAGAGAGAGAGCACATACCGGCTTCATCCATGGTGGAGAAGGGAGGAGGGAAGGTTCCCGGGGCGTCCCTAGGCAAGGAGGAGGTCTCCCCGCGGTGGAGCACCCGAATCCGGCGGCGGTGAGCTTGGGGGCGGCGGCGGTTTGAGAGGAAGAAGATGGGGGCGGGTGGGGGAAAATGAGATTGGATCTCACTTACCCCCGCGCGCCCCAATCTTATCCGCAGTAATTTTTCCGCCGGCGGAGCCTCCGGTGGTTTCACCGGAGCCTCCGCTCCCGCCAGCGGAGCCTCCGGTGGAATCACCGGAGCCTCCGCCCCTGTCCCAAAACTTTAGGTTTTGGCCCGCTGAGCCACAGGGACCCAGCGGAGCCTCCGATGGTTTCACCGGAGGTTCCGCCCAGATGAATTTCAGCGCGCCAAGATTGGAAAAACTCGAGCAATACTATAAGAGCAACGGTTTGGGCAAGTGGGGCTTGGGTTGGAAAAACGTTACTGTCATACGAGAGACATTGCTCGACGGGGTTCGCAAGAACCATAAAACAAGTGAAAAAAAAACGAACCCGTACGAGTTGTCAAGATGTGGATATAATGTGAGAAAATGATCAAAAAACACATCAAATGTCGGTGGCCGAGGCCACCATGTTTGAGTGTGTAACTTGGCACCGCGAAGATATATCTTGGGTCCAAAATTACTACTCACAATTAAGCACAATGAGTCACAAATTGACTAGATATGCAATGATCGATTGATTTTCGCATAATAAAAGGAGTGCATACTCATGAATTGAGTAGCGCTCCCCCTATTTCCATGCCTACACCTAAACTAGATAGCAAGTATAATGAAGGTAGATATGCAAGGTTTCAAGTGAAGTTGGAAGAGTCGATGACATTTAGTTCATTCCTCAAAGCTCGAAATCTTGGTTCATCAAGGGCCTTCGTGAAAATATCGGCAAGTTGATCCGTGGTGGAGACATATGAGAGATCAATATCACCTTTCTCAACATGATCCCGAATAAAGTGATGACGGATCTCAATATGCTTCGTCTTGGAGTGAAGAACCGGGTTGTAGGCGATCTTGATAGCACTCTCATTATCACAAAGAAGAGGCACCTTGTCAAAGTGAATACCATAATCCTTCAAGGTTTGCCTCATCCATAGCAATTGGGCACAACAACTTGCCGCGGAGATATACTCGGACTCGGTGGTGGAGAGAGCAATGCAATTTTGCTTCTTGGAAGACCAACAAACCAAGGAGCGGCCAAGGAATTGGCAACCCCCGGATGTGGACTTCCTATCCGTCTTCTCTCCCGCATAATCCGCATCCGAATAAGCAATGAGTTGGAAGCTTGAACCCTTGGGGTACCAAAGACCGAAATTTGGGGTATGAACTAGATATCGAAAGATTCGTTTCACGGCTTCCAAATGACTTTGCCTCGGAGAGGCTTGAAACCTTGCACATTTAGCTACGCTATACATGATATCGGGTCTAGATGCACAAAGGTAGAGCAAAGAGCCAATCATGGAGTGGTATACCTTTTGATCTACCTCTTTCCCATTAGGGTCGGGTTTCAAGTCGGTGGTCGTGGACATAGGGGTCTTCATAGGTTTGGCATCATTCATATTGAATCTCTTGAGCATGTCTTGAGTATATTTGGCTTGTTTGATGAAAGTTCCTTCATAATATTGATTCACTTCAAAGCCAAGAAAGAACTCCAACTCTCCCATCATAGACATCTCAAACCTATCGGTCATAAGCTTGCAAAACTCCTCATTGAACAAAGTGTTAGTAGACCCAAAAATGATGTCATCCACATAGAGTTGGCATATGAACAAGTCACCTCCAACCGTCTTGGTAAAGAGGGTAAGATCGATTAAACCAACATTAAACCCGCGATCTACTAGAAACTCTTTAAGGTGCTCATACCACGCACGTGGAGCTTGTTTAAGTCCATAGAGCGCCTTATCAAGTTTATAGACATGATCGGGGTGGTTGGGATCCTCGAAACCCGGAGGTTGCTTGACATATACTAACTCATTAATGGGACCATTAAGAAAAGCACTTTTGACATCCATTTGTTGTAATTTGAAGTTATGATGAGATGCATAGGCAAGTAAGATACGAATGGATTCAAGGCGAGCTACGGGGGCAAAGGTTTCACCGAAATCGATACCTTCGACTTGAGAAAAACCTTGGGCCACCAATCTTGCCTTGTTGCGAATGACAATACCATCTTTGTCTTGCTTATTCTTGAACACCCATTTGGTACCAATGACATTTTTGCAATCCTTGGGTCTTGGCACTAATTTCCACACCTTGTTGCGCTCGAAGTTATTGAGTTCATCATGCATGGCTTCAAGCCAATCTTGATCTTCGAGAGCTTCATATACCTTCTTGGGTTCAATGAAGGAGACAAATGCATGAGCCTTGCTAAAATCCGCCAATTGTCTTCTAGTGACCACTCTTCCACGAACTTGACCAAGAATCATGTCCTCCGTATGACCCGCTCGTTCAAGATTCTATAGCCTTCTCTTTGCTCTTCGAGCCAATATCTCCTCCAAAGATTCCTTGGATATGGATTGAGAATCACCTTCTTCATCGGAGACATGTCCATCTTCATTTTGTCCTTGATCAATAATGGGTGATGAATCACCACTAGGTTGAGCATTCTCAACAATAATAGAATCTTGATCATGATTTAGGTGTGTTGCTTGGCCTTGTTCATTAGCTTGGCCTTGATCGTTAGCTTGAGGGCTTGGTGCATCTTGTTGGATTGCTTGATCATCAATGGGTGTAGTCAATGGCTCCACTTGAGTGGGGCATAGTCCTTCTCCCTCCGTCATCCGGTGTCCCTCAATGGGGATTATTTCACAAATCCCCATTCTTCTTATGACGATGGGAGGAATTGCATCTCCTACAACACCATGATCTATACGCCCCCCTTGGGAGCCATTATCCTCATCAAACACCACGTCTATAGCTTCTTCAACTTGTCCGGTGGACTTGTTGTAGACTCTATAGGCGTGAGCGTTTGTGGCATAACCAACAAAAATGCCCTCATAAGATCTAGTCTCAAATTTTGACAACCGTTTACCTTTCTTGCGAATGAAGCACTTGCAACCGAAGACCTTGAAGTAAGATACATCCGGTTTCTTACCCGTGAGAATCTCATAGGGGGTCTTGTTCAAGATCTTGCGAAGATATAACCGGTTGGTGGCGTGACATGCGGTGGAGACGGCTTCGGCCCAAAAGTTATAGGGAGAAGAGAACTCCGCAATCATAGTTCTAGCCGCATCCATCAAAGTCCGGTTCTTTCTCTCCGCAACACCATTTTGTTGAGGGGTATAAGGAGTGGAGTATTGATGAGCAATGCCCTCTTCACTAAGAAAACCCTCAACGGTGTAGTTCTTGAACTCCGAGCCATTATCACTCCGGATAGCCAATATGGTAGCATTGTGTTGGCGCTCAACTAGAGTGATGAACTCGATGACTCTACTTTGAGTTTCACTTTTCCTCTTGAAGAAATACACCCAACAATATCTTGAATAGTCATCCACAATTACCAAACAATACTTCTTTCCTCCGAGACTATCATAGGATAGTGGACCAAAGAGATCTAAGTGAATGAGCTCGAGAATTCTTGTAGTGGAGATAGATGTCTTGGTTGGGTGTTGTTCTCCATGTTGCTTCCCAAAGGTGCAAGAGCTACACACACGATCTTTAGCAAATTTAGCTTTGGTTAGTCCTAGAACGTGATTGCCACTTTGGAGATCATGCAACATTCTCATATTGGTGTGGGCTAGTCGGCGATGCCAAAGCCATCCCACATCAACTTTAGCCATTAGGCATGTCGCGGCACACGTGTCTTCTTTAGAGAAGTCCACTACATACATGCCGTTCTCGACAAACCCAACAAAGGCTACTTTAAGAGATGTCTCCCAAGTGACAATCACACTCTCTTTATTAAAGAACGAGGTGAAACCACAATTCGCAAGTTGAAGAACGGACATCAAATTATAGCCAAGGGACTCAACAAGGAGAACATTCTCAATTGATAAATCATTTGAGATTGCTACCTTGCCTCGTCCCAATACCTTAAGCTCGGACTTATCACCAATAGTGACGCAATTGAGATGAGGTAGAGGAGGTTCAAGATTGCTTATTGCGTCAAGGCTTCCGGTCATATGTTGGGATGCACCACAATCCACTGTCCATTTGTTAGACCCGGAAGCATTTCCCTACAAGAGATCAATTTCTTGATTTAGGTACCCATCCTTCAATGGGTCCTCTTTTGTTAGTAACAAGGGTCTTAGGAACCCAAATAGTCCAATGATAATCATCACCATAAGAAGTACCAACGTATTTAGCATAAACATGTCCATCCCTAGATTTCATAAGAACATAAGATGGATTATATTTTCCGGCGAAATCATTATGAGTGATGCTCCCCCTAGAGGTATCACCACCCATAATGGCGTTGGTCTCCTTTTCTTTGGTCACCTCACCCTCTTTTACAAAAACAACATTTTGAGGGGGAGTAGTGACATTCTTGGATGTCTTCTTTGACTTGGAAATAAACCCAAGTCCCTCTTTACCTTTCTTGGCACCTTGAGAGCTTATTGCATCGTTTAGAATTCTTTCCTTCCCTACATTGTTAGTCGTAGAGGAAAAGGTAGGTGCAATAACAATGCTATTTGATGAAGATGCAACATGCTTATTTGATTGTTGAGCTAGAAGCTTGATTCGAGACTTGGCAAGTTTGTCATGAATTTCCTTAAGAGATTTAAACTCTTCTTTTAGTTTGTCATGTTCCTCATCAAGTTTTTGATGAGCTATTCCTAGCTTCAACTCTTCCTCTTCAAATTCTTTAAGCAAAACAAGAGATTTAGCATGTTCTTTCTTAAGTTTGGCAAGAGATTTTTCATTATCTTTCCTAAGCTTAGAAACACTAATAGCATAAGAGTCTTGTAAACTAGATAGTCTTTCTTCAAGAGAGGCTCTCATGGATCTTTCCTTTTCGAGAGCCTTAATTAGTTCACCATCATGATTCTCATTGGTACCACCATGATTCTCCAAGGTCATGATGATTTCCTCTTTCTCATCAATGAGAGAGTTGGCATCATCAAGTTGCCTTATGAGAGCTTTTACTTTTTCTTTAGTTTCACCTTCAAGACTACTCAACCAAGACCCTAGGTTCTTGGCCTCCTCATCTTCACCAATGTTTTCAACACAATCCAATAATGAGGGAGAGGTAGTGGTAATAGACTTGGAGGTGGAAGTTATTACCGCGGTGGCTTTTGCCATGAGACATGTAGGTCGGATCGATGTCTTCTCATTGGGAGATTCAAATAGAGAGACCGATGAAGAGGAAGTGGTAGCTATGGCGACGTGGGCAACACCTACGACTTCATCTTCTCCTTCATCTCCGGAGTAGTATGTCTCCAATGTGGGGCCTTCTTGAACATATAGAGCCCTTGGAACCCTTCTAGCGAGGTTCTTGTTTTGTGGAGCTTTGTTCTTGTCCTTGCGAACAAGCTTCCCTTCATTCTCTTCTCTTGGCTCAAAGGGACACTCTTTGACGAAGTGGTTTGCACTTCCACAATTATAACATGTCCTTGGCCGTTCCCCTTTCTTCCTAAAGATCTTGTTCCTTGAAGGTCTTGGGGCACCGGCTTTGTGAGCCTCCCATCTCTTCCAATACCCTTGCATGGCAAGAGCAATACATTTATGGGCACCCTTGTATGTATCCTCATAGTCCTCATCATCATCATCATCATCATCATCAACTTCTTCAATCTTGGCCATTGCTCTAGACTTCAAGGCAAGGTTGGGAGACTTTCCATGTCCTCTAGAGCGAGCAAGAGCATCATCCGCACTTTTGTGAGATAAGGATATGGCAATGAACTCACTTAGCACTCCAATGGAGTTAAGGGAGTTGTAGTCGGATCTTGTTCGAATGCTAGTGGAGAGGTTCTTCTCAAATGGAGTTATGGCCTTGACAAACTTCCTCTTGATCCATTCATCCGAGATTTCCTCTTTCCCAAAATCTCTTAGTTGATTGCCAAGAGTGACAACTCTTCTATATAGCTCCTCGGGACTCTCGTCTTCAAGCATGACGAAGTTCTCGGACTTGTCGAGAGCAACATCATATTTTGATGATTGAATGCTAGCATTTCCTTGGAACAAGGAGTCAAGTTTATCCCATGCTTCCTTGGCGGTCTTCAAGCCGCGAATGTGCTCAAGATGTTCTCTTGGGAGAGCCTTTTGGATAGTCACAATAGCGGTCTTGTTGAGTTGGAACTCCACGTCCTCTCTTGGGGTCAAGTTGTTTGGATCATGAGGGTGGAATCCATGAACAACGCTTCTCCATAGAGCGGTGCAACAACCTGAAATATGAGACTCCATATCGAACTTCCATGATGAGAATTCGTTAGTGTTAAGCATGGGAGGATTTCCAACATTAACCATGTGTGGTATTGTAGCAATAGGGTGGATAGAATCGTAATTGGGAGGCGGTGGAACTTTAGAGTTAGACCCCGAACCGTTAGCCGATTGAGACTTGGAGCCCTCGGAGTTCCCACTACTCTTAGCCTTTTTATCGGCTTTTGCTTTGGCTTTCGCCTTAGCTAAAGCGATGTTAGCTTCCATTTCATCAATGTCCGGAATGGATTCTTCATCCGAGCTAACATCGTTGGTAGTGAGAGGTGCTTCCTCGGACTCCTTGGTTCTCCCCATCAATACCTCCATCATTTTCTTGATGCTAGAAACCTCCGTACTGACAGTAGAGCTAACCTTAGACATTTCGGCTTGGAGGATTCCAACCGAGTCTTGTAGGTTAGATATACTGTCGGACATCTTGGAGATTTCCGCACTAGAACTACCGGGGGTATTTTCATCGACCATTGTACTCTTAGGCGGTTAAGCCCTTAGTAAGAGCCGAGGCTCTGATACCAATTGAAAGTGCACTATGGTCAACTAGAGGGGGGGTGAATAGGTTGACTACCAATTTTTCTTTTCTTTTCCCTTTTAAGGGGCTTAGTAAGATAAGATACGATTCTCTAGATGTGCAACTAAGTGAACAACCTATGTGAAGAGAGTAGTATGCGCAACGGAAGTAAAGCGTAAGGTAGTAAAGCAAACAACAAGTGTAAACAAGGAGACAAGGATATGTTTCACCGTAGTTCCTTCTCAAAGAGAAGTACGTCTACGTTGGAGAGGTGGGGAGCCACCTAGGCGCTCCTCAATAGCACGGTTGTGCACACCTTGTTCTCCTTGAGCTTCTCCGGTGAGGGAGATGCTCGTTTCCACTATGAGGTCGACTTGAAGGCGTTGACCAAACCTTTACAAGGGCTTGAGGTCACTCCACAAGGATGGAGGCTCTCAAGCAATCCGTAGCTTCTTGCAACAAGGTGGAAACTACAAGCACGAGATCTACTAAGGTTTCTAGGCCTCAAGTAGGATTCTAGATCTACTAGGTTGTGGTGGATGGATTTGAGATTCCTTTGGTGGAAGTGTGGATCTAGGTCTCCTCTAGCTCTCCACCAAGTTTGGGAGTGATTGGGTGGACGGAGTGGGAGATCTAAGAGGTTGAAGCTTTCATTAATGGCTAGGAGAGAGAGTGGGAAAAGCTTGGCATTTATGAGGTAGGTGAAGGGGTATTTATACTCTTGGCCACGAAGTGGCCGTTTGCAGTCCAGGGCACCGGAGGCTCCGGTGGTTTCACCGGAGGCTCCGGTGGGTCTTCTTTGCACTGCGCAGTTGCGCAGTGCCTTATCCTTTGCGCGCTGCTGAGGAGGCCGGAGGCTCCGGTGGATCGAGCGGAGGTTCCGCCCACCGGACCCGCACCGGAGGCTCCGGTGGAACCTCCGCCACTTTCCAACAGAAGGGGTAGCTGGCGGAGCTACCACCGGACCCTCCACCGGAGTCCATTTGCACTTGGACCAGGGGGCCACCGGATGTCCACCGGAGCCTCCGGTGGAACCTCCGCCACTTTCCAACAGAAGGGTATTTCGGCGGAGGAACCACCGGATGTGCACCGGAACTTATTTGCGCACAGGTTGAGGGCTGAGCCTCCGGTGGATTCACCGGAGCCTCCGGTGGATTTACCGGAGCCTCCGGTGGATTCACCGGAGCTTCCGCCCCTGCACATTTTGGTTCCCTGGCTTTCTTTCTCTTAGCACTTTTCGAATATCTCAAGCATTAGCCCCATAGATATAGTGAACCTAATAACCTGGGCATTTTCATCATTTGAACAAACATTAGATCCAACAGTTATGTTGTCATATAATTACCAAAACGGACGATGATCTTTCAATCTCTTCACTCTATCACACGATGTATCTACACATCTTTACCTGGGTCGTTCAGCCGACTAGGCACACCCGGATGCCGTATTCTTTCGAGTACGAAGGTAAGACCCAAGGATCTCTCTTATGGGACCGGAATCGCACTCAAGCCGCGTCCTCCGGAAAAATTCCGTGTCAACAACATGAAGAAAAATCCTAGCGAACGCGCCGGGTACCCCTATAGTTTAAGTTCGACTCGGTAAGACCTCCACGGCCCAGTCGCAGCGATCACATCGCCGGATTCGAGTCGGAGGTCTCGAGTCTGTGTAGGCTAGAACTTTTTTTGACCTAAATGCAATTAATTGGCTCTGAACTTTCGGGAGAGCCAAACGATTGAGCACATCCTTCTGCGAAAACAACCAGTACACATGCACATTTATCACTCGATGCTCTAGTACATAAGTGCATCGCGCACAGGGTATGCGCCCTCCAAAATCAAGCGATTGAAACGACCAATCGAAGGAAATCAAGACGAATTTTGAGTGTCCACCCGACAGATTCTCAGTCGAGTAAACACTCGGGGGCTACTAACGTGGGGATAAATCCTGGATCTATCGGGGTGAGGCTACCCGGTCCAAGGCCCAAAACCTAAGCCCAAGGAGAGGTGGCACCAACAGTTCTAGAAGGCCCGATCAAGGCCCACTCGCAAAGCCTTGCAAATCAAGAAGGAAACTTGTAACCGACATAAAACTAGGGTTTGTAACCCCCCCGGGTACGGTTCGAGACCTGTCCACCTATATAAGGCCAGGAGAACCATCGAGAGGGGGATCCAATCAAATCTCGCACCACCAAAGCCTTGAGCTCGAGACCATACTCTCAACTCTTGCACCCCCCATTATAACCGATCTATTGATAATACAGATCGACAAGAGCAGGAGTAAGGGTTTTAACTCTACGAGGGCCCCGAACCTGGGTAAATCGTGCCCCCTGTTAGCCGACGATCGTCACCAGCGCCTACACGTTCTCTTAATCGAAACCCTACCAGTTCATCCGATGGATTTGTTGAGATGACTATTCGACAACAGACCATTGTGGTAGTACTCGTCCGAGTTATCCATGGTAGGTGATGGAACCGTACCTAAAGCAATCTGACGAACAACCCGCGCGCGCGATGCTCATCGACAAAGGTTCCAACGCAAGGGATGGGCCGGTGTCAGTGTAGTACGTCAGGACGCCGGACTTGGGGAGGGACGGCTCGACGGGGGAGCGGGCGCGAGGCGATGACGGAGGCGGCGTCCGGGAGGGGTGGCGGGTAGGAGCAGGGCGGTCTAGCTAGGGCAATAGAGAGGAGGCGATTTGTGTCTCTGTCGTACGGGCCATGCGTGCACAAAGGGAGGGCTCCGAACGCGTCCGCGCACATCCGCGCCGACGCATTTCCGTCCCATATTTGGGCCGAAAATAGGTCAAAACGGACAGAAAACCGGGTGTTTGTCCGGAATCTCGAAATGAGGCGCACGTTGGGCCATATTTTTGGTCCGCGCAGATGGAATCGGACGCGAACAAACCAAATGAATCGGTGCGTTGAAGTTGCTCTAAGCTATGTCTGAAGGCGACAGCCTCGGGCTACTGCGCAGCAAGAGTCGTATGGGGGCACGGTCCTGGCCTAGAATGGTTTTGGGTGACGACTTGTAACTGTCAAGGCAGCGAACTTGTCGACCCGACTAGCTCGACTTCGGGCTATGCGAAGTCTGATCCGACTGCTATGCCGGGACTTCGGGTCTACGAGATGGCTAGATCGTGCGGTGTTGTGCTTCGTGTGTGGTGTTTAGGGATGAAAAGTGGGACCCGTTTATGCCCATTTAATCCCACTTATTTTTGTAGCAGTTCAATAGGTCGGTTGGTTAGTTTGTCCGAAATGAACTATGGAGGCCAATTAAATAGACATGGTGGCGCCACATATCAGCCGTTTACATCCCTAGTGGTGTTGTGTGTGCTGATGTTTTCTTTTGGCGGAAACATGTACGTGCTGCCTGTATCCATTCCCAACTACAGTAGAAAATAAATAAAAAGATTTGATAGGCAGGGCTACAGTACCTGAGAGCTGGCTAGCTAATCATCGTGGACAGGATAGATCGATTTATACAGGTGCATTCTCCATCTCGCCAGCTCGGCATTTCTCCATAGACCGCTTTAACGGTCGAACGGGGAAACAGGGCATGGGCGCGGGCAGTTTCACCTCAGAGTATATCGAAGTGATTCAACTCGAACGAACACGACACACGCCCATCAACCCTAGACGCTAAACCCTAACTCTAGGCTCCGTTTGGCATCAAACTAATTTTGAAGTAAAGAGAATATTTCAGTTTCTACTTTAAGATGTTTGGATCAAGTAAATAATATGCTTTTGAAACTGAAGTATTCTCTAAACCTGTAGTTCTTTTTGAAGTATTTGAAAAAGAGGTCAGACCCACTTTTTTTCTTTCTAAACTAAAGTATTTACTAAAACTGAAGTATTGCTTTGCCCGGCAACGAAATACTATGGTTTTGCAATACCCTAGTTTTTAAAAAGCTGAGGTGCCAAACTAGGCCTAAATCCGAGGAATCGAATCATGCTTCTCGCGATTGCATGCCAGTTCCTCTTCTTATTTCTCGACTTTAATGAAGTCACGCCATTTTGAAGAAATAGTGAAGTCACAGTTTAGGATGTGAGTTATCATAAAGTCACAATTTGAGAAGCTAGCGAGCGCGGGCAGATATGAAGATTTGCATGTAGGATATGAGTTATATCATGGTTTTCAAAATTGCAATATTTGTTACAGCTGAACACTTAGGCTGCACTTAGGGCTCATTTTGGCATCAAAGTATTTATAAATGATTCAACTAGTACGACGGTTTTTAAGAAATGCCACAATATTGAACAATTTGGTGTGTTTGGTGAGTATTGTAGTTTTAAAATTGAAGTATTGTCCAAAGCTTCATTTTTTGCTCCACTAGAAACTTTAGCCCTGACTTGTTATTTTTTCTAAACTAAAGTATTATCGAAAGTAGTCCTTTGCTTGGCCATTAAATAGTTTGGTTTTATCAATACTTTTAGAAAAACCACGCTGCCAAACTAGGCCGTACTATTTTAAACTTTACTAATCCCTCCATTAAAAAATATATGACTTTTATTTGTTCTGACATGGCAGAACCGAGGGAGTACTAGTTTTGTAAACCATAATATGCTGGGTTTTTGTAAAATTATTTTACTACCAGACATACCCTGGTATTGAAATATGAATAATGCCATGTGAGAGTATGTGAAAAACTATGCTGACAATCTTCAAATCTGAGTATTTTTTAATGACTATCCACTGTGAGGCAAAAGCCCCACAACCCAAATTTTATTAACTCAAATAAAAGTCATGTATTTTTGAACCGAGGGAGTACTATTTTTGTAAACCATAGCTGAGTTTTTTCTTAAATTATTTTACTACCAGACATACCCTGGTATTGAAATATGAATAATGCCATGTGAGAGTATGTGAAAAACTATGCTGACAATCTTCAAATCTGAGTTTTTTTATTGACTATCTACTGTGAGGCAAAGGCCCCACAACCCAAATTTTATTAACTCAAAAATAAATATCTACAAACAGGAGAAAGAGAAGGGAAAGAATATACAACCAAAACTAAGAACCTCAGAAGAACCTAAGGATATATACTAAGGCAGCAAGGACATTCATGCCAGCAACTTCTCCTTATGACCAGGCTTCATTCTGTGAGCTTAAAGTGACAAATCATGACCAAAGCATTTCTTACAACTTGCAAAATGAGGTCTGATGTATTTAAAAAATTACATTTCCACCCCTCGAAAAAAAATACATTTCTGATCTTGCAGATGTTCCAACAAACTAAAAAATTAGTGAAGCCACAGTTTAGGATGTGAGTTATCATAAAGTCACAATTTTAGAAGCTTAGCAAGCGCGGGAAGATATGAAGATTTGCGTGTAGGATATGAGTTAACCATGGTTTTCAAAATTGCAATATTTGTTACAGCTGAACACTTAGGCTGCTCTTAGAGCTCATTTGGGCATCGAAGTATTTATAAATGATTCAACTAGTACGACGTCATTTTTTAGAAATGCTACAGTATTAAATAATTTGACGTGTTTGGTGAGTATTGTGGTTTTAAAATTGAAGTATTGTCCAAATCTTCATTTTTTGCTCACTAGAAACTTTAGCCCTGACTTGTTCTTTTTTCTAAACTAAAGTATTATCGAAAGTAGTCCTTCGCTGGCCATTAAATAGTTTGGTTTTATCAATACTTTTAGAAAAACCACGCTGCCAAACTAGGCCGTACTATTTTAAACTTTACTAGTCCCTCCATTCAAAAATATATGACTTTTATTTGTTTTGACATGGTAGAAGTCCATGTTAGAACAAATAAAAGTAATGTATTTTTTAACTGAGGGAGTACTATTTTTGTAATCCATACTATGCTGAGTTTTTTTAAAATTATTTTACTACCAGACATACCCAGGTATTGAAATATGAATAATGCCATGTGAGAGTATGTGAAAAGCTATGCTGACAATCTTCAAATCTGAGTTTTTTTTTTAATGACAATCTTCTATGAGGCAAAAGCCCCACAACCCAAATTTTATTAACTCGAATAAAAGTCATGTATTTTTGAACCGAGGGAGTACTATTTTTGTAAACCATACCATGCTGAGTATTTTTCAAAATTATTTTACTACCACAGATACCTGGTATTGAAATATGAATAATGCCATGTGAGAGTATGTAAAAAGCTATGCTGACAATCTTCAAATCTGAGTTTTTTTTATGACTATCTACTGTGAGGCAAAAGCCCCAAAACCCAAATTTTATTAACTCAAAAATAAATACCCACAGACAGGAAAAAGAGAGGGGAAAGAATATACAACCAAAACTAAAAACCTCAGAAGAACACAAGGATATAAACTAAGGCAGTAAGGACATTCATGCCAGCAACTTCTCCTTATGACCAGGCTTCATTCTGTGAGCTTAAAGTGACAAATCATGACCAAAGCATTTCTTACAATTTGCAAAATGAGGTCTGATGTGTTTAAAAAATTACATTTCTGATCTTCCAGATGTTCCAACAGGCTAGAAAAAACAATTTCAACATAGAAAGGTTGTTCAAAATTTTCTCCTAGCTCTCTGAGCTAAAACCAACATGCTTTCAGCACTCCCCCATTGCACCCGTGGTAAATTAAAAATTCGAACACTGAATGTGCAATTGAAGAAAAGACAGATCTCTGTCTTCATGGATGATGCTGCTAGGGCAAATAACACAATTATAATTATTATCAGCAATGTTCTAATGCCCCCTCCGCAACATATCCCTAGTATTTAGTCTGTCATAATTTATAAGCCAAGCAAACATTTTGATTCACATAACGCATTTACTTTTCCAAATCCACTTACAGGGGGCAGACTTGGGCTGTGTCGTAAACCTGCCAATGATACTTAGCAGCAGAATAAGCTGCCCAAGAGCATTTTCAAATATCTACAGCATTCTCGTGTAAATGCATTTGGTCTAGACAGTGGTAAATGAAACTCCCCCATTCTGTCATGTGTGAACAGCATGTGCTTAACTGAAATTTTATCTTCTTTCACATATGAAAACAGACGAGCAAACCCATGGCCTCAAGGGGACCCTAGAATCTGCAATATCCCGCTCATCCGACCAAAAAAAGAACAGTATCCCCACAGTGAACTTCAGGTCTGGTCACAGATGAGTATTCTGTTGGATGGTGTTTTTCTGAAGTGCTAGATTGTACTCCGGTGCAGACATCACTTCATGCGTAACAGAGTCAGAAACCACGAAACAGTGCATGCAGCAACAGCAAAGGGGATACTAGTTGATCACGCATTCATACTACACATATATTTCAGATTGAAAACCAAGGTTTTCAGATCTAAGGAAGTTCACTAGTTACAGATGACAAAATAGCTAACTAAACATGGGCATTACTAGTGGATCATACGATCAGCTTCGGTTCGGCGTACTGTATTTCCTCGGATTCGTCGCCTTCCGCTTCTTGTTGTTCTGTTCTGTTGATGTTGGCGACTGGATGGCAACGGTGACAGCCGCGGTGGCCGGACAAGGAGGCGGAGGGGCGGCGGCGGCCGGACAAGGAGCAGGGGTGGTGGCGGCCGGAGTAGTAGGAGCGAGAGGGGGAGCAGGAGTCTCGAGCCTGTGGATGTGGATGCTGAGGGGTATGCTCTCGCCGGACAGATACTCGTTGGGCACCGGCAAGGCCCTGACCTCGCCCGGCGCCGGCGCGCCGCCGGACAGGGAGCTGCTGCTCATGAGGGGCGCCTCGAAGATGACCCTGGTGCCGTCCCCCGGGTGCTCCACGGCGAGCCTGCACGAGAACTGCGCCGCCCCCTGCCCGGCGCCGTCCGCCCTGACGCAGACCACCGAGACCGCCGTGGTGTCGCCACGGTCGGCGAGGGACACGAGGAAGACGTTCCGGTGCCGGTCGGCGCCGGCGGCCTGGCTTTCTTCCCCGAGGAGGAGGTACCAGCGGCGGGACAGGGGGAGGCTGAGCTTCCACTCGTGGCCGTAGCGGATGTCGATGATGGGGCGGCAGTGGTCGGGGCCGGAGACGTGGTCGAGGAGCTTCTGGCGGGAGCCGAAGAAGTCGCAGCCTTCGACGCCGCCGGGGAAGCGCTCGGGGCAGCCGCAGGGCGCGTGCGCGCACGCGCGGCGGTGCTCCTCGGCCAGGTGGTAGGCGACGGCCCCCGACTCGCAGCCGTACCGCTCGTAGTCGCACGGCTCCATGGCGGCGGCGGCGAACTCGTCGGCCATCTTGGAGTGGAGGAGCGCGCTGGTGCAGGCCTCGCCGTGGACGGCGCGGCAGGTGGAGCACACCCGGTGCTCCGCCTCGCACTGCGAACCATCAAATACGCTCTCATAGTCTCATGCCATGGTCGATTTGGGAAGCAAGATCGAAACTTTGGAAAGGGGATTTAATTTATCACCTTGTAGATTGGGGGTTTGAGCGGGAGGCGGCAGGCATGGCAGTCGAGCAGATCCGAGGGGAAGTAGAGCATCCTGGAGGCGACGGGCGGGCGCGGCTCCGTGGGCATGGCGGCGGGCACCACGACCGCGAGAGCTCCTTCCCGGCCGACATTGCCCATTTCGCCTCTCGCTTTCGTCCTTCCGGTAAGGGCCAAGATCCAGTTTCACTCCGGCGTCCCGCACGCAGGTGGAACCGTGCAACTGTCCGTCCGCACACTTGGACAGCGCCGCACTTATGCTGACGACATATGCCATGTAGTCAGGCAATTAATGTCTTGTGGCTCAACAATAGTTTAGCTCGAATTGACAAAAAAAATAATTCAACTTACCGGTGGAATCTTGAAAGGACTTCTACTTCTGTACAAGTTCCCAGCCTTATAAAAGTGGACGGAGGGAGTATACAATGTGTGTGAATCGCATCCGAATCAAATCAAATCAGTTATTAAGTGCAAAAAAAAAATCAAATCAGTTATTTTATTTCTTAACACGAAACGGCGGGCGTAGTCCCTCTGTTTTTACCCTGCGTTTTGGTTGAATCTCTCCCTCCATCACAGTTTAAGAACACACTTTAAGACTAATCATAGTGACATACACAAGTATCTCAGGGAAGGAGGCATTACAAGAACACATTTACACCTTCTATAGGGACCTTCTTGGTTCTTCGACTGCCCGGACTTGTGGCTTGGTCGCGGGCATCTGGTCAGAGGCTCAACAGGTCTCTCAAAGGGACAACGAGAGTCTGTGCCGCACCTTCTCGGAGGAGGAATTAGAGGAGATTGTAAAGGAGATGAAGTCCGACACTGCACCGGGACCGGATGGGTTCCCGGTCCCCTTCTTTAAAAAATGTTGGAATCTGGTGAAAAACGGGGTTTTACACATTCTAAACGACTTCATGCTCGGGCGTGTAGACATAGCTCGTCTCAACTTTGGGGCCCTCACGCTCATTCCGAAAGTCCCGGGGGCGGACTCAATAACGCAATTCAGACCTATCGCATTGATCAACGTGGTGTTCAAAATCATTGCTAAAGCCTTCGCTTCCCGTCTAGACCCGGTGGCTCACAAGACCATCAGCCCAACCCAGACGGCGTTCATCAAGGGACGCTTCATTCTGGATGGGGCCCTCGCCCTGCACGAGGTGGTGCATGAGCTGAAGGCTAAGAAGCAGGAGGGAATCCTGCTCAAGCTGGATTTTGAAAAAGATTAATAGATGATCAAGGTTTCCTGATCATGAACATTGGATGTTATTAATAACGGGGTCATGTCATTAGAAGAATGATGTGATGAACATATACCCAAAGAGAATATAGCAATGCGATCAAGTCATTTAGTTTACATTGTTATATCAAACATACGAAGTAACTAATTCCTTAGACCTTGAGATCATGTCAATCACTGATACCGGAAGAGTGCTTTGATGGCATCAAACGTCACATCGTAACAGGGTGACTATAAAGGTGTCGTTAAGTATTCGGAAAGTATTAGTTGAGGATCATGGATCAAGAGTGGGATTTGTCCATCCAAATGACGGAGAGATATACTCTGGGCCCTCTCGGTGATATCACATCGAAACCGCTTGCAAGCACGTGATATGATCACAAGGATTTTATATCACGGGAACGAGAAAAGAGTACTTGACGGTAACGAGATTGAACAAGGTATGGTTGATACCAATGATCGAATCTCGGACAAGTAAAATATCGCGAGACAAAGGGAATAGTTCACGGCGTTGTTGGTTCACACGATCACGAGAGTTATCGTTGAATATATAGGAGTCATCACGGATCTCCAGATCCCGCTGTTGATTATTGATCGGAGAGGAGTCTCGATCATGTCTATCTTATTCGCGAACCGTAGGGTGACACACTTAAGGTTCGATGACGCATTTGAGAGGATACGGAATATCGAAGAATATTTTGGACAGCACCGAAATTGTTTCGGGGAAAATTGAAATAGTTCAAGGGGTTTTTCGTCGAATGGTTGTTAATAGAATTAACAAATGATTCGAGGTGCTATATGCAAAAGTTTGTTAATAGAATTAACAAATGCTGAAATAAAGAAATAAAAAGGTTTTATTTATTTATTAAAAGAAAACCTTTGGATTTTCCAAGTGGGAAATAATGGGAAAGTGAGTGGAGGTGAGTGGAGTGTCCACTCACATGATGAGGGAAGAGGTGGGGGCACACCCATGGGCTGGCCGCACCCCCCTTGGGCTGCCTCCCCCCTCTCCTATAAAAGGAGGGTGAGAGCTCTCCCTCCTTCACACACTTGGCCACTTCCCTTTCCCTCCACCCGCTGCTCCATTTCATGGTCTCCGGCTTGGCGAAGCCCTGACCGTGGGATTCTTCACCACCACCACGTCGTCATGCTGCTGGAGTTCCGAGGGATCCTCTACTTCCGCGCCCCGCTGGAACGAGGGAACGGAGGTCGTCATCAACCGTACGTGTGACCGATCACGGATGCACCGCCGGATTGCGGTGCCATCTTCTCGCTATCGGGATCGGTGTGAGTACGACTACGCCAACAACGAGATTTGATCTCGTACCACTTTGAGTCTTCGAGGGTATGTGTTCTCCTTAACCCTCTTGTTGCCCGTTGCACTTCGTCTCCTAGATTAGATCTTGGCCTTTCGGGTGTCTCTCGCGTAGGAAAATTTTTGTTTTCTATGCTACGTTCCCCTTCACCTGCCACTTGTGCGCCGCGCCAGAGAACGCGGATCACATGTTCTTCTCCTGCTCCCTCGCCAAGTTCGCTTGGAGTGTTATTCGACTAGTGCTGGGTACAGCCTGGGCCCCGGCCTGCTTCGCGCAGTTCCACTCGATCTTAACCCCACTCGACGGGGGTGACCGTAGGCTAGCTTGGACGCTTTTCCTCGCCTTCGCTTGGGCGCTTTGGCACGTTAGGAATAAGCATGCTATTGAGGGACTGATCGTCAAACACCCTGCTGACATCATTTATAAATCTGTGATTTTTCTTCAGCTCTGGACTCCGGCGCTGACGCCTGAAGACCAGGTGGCGACGCACAGACTTGTAGGCGAGCTCAAGTCTGACCACCGATCCTGCCGCCGCCTTGCAGGACCCTCCAGCTCCGTTCCATAGTTTGTTTGCATTTTACTGTGTTGCTTTTAGGCGAAGCTGTGTGCCTCAGCCCTTGTTTCGCGTGTGTCTGTTTTATTTCCTTGGCGAAGCTGTATGCCCAGCAGTTGTATTGAATGTTGTGAACTGTCGAGCTTTGTTAACTCAAAGCTGGGCTTTTAGCCTTTTATCTAAAACATACACAAGTATCATGCACATAATACTAGTATATGATACTACATCTATAATGCATAGTATCTTATAGTATTCCCTTCGATCCGATTTAATGGACGCAAGATTATGAATGGTCTAGGCAAAACTTTGCCTGACCATCCGACTATTAAATCGGATCGGAGGTAGTAGTATCATAATATCATTATATTTATTATTTTGTAGAATCTCAATGCAAATATGTGTACAAGATTTACATGCAACTAAATTTTCTACTTTTACGTGTCATGATATGGTATCTACCTATGTTACTCTAATCATCTGTCCTCATTTATTACCTGCCACATCAGATTTTTTTTATGGGTCCAAGTTGCATGATACTAGCTATGATACCACCACTATGGCTAGTCTAAGGCGCATACGCAGTTTAAGAACACACTTTGACCATTAATTTAGTCTAGAAACAAAAAATTTACTCCCTCCGTCCTGATTACTAGACCCCTAGTGAATTGCATCGCGTCCTATTGGGGTGATATATCGAGGCATGATCTATTGTTTCCTCCAATAACGTGACAGTTTCGAATTTCCTTAATAATAGCCATTAATTAGGCCACACTTATTTAGAAAATTAATGATTACACCCTATGGGGAGAGAGGAAGGTGGGGATTTTACATTAATTAGGTCACACTTATTTAGGCCAATTAATGATTATGGGCCTTATGGGGAGATAATTTATGGACAAATAGTTTTTCACTAGGGGAGTAGTAATCCTGGACAGAGGGAGTATCTCACAAAATTATATTATTAAAAACATTATTTTAATATAAATACAATGGTATAATTTTACTGACAAATAATTTATATTTTGTTGATCAAATTTAATGGTCAAACTTTTCATTAAAGTGCGTGTGTGTCGTGTAAACTATGATGGAGGAAGTAGCATGGAGAGGTTCAGAGGAGCTAAACTGCGGGTGTACAAATCACAAAGAGGGGATACCAAAGAGAAATAAGAAGGGCAATAATGTACACTCTCTGTATTTCTGCTCCGTATATTAGATTTTCCATAGTTAAATTTGCTATATTGACTATTTTTAGAGGAAAAAATACAAACTTAATATCATACGATTTATCATGAAGAATATTTTCATATTATACACATTTGATATTTTATATGCTAATATTTTATTATATAAATTTGATTAAACTTTAGAATCACTTGACTTAAGACAATCCTAATACACAGAGTAAAAAAACGGAGGGACTACTACGTCTAGCGATGTGGAGGCCAGCCTAACAATACAACCCGGAAAATTCGGGAAGGGGCAGAAATAATTTGTGCTCAGCCTAGGCTGAAACCTAAAATTTATCCCGAGTTTTGGGTGAGGCCCAGGTCTCAGAAATTAGGTAGTTTACCAGTAACCAGCAAATTGCACTTTATTGTTTATTCATGCCAGGCTCAAGCCTTTTTTTTATCGTGAACGAGCAAGGCGGAGTTCGGGGCTAGATTATGCATGTCTGGGTTTAGGCTCGACCAATAAAAAACTTGATCCGAGGAATGTCTAGGTGTAGCTGCAGCTCTTTTGTATGTGTGTTTTCTCTCTTTATTGGAATATCGTGTGCGTAGGTATCCTGGACAACTGAGATGAAAGCCATCTAACCATGCTACAATGATAAGCGGCCCATCGTTATCATTTTGTGTAAAGATTTCTCTCAATGGATCATATTTTAGCATGTTATTATTGGAAGCATAAAAACTTAAGATATAACTATTTGATGCTTTATCTTCTCTCTAAAGGGTGATAAATGAGTTTGTTCTCATACTTGCATGTAATTGGTGTCACTGGTAGCAAACATGTCTCTAGTGCCGGGCCGTAATGGGCTATAGTACCGGATTCCTATCCGGAACAACTCAACCAGGATTAGAGGCCCCCTTTTGTCCCGCTGGCCCACGAACCGCGACTAGAGGGCAGACCACGGGGGCGCTCCCGGGGCACCACTTTTAGTCCCGTTGGTAATTCAACTTAGGACTAGATAAACTTTTTTTCTTTTTTATTTTCCGATTTTCCTTTTCATTTAGTCTCTATTATTTTATATCTAATTATTCTTCTTAATCTCAATTATTTTTAACTCTAATCACTCTTCTTTCACTCTGAACTGACACTTCCGAGTAGGTCACCCATCCTCAGACTACTCCACTCTCAGTATGCTTAACTTCTGTATTCCTTCTCTCTGAGCTTCCAAGAAACAAATCTTGTTTTACTGACAATAGTACGATGCCAATAATGTTAACTTTTGAAGTATGATGTCGCACGTCTTTATTTTGTGAATCCAAAAAATTATTTAGTTAAACAAAAATAAATAAGTAATAATAATCTTAAATTCAAATAATCATTAATGAATTTAAATAATAATTAATTTTGTTGTTTTCATATTAAATATCCGTATAATCAAAAATTGGCAAAACGGGACTAGAGGTAAAAACTTATAGGTTTTTTTTTACTAGTGAGTATTAATAATTTTTACATACGACTATGTGTAAGACCTATATGCGACCCTCCGCAATGGATCGTTTACGTCGAGGGTAATTAAATGAAGAGAGATATAATGGTGGTCACGGTAGAAGTAACTTCAACGGTAGCATACATGCAAGCTAAATAAAAAAATATAATATGACAGCTAATTAACAAGAAGACATGGGAATAGAGTAGTAACTGCCTAGTTACCATCACATCAGACTATAAGCTAATAAATAAAATCATCTATATTACCATCTTTCAATTATTTTACACTATTAAGAGAGTAACATAGGTCCATGTGACTAGTTTAAGTTACCCCCGCTGTGACCTGTCTATGAAGCGTGTTCTATTTTATCTAGTATTCCTGACACATAGTCCAAGACAAAGTAATAGATGACTAGTTGTTTGGCCAATTAGTTGATGGAATGGAGCAAAAATAATTAAATGTGGTTGGAAGAGATAAGACTAGCCATAGTGGTGGTATCATAGTTGGTACTCCCTCCGTCCAGGATTACTAGACCTCTAGTGAATTGCATCGCGACCAAGGTAGCATCCTATTGGGGTGATATACCGAGGCATGATCTACCGTTTCCTCCAATGACGTGACAGCTTCGAATTTCCTTAATAATAGCCATTAATTAGGCCACGCTTATTTAGGAAAATTAATGATTACGGCCCTATCAGGAGAGAGGAAGGTGGAGATTTTATATTAATTAGCCATACTTATTTAGGACAATTAATGATTAAGAGCCTTATGGGGAGATAATTTCTGGACAAATAGTTTTTCACTAGGGGACTCGTAATCCTGGACGGAGGGAGTATCATGCAACTTGGACCCACAAAAAAGGTGATGTGGCAGGTAATTAAGGAGGAGAGAGATGGTTAGGCCTTCCGTAATGCATTGTATCTTAGCGCGCTATCCTAGGTAGGCGAAAAATGTAAGAAACAACCATCCTAATGCATTGTATCTTATACTCCCTCCGTCCACGAATAAGTGTACATCTACTTTTACACTTAGTCAAACTTTTTAAACTTTGACAAAATTTATAGAAAATTGTAGCAATATATATGACATCAAAATGATACATTTTAAAACCTCATGTCAAGACAAATCTATTGATATTAATTTGGTGTCATAAATCGTAGTACTTTTCCCGATAAAGTTAGTCAAAGTTTAATAAATTTGACCGCCAAAAAAGGAAAACGTACACTTTATCGCGGACGGAGGGAGTAGGTTGTATCTAAATCAATTAGTATTTAATGATTTTGGTCTAATACTTGCTTGTGATTGGCCTAGCAATTTTTTTGCCTATGGTCTCGTGCAAGAGTTGTATCTTATATAAGAGCAAGAACAATAGTATAGCCGACTGTTGGCTATAAGAAAATGCCATGTCATCTATAGCCTACTTATAGCCAACATGTACAACAATGAGCTATAAGAATGTGCTACTTTATCAATGCATGGCCCACCTGCCACTCTCACATAGCGCCTAGGAGCACGTGCTGCAGCTGGCTCTTGCATGAGAGCCCGCTTCCATTCTCTCTCATATTCTCTCTCCTCCAACTAAGCACAAATATATTAGTTAAATGCTTACAGCCTGCTGACTGGACCTTATTGTACTTGCTCTAAGATACAACTACACTCTCTTTCATCATTCAATAGGGTGGCACGTAAGCAAAGTGTCTATGATACCGCGCTAAGATATCCCCATTACGGAAGGCCTTAGAGTAACATAGGTAAATACCGTATCATGACACGTAAAACTAGAAAATTTAATTGCATGTAAATCTTGTACACATATTTGCATTGAGATTCTACAAAATAATAAATAAAATGAGATTATGATACTATTATAAGATACTATGCATTATAAAGATAGTATCATATACTAGTATCATATGCATGTACTTGTGTATGATACTCCCCACTATGACTAGTCTAAGATACATGGGACTGAGGGTTGACGTCTCTTAATACCCATCGATGACGTGTAAGTGTAGCAACACTATAAATGGCCCCGCCCTAAACCACTATGAAAGGTCTATTATTAGCTAGATACCACTTTTAATATATATTATACAAAATTTAAGACATATTAGCTAGTCTTTAATATTACTAATTAACAATATATATAAACTATATTAAAACTAATGAAAAAATAAATAGAAATTAAAATGAAACAAATTTCTGACAAAGAATTTAGATTGAAATAGGACGGAGGGAGTACAACGCTGCTCTCAGCAATTTCAATGTTCTCCTATAACAACATGTTAAAAGTAGTGTTAGGAGACACCCAACAAGAAGGTGCCACGTTTCCACTAACTCCACTGGGTCTGGGTTTGTTAAAAACGCTTTCATCATGGCATTTCTCATCAGGGTAGCTGTCTTGTGCACAATTAGTAACTTTTTTAAAATTTCTTCCCATATGCAGATTTATCGCTTATCGGGTGATGATCGATAAGATAGACGAATGGCGCCGGAATTTATAGTCGGGCCGATTTATCGACCTAACAAGCGATTTATCGGCTGATATATCGATTTTTGAGTGCTGGAAACCATGATAAAAATGATATCTACCATAGAATTTTTAGTATTATTTAATTAATATATCTATATATATCGTATTTTAGAAATTTTAGTGGCGATATGATATATTTGTTTAGTATATTTGATATTTTTAGTGCTGAAATGTGTGATCTACAAGAAAATTGGACGATAAATTGTCAACCGATAAAATTGATTTATCGGCCGATAAGCCGATTTATCTTTTATGTTGGGCCGACAGATAAATTGACGTTAAGCGATATGCCAAACATTGCAATTAGTACTAGCCTACAAAATCTCAAAATATTTTTTCTTGCTTAAAAAAAGTGGTTCTATGCAAGGCAAAACAAAAGTACAAAGGCCTTGTAGCATGTTTGCGTGTCAATGACTTCAACAGTTCAAACGAAATTACTAGTATACAATTCTAGTGTAATGTGCCTTCACAACCTTAATGTAATAAATGAGTAAATATTTTATGCCATTCGGTTATCCTATGAAAAAAAAATATGCATATTTATTTTTCATTTTGTTTTTTCGCTACTCCATCCATTAATAATTGTATAACTAGTTTTTATACCTGGTTAAATATTTTAAAATTTTGACCAAATTGATAAAAAAAGTAGTAGTAATATACATGACACAAAATTGGTATATTTTAAAACTTAATTTTAAGATGAATCTTGTGATACTGATTTGGTGCTATAAATATTAATACTTTTCAATAAAGTTAGTCAAAATATAATAAGTTTGACTGTTACACACATAGAGGGAGAAGACCCCAAGCTGCTAGGTGAGTAGTTACAATAAGTACGGTCTAGTCCTTCTTCTCGACGTTTCAACACCTAACATAACAAATAACGATATTGGTAATGACAAATTAGTCTAGTCATTTGTCTTAGAGATGTGCGGGCTGTTGATACATTCATTGAGTTCTGACCGATGGAATATATCTAATAATGTCTGTAATGTTAGGTCTGTGCCAAAAGTAAATCATTTCTTAGAAAGTTATTGTGGAAGTATTAATAATTTTAGAGACTAGATCAATTCATTGTTTTTAATGTTGTATCTAAATTTAATGCTCATGCATAGATGTGATTAAGATATTTTTTTTGGTTTTGCAATTGTTAACGTCCAAAGGTTGTATTTAGCTTGTTGACAAGTGCGCCAGCTTGTTGGAAGACCAAAATTTTTGTTTGGCCCCAGAGTAAAAATCAAGTGAAAAATACAAAATAAATACAGGCATATGTGTCGCAAGTTTACATTGACATCAGAGCTTTATACACGAGGAGCCCGACATGCTCTCCTCCTCACATTCTATCCGACGAGGCCGCCGGAGGAAAGGAGCAAGGGCGATGCGGTCGAAGAGAGAAAATGATCTCTCTATTAAGAGCATCCACTATGTAGTGCATAAGAGCTATCCATAAGTAAAAAGTTACCCCTATGGATGACCATATACATAGTGGAGGTTGTCCATAAGCAAAAATTCTTAAAGGTGACCCATAAGCTTGTGTGTTGTCCATAAGCAATAAACAAATATTTTGCTCTCTCTTCTCTCTCTTGCATTTTGTAATTTTAGCAGACATGTGGGTCCTACCTTATGGCAAAGTAGACCTTATACATAGTAGCAATTTCCATAAGGAACGTGGGTCCCATCTTATTGCAAAACCTCACCTTTGGCTGGTGCCAACGCGGGCGTTAGGGGGGGCGGTACCGCCCGCGCCAGGGCGATAGCCGGGCGATAGGCAGGCGAGACGGCAGCGCGGGGCGGCGGTAGCGCCCGCTAACGCCCCGCTGCCGCCCGCGCTGGAGGCGAGAGGGGGGCTAGAGGGGGGGCGAGAGGGGGGCGAGAGGAGGGAGGTGCGGTGGCAGGTGGGGGCGAGAGCCGGGCGAGAGCGGGAGCGGGCGGGAGCGGTAACGGCTTCGTCCACGTCAGCTAGCCGTTGGGGTAGCCGTTGCAGCCTCCGAAAAATCGAAAAAAGGCAAAAAAATTCAAATTCCCATCCCCACCCCCTATAAATACCCCCATCTGAGTTCACTCATTCCACACCCCTTTCATCTCATTGATCTCCTCCACTCTCTTAAATCTTCTCCACCATGTCTGGTTGGACTCCATATATGACCTCGTTCACGGATCTCTTGCACTCCGACGGGTCACTAGCCCCTCCCCTAGATGATATCTCTCCGACACATCGTCGCTCCAATGTCGGTTCTTCGCCGCTTCCCCGAGTTTTATACTCCTCCGGCACACCACCTCCGGGGCCATATGGTCCATACGCTCCACCTCCGGGGCCATATGGTCCATACCCTCCGCCTCCGTATCCATACCCCCCACCACCTCCACATGCTCCACCTACAGGTAGCGGGAGTTGGACTCTACCTCCGTACCCATCACCTTCGTATGGTTCATACGCTCCACCTCCGTATCCATACCCGCCACATGGTTCGTACCCCCCACCACCTCCTGAAGCCAGTGCTCCAAGCTCCGGGTCCGAAGCCGCGGAAACAATCCTACCAAAGCGTCTAAAGAGGCTTGAGTGGACAACTGCGGATGAGGAAAAATTGGTACTTTACTTACCCGTCACATATTTATTTTGGGATAGGTTCTTGCTTGGATTTTTTACTAACAATATCTATTTCGGGGTAGGTTCATGCTTGGGTTTTTTACTCCAAGGACTCTATCGCCAGTAATTGCAAGACCGGCAATAGTTTTTGGGGTCAGATAGCTGCAACCTTCAACTCTACCTCGGAACCTGTCCGTAATCGGACCGCGAAGCAACTGAAGGATCATTGGAACGTCTACAACCGTGAGGTGTCTTTGTTCAATGGATACCACATCTAAGAAGAAGCGGTACGTCAGAGTGAATCAGACGATGCAATGGTTATGAAGGCGGCAATGGCGAGGTACGAGAATGACATAAGAGTGACTCAGCCTTTCAGACGGCACCACTGGTGGGAAGCTGTTCGCAATGAAGCGAAATGGAAAGGACAACATGGTCCTGGTAGTGGATCCGATTCCACTGCCAAGAGAAGCCGTCTGGGAGTTTCTGGTGAGTACAGCTCTAGCGAGGCGACGGAGGAGGAGGACCATCCAATGGTCCGCGATAGGGCCAAGGACGCGGCACGTAAGGAGAAGGGAAAGAGGAAGGGGAAGGAATCCTCATCAAGCAGTGAGGTAGCAAGTAAATCCTTCGCGATGAAGAACATGTGGAATGGTTTAGTGAAGGCTAAGCTACTCAAGCAATGGAACAAAATGAAAGACCGATCAACCGCCGACATGGACGAAGCAGAAAAACGCAAACATGCGAAGGCCATCAAGATGGTGGAAAAAAAAATTGGGCTGGAAGATGATGACGACGAGGATGAGGAGGATTAGAATTTATTTTTTATTAATTATGTAATTTTTAAAATTCACTATGCAATTTTATTAATTATTATGTAATCGGTAACATTTTTAGTTCAATAAGATAATTTTTCTTGCATTATTTTAAATGTCTAAACAAAATCGAGTGAAATAAGTTAATCTGAAAAAGAAATGGTGATGTGGAGGAGAGAGAAATGAGAGCAAGCACTAAAAACTGACGTGGCGAGGCTATAACCAGTGGTGCACTGGCACCAGCCTTAGGGCATCTCCAGTCGCCCCCAGAGCCCCCCAGGCGGCCTTTTTAGCGCCGGAAGCGGAAAATAGCGCCGTTTCCTCACCACTCGGCCCCCCAGCAGCCCAAATAGCGCCGTTTCGGCGCTATTTCGCGCCGCGACACCTAGGCCAAACCCAGCCCGCTGGTTTCGGCCTGGGGGGGTGAAACTGCGCGGCAGGACGCGCGGGCCAGCTCTGTCATTGACGCGCCGAAAAAACGCGGGAACATAATCCACCGCCCGTGACCTTCTTCTCGGCGCCCGCTCCGTCAAAGGCTGCCGGAGTAATAGCGTGGCGGCCGGCCAGTGCATGCGCCCTAGTCAAAGGCTGTCGGATTAATGGGGGGGGCGGCAGCGGTGACACGCGCGGCGCAGCGACTGGCCCGCCAGACTATAAAACGGGTGCTCGCCCCTCGCCGTCCGCCCATTCTCGCCTCCTCCTCCTCGACGTTCCCCGATTCTAGCCTCCTCCTCCTCGCCCCCTCGCCACGCCTAGCAACGATGGATCGCCTCTGGGATGCGTGGCCCGAGAGCGACGACGAGGGACAGCAGGAAGTGGCGCCGGAGCAGCAGCCGGCGCAGGGAGCAGCGGCGCCCGAGCAGCCGCCTGTCCAGGAAGAGCTGGCGCCCGAGCAGGAGGCGGCGCAGGCTGCCTGACGAAGATATGGATCCTGGACCCTGCGGGTAAGGTGTAACATCCCAAGTATGAAACATCCCTTAGAATCTTTTGTTTCTTGTTTTAAATTCAAGCAATGCATCATGTCATCACCTCATTGCATTTGTTTTATTTTTGTTTGCATTTGTTACTATTTGTTTTGCATCTGTTTTATCTTGTTTTCATAATCAAACTCAAACAATTTCAAATGGTTATTTTCATACTTGCTCTGTTACAACATTTGGAATAAAATCACAAATAAAAACCATCTATTTGTTGTCATAATTTTCAATATGGATCAATTAATAAAATGGTGTTATAATTTCCACTAAGTCTTTCCAAATTGGTTTTCAAATTCAAAGCAAAATCATCTTCAACACCTCATTTGGAAATTATCAAATATCAAACCATTCCAATGTTTCTAATCCAACTAATAATAGGGTTCACCCTATTAAGTGGTTGTTTTCTATATTAAATTAACAAAATATTCCAATATCAAATCAAATTCATCAAACAACAACCCACTTGAGTTTTTGAAATCTCTAAACAAATCATCTAATTTCAACTTTTAATCTATAGGGGCCACCCTATAAAAATGCTTTGTTTTCTTAATATTAATCAATATTAAAATTCTTCCAAATTTTGGTTTCAAATACAAACAACATTTTAAATCTCAAACTTTTGAAAACCAACCTTGGCATTTGGTTGCTATTGGTCTAACAAGCCTAACTTAATTTTTCTGGAATTTTTACTAATCCTAAACCTTCCTTTTTCTTCCAAATCTATTTCAGCAAAAAAAAAAAAAAAAAACAGAAAAATAAAACGAGCAGCAGCTAACTAGCGCGCGCGGCAGATAACTAGCCCAACCCACTAAGCCTACGCGCGCGCAAGCCCAGCCCGCCTAACTCCCTCGCTTACCGCTTCGCAAATCGTGCCGTCGTCTGTTAGACGTACGGCGCGCCACCGCGGCAGTACGGCCACCCCCGACGGCGATCCGAGCTCGTGGGGGCCTATAAAAGCACGCCTAGGGCTCAGCGTCAACCCTAGACCCCCCTAGGCTCCTGTTCCCCTCTCCGCCGCCGCCAATCGCCACCTCCCCGTCGATTTTCCTCTCTGTTGTCCACCTCACCGGAGCTGCTCGCCTGAATCCCTCCACCGCGCCGTCGCCATGTCGCTCCTCTACCCCACCTAGACCCTGGAACCAGCTCGCCACTCTCTCCTCTCTCTGTTGAACACCTAATCGCCACGGGTAAGCCCCTGTTTCGCCGCCGCGATCTTCTCCCTCTCCGGCCACCGTGCCTCCGTTAACTGAACCCGATGTTGCCGTCGACGGTGCAGGGGGCCTTGACGTGATCTGAGCACTGGCATCGACCCACCTCTTCCTCCTCTACGTTTTGGACACCTGCGGGAGCACGGAGGAGCACTGCAACCGCGCCGCCGTCCTCGTCATCGCCGCACCTGCCGTCGTCACCGTTGCGTCACCGTCGAGCCTCTGCCTCGATTACAACCGGTGGTGAGCCACCGTCCATCTCCTCCCCTCTCCCTCTGCTTGCGCATGTTCTGCACACCTCCACGTATCATCAATCGCGAGCACGGCCGTGCAGATCGCCGCCGGCGAGTCTTTCTGTCAGTCGAGCAACCTTTTGTTCGTCAGTTTCGTCAGACTTGCGCGGATCTGAACCTCAACCTGGTTGCGTCTCTGTATCTGTCAAATGCAGCGCAACAGCACAGTGGCTCAGCCCCTTGCGCGCGCCAGCGAGGGCGTGGGTTCGAGCCGCGGATGCGCGGATTAAATCCAACATTTTGCATCTCTGGCTGACACCCATGGCCCGCATGTCATTGACTCCCTCAGCCACGCAAGCGTGCGCAGCGCCACGCTGGCCTCTGGCCCACGCGGCAGTGGCAGTGTGTAGCTGCAGCGCCGTAATAAAAGTCCTGCGTATTTTTCTGAAAATTCCTAAAACGATTTAATTAACAGATTTAAACCTAAACTTTAAAATTTAATATCTTTTAATCTATAAGTCCAACAAATACAAGTTTTATATGTTTTCTGTTCCAAATTAATAGATCTATCCAATTATTCCATTTGTGTTCTGTTTTGAAAATTCCAAATGCATTTAAAATTTAAATTTGAATAATTCAAATGTAATTTGCAATAATTCATAAATAATTCATACTAATTCCAAATAAGGCAAATAAAATATGTTTTTCATACCATTTTGAATATTCTATTCAAATATAATTTTTGTTTCCTGGTTTGAATAATTTAAATTGCCTAAATAATTTAATACTTGTTTAATCCAATTAAAAATTGCTAAAATCGTAACTTGCTTAATATAAAATATTTTTGAACATGCAAATTATGTTTTCAAACCATCAAAGTGTGAACTTTTCAAATGTGAATTTGAATTTATGTTTTGAACAAATAAAATTCAAATAATATTCAAACTTGTTTTAAATTCAATTAAAACTTGTTTAATATTGTTTAATTCATAATAAATTCATCCTAATTCAAATTTCAATATTGGAAACATGTAATCCAACTAAAATTTGATGTTCTTTTCAAATATAAAATTTGTAAATTGTTTTGCACACTTTAACTTGATGAAAACAATAATTGTTTGTGTGACATGTTTAAGTAACCAAATTTTCCAAACTTGTTTTATCCCTTTTCCTTTGCATCTATTATTGTTATTTGTTGTTATCTTGTCATCATCATCATGCCTGCATCATGATAACAACTATCACATAATAATTAATTGTAAATCACTTGTTCCACTTAATCTATGGACCTTTTCCATATGCAACTCAATTTAGCATAGGGGTCCATTTAAATTGTGTTGTCATGTTAGATAGGTTATTTTGATGCAACCATTAACTGTCATGCATCATCTTGATTGTGCACAATGCCATGGCAATGATTGTTTACATTCCTGTTTTGTTTGTTTGCTTCTTCTCGAATAGACGATGACGTTGAGACAGACGACCCTTACAGCACCCCTTCTGAGGATCTAGCTCAGTACCCGGCTGCTGAGTTCGCAGGCAAGTTATCACTCACATGAACCATTGTGTTCCTTTCAACCCTGGTTACCGATACTTTCCGTTGTCTATTTCTGCTAGCCTTAGTGGTAGTTGTTTCTGTTACGAACCTATCACATGATTCCCTGAACCCTGATATTACCTCACCACCCCTCCTACAACCCTATTGATTGAGCCAGTGTCTTACTAGTATGCTTAGGTTGTTTTGCTCGAGTCTGTTACCCGTTACTTTCAGTTACTATATTTCATTATGTTCTGGGGGCTCGATGTTCAATCAATCAATCAATCATGCTAATGTTGTTATTTAATAATAATTTGATGATAAGGCACCGGCAGGAGGCCCTGTGTGGTTTTGAGGCCTGCTAGTGTCGACCCTAATAGGAAAAGGGTCTTGTCTACTGATCCATGATGAGCGCACTACCCGCATGTGGGAAGCGAGTATGGGCGCCCCCTCAATTTGATTTGATTCGCATCTCGTCCAAATCATCTCATTTAGTTCGTGCTTTCTATTTGCCGCATGCATGTTTATGCGAGCCCAGCGCAGGGTGGAACTTTTGTAGTCGGCATATAGGGGGACACGTTCTTAGAGTGATATGAGGGTCCATTTTCTTCTGGGCTCGATTAGCCGTGCGCCCAAGGTGCTTTGGGCTTGATGCGGAGAAGAGTTGAGTTGTGTTGAGTGCCCCGCTTGGTGGGAGGCATCCCATCTGGCGGGTTATTCATACGTGTACGGCCAAATTGGTGCAACCCTGCAGGGATAATCTTCTCGAGAAGCCGTGTTTTCCGCGGTTATGGACTACTTGGTGAAAGTACTGGCTAACAAGTACTCAGGACAACTTGAACCTAATGATTCATGATCTCACACCCCATGATTAACAATTTGACTAGTAATAGGATTGTGGACACAATAACTTGATTCATCTTTAATCCAACTGTGTGAGTTATCCTCGGATTGCTTCTTTGGATAAGGGGCGAGATCCAGGATGGGTTTGCTTGAAGTTATCTTTCAGTTGGTTACAACCCTCGATCTTATCCCCTTTCTGATAGTTGGACGTGATAGAATCTCTGTAGTTGGTTAGTGCAGCATCTTTTATATACCCTTTTCCCTCCGTTGAACCCAAGTCATCTGTGCTTGTGTTGACGGGCTATACTTTGGTGAACTGTGAGTCTTGCTTGCCAGTACGTCTATGTACTGACCCCTTTGGGGCTGTGGTTTCCGCAGACTACGATTACGAGGATCCAGGTGACGGCTACTACGTGGAGTTTGACGAGGCTGCTGACGAGTAGTTAGCGGACCCGGGCAGGATCCGAGACATCGTGGATGGGCTCCGTCTTTATTTCAGTTTCCGGCTTCTTAAGCCTATTTGGGTTTTATCTGTACTCAGACCCCTTTGAATGCTTCCGCTGATGTAATGAATGCTATGTTGGGACATGTGTCCTCTGGATGATTGTATTTGCTATTTCTGCCTTAGTGAAGGCCATTTGCTACCTTATTTCAATCTTTTGTGTCGTAGAGGCATGTTGTGTTATCCTTTTGTTCAAAGCCGTTGACGTACCATGTGTGTATGGTATGAAGTACGTCAATGGTAGTGTCCTGATTTCTACAGGATAGTTTACATCGACGGTGAACAGTAGCGATGGGTTGTCACACCTAAGTGTTGGCCTACTCGTAAGAGGACGCGGGTGCCGGAAAGCCCCGTAATCCCATCAGAATACTGTTCAGTTCGTACGGTGAGTATCCTCTAGAAGTCCGGGTGCGACATAAGGACACCCCCCTCTCGGGCCCAAGGTCAAGGCCCAAAAGGAAGCGCCCTTGGAGTACTCTAGAAGGCCCATGTGAAGCCCACCCGCATCAGCTTGCGGGTTAAGTTAGGAAATTTGTAACCGACCCAGCTAGGGTTTGAGTCCTCTCCGGGTAGAACTCGAGACCTGGCCATCTATATAAGGCCAGGAGAGCTGCCAAGGAGAGGACCAAGTAATACCGCACGACCAAAAAGCCTCGGAACTCGAGATCTACTCTCGATTCGAGCAACCTGTAACCGATCTAATCATCCAATACAGATCAACAGAAGGCAGGAGTAAGGGTTTTACCTCTTCGAGGGCCCCGAACCTGGGTAAATCTCGCCCCCTGTCAAGCCGACGATTTCACCAGCGCTCATGACTTCTCCTAGTCGAAACCCGATAGGGTCACCTGAGGGATTTGTGGAGTTAGAGATTCGACAATTGGCGCCGACCGTGGGGAACGCGGGCGCTGGATCACCGGCATCTTCGGCTTCATCGACATCCAACTCCCGTAGGAAACCATCGACTACGGCTCCGAACAATCCTGTACGGATCGAATCCGTCATAGTCACGCCTCACTCGCCGGAATCACGCCCGGTGTTCGAGGATCTGGAGAAGAGCGTCACCCTGACGTTCGGGAGCTTCAACTTCATGGCGAACAGAGACGGAATCCTCCACTTCTCGGATGAATCTGAACCTGAATCTGGAGCCATCAACTCGCGCTTTCCTATGGAGAAAAGTGGCGAGTCCATCCGCTTCAACACAGTCGACTACCACGCCCTCTCGACAGAGGAACCATCTCGGGTACGGGAAGCTTTCCGATCTACGCCTAGGACGCACGAGCCACGACTGGCCCAAGTCTGCATGGCAGGATCGGAACAACCCTCGGAAACCGAATTCAGCGCAACCGAGCGCGATATAATCGGCGTTTCGCGGGAGGCCTGGAAAAGGGCCAAGGAGGCCATGCGGCGGAGTCAGCCACCCGCGGCAGGAAGACCTAACCTCCTACCACTACCACCTAGTAAGAGCGGCCTCAAACATCAAAGAAGCCCGGGCTGATCTAGCCCGTCGCAGAAGAGCGGCGGACGAATCAAGCCTGCGGCGAGTCGAACAGTCCCTTGCACCCTCAGTCGGTACCCGACCCGCGAGGAAGGGACACGCAACATCATCAAGGGGCCACGAATCTGTGACTGCGACCGACAGGTCGACCACGTCTTCCTTCATGAGGGTCGACGATGACGGAAACGTCTACCCGCAAACCCCAGCTGCCGCGATCCTAGCCGCAGCAACCTACATGCAGATGAACCAACCGACGGAAAGCGACCCTCGAGTGGAACAGTACAAACAGATTCGCAAAGGACTAGGATTGGCGGCCGCAAGGCTCGCTTCTCATGATCGCAAGAAGACCGAAGAAGAATTGGAAAAGGAGCGACAGGAGAAGAACAAGGATAAAGAAACGCCCCGCAGGCATAGAAGTTCATCCCCGAGAAAAGACAAATCGCCACGACGTGGTCGGGGAAAAGAAGCCCGCCGCCGCGGCGATAGTCGAAGCAGCAGCGACGACAGCCCGAGAGACAAAAGCTCGCGGCGCCACAACAGCCGCTCGAGAAAGCGAAGCAAAGAACCAAGGAAAGACAACGACCGCGACCGGTCCGAATACGACGCGCGATCAGATCTCGCCCAAAAGAAGGTGGATAGGGCGAGAGCTTCACGGTATCGCGAGCGCTCCTCATCCAGGTCCTCGGACGACGAAACTTGTGGAGCACTCTGTTTCGCTCGCAGCATCCGAGAAGCACCTCTACCCAAGAGGTTCAAGCTCAGCACGGAGGTGACAAAATACGACGGCTCACTCGAGCCCTCCCAGTGGTTAAGCGACTACCTCACGGCAGTAAAATGCCAACGTGGGAACAAGAACACAGCCATGCAATACCTCAATTTGCATCTTACAGGCGCGGCCCGTAGTTGGCTGGAGAGAAGACCTAAATCTTGCTACGCATCAAGGGAAGACCTGCACCGCGATTTCTGCAAAAATTTCCAGTCGACGTACAAGAGGCCAGCCACAATCGAAGAATTACGAGCGTGCAAACAGAAGAGTGGCGAATCCACACGAGAATATATCCAGCGGTGGACCACACTCAGGAACACCGCAGGAATCATCTCAGAAGAGGTGGCGATTGAGGCCTTCGCCAAAGGAGCGAGAAGAACCGCGTTTCGAGAAGAGCTAGGCAGAGTTGCGCCCAAAACCATTGGGGAGCTAATGATCATAGCCGAAAAATGGGCTAACGGAGAAGACGCGGTGCGCAATGAAAGAGCATCGTCGCCCGCACATGAGGAAGTCCGCCATGGACGAAGAAAGAGAAGGAAATACTACGACCACGAGGACAGGGAGGAATTAGTGGCAGCAGAATTCACGCGAAACCGCGACTCTGGCCGCCGTGGAAGTCGCGAGTGGAAACCAAAGGCAGAAGAAAAGTCCCCCGAGGAGGATCTCGATGCATACTGCTCGCTACACCTGTTTACAGATAAGCGCACGGGCAAAACTAAGGCAACACATCTTCTCAAGGATTGTCGAAAGTTTCTTGACATCTCGGATGCTCTCGCAAGGAAAAGATACGCATCCACTCAAAACTACCCGCCGCTGCCAGGAGGAGGAAATCAATTTCAACCGCCTCCACCACCACCTCCACCAGCAAACCCAAACATGGCGCTAGCCGCACTACCTGCGCCACCACCACAAAACAATGGAGCCAATGCATACCCGAACCCGGCAGGACAACTCGCGATGATACAGAAGGTATGCCCCTCTCGCAGAGCTCAAAAGACTAACACGAGGAAACTATGCATGGCAGTGCAGACACCGCCAACAAAGACCGAGTACCTGAAGATGGCAGACCAGCCCATCACGTTCTCGAAAAAAGACCATCCACCACAAGTCTATCGACCAGGACACGCCGCCCTCGTCATCCAGGCTCAAATCGGAAATTACGACCTGGCCCGCGTGTTCATGGACGGCGGCAGTGGAATCAACATCATCTACGCAGATACACTCCGTCGAATGAACAAGAACCTGGACGGCCTAACGGAATCAGAAACATCCTTCCACGGGATAGTTCCGGGCAAGGCAATCCGTCCACTCGGAACAATCAACTTAGAAGTTGTACTGGGCTCTCCAAGCAATTACAGAAGGGAATTCCTGGACTTCGAAGTCGTCGACTGGCCCTCACAGTACCACGCCATCCTTGGCCGAACAGCGTTCGCCAGATTCATGGCAGTACCACATTACGCGTACCTGAAACTCAAGCTACCCGGCGAATACGGTGTGATCACCATCGACGGAGACTTCTAGAAGTCAGACAAGTGTGACATAGAATTCAATGAGATCGCGAAATCTTTCGGGATGCAAGAAGAACTTCAAGAGCTGGCAAAAACCACGGACCACTCCGTCATGCCCCTCACGAAGAAGAACGCGCCTGAACTGGAATTCAGCGCCAACAGCGACACCGGAAAGCACCAAGTGCACCCGACGGATTCTGCCAAGACCGCGATGGTTTCCACAACCCTCTCGCCAGCATAGGAAGGCGCGCTCGTCAAACTCCTCCGTGAGTACTGGGAAATTTTTGCCTGGCAGCCCTCAGATATGCCAGGAATACCCAGGGAGTTTGCCGAGCACTCACTCGAAGTCTTTCCCAATGCCAAACCCATCAAACAGACGACTCGACGATTCTCAGAACCCAAGCAGAAGGCGCTTGGAGAAGAAATAAACAGACTGCTAGCCGCCAACTTTATTTGGGAGATCAAGATATCCACCTGTGTGAACGCCCCGAAATCGGGCACTATGCAGATTTCAGCATTCCCGCCAAATTCCACATAATAACCGATTCCAGGTTGACACTTGTGATAACATTACAATAGTTCACGAATAATCCACAATTACAACAGAAACAGATAGATACAAGATGACTCAAACGAGCCAGGGTTACAACTGATACATTACAAAGACCCAAATAACAGCGGAAAAAAACAAACGTCCGGCTACGGACAAGATACCAACTGGACTAAGAGTCCTGAAGATAACCGAGAGCGTCCAATCCCTGCCCAGGCCAAGCCGGAGGGATTCCCAAGCTAACGTCGTCAGACTTCAAACCTGTTGACTGCAATATTGAATATGCAGCCACGAAAGAGATTCGTGGGTCAGTACGGTTAAGTGCTGACAAGTGGATAAACCATACTCACAAGAATACCGGCGTAGCCAGTCATCACAAGATACAAATACTTTGGGATCAATGGAAAGGGAGGGGGTTATTGCAAATAAGCGACAGCAGGCTGCACTAACCAACTACAGAGAGATACTACAACTTCCGGCTAACAGAAAGAAGATAAGATCGAGTATTGTAACCAACTGGAAGTAAATCCAAACAAACCCATCCTGGATCTCGCCCCTTATCCCAAGAAGCAATCCGAGGATAACTCACACAGTTGTATTAAAGGTGAATCAAGTTATTGTGTCATCAACCTATTACTAGTCAAGTTATTAATCATTGGGTGTAACATGTTTGATCATTATGTTTAAGTTGTCCTGAGTACTTGTTAGCCAGTACTTTCACCAAGTAATCCATAACCGCGGAAAACACGGCTTCTCGAGAAGATTATCCCTGCAGGGTTGCACCAATTTAGCCGTACACGCAAGAATAACCCGCCAGATGGGGAGCTAACCCACCAAGCGAGGTACTCTACACAACTCAACTCTTCTTCGCATCAAGCCCAAAGCACCTTGGGCGCACGGCTAATCGAGCCCAGAAGAAAATGGACCCTCATAGCACTCTAAGAACGTGTCCCCCTATATGCCGACTACGAAAGTTCCACCCGGGTACCAAGGGCTCGCAAGATCATGCATGCAGCAAATGGAAAACCCGAACTAAATGAGGCGATTTGGACGAGATGCGAATCGAGTCAAATTGAGGGGGCGCCCATACTCGCTTCCCACATGCGGGTAGTGCGCTCATCATGGATCAGTAGACAAGACCCTTTTCCTATTAGGGTCGACACTAGCAGGCCTCAAAACCACAAAGGGCCTCCTGCCGGTGCCTTATCATCAAATTTATTATTAATAGGAACATTAGCATGATTGATTGATTAAACATCGAGCCCCAGAACGTAATAGAAATAGTAACAGAAAGTAACGGGTAACAGACTCGAGCAAAACAACCCTAAGAATGCTATTAAGACACGGGCAACAAGCAATGGTTATAGGTATGGAGGTGAGGCAATATCAAGGTTAAGGGATTCATGTGATGGGTTCGTAACAGAAACAACTACTACTAAGGATAGCAGAAAAGAATCAACGGAAAGAATCGGTAACAAGTGATGAAAGGCAGCCATTTGGCAGCAAGTGAGTATACTTGCCTGAGATCCCGCAAGGTAGCAGAACTTGTCGTTGCTCACACCATCTCAACGTCCTATCCGCGAAGAAGCAACGAACTAAAAGAAACACCGGATGCAACAATTACTACTACGGCAAAAGATCCAGCATGATCAAGGTATGGATGCATGACAATTTAATTGATGCATTGAAATAAACTAGTTGACAAGATAAACAGATTTAAATGGACCCATATGCAATTTGAGTTGCATATGAAAAGCCCATGAATTATGGTTGAAACAATTGTTTTCCAACTAATCATCAGGTGAAAGTGGTTTAGTATGATGCATGGATGAGGAAAACAACAAAATAACAACAATAGAACCGTTTGAAATAAGGTTTAACAATTTTAGAAAATTATTTATTAAGTTAGAAAATTTTGGTTCCTTAAAGGTGTCACACAAACAATTGTTGTTTTCAGCAAGTTAAATTGTTCAAAACAGATAACAAAGTTCATATTTGATTAGAACACAAAATTTTGGGTGGATTACATGTTTCAAATAATGAAATTGGAATTAGGATAATTTAATTATGAATTAAACAATATTAAACAAGTTTTAAATGGATTTGAAACAAGTTTGAATATTATTTGAATTTTATTTGTTCAAAACATAAATTCAAATTCACATTTGAAAAGTTCACACTTTGAGGGTTTGAAAACATATTTTACATGTTCAAAATTATTTTATTTGGAGCAAGTTATGATTTTATCAAATTTAATTGAATTAAACAAGGATTAAATTATTTAGGCAATTTAAATTATTCAAACAATGAAACAAATTTTATATTTGAATAGAATATTCAAAATGGTATGAAAAACATATTTTATTTGCCTTATTTGGAATTAGTATGAATTATTTGTGAATTATTGCAAATTACATTTGAATTATTCAAATTTGAATTTTAATTGTATTTTGAAATTTCAACACAGGGAACAAATGTTTCCAAAAGATAGACAATTGAATTTAGATCAGAGTGCATATTTTATTTGCAGTTTTTAGTGTTATAAAATAAAAGATATGATGGTTTTGAAACCAGGGGCCTATCTGTGATTATGTGGACCTAGTTTGAAAACAGAAAGTTTAAAAACCGTTTTTACACCCACTGGGAACGTACCCACAGGCTGCCAGGGGGGCCCGTCGGCTCGCTGTGCCCGCGTGGCACACGAGGGGCTTACAGGTGGGCCTGCTCCTGAGCGCGCAAGGAATTGCAAAAAATGGGGGGGGGGGGAAATCGCGCCCGCGGGATTCGACCCCGGGACCTAGCTCACGCGCCGAAGGAACTGAACCACTACGCCTCTGCGTCGGTTGTGTTGGTTCAGGTAACTGTCGAAGGAAGAGGTGTAGTTCTAGGTGTTAACTCAATGTTGGATTCAGAAGACTGAATCTCGTCAGGTTACAGAGAGGAGCAACGCAACCACGGCCGCTGCGTTATTGTTCTTCACGTGCGCGGACCAAGGGGGGGGGGGGAAGAAGATCAGGTGTAGCTGGGTGTTGCACGGTGACGAGTGTGAGCTTGTGGGACTCGGTACGGTGCGGGCCGGCGTTGTGCACGCGATACCGAAGAAAAGGTTCAGGCACGAGCTCGTACTGTCCCAACCATGGTGACACGGACAGCAATCGAGGGGTACGGTGAGGGAACGATCGTAGGAAGGGGAAAAACGGAACCGGGAGCTCACCCTGGTGGTGTTGGAGTAGACGTTCATGCTCGAGGGAGGATAGAGGCGAGGAATTCCGGCGAGGAAGGTTGGCCGTCGGCGGGGTACACGGCCATACTGGTCGCTGTGGTCGATCCCGGCTGCCTCCTCCTGCGTGGACGAAGGAGTCCTCTCCGCGGGGCTCCTGGAGGCATCTGGTTAGTGCGAGGTGGGACATGGCGGTGGGCTGACGGGAGGCGGCGTTTGTGGTTCAGAGTCAGGGGCAGAGAGGAGGTGGACGAGAGGGTAGCGGTGGCGGCGATGGGAGATGGAGGGGGTCTAGGCTAGGCTAGGGCAGAGGGAAGGCGTGGTTTTATTGGGAGCGAGAGGTGGTACGGCGGGCAATCGGAGTGGGGTGGGGAGGATCGAGCGGTGGCGAGCAACGGACAGCGACAGCGGTCTCTTCCGTACGAGGAAGAAGACCACGGGAAGGGGATGGGCCAGAAGTCATGGGCCGAGGTGGAGAAAAGGAAGGGAAAGGGGTGGGCTGCCCCTCTCCTATTGTTATTTTTTGTTTGTCTGTTTTTTTTTTGTAGCAAGAGAAAATGGAAGGAGAATGTTAGGGTTTTAGATTTTAAAATTTTTGAGAAAATCATGGGGACTTGTCAGCTCAAAACCTAACAGTTGATAAGTTAGTTTTTTTTGAAATTTCAAATTGTTACCTGCTGTTTAAAAAATAAACCAAATTTGGGGGGGGGGGGTTTAATATTACCTGATCATTAATAAAACCCAACTTTTAAATAGGGTAACCCCTATGGTTAATTTGATTAAAAATTAGTTGATTGGCTTGTTAAAGTTTATAAATTCAAAAGTGGCTATGTTTGAGGCATTTGATTTGAAAATGAAGGTGATCTAATTAATTGATTGAAATAGTTGTTTGATTAAACCCAACAAGTTAATGAGTGATTTGATTTAAATTTTTGAGTTAGCCATTAGGGTTTTAACAAGAGGGAAAAAAATATTAACAGTCAATTTGATTAAAACAATTTTCAAACTATTGAGGAACAAATGAGTGGTTTAGTTTGCAAGTTTGAAATTGGAAATTTTGAGCAAGGGTGAAAGTTTAAATTGTTTTTTTTTTTTTGAAATTTTCAGTTGTGATGCAAACATGGTGCAATGCAATGTGATGCATATGATGCAAGCAAAACAAACAGGTAACACCCCAGGTGTTACAACCTGGTTGGCAAACCCGGTGCTGGTCCCCAAGAAGAACACGGACATCCTTCGGGTGTGCATCGACTACACATCGCTGAATAAGCACTGCCCCAAGGACAACTTTCCTCTACCACGAATCGACCAGATCGTGGACTCTACGGCAGGCTGCCAACGCCTCTCCTTCCTGGACGCCTATTCGGGATACAATCAGATCCGAATGAAAAAGGAAGACGAAGAGAAGACGGCATTCATCACACCCCACGGTGTCTACTGCTACACGACAATGCCCTTCGGGCTGAAGAACGCAGGCGCAACATATCAGCGCTGCATGCAAAGATGCCTCGCCAATCTAATTGGCAAAAACGTACAAGTGTACGTCGACGACATCGTCATCAAAACTCGAGTAGAGGACACACTCCTCGAGGACATCAGAGAAACGTTCGACGCCCTTAATGCATATCGGATCAAGCTCAATCCGACCAAATGCGTTTTCGGCGTCCCTGCAGGAAAACTCCTCGGGTACCTGGTATCCGCCAGAGGCATTTAAGCCAACCCGGAAAAAATACAAGCCATCCTGACTATGAAGGAGCCAACCAATCTACGCGGAGTCCAGCAGCTCGCAGGACGACTAGCCGCCCTAAGCAGGTTCATCGCACGATTTGGAGAGCAAGCGTTACCCTTCTATAAGTTACTAAAGAAGACGGACAAATTCGAGTGGACACCCGAAGCTAAAGAAGCGTTCGCAGACCTGAAGCGATCGTTGCAAAGCAGGCGCGTCCTTGCAACACCGCAAGAAAAGGAGCCGCTTCTACTATACCTAGCCGCTACAAACCAGGTCATCAGCACAGCAATCATGGTCGAACGACCTGAAGACGGCAAAGCGTACGGAGTCCAACGACCAATATATTACATCAGCGAAGTGCTCTCTCCATGCAAGCAACGATACCCTCATTATCAGAAGCTGGCGTATGGAGTTGTTCTCACAGCCCGAAAGCTCAAACATTATTTCCAGGAACATACCATTACAGTGGTTAATGATGCGTCACTCGGGACAATCATGAACAACCCTATGGCATCCGGAAGAATAGCAAAATGGAGCATCGAGTTGGGCGCCTGGGACATCACCTATACAGAACGAAAAGCAGTCAAATCTCAAGTACTCGTGGAATTCCTCAGCGAATGGACAGAGCTACAAACGCCCGGACCACCCGAGTACACGAGCAATTGGATAATGTACTTCGATGGATCCAAGAGAAACGAAGGAGCAGGAGCTGGAATCGTTCTTATTTCACCTCGGGGAGACAAGCTGCAATACGTCCTGTGACTGGACTTTCCACCAGACGATCCAGCCTCGAACAACGACGCAGAATATGAAGCCCTGTTGCACGGGATGAAGATGGCAATCGCTTGTGGAGCTACCCGATTAATGATCTACGGTGATTCCAATCTCATAGTGCAGCAGATGATGAAAGAATGCGACGCCATTGCTGAAAACATGGTCGCATATCGTGACATGTACAACCTACTCGAAGGAAGCTTTAAAGGCTGCGAGCTGAAGCACATTGCAAGATCTAGCAACGAAGAAGCAGATAGACTGGCAAACATGGGTTCCACCAATACACCTATACCGCCAGGAATATACTTCGAACGGATGATCAAGCGATCGGTAAAGGTGAAGAAAGCTGCAGCAGCGCCAGAAACAGAGGTCAGCCCGCAGGTCGCGCTTATCGAGCTTATTCACAATATATCACGACAGGTTTTCATGGTCGAACCAGTCTGGACGCAGAAATATCTCGACTACCTGCTCAACAGACAGCTCCCGGCCGACCCACGTGAGGCTCGACAGATAATCAGGCGTAGCAAGTCCTTTCGAGTAGTCAATGGAGAATTATACAAGCAAAGTATCTCGGGAATACTTCAGCGTTGCATCGCACCCGAAGACGGCAAGGAAATGCTCCAGGACATACACCAAGGAGACTGCGGACATCATGCTAGCTGGAAAACAATAATGGGAAAAGCTTTCCGAGCAGGATTTTACTGGTTAACAGCAGCCAACGATGCAAAAAGCCTGGTCGAACGATGCAACGCCTGCCAGCGATTCGCACCAAGGCCACACGCCCCCGCTACGGAATTACACATGATACCAATAGCTTGGCCCTTTGCACAATGGGGGCTAGATATGGTTGGGCCACTACGCAAGTCCACGCCAGGTGGATACACACACTTGCTGGTCGCAGTCGACAAGTTCACCAAATGGATCGAGGCTATGCCAGTAACCTCAGCAAGCGCCCAATGCGCCGTCAAGTTTCTCGACTCCATTGTATGTAGATTTGGTGTGCCACACGACATCATTACAGATCACGGTACAAATTTCACAGCAAAGGAGACACAACAATTCTGCGAGGAAAAAGGCATCAATTTCAAATTCGCCTCAGTCGCTCACCCGCAAACGAACGGACAAGTCGAAAGATCCAACGGCTTAGTTTCGGCAGGCATCAAGAAGCGACTACTCGATCGTCTACACCCCGCCGCAGGACATTGGGCGGAAGAGCTACCCTCCGTACTCTGGAGCCTGCGCACAACTCCTAATCGATCAACGAAGTACACGCCATTCTTCATGGTATACGGGGCAGAAGCAGTCCTTCCCGAGGACGTTCGATTCAGCGCCCCACGAGTTGTAGCCTACAGCGAAGAAACTTCCAACAAGGCGCTCGCAGAAGATATGGACGCACTCGACGAAATGCGAGACATCGCACTCGCAAGATCCGCAGTATATCAGCAATCCTTGCGCAACTATCACAGTCGCCGCATACGCCACAGAGCATTCGCGGTTGGGGATCTGGTGCTGCGGCTCAAACAGAAGGAAGGACACAAGCTCGAGCCACCTTGGGAAGGACCCTTCATCATACACGAAGTCATCCTAGGCGGAGCCTACAGGCTAAAGAATCCGGCAATCGGAGGGGTTTACTCCAATCCGTGGAACATTGCACACCTCCGCAAATTTTATCCTTAGGTTTACTTGTTATCACAACAAAAATAAGGCTATACTAGCCAGTCCTGTAGTTCGAATACATGGCTTCTCAGTCATTGCAATAAAGACGTGATTCCTTCATCATATTCACTCGAAGCTTCTCGTTCTTTACATGCTACAAGTTACAGATTACAGGATATTTACATCCGAAAATCAGTCAAAGCGCTGAGCATTCTCAGTCGCCAAAACTCTATCTACCTCTTCAGAGGTCATTCGGATAATCTTCTCCGCCGCAGGACGTACAACATCATAGTACGGCGAGATATCCTCGATTGCATAATCTGGGCGCCGAGCAACTGAGTTAACATCTATCTCAGGATGCCATATGCGGACAAAAGAGAGAGCTACAACCGCGCCGCACGTCATCTGATTGCGCACACACGCGCGAACTTCTCCTTCATGTCCAAACAAACTGAGAAGATAACCCCAGTCTTCGGGACCTTTTTCAAGTGGGTAAAATGCAGCGTTCATCGCAACCAAGACCTCATGAAAAGAACTCACGAGAATTCTCGCCTGGCGGACTCGAAATTTCAAGGTGGCCATCACAAAACCCCGACTGCGATCAGACCAAAAATTGTTTGCATGAGGTTTGGAGCTACTAGCCCCTTGAAGGATGTGATTCTCTACCCACTGCTTTTCTTCCCTGTCATCCGGATTAACGACTGAAGAACAAAAACACACTCAGTCAGATAAGGAAACAAGGAAGAAAAAGACACGGGGGCTGCACTACTTACAAAGCAAGTCCCTTGCGACTACAGCCAACTCATCCATCAGAAATTGTTCGCATTCAGCTGCCAATTTCTGCTTGGACTTCGCCACATCGGCTATCCCGCGCATAGCTTTTAGCTTGCGCTCACCCTCCTGGACCTTATCACGAAGGCCCGCAAAAGTGCCAACAGCGGCAACAAGTGGATTTACTGGAGTACCACATCCACCCGACGTTTCCGCGGCAAACCCAGTAGCCTGGAAGCATAAAACGAAAGAAGTAAGATGCCCTACTCGAGTCAGTTCTAGTCGCATATCTGACAAACGCTCGGGGGCTACTCCCATCGGGAGACAACGCACAAAGGGAATGAATTGCAAGACGAATTCTTCGATTAAAGACAACAAAGGTACGGGAATACATCCCAAGGTTCATTACATTCAAGGAGAAAAAAGAAAAACTATGAAGCTACATTGGTGCTCCCGCTGGCAGCAGTCGCCCCTCCCCGCAGCCGAGCAAAAATCTCAGACAGCTTCCGAGCAAGAATAGCGGCTTGCTCGCCAAAACGAGAGAGCCGTACCTTTTTGCCCGTGGAGGGGTCGACTAGAAGAGATGTGTACGCCTCCTCCAAACCTTCGACTCCATGCGCCAGAGCAAATTGTATCGCGGTCTTCGCACCAGACTCCGCCTGTGCGACCGCGAAGGCATCCAGAAGTTTGCCTTCTGAGAAGACCTTCAACAGATCATCTAGCGCGGGTGCAGGAGTGGCGTTGGCGAGGAGGCGACCGTGCAGTTTCCCCAGCACTTGAGTAGCATCATTGATCATGGAGAGAACTCCATCAGCGTGCCTTTTAAGCTGGGCAAGTGTGTCGGTTACCACATCCACCCGCTGGAGTCCAGGGATCTCTAGAGGAACATCCAGAAGACCTGCAAAGGAAGGAAAAAAATACTTAGCAAAGTACAGCGAAATGAGGAATCAAAGTCGCAAAAGCCCAACACACTTACCCGCGAAGCGCTCAGCAAGGGGACGGAGGAACCCGACAATGTCGTTGTAGGCCTTACTGCCAGCTTTCTCTAACTCCTTCAAGGACTTCCGCGCATCTGCAAGCTGTCGACCAAAATCTTCTGATTGCATGCGGGAAGCCTCTAGCTCTTGTCGAATGGCCGTCAGGTCAGCCCCCCGAGCAGTTAGCTGCTCAGAGAGTTTGACCTTTTCGGATTCTGCAAACTCAAGTCGAGCTGCAAAGAGATGCTTGTCAAAACTCAAGAAGGAACGGAGTGCGGAAGACAGGGAGATGATAAAGCTTACCCTTGAGAAGAACGTTTTCAGTCTGAAGTCGGCTACGGTCCGCTCGAAGCGACTCGCAATCCGACTCGGCGAGAACGACGCGGCGACCAATCGCCGCAAGAGAATCAATAAGAGACTGCAAAAGTACGAAGACAAAAGAGTTAAAAGGATTAAATTAGAGTCTGTACCCGATTATTTACAATCGACTACAGCCTCGGGGGCTACTCCCATCGGGAGCACTGCCGTGCACCCGATAAAAATGAAATCATGAAGAAGAATTAAACTAGACTTTGAGCCTGTGGCCGATCGCATACGATCGACTACAGCCTCGGGGGCTACTCCCATCGGGAGCACTGTCGTGCACCCGATAATTTTTTTTTTTGAAGACGGAAGATGAAGTTTACCTGGCCGGAGGCACGAGAGAGCGGATCCGCGGAGCTATCCGTCACTTCCTTAGAAGCAGAAGTCCTGGCGGCAAAGCTGGGAGCTTCACGTACCACCGTCGCGGCTTCGGGGGCTGCTCTGGGGGAATTTTGGACGGTGCCCGCGGTGGGAGTTTCACCCGCATCCTTGGCCTTATTCCTCTTTTCGGGAGGAACGGCAGCGGCGTACCTGCGAGGACTGATCGTCTGCAGACTGCACCGAAAGATAGAAACAATCGATATTGAAGCACGGAAAATGTTCGACCAAGATTAAGGAAGAAGCACTTACTCGTCATCCTCGTCGTCATCCAGCAAGTCCGCGTTCCAAGCGGGCGTCATCACTGGGAACGAAGGCGAAGGAGCAAGGGAGCGAAGTGGAGTCACATGGACAGGAGCTTGATTGGGCGATGCTTCCAAGGATTTATCTTCGAAGTAGCTTCGTCCTCATCTACCCGACGACATTTCGTCGGAGCGCCATTCGAGTCTTCAACGTCATCCGAAGAATCGTGTTCTGAACTCGAAGAGGCGTTGGCGACGCTGGTGTCAATCGCGCCGTCTTGATGACTCGACACTTGCTCTGAGGCAGCTTCCCCCGCAGTTGGCGGGTAGCAGTCCGCCATAGCTAGGCTCTGCAAAGGCAAGAAGAAGACGAGAAAAACCTTATCGACTAGGACTCAGAACAAAAAAAGGGAACAACTCAAAGACGAAAAAGAAGAAACTAACCTCGGCTGGGGGAGGGTTTGAAGCGGCGAAGGCTTCAACAGAGCAATCGGGGAATTTCTCCCCCACTTCAGTCGGGTGATACCCGCGATTTTCTTCTCGAATTCTACGTTCGAAAGTTCCTCGCGGCTTACTCGACTGGGGTCCTCTGAGCCTTGATACTCCCACATAGCGGAGGGCCTTTGTTGAAGTGGTTGGATCCTGCGCTTCAAAAAGATGCTCGCCAGATGCATCCCGTTGAGCACAACTCCCGCGGTCTGGTCCCGGAGAGCAGCTACTCTTGCGAGTAAAGGCGCAACGGTCTGAGTCTCTTCGGCTGACATCTTGTGCCCCCAGGACTTCCGCCTTGTCAGAACAGCGAACGGGTGGAACTCTACAATCCCACCCGAGCTGTTGTCGATGACGTAGAACCACCTTTTCCGCCAGCTTTGAGCGGAGTCGACGAAATGCATGTTGAAGTAGCTGCCTTCTTGTCGAGCTTGGATCCCGAAGCCGCCCGTACGAAGCGGTTCGCCGAGCTCGGACTCCACCCGCGATCTCTCGCGGAAGATCCGGACTTTGAAGAGCGCCTTCCACAGCGCCCAGTGCGGGCGAATGCCGAGATAGCATTCGCAGAACACGATGAAGCACGAAATGTGCTGCACCGCGTTCGGGGGGAGATCGTGAAGCTGTATGCCATAGACACACAACAACCCGAGGAAGAAGGGATGAAGGGGAAAAGAAAGGCCTCGAGTCACGTGGTCCACAAAGACCACGCGCTCGTTCGATTGAGGATTGGGTACCTCTTCCTTTTTTCCGAGACGGACTCGCTTCTCCGTCTCCGCCGGCAGCAACCCCTCCCGCTGCATCTCCTTGATGCTTTTCGCGGTGGTGTTGGGGGAGCGCCAGTCGCCGGCGCGGGGCGCGGGTTGCGCGGAAGGTTCACCGGATGCAGAGCCGGCAGCACCGCGTCTTTTTCCGCCAGCCATTGCTTGCAGCACGAGCTCGAGCGCGAGGAAGACGAAGATGGGCGCGAGGAAGAAGATGAAGACAGAGAGCTGGGAAAGTTTTACCGCAGCGCTAACACCCGTATTTATACACGGAGCGAGGCGATCTCAGCCGTACGATGCGCTACGTGGCGCCTATCACGGCCGCCATGCGTGAAGATGAAACGAAGCGGCGGCCAGCGCTGTTTCGTGCCACGATCTTAACAGAAGATCGTGCGCATTTACTGCGCGTCTCGTGTAAAAACCGGGAACGACGTCTCGTTTCCCGGTCAAAAAGCTGACAAGGTGGGCCACCATCTGCTGACACTCCGTCACGTCCCATCGGGAGAAGAGGAGTGCGCCATGACGTCATGGCATTCGTCATTCAAAACCAAAATCTTTTCGAGTGGAAGTTCAAACGCGAAATTATCTTCGTATGAATATCAATTCCTTCGGATAAAAGCAACTTTTCCATGAACAGTTCATAAAGCAAGACCTCTTCGAACAAGAGAAAAATACCCTATGCACGAAAACTCTTTCGTATGGGCACAGCATCCCGAACATGAAAACTCTTTCATATGGGCTTAGTTTTTCTTCTAGCACGAAATTTCTTTCGTATGGAGCTCAAACAAATCAATCGGGTAGGAAAAACCTACCTCTCCTACACATGATAATTTTACATCATAAGAACCTGGATTGTTCAGCCGACTAGGCACATCCGGATGCCGTATTCTTCGAATATGAAGGTAAGACCCGAAAAGATCTCTCTTTTGGGCCTGGAATCGCACTCAAAAGCTGCGTCCTCCGGTATAATTCCGTGTCAACAACACGAAGAAAAATCCTAGCGGACGCGCCGGGTACCCCCATAGGTTAAGTTCGATTCGATAAGTCCACAACGGCCCAGTCGCAACAATCACCTTATCGGGTTCGAGTCGGAGGTCTCGAATCTGAGTAGGCCAGGAATGTTTTTGCCCTAGTCGCAATTAATTGGCCCTGATCTCTCGGGAGAGCCAAGCTACTGTGCCACATCCTTCTGCGAAAAAAGCCGTAGAAACATGCACTTATATTGCTCGATACTCGAGCGTGATGACCCATGATATAGGGAACACACCCTTTGGAAAACAATGACTGTCAGGGCAATCCTCCATAAAAATAAGGAGAGTTTGACCGTCTACTCGACTGGAAAAGCCCCAGTCAAGCACACGCTCGGGGGCTACTGACGAAGATATGGATCCTGGACCCTGCGGGTAAGGACACCCCCCCTCTCGGGCCCAAGGTCAAGGCCCAAAAGGAAGCGCCCTTGGAGTACTCTAGAAGGCCCATGTGAAGCCCACCCGCATCAGCTTGCGGGTTAAGTTAGGAAATTTGTAACCGACCCAGCTAGGGTTTCAGTCCTCTCCGGGTAGAACTCGAGACCTGGCCATCTATATAAGGCCAGGAGAGCTCCCAAGGAGAGGACCAAGTAATACCGCACGACCAAAAAGCCTCGGAACTCGAGATCTACTCTCGATTCGAGCAACCTGTAACCGATCTAATCATCCAATACAGATCAACAGAAGGCAGGAGTAAGGGTTTTACCTCTTCGAGGGCCCCGAACCTGGGTAAATCTCGCCCCCTGTCAAGCCGACGATTTCACCAGCGCTCATGACTTCTCCTAGTCGAAACCCGATAGGGTCACCTGAGGGATTTGTGGAGTCAGAGATTCGACACTGCCCGGCACTGGAGGAGGGAGCGGAGGCGGCAGCCAATATGGCCGGAGCAGCACGCCGCCTTGTACTCCATCGAGACCGCGCAGAATGAGGGGGCGTACCGCCAGGTCCTCGGCGGCCTCGAGCAGGCGGCGGCGGCGGCGGAGGCTGCCGCCGTTCGGGCGTCTCTGGAGACGCACCAGAGGGAAGAGGCGGAGCGTGAGGTGCGCCGGCAGCTGGCCGAAAACGCTGCATCGGCCGAGCAGCAGGCCATTATCGCGCAGTACGAGGCCGACCTGCGGCAGGTGGCGCTGCGGAGCGAGCGGCGCAACCGCCAGCCCTCCGAGCAGGCGCAGCTGCACCGGCTGCGGGTGCAAGGCCGGGCGGAGCGACACCGGCTCGCCGCGGCGAAGGATGATGGCGAAACTGGTCCCTCCAACCGGCTCGCCATGGTGGCGAAGGGGGACCGCGAGGAGGACGACGATGAAGACGACGACGCCTAGGATAGTCGTCGCACAGTTTTAGTTTACTTCTCGATGTTTTAGTTTAAGTTCGCGTCGAAATTGTACGAACTTTGCCTAAATTTAATAAAATGCGTCTAGTTTCAAATCTTATTTTTTTGGACCGAATCTTGGTCTCGGGGAGGGACTGGGAAGGCCCCAAAACAGCGACTGGAGATGGCCTTATACACACTAGTGGAAACAACCCCTTTCGTCCAGGGGGGCAGGGGGCATCTGTCCCGGTTGCACCAAAAACCGGGACAAGTGCCATGCATTGGTCCCGGTTCGTGTGCCCGAGGCAGCAGAAACCACCTGGGGGCATCTGTCCCGGTTCGTGGGGAGCCAATGGTCCCGGTTCGTGGCACGACCCGGGGCGAATCCCTAGCCACAGGCCACGTGGCGCGCGCATGGGCATTGGTCTCCGGGACCAATGTCCCTTCCCCTACAAATGCGGCCACAGCCCCGTCCCTTTTTTTTAAGCATGGGTGGTATTGTCAGTCCGCGTGGCGCATGGGTGGTATTGTCTGTCCGCGTGGCGCGGGAGTTGTAATGCGTGGCCATGAATGCGCGTTATAAACTGCCGCACCTCCACTCCACGCACCGTCGTGCCACCACCATGCCTCCGAGGAGGAACAACACTACCGGTTTCCGCGGAGTTCGATCGCGGCAGAACGGAATGTTCACCGCGACTATCCGCTTCGGGGACGACCGCATCCCCCTCGGCTCCTTTGCGACGGCCTCGGAGGCCGCCCGCGCTTGGGACGCGGCGGCCTGGCGCCTCGGCCGCCCGCGGTCGTTGATGAATTTTAGCGACTGCCACACCCTCTGGGAAGCGGAGGCCAGGGCGCCGACGCCGCAGATCGTCACTGCCGCCGACCACCGCCACCTCAGGCACCGCGCGTTTCAGGGCCTAGTCGACGCCAGGGACGACCGCGTGGTCCGCGAGTACTACCGGAACAATCCGGGTGAGGAGAGCGCCGACGAGGAGCTATGGCAGACCCGCGCGGCTGAGCGGGCGGAGCGGCGCCTCGAACGCCACCTCGAGTTAGATGCCGCTCGGGAGGCGAGGACGAAGGCGCTGCAAGCGCTCCGTCGGGCCGACCACGCCGGCGAAGTCTGGGCCTCCGACGATCCGAGGTGGGGGCCTATCTCGGAAATACCATCATGCACCTCCTCCGACGACGAGGAGGTCACCGACGACGACGAGGACGAAGAGTAGCGCGCTAGCGCGTCTGTTTTCTGTTGGCTGTTTAATAAAATAATTTGTTGTATTCTGGCAAACAGTGGCCCTCTAGCTCGTCTGTTTTCTGTTTTCCGTGTGGTTTTTCCTGATTTGTTGGATTCAGATCTAATGGCATTTCGATAGACGTTAAAAAGAGGGGGACATGTATTTCAATAGATAAACAAGGCACGGTACACATAATGGCAAGATTGGATCTAAATCTAAACGGAGAGCATAGATCTAAATAAACAAAGCAGTACATAATGGCAAAAGTGCATCGATCTACTAGTCATACTCCTGCCTAGGCCTATAGTACATGTACTCGTAGTCGTCGTAGTCGCCGCCGCCGTCGTCGTCACTATCGTCTGACGGTGCTCTGCACTCCCTCGGAGGATCACGACTCCAGGACTGGGCCTGAGGGTAGCGCAGGCGGGGGATATCGCCGGCCCTGATGTAGTCCATGACGCTCTGTAGAGTCCGGCCGGACCACCATAGCCGACGACCGGCCTCGTGAAAGTTCCCAGGAGGCAGACCGTCCTCCTCATACCTGGCGAGCGCCCTCTCACGCCGATTGATGAAGAAGGCATCCCAAGTATGCTGGTTATCGGGATGCCAACTGGGATTCCTCCGCTGCTCCGGCGTGAGCTCGTGGTAGTAGTGGTTCGTGATGGCCGCCCGACGCGCCACACCTTGAGGAAGAGGAGGGACCGGCACTCCTCCGGCGCTCAGCATCCAACCGGCGGGAACGTTGTAGCCGCACGGGCAGGGGTAGTTCGAGGCGGAAAGTGCCTCCGCCTGGATGAATGTTAGAGTGGGTACGGTAGAAGCCATGAGAGAGTGGTGAGTTTGTATGTGTTTATGCCAATGGTGTGGCAATGCATACATATATATAGCGAGAAGAAAACATCGATCCCTTTAGTCCCGGTTGGGGACACCAACCGGGACTAAATGGGTTAGGGTTTCATTGGGAAACGGATCATCCCTTTAGTCCCGGTTGGGGAAACCAACCGGGACTAAATGGGAATTAGGGTTTCGTTTGGACCAATCAGATAGAATCACACGGATCGTGTGTTTCTTTCAAGCGATCGTGAGTCGTTGGATCCGGGTGTGTTTTTTTCGAGCTGTTGTGAGCCGTTCGATCAGGGCTACGGTGTGTTTCTTTCGAGCTGCTGTGAGCCGTTGGATGAGGTGTTTCTTAACCGTTGGATCAAAACCCTAGCTCAACACTTTTTGAGCCAGAGGACCCTATATATAGCCCAGCTTCATACACCCCGGTCAGTTCATCTCTCAAATACAAAACATCCGGATTCGCCATCATACGTCCAACCGTGCATTTGGTATGCATATATGCACCCAGTAGCCACGGTTGGGCTGTGTGATGGCGATACCGTTTGTTTTGTTCTACACCCACTTTATTATTCATCTGCTAGATAAAACAACTTCCATATTTGCCAATAACCACTTTTTTTTTGGAGTAGACTTCTATATATACATTCAGATTTTCGTTTGATCGGACTGGTTCTCCGTCAGGTAGTGAGAAGTAATGAAGCTCGATCTTTTTCCATTGCCCAGCGCCATATTTCTCAACACCCTTGGCTAGCTTAATCACTTCGTCCTATGTCCAGTGCTTGTCATCTTTCCTATATTGACCTCCCTGCCGAAGGCACATTCTGTAAGTATCGCCATGGCTTGGGCTCTTCCATGAAGTGGTAATTTTAGACCTGTAGAATACAAATGAAGTATCGGTTGATATTATGTTTCTGATGACGATTGTGCAGATGGTTGGATGGTTTATAGGAGTTTCGTGCATTACAGATCCTAATACACCGGTTTGTAAATGCATGGTGGCTACCAGCATAAGGGAGATAGTTGATCAAGGAAGAAAAATGGTAATAGTTTTATATTTCTTATTATTACCTGGCTAGGAAGAGGAATAGTAGATGGAGGCCAATCAAGAGGATCAGCCAGTATGTTTGCCCAAATCTGAGCTTCATCCGCTGGCTTCATTGTATGCTTGGCTCAGTGAGGAGCTACCACCTGTTCAATGAATGTGCAAAACTAAGTGCAGGGCTAAAATAAGTGTTCCGTATTCATTCGACAATACACACGACAGTACATGGTAAATCTTAAATATATGTGCAGAACAGAATGCTTACCGCATCCCCCTCGGTATTCGTTTGTTTTCTCTTTTTAATAAAAGAATTTGTATTCCGGCGACACTGCTTTTAATGTAATTATTACTAATTTTAAAACAATATAAGATATTTATATTTAAATTAAGTGTAAATAGTGAAATAGTTAATAGTTAGAACAGTTAGAATAATTATTTAGGAAAACAGAAAACGGATTTGAATTATTTACGCAATTTCAAACAATTTTAATGTTGTAATTTTTTCGTAATTTGAAAGTATGTAGAAGTTATTCACTTACATATTTAAGATATTCAAAATTTGGCGCTAAAACAATTGGCGCGCCGGCCAGCTGGTTCTGGCGCGGGCGACCAGCCGGGCCCTTCCGTCCCGGTTGGTGCCACCAACCGGGACGGAAGGGTCTTTCGTCCCGGTTGTTGCCACCAACCGGGACGAAAGGGTCATAGGATATAAACACGTCCCCGGTCCTTTCAGTTCCAGACCGCGCGCAGGGACCAAATCGACGCCGCCAGGCTGCCCAATTTTTCCGTCCCCCCGCGCCGCCCCCTCGCCCCGTCGGCATCCTCCTCTGTGGCGCCGCTCCCGACTCCGTCGAGCGCATCCACCCCCCTAGCGCCCTCTCCCGTTCGCCTCGGCCGCGCGCCGCCCCTCTAGGTCCCGTCGCTGCCCCGCGCCGCTGCCCCGCGCCGCCCCTCGATCCCGTCGCTGCCCCGCGCCGCCCCTCGATCCCGTCGCTGCCCCGCGCCGCCCCTCGATCCCGTCGCTGCCCCGCGCCATCCTCCACCGCCCCCCCCGCGCCGCCGCTGCCCCGCGCCGCCGCTGCCCCGCGCCGCCGGCCCGCCGCTGCCCCAAGAGGAGGTAAAAGGCCTGCCTCCATCTCGCCCTAATCTGGGGCCTTTTTTGTTTTTCTTCCTTTTTTTTTACTTAATTACTGTTTTTTATTATTGTTAGAATTATTAGTTTACAAATGTTAGAAATTTTAGTTTATGAATGTTAGAAATTTTAGATTAGACTTATTTACTTTAAATTTGTTTAGAATTGATATAAAAAATTTAAGAATGTTAGAGCATGTCTAACAGACCCCTATATATATGGCCCAAAACCCGTATAATAACCGCTGATATACGGGTTTGGGCTATACCCGGCCATCTAGCAGACCCCGTAAATGGACCACCCCGAACGATTTTTTACAAGTTTGGGTAGGGGGCGGCCCGTCGACCCCTACATGTGCGGGTCGGGAGGGGATATAGAGGGCCAACCCTCTAGCTCGTGCGAGCTAGGGCGCGCTGAAGATCTTTTGAGAGTATGGACAGAGTTTACTTTGTCTAGAAATAACAACAGCAATTAAAATTCAGATATGAAGAGGCATCCCTGATGCCCCTGTTAGAAGAGAGCAAATCAACACTAAAATGAAGAAAACAGATATTGCTGTTGTATGAATGTGTTGAAGAAGCAAAGACAGGACCAAAGGTTACCAAATTTGCTGGTAACCTTTGGTCCCGTCTTTGCTTCTTCAACACATTCATACAGCAGCAATATCTGTTTTCTTCGTTTTAGTGTTGCTTTGCTCTCCTCTAACACGGGCATTAGTCTGGTGAGTTACTAAAAAATCTTCTTTTTTGGGGTTTCCTCAAGTTTGTCCGAGTATTTTCACTGCCTCATTCTCTTTTGTTTTTCGCCTGTTCCTGCCTGCTATACAGGTCATACCAGAGTGGTTTCCGAACTATTTTGGAGGAAAGATACCAGGAACTGTCAAATTACAAGCCCCTAATGGTATTGCATTTGATGTTGGAGAGTTATGGAGAACATGAACAGAATAATCCTCAAGTATGGGTTCCGCCCACCCATACTTGAGGATTGTTCTGTTCATGTTCTCCATAACTCCAACATCAAATGCAATACCATTAGGGGCTTGTAATTTGACAGTTCCTGGTATCTTTCCTCCAAAATAGTTCAGAAACCACTCTGGTATGACCTGTAGCACGCAGGAACAGGTGAAAAACAAAAGAGAATGAGGCAGTGAAAATACTCGGACAAACTTGAGGAAACCCCAAAAAAGAAGATTTTATAGTAACTCACCAGGCTATGCATGAAAATGTCCAAAACCCTGTACACGCGTTTTAGGGGGCGAAAACATAAGGGGTCTGTTAGACATGCTCTTAGGGGGCGAAAACATATAAGGGGTCCGTTAGACATGCTCTTAGAAATTTAAGAATGCTAGAAATGTTATCGTATGTTTAAATATTATTATGCATGTGCAATTTTAATGAATTGGATCTGAAATATATACTTACTCTTTTTGTACAGTATGGAGCCAAGAGACGAAGATGCCGAAAATATGATCGAGGGTTTAATCCGCGGGCCCGACGTAGAGCCCGATGTGAGCCAGTGGATGAACGACTCCGGTGAGGGAGATCCGGTGCTCACCCAGGGAGACGACTCCGATGAGGGAGAAGCCGACGGCTCCGATATGGGAGCAGCCGACGGCTCCGGTGGAACCATACAAATTACAAACACCGGCTCCGAGGTGCATATATATATATGTTAATTAATGAAGCATCCGTTGTCTATATACATGTATTAACAGTCTTTATATTTTTAGCCATCCGGTTCAAATATATCAACCGGAAAAAAGACTAAACGAGGCGCAACAAAGAAGTTGAAAGATACAGAAAGATACAGGATCGACACGATCACAGCAGACGGCGCACCCGAGCTTCCCGCTGATGTTGCCCAAAAATTTGTGAAGCAATGCGGAGTGCTAGTTAGAGATCACATCCCGATCACTGTTAATGAGTGGAATGAGTCAAAAGATCCGCGGAAACAAGGATTTTCATATGTCGGCAAAATAGCCAAAGATCATCTTTTCTCAAAGATTTTGGCTAATTTCAACTTACCCGTGCCGGAGGTGGACGAGAATGAAGCGGATGTGACTGAGGCCGATGTTACTAGAATGAAACATGAGATACGGGAAAAGGTCAAAGCGTGGACCCTAAAAAAGATGGCCGAGCAATTCAAAAACTGGAAGAAAAGATTGAACCTTGATTATGTTAAGAAGAACAAGACTCCTGATTTCACTCAAGGGTATGAGAAAATAAAACCCGTATGGGCAGACTTCGTGAAGTACAAGCTGGCAGAGAATGAACTGGAAAGGACGAAAACAAATGAGAAAAACGCCGCCAAAAAGGTATATCACCATGTTATGGGGCAAGGTGGCTACAAGGGTTCTAGTCCCAAGTGGGAGACATGGGAGAACAACCTGATTCAGCAGGGGATCACTCCCGAGCCGTTCTTGTGGGTCGAGCGGACAAGGTCATGGTTCTACGGGCATGGGGGCAGGTTGGACGCCGAAGGAAAAGCAATATATAACCTAAGGCATAAAAAGAGTCATCCTCTACCCATAGAGAAGCTGAGAGACGCAATAAAGGACGTTAAAGATGGGAAGTTCGTGCCAGATAGAGAGAACGACGAGCTCACACGAGCCCTAGGGAATAAGGAACACGGAGGGCGTACACGAGGCACAAAAGGCACTCCTCCGTGGAGTGTTGCGTTCGACTCCACCAAAAAGTTATACCCAGATAGAAGCCGTCAACGTAAAAAGGACAAAGGGCAGCTGAAGCAGAGAATCAGGCAAACTGGAGGCGTCAACTTGAAGAAATGGTAAAGCTGACACAGGATGTAGCAAAGAAGCAGCAAGACCAAATTAACACACTTAGCCAGCAGATAGTGTCTACCGGCGCATCAGTACACATGCTAGAAGTTGAAGCTGAGGCTCCCGACGCCGCACATTCTCATCGCAAAAGCAGCGTTGCGTCCACGCAGCTACCGGATGATGATGCACCACCGATGATTTACCCGGTGGACGAGATCACGGAAATGACATCCTGTGAGCTCTACGTGAAGGTCGTCAATATAACCATCAAGGCGGCGGCCGGATATGTCTTACCGATTGGCAACGAACCAACTCACCATTGTCTCCCGGTTCCACGGGGCTACGCTGTTGTTGGGGTCGATGAAGTTGCCAACGGATTCGAGCGGGTAAAGCTTGATTTTCCTGAAGGTGAAGACGAAGAGTTGACTGAACTCGGAGAAGCCAAGAACTCGACCGTTCTATGGCTAAAGGAATGCATTGTGCTCACAAATCAGACGGCAAAGCCATCGAATTCTCGCATTTCTCCAGCGCAAAAGTCTCCAGCGCGGTCGTCTTCGCAACGCATGCCGTCTCCGGCGCGGTCGCCTACGCCGTGCACGTCTCCAGCGCGGTCGCCTACGCCGCCGCGTCAGCCCTCTCCGCCCACTAAGTTTCTGCCGAAACGTAAAAAATCACCGAAACGTCAACGGTCACCCCTCCCGAAGGTACCAAAAGAGGTACCCAAGTTACCTTACGACTATACTCCCGAGGAAACCCAGAAAATCGCAAAGGACGAATACGATGCGTGGAAATCAAAGCGGAAGGAGAAGCAAAAGCCAGATTTCCCTGAGACCGAAGAAGAGATAGAACGAGCTTGGAAAATGGTGAAGACTCTTCATCAACCCGAGCCGAGTCTGTCATCTGACTATGACCGCTCTATTCTGAAGTCACACCAGGAAATGGTGCGGTCAACGAAGAGTAGTAGCGCAAGCGGGAAAAAGGGGAAATCAGTTGCTCAACTCGGAGAGCAGAAAAAACAATCCACGTCCCCGCTCAAAGTGATTTCCAATACCCAGGTGGGGCCGAGCACTAATATTGCTGATGAGGATATTGATCCGGAGTTTATAACACTGTACGCAGACAAGGCAGCTGATGCGGGTTTGTCCATTGCTGAGTATATGCAAACAGTGAACTACTTCCCCGCAGCTGAATGTGCGTACAAATACGAGTCCGGGTAGCCTCTTGTCAAACCCGAGGAGATAAAGAATCTACCAACGAAAATGCGAAGAGTGCATAATTGGTATATGCAAGCCGCTAATGAATCTGAGGACTGGCTATGTCTCAGCGTTAAGGACGAGCACTATGGAACTGGAAATGGAATGGTTATGATTCAATTTGAGGAATTGTTTCAGTTATACCAGCAGCAGGCCCTCGACAAATCTATTCTTAGTGCCTATTGTCTGTAAGCACTTATTTCTCTAGCTCACCTCATTCAATTGCATATATATTCATATATATATATATATATATATATATATATATATATAGTACACTCATATATTATAATTGCAGAATGAAGATTCTCGAATGCAAAAGAGATGGAATCTATGATATTGGGTTCATTGATCCAAATATTATTTATGAAAAGAGTCTTCGGCAATCTCCCAAGGATACAGAAAATAATATTCTGAGGGCAATAATATTTAACCAACACCGACGGGAAATACTATTTCCTTACAACTTCAAGTAAGTATGTTACTCTGTTGTAAACATTCTGTTTTCCTTACTCGATGTTCATTGTATAATTGATGAGTTCTGCGTGCGCAGCTTCCACTATATTCTGCTAATCTTCCAAATTGACAAAGGAAAAGTAATTGTAATGGACTCAAAACGTAAACCCCTCTCAATGTGGGCTGACATGCAGGAAATGATCCAGCGGTAATTTCAATCTTTATTAATTTCAGTATTTATATATTGCAATATATCGACTACTTTGTTTCATTTTCGGATATCAAGTAATTACTAACTCTTTTTATTCTTTTTCTTTCTCGGGTAGGGTTTGGAAGAGGTTCATAAGGAAGTCTCCCGGTGAATGGGAAAAACAACTTACATTTGATGTTGTGCAAGTAAGTACTATCTAGATCCGTGCCCATCTCCATTATCATGCCTGGTTGATTATTATTTTGATTGAAACAATCTTCTCGTATAGTGCCTGCAACAAGGAGACGGGAATAACTTGTGTGGATACTACGTTTGCGAGTTCATTCGTCAGACCACATCTCCCAAGGGCAGAAATTTAAAACAACTTCATGTACGTTAATCGTCAATTCTTCTTATTACTATCTATTTTAGTTACTTAGCTTCATATATTTTAGTGACCACTCTTCTTTATATTAGATCGAACGGCTTCGGGACGGTCTTCTACCTAGGGACCGCATACGAGCAATTCAGGAGGAAATTGCGGGCTTCTTAGATGCAGAGGTCATAAACGTACATGGAGAGTACCATGCCTCCGGTTGGAACTAAGTTTGATTTTGTAATACACTCCATCGGTCACGTAATATGATCGATATACTTTGCTTCTGTAATATAAGTGTTTCTTATTCTGCTTTATATACTTATTCACTCGTGCGATCCGGGGGCTCGGTGGAGGGTATTCTTCTCGAGGTCCGGGGAGGGGCCGCCAGGAGGTCTCGGGGACCAAAAAAACGGAAATTGTAAAGCCCTGCCGCGGCAGAGAAAAGGGCAAAAGCCCTGCCGCGGCAGAAGGGGCATGCATCCCGGGTCGTATTCAGAACCGGGACTAATAGCCCTAGCCAGGTTCCAGCGCTCGGGCCACGTGGTCAGCCCCATTTGTCCCGGGTCCTGCCACAACCGGGACCAATGGGGAGGAGTATTTGTCCCGGATGCCCCGTGCCGGTTGCACAACCGGAACAAAAGGGGGCCTACGAACCGGGACTAAAGCCCCTGTTTCCACTAGTGACAGTCCTAATGAAAACCAACCGCAAGCCATGGATTCGATTGCACCGGTGATGTGATATTAGCGTGCGCCACCTGTCAAACTTGTGCATGCATACTCTCCTCTGGTCAAAAGGACAGAGTGGTGAGAGGCTTTGGGACGCTCTTCCATGCACCTGCCTCTCTGCGCAGAATCTTTTGATTTACTATATATTCGTGCATGCTCTGGTTTTGTGGCAGATTGGCAGGTAGCCATTCTCGATACCCGTGCATACATTTTTCTGGATAAAATAGTTCGGAGGGGATCATGTTAGCGCAACCAGTACCTGTGTCAGTTGACCCGGTCCATCGCTGCTCTCCATGATCACACGATCCATGTACACTACGAGCACTACTGCTCACACGTTCCCAGTGCACGACCCTAGTGCCACGATGTACATGTAAACCTCTATATAAGCTGAGCAATACTATGAGAAGCACTACGGTGCATTACTCAATCTGTCTTCATGGTATCAGTTGCTCCGCTCTCCTGAGCCTGCGACTCCACCCTTCCGCTGCTCACGCCGCTCAGCGTCGCCATGGCCACCCCCCCTCCTGGCTTCGTCCGCGACCTTGCCGGCACCTTCGACCAAGCGGGCGTCCCCGTCGCCGCACCGCCGCCGGGCGCCGCGCCCGCCCCTCCTGCTGCTGCCGCGGTGGCCGCCGCCCCCGCTGCACCGCACCCGCCCCCGGCAGCTGCTCCCGCGCCGGCGGCTCTCTTCCTTCCGCCCCCGCCCGCGCCCCACCCGGCCGCGGTTGTGCCCGCTGCGGCGGCCCCCGCCCTGGCCGGCGTCTACATCAACCAGCACGTTCCACTCGTGCTCTCTCTGAACCCCTCCAACTACTCGACCTGGCGCACGATGTTCGAGCTCACCTTCAGCAAGTTCAACGTCGTCGACCACATCCTCGGCAACCCGCGCCCTACCGACCCGCAGTGGGTGCAGGACGACGCCTTCCTCTGTTCCTGGCTGTACAACCGCGTCTCGCCGGAGATCCTCGGCCTCGTCCACCAACGTCACCCCACGGCGGCGAGCGTGTGGCGCGCCATCGCCACCCTCTTCCTCGACAACGCGGAGACCCAAGCGGTCTTCGTCGGCACTGACTTCCGCCGCCTGGAGCAAGGTGACATGCCGATGCTGCGCTACTTCGCGCGCCTCAAGGAGTACGCTGATCAGCTCGCTGACCTCGGCTACCCCGTCGACGACAAGGCGCAGGTCATGAACATGTTCCGTGGTCTTAACCCACGCTACTTCTACGCCATCCCCATCCTAACCATGCAGGCTCCGTTCCCGTCGTTCCTACGCTGCCGCGCGTTCCTCATCCTTGAGGAATCCCGCCTCAACATGGTCTCCACCCCGCCGTCCGACACGGCCCTCCATGCTGCCCGTGCCCCGCCTGCACCAGCTGCCCCTGGGAATGGCAACAACAACAACGCCCGCCATGGCAATCGCCAGAAGGGCAAAGGGAAAGGCAAAGCCGCTCAGCATCAAGGCGACTCTGGCGGCTCCTCCAGCGGCACGGCCGGCACCGGTGGCGCCACCGTCGGTCGCGTCACGCCTCTCCCGGCACCTGCCACGAACCCGTGGACCGGCATGGTGCATGCCTGGCCGATGCCGTGGCGCCCACACGCCCCGGGCGCTGGCGTCCTTGGCCCGGCACCTGGTGCTCCTCCACCCTTCGCCGGCCACGCCGCCCAGTACCAGCCTGCGCCGCAGCACCTGCAGGCGCCCCAGATGTACCTACAGGCTCCCCCTGCACCCCCACCACAGCAAGGTGGTGCGGCCTGGGATCAGGCAGCCCTCGTGCAGGCGCTCAACAACCTGAGCGTCCAACAGCACCAGGCCCCCTCCCCTCCCGCTGGCGAGTGGTACCTCGACACCGGCGCCTCATCGCACATGTCCAACTCCTCTGGTATGCTCTCGGATCTCTCCCCCTCTCATTCTCGCATTGTAGTTGGCAACGGCTCTACGCTGCCGGTCTCGCACTCCGGCCACCTAGCTCTACCCACCACAGCCACGCCCATCCACCTCAATAATATTCTGGTGTCTCCCTCCCTCATCAAGAACTTAATTTCCGTTAAAACTCTCTGCCGTGACAATTCCGTTAATGTTGAATTTGACAATCTTGGTTTCTCTGTCAAGGATCGGGCAACCAAGACGGTGATCCTCCGATGTAACTCCGCCGGTGATCTGTACCCTGTCCGTGTGTCTCCCCCTGCTCGCAGCCTCCACGCCTACGCCTCCATCAGCGCCGACGTCTGGCATCAGCGGCTTGGGCACCCCGGCCACACTACCTTAGCTCGCGCCCTTCGCGCCATAGACCCTAGCTTATCACATTCCCTTTCACGCACTTGTCATGCCTGTCAAATAGGAAAAAATGTCAGATTTCCCTTTCCAGATTCACAGCACATTTCATATTTCCCTTTCCAACTTGTACATTGTGATGTTTGGACGTCACCTGTGTTAAGTTCATCTGGTTTTCGCTACTATTTGTTGCTACTCGATGATTACAGTCACTTCTCCTGGACATATCCCCTTCGCTTCAAATCCGATGCGTTTACCGCCATCCGGCGCTTCCACGCACTCGTTACCGCGCACTTCAATCTCCCTGTGCTTACGCTACAGGCCGACAATGGCCGTGAGTTTGACAATCATGCGGCCCGTGAGTTCTTCGACGGTCGCGGCATTGCGCTCCGGATGTCCTGCCCGTACACCTCGCCGCAGAATGGCCGCGCTGAGCGCATGCTGCGCACGATCAATGACACGGTGCGCGCCCAGCTCACCCACGCCTCCATGCCAGCCGCATACTGGGCAGAAGCTCTCTCCACCGCCACTTTCCTCCTCAACCGGCGCCCCTGCCGTGTCCGCAAGAACCTCACACCATTTGAGCTCCTCTACTGCACGCCCCCAGACTACACCAACATGCGTGTCTTCGGCTGCCTGTGCTTCCCGAACACGACGGCCACCTCTCCCCACAAGCTCGCGCCTCGCTCCATCCCGTGCGTCTTCCTTGGCTATTCCACCGAACACAAAGGCTACCGCTGCCTTCATCGCACAACCGGGCGCGTCTTGATCTCGCGCCATGTCTACTTTGACGAAGCTCAATTTCCCTTCGCGCATGATTCCCCCGCTCCCGCACCTGTCGAGCTCGACGAGGTCGTGGCCCCTCTCTTCATGCCGCCCGCTACCACCAGCCAGCCGGCCGTGGCAACCGCACAGCCATCACCACGGCCCTCTCCTGTGCCCTCACCACGGCCCGCTCCCGTGCCATCACCACAGCCCAGCTGCTCCCCTGTATCCGCTCCTTCGCTCACGCCGCCTGCTCCGTCCATCCCGCGCACCCGGCGTGCCAGCCAACCCGCTCCCGTGCCCACCCACACCATGGTCACCCGCGCCCAGCTCGGCACGTTCAAGCCCAATCCCAAATACGCCCATCTCGCTACAGCTCCACCCCCCGTCTCGCCCATTCCCAAATCCGTGCGGACCGCGCTGCGTGACCCGTCGTGGCTAACTGCAATGCAGGATGAGTACAGGGCGCTGATGAGCAATCGCACATGGGAGTTGGTGCCGCGGCCTCCAGGCGCCAACATCGTCACCGGCAAGTGGCTGTTCCGCCACAAATTCCGTGCCGACGGCACGCTGGATCGCTACAAGGCACGGTGGGTGGTCCGGGGGTTCTCGCAACGCCCCGGCGTGGACTTCGACGAAACCTTCAGTCCGGTGGTGAAATCGGCGACGGTGCGCGCCGTCCTCGCCATTGCTGCCTCGCGGGACTGGCCAGTCCACCAGATGGATGTCAACAATGCGTTCTTGCAGGGCCATCTTCGTGAGCGCGTCTACTGCCAGCAACCTGTGGGCTTCGTCGACACCACACGCCCGAACCATGTGTGCGTGCTCGACAAATCCCTTTACGGACTCAAGCAGGCCCCAAGGGCCTGGTACGAGCGCTTCGGCGCATTTCTCCGCTCCCTGGGCTTCATCACCGGAAAATCGGACAGCTCCCTCTTCGTCCTGCGGCGGGGCTCTGACACCGCGTACCTCTTGCTGTACGTGGACGACGTCGTGCTCACTGCGTCATCGCCCACACTCCTCCGCGGCATCATCGACCGGCTGCTGTCCGAGTTCTCCATGAAAGATCTGGGGGCCTTGCACTACTTCCTCGGCATCACTGTCGTCCGCAACGCCTCTGGCTTCTTCCTGTCGCAGAACAAGTACGCTGACGAGCTCCTGGAGCGTGCCAACATGCTCGACTGTCGCCCCGTCTCTACACCGGTTGACACCCGGGCCAAGCTCTCCGCGGACGCTGGTGACCCTGTCCCCGACGCCTCCGAGTACCGCAGCCTCGTCGGAGGCCTTCAGTACCTGACGATGACACGGCCCGACCTCAGCTACGCTGTGCAGCAAGCATGTCTACACATGCATGACCCGCGAGCTCATCACCTTGCCATGGTCAAGCGGATCTTGCGGTACATCCGCGGCACTGCCGGGCATGGCCTGCAAATCCACCGCTCTTCGTCGCTCGACCTCACTGGCTACTCCGATGCGGACTGGGCCGGTTGCCCGGACACCAGGCGGTCTACCTCTGGCTACGCCGTCTTCCTCGGTGACTCCCTCGTCTCGTGGTCGTCTAAGCGGCAACCCACGGTGTCGCGATCAAGCGCAGAAGCGGAGTACCGCGCTGTCGCCAACGTCGTGGCCGAATGCTGCTGGCTCCGCCAACTCCTTGGCGAACTGCATCTTCCTGTGACGAAGGCCACCGTCGTCTACTGCGACAACATCTCCGCGGTCTACATGACGGCGAACCCTGTACATCACCGCCGGACGAAGCACATCGAGCTCGACATTCATTTTGTTCGAGAGAAGGTCGCGCTCGGGCAACTTCGCGTTCTGCATGTCCCTACGACACAGCAATTTGCTGACATTATGACAAAGGGGCTCCCTACTGCTGCCTTCGAGGAGTTCAGGTCCAGCTTATGCGTCCGGGCTTCGGACACAACAGCTGCGGCGGGGTGTTAGCGCAACCAGTACCTGTGTCAGTTGACCCGGTCCATCGCTGCTCTCCATGATCACACGATCCATGTACACTACGAGCACTACTGCTCACACGTTCCCAGTGCACGACCCTAGTGCCACGATGTACATGTAAACCTCTATATAAGCTGAGCAATACTATGAGAAGCACTACGGTGCATTACTCAATCTGTCTTCAGATCACAGTTGCAGAGATGGTTAAGATTAGTTTTATAAGATGGTTTACTCCTTCCGGAGCGATCCACGGCTGCAATACCACTACCACCGCATACAGCCAGCAAAAGATTAACAAGCAACCGTGGTCAGACCAACAGGGAGTGCGGTAGGTCTTTTACGGGGAGGACATGCTCGTTAATTAAATGTGACCTACCGCCGTGGCAGAGCGCTCTCTTACCAAAATATAACATATAAGATGATTTAACAATAAAACTTATCTAAACATGTTTTAGTGCGTAGAGTTATATACTTCTTACACTAAAATATGACTATATAGTTGTTGTATAGTATTACCTCTGTTTCAAAATGTAATCCTTTTTAGAGAGCTGAATTAGTTTGCTAAAAAAATTTACATTTTGGAACGGAGGGAGTAAATGCTAAATGATCTATGAAGCAAGTATATAATAACGAGCTACAAGTCTGAGCCTAGTTATTACAGGGAAAATTAATTTTTACTACTCGTTCCGATCCGTTTTAAGTGTCGGGCGGAGTGAACAAACGAAGTATAAAATTAACTATGCTATATGTTCAAAAAAAAAAAACTATGCTATGACACTTTTCTTTGATCGGAGGGAGTACTACTAGTAGCATACGTATATAAATATTGGTCATCTATTTTACTAGCTCTGAATTAATTATACATCTAGATTTTATACTAAGTAAAACATTAAATTTCATAATAAGTAAAACATATTAAAATTTAATCGACTCTAGATAAAAAAAGTTACCCTCGTTTTGATACCAAACTGGTATCAATGGATTTATATTCAAATACATCAATTTCATATTATATATTAGTCCCCTTTTCTGTAAAGTTAGTCAAATTTAAAAATATTTAACTTAATACAAATAGTAGATGTACATTTTCGGTGGACGAAGTTACCACTAGAAGGTTGATTACGTCACGCATGGGCACGTGAAGCTGGTGCGGTGGCACAGGGCTCCAAGCTGGCACTGCTGCCGCGGCTGTAGCAAGCCCGGAACATATACAGTGGTCACTATTGTAGATTGAAACAAATGATTCCAACCAACCTTTATTCCATCAATGATTCGGGTACATATACAAGGTGAAGGGGTGCTAGATAGAGGCGCGTCCCATCGTGGGAGCAAGAGAACCGTCGCAACGGTTGCCTGAAGAGGTGGCCGCGCGTTCGGTTATACAACAGAGGATTATCCCTAATTACAGTTTAAATAAATCCTAACACTCCCCCTAATCCTTGTTTGTCCTTGCGACTGATCATTCTTGGAATCATCTCCTCCAAAAACCCTGTGGGAAAAATTGAGGAGATATATACACATATGCCATGAAAAACTCCTTCTAAAAACCTCGTGGGAAAATAAGGAGAAATCGACATATATCGTCCATGCTTGTACAATTATTGCCTCGTTAAAAACCTTACATGAGAAACCTCAAGGAAAACTCACAAAGAAAAAGAGTGCAATACTATCTTCAACAAGTTATAACCTAGGAGATTTCTCCCCCTGAATTTTGCAAGTCACGAAGTCTCCTCATACCAATTCCCTTCACATATTTCTCGAACAAAGAACTTGGTAAGGACTTGGTAAACAAATCAGCGAGGTTATCACATGACTTCGTTTGCAAAATACTTATTTCCCCATTCTTTTGTAGTTCATGGGGATAAAATAGCTTAGGAGCAATATGCTTTGTAATATTACTCTTAATATAACCTGTTTGCATTTGTACAATACAAGCAGCATTATCCTCGTAGATAATGGTGGGTGATTCCAGTGAACCAATCCCACTTGAACTTTGGACAAAGTTCATCATCCTTCGAAGCCATACACATTCCCGTGATGCTTCGTACAAAGCAATTATCTCAGAATGGTTAGTGGATGTAGCCACTAAGGTTTGTTTTGTCGACTTCCAAGAGAAGGCCGTGCCTCCATGTAAGAAGACAAAACCAGTCTGCGATCTAGCATTATGGGGCTCTGACATGTATCCAGCATCGCAATACCCCACCATGGTTCTCTCTTGATTTTTCTGATAGAACAAACCAAGATCTTTGGTGCCTTGAAGATATCTAAGAATATTCTTCACACCAACCCAATGCCTTTTAGTTGGCGATGCGCTATATCTAGCCAACAAATTAACTGCAAATGATATGTCAGGTCTTGTGCAGTTCGCTAGATACATTAGTGCACCAATAGCACTGAGATATGGGAACTCTGGTCCCAATATCTCCTCATCGTCATCTTTTGGTCTAAATGGGTCTTTGTCTCTTCCAAGAGATCTCACAACCATAGGTGTTTTAGATGGGTATGCTTTATCCATACTGAACTTCTCCAATATCTTTTCGATATAAGCAGACTGATGAACAAGTATTCCTGAAGACACATGTTCAAGTTGCAGACCAAGACAAAATTTGGTTTTACCGAAATCTTTCATCTCGAATTCCGTCTTCAAATGATTGCTCGCCTCATGTATTTCATGTGTAGTTCCAATGATGTTTAAGTCATCAACATACACAGAAATTATACAAATCCATCACTAGATTTCTTGATAAACACACATGGGCAATCATCATTGTTCGAGTAACCTTTCTGCATAAGGAACTCACTCAGTCGGTTGTACCACATTCTACCCAACTGCTTCAAGCCATACAACGACTTATGTAGCTTCACGCAATACATGTTGCGATTACCCTTCGGATCCGGAATCTTTAGTCCCTCTGGAACTTTCATATAGATATCCGTATCTAGTGACCTATACAAATATGCGGTCACCACATCCATCAATTGGATATACAAATTCATTTGCACTGCCAGCGATATCAAGTATCGGAACGTGATTCCTCTCATCACAAGAGAATATGTCTCATCATAATCGATGCCGGGTTTCTGTGTAAACCCTTGTGCTACCAGCCTCGCCTTGTATCTCACCACCTCATTGTTCTCGTTCTTCTTACGAACAAAAACCCATTTCGCCCCCACGGGGGAAACATGCTTAGGAGTAGGTATTACTGCAGTAAATACCCCTCTCTTGGCAAGCGAGCGCAATTCATCCTCTATTGCGACCTTCCATTTGGACCAGTCTGAGCGTTTCATACACTCTGCCATGGACTTTGGTTCACGATCCAATGCCAGGTCCTTTGCAATCTTTGAGGAGAAAAATATGTCGACATTAGTAGTCTTTCTGTTGAATGATTCTCCTGATTCAACATAGTTTGTGGAAATCTCTTCAATACCTTCTGACTCATCATGATTTCCCGCAACAATCGAGTCAAGGCATTCCGATGCCCCAGCACCTATCTCTGTGCACACATTTGTGCTGGGCCCTGGATGATGAACATCCTTCAGGTGTCCTTCAACACTAGGTTGAACGTCAACTTGCGGTTGACCTACATTTACTGTTTGAGGGTTCCTCATTTCCCGCGGACGCTTCTGAGAAGCATTGTCCCTTTTGTCCAGTTTTCTCCCCCTCTTGGGCGGTTGAGTGGTCTTTTGAGTTACCTCAACCCTCTCTGGAACATTCATAGCAGGAACATGAGATTTAGTGACACCTTTATAGTCAGTAAATGCATCTGGCAGATTATTTGCAACATTTTGCAAATTTATAATCCTCTGAACTTCCAGTTCAGACTCATTCGTACGTGGATCTAAGGACTGAATTCCTTGGACATTCCAATCTATTTCTCGGCATTCGTTGTGGTTCTTTTCTCCCCCTAATGCCGGGAAATTGTCCTCATCGAAGATACAATCAGCGTACCGGGCTGTAAATAGATCCCCTGTTAGGGGTTCCAGGTACTTTATAATCGATGTAGAATTGTACCCCACATAAATCCCCATTTTTCTATGTGGACCCATCGATGTACGCTGAGGTGGTGATATCGGTACGTACACAGTGCAACCGAATCTTCGAAGATGGGAAATACTTGGTTGATTTCCACGCACTAACTGCAACGGGGAAGCCGTATGATATGCAGTTGGTCGAATTGTATCAATTCCGCGGCATGTAACACCGCATGTCCCCAACAAGATGTTGGGAGATTACAATTCTGTAGGAGTGGTCTTGCTATCAATTTAATCCTCTTGATAAGTGATTCCGCAAGACCATTTTGTGTGTGTACATACGGTACAGAATGCTCCACAGTTATGCCCAAAGCTAGGCAGTAATCATTGAATGCTCGTGAACTAAATTCAGCAGCATTATCCATTCTGATGGATTTAATCCTATGCTCAGGATGATTTGCTCTCAGTTTTATGATTTGAGTGACCAGCTTTGAAAAAGCATGGTTCCTTGTTGATATAAGACACACATTGGACCATCTTGTGGATGCATCAATAAGCACCATAAAATATCGAAATGGTCCCGATAACGGTTGAATCGGACCACAAATATCTCCTTGAATGCGTTCAAGAAAAGTAAGTGGCTCACTCTTGATCTTCACATATGAAGGTCTTGTGATTAACTTCCCAGTTGCACATGCCGTGCAAATGAAATCCGAAGATTTGGGGAAATTATTAACCGTTATGTTGTGTCCAATTGAACCATCAATAATTTTTCTCATCATCCCCACACCAGGATGACCCAGGCGATCATGCCATATCTTGAACTTGTCAAGATTCTGAAAAATTATTTTATATGCCAAATGTGGCTCTGACTTTATGTATGTGAAGTACAGTCCAGAAGATAGAGCAGGAAGTCTCTCAAGGATTTCCTTTTTAGTTCCCCTTTGCTGACTTATGAGTAGGCTTTCAACCTCATTCTCTTCATGAGTTTCAATGTGGTAGCCATTCATACGGATATCCTTAAAACTCAGCAAGGTACGGGTCGAATCCGGATACAATAATGCCTCCTGGATTACAAGTTTTGTACCATTTGGGAGTGTAAATGTGGCCTGACCAGAACAAACAATTACCATGTCACGACCACCAATTGTCATGACAGCCCCTTTACTTTTCTTGAGAGTTTGGAAGTATTTCACTTCCCGTAATATTGTGTTAGTGGAACCACTATCCGCTAAACAAATTTCCTCCTCCATTGGAATGTTCCTTCAAGATTTCTATAGAGTAAAAGAATAACATTTATCATATATCTCAACTCATATAGAATTAACACATACATCACAATATGCATATCTGCTTACATATTATAATACATTATGTTCGCTCACATAATTATTACAATACCATATGTCTTATGACATAATAATTTTACAACACACAATATATCTAAGGACATTATCACAATACTTATGACATAATCAACATATTCAAAGTTGATCTCCATATATGTCACTAGTAGAAGTGAAATCCACAAGCATGTCTTCAACATGAAGTGAAGGTCCTTCCTTCTGCTGAGCCAGATCCTGGTTCACCATGTTCTCATGAACACCTTGGGAACTCTCGATCATCGGACCAGTGAAGTGAGCTTCAAACTGGTTCCCTTGGACCTTCTTGACCTTAATTGACTGTTGATACAACGTCACCAAATGCTTCGAAGTTGTACACTTCCTTGCAAGATGAGTAGTACAACCACACCTGTAGCAACCCTGAGAGGTGCTACCTTTATCATTTTTCTTGAAATGATTCTTGCTCTTTTGAACTCCATTGCTATTCTGGTTCTCATCACGTTTCCACTTTCCCTTAAACTTTCCGTAGTTCTTCTTGGAACCACGAGACTTACGAGTATTCTGAGAATTGAAATGTGCTTCCGGAAGCGGCAGTGTCCCCGTTGGACGGGATAGATTATTCTTATCAAGAATTTCACTATGCTTTTCTGCCTGAAGAAGCGCATAAATCAACTCAGAATACTTCGTATATTTCTGCTGACGATGTTGTTCAGCAAGTATCCTCATATTAGGATTAAAAGTGGAGAGCGTCTTTTCAATGAGATCCGCATCCGAAACTGCACTATTGCAGAATCTCAACTTGGAGTTGATTTGATGCACAGCGGAATTGTATGCCGCAACGGACTTAAAATCCTGAAAACGGATTAGTGCCCATTCTCTTTGCGCTTCAGGCAACATCACCGACCACGTTCCTTTAAGGAATCCCAAAGATTCTTAGGATTTTCCTCCATCATGTACTCTTCTTTCAGAGTAGGGTCAAGGTGGTGCCGAATGAAGTGCAAAGCAGCATATTTTGCCGCATCTAGTATAGCAGGAGCACCCTGAGCAGGTGTGACTATAGTACCAATCAGATTCCTGGACGCCAGATTAATCCTTAGATCCATGGCCCATGTCAGGTAATTTCGGCCATCAATGGCAAGCTCAGCAAATTCTTTCTTGGATATGTCACTCATATCCTGCATGAAATATCATGCACATTAATTTACTTGATGCTAAATTAATTGTGTGTGTAAGAACATGCTTGATTCAAAATCAAAAGATCTAGGAAAAGCCTAAACGACCCAATTCTTTCATTTTTGCCTGAACACATGGAGGTAGTCACTATTAGTAGTAGTGTAGACCTTCCCTCGTGTTACTTTACACAACCGTGTGTTAATTAAAACACATTTAAGGTAATCACCATATTATGGCGTAGACCTCGCAATTGTGTACAAAGTTGCGCAAAAATTGAATGAAGTCATTTTATTTTCAAGCATTCGTCAACATGCGGCAATTAAAATTGCACTCGTACAAATGTTGAGATAAAATTTAAGATATTATATATCCACATGTTAGAAATCACTAACAACTACTTAAGTGCAAAAAAAAATGAAAAAGCTTGGGAAAAGAAATTGGCAACGAGCCAAAACTTGGCTGTCCATTACGGTGGTTCAAGCCACCACATATTTTTTTTTTCACTCTGTTCGTACAGGGTATGGACCTTAAGTCCCAACCGGTCATTTGGCCCAGCCTGGGCTGAGCCCATGCACCGCCCCTGACTGGATAAGGGGAGGAGACGGTCGTCTCTGTCCTCGAGAGCAACTGCTCCATCCGATCCCCTTTTCACATCGGTACCAAATTCGGTACCTCCACCACAATCCGCCTGCTGCGGCGGCTTCAATGGCGAGAAGTAGAAGGTCCCGGCCCACCGTCCTCCTCGTCTGAAGAAGATCCGTCGAGAAAGTGCGTCCCTGGACAACAGCGGGCATGCCCCCTTTGGAGTGCCGGTTCGCGATTTCAAGTGTCGCCAGGCTCCACTCCCCCGGCCGGCAGCCGGCGCTCGGCGCTGGCCCTTGCCAGCACGCCGTGCGGCACGATGAAGCGGCCACGGGCGGTGGGGCTGCTCACCCCGATTTCGAGGACGTCTCCATGCGCGGCGGTCGGCGCGGTGAGGCGCAGTCCGAAGCCGACGCTTGGCGAAGCAGCCCGAAGCCCAGCGGTTCGTGTCTGGCCGGCGCGGCGGGCAGCACGGACGCCTAAAGTACGGCCGGCACCATCTTCGCGAAGCACTGAGGAAAAATTCCAGGAACCTGTAGGCATCCGGGAATTTGTTCTTACCTTTCCTTTTGTTTCCGGCGATTCTCGCCGTCCGTTTCTTTCTTGCTTTGTTTTCCAGTCCGGCGATGTTGCCGGCGAGTTTGCCGATTCGCTCTCTCGGTAGAATCGTCGTGCTGATAACGTATTGTAGATTGAAACAAATGATTCCAACCAACCTTTATTCCATCAATGATTCGGGTACATATACAAGGTGAAGGGGTGCTAGATAGAGGCGCGTCCCATCGTGGGAGCAAGAGAACCGTCGCAACGGTTGCCTGAAGAGGTGGCCGCGCGTTCGGTTATACAACAGAGGATTATCCCTAATTACAGTTTAAATAAATCCTAACAGTCACAGTAGCGATTTACGCATGAACCATAATTAAATGTGATGTCACTATGACGTGGACCAAATTTGGAGGTAGGGTTATTTGCGTCACTGGATAGACGTCCCACCCGGTAAGAAAAACCAGATTTACCAGCTGACTGGATGATTGAGCCAGATCGCTCGTTTTTAGATCCAGCGGTTGTAAATAGGGAGCGGCCTCGACATCGATCGAGTCTTTCACCAATTTTAAAGCTTTAGTGTATGTATGTGACCTGCGGTGCAGAGCGTAGAGAAGGTATAGTAAGGAGCATTCTGTTTACATAAAACGTCAGACTACCATTGACATGTATTCTCGTGCAATACCAACTAGAGATAAGTGCATATGAAAGAGCACCAGATGAGAAAATAGATTGCATTATATGGATATAGTGAAAGCATGATTAATAGTATACCAACACGGTGTCATGTCATCTATAGTCAAACTAATAGCCCACTCATATAGCTAGTCATAGTTGTTGATTGTATAAATATTTGGCCCATATTACTCTCTCAGAGCATCGCTAATAATATATATAGCCAGCTGCCAGCTATAAACGGCTATCATAATGTTCTGTATAGCAACCATTCTAAGTTACTCGTATATTATGATAGGTATTAGATTATTAATTAGTACAACCTTATCTGTATCTCTCTTCCTATATTATTTCATTTGCTTTAAACCACGTGTAGAGGTATATTCTTGCATTTGAGCCTGCCCCTACTACTTTTTCATGTCTCTCTTTTTCATATAGCCAAAATGTTACATAGGTGGGTCATAAGCCTATTATTGTATTTGCTATCACAAAGGAGTTCGGGGCTCTTGTTAGAGTTGTCTATAAGAGCAAGTAAAATAAGGTGTTATAAGAATTTAAGTAACATTTTTATACGATGTTAGAGCATGTCTAACAGACCCCTTATATTTTCGCCCCCTAAAACGCGTGTAGAGGGCCCTGTAAACGCATTTCGCCGGCCAAAAACTCGGGCGAGCTAGCAGACCCCCTACCCCCGCCCCGTAAAACAGAATATTCTGTTTTACGGGGCGGGGGTAGGGGGTCTGCTAGCTCGCACGAGCTTTTGGCCCCTCACAAAACAGGGTTTTGCAGGGTTTATCACAACTACACAAGCATATCAACTATGGCAGATTTAAGAAATGCGATGCATAATCCATAGTTTTACATCACAAATAGATCAACAAGTTCATAGGTCATGTTCTAGGCATAGAGGTTCCCAAAAGTACTGCCACCACCACCGCGATCCACATCAATTTTGGAGCCCACCGTCGGCACCACCACTCACCGAAGTTGAAGCACCACGGTTGGATGCCTCGCGAGCTTGACGCGCCTGCAACTTCCTCGCCATGATCTCGGCCTTGCTCTCCTTCCACCACAGCAGCTGATCCTCGTCCATGTCCTTGGTGTTCATCATCATGATCTCCTTCTCCTCGGCCAAGAGCTCCTTCATGGCTTTGGTGTGTTTGACAGCCAACATTTGGGCATCCAACTCGGCCTTGCGCATAGCCTCCTCTCTTTTTGCAGCCACCTTGGCGAGCTTGACCTCCTTTTTCTTCTCGGTGATGAGGACCTTGGTCTCCAATGTCTTGAATGCTATTTCCTCCTTTGCCCTAATGTGTTGATCCATCTTGTCCTTGAAGCTAGCTGCCTCGGCTTCTAGCCGCTGCCTCTCCTTCGCCTTCTTGGTGCCCTCGGGCTTGCCTACGTTGCGACCACCCATGTCTTCCTCTTCATCATCCATGTTGAGCATTGCCTCCTTCTTGCACTTTGGCTCTTCGTCCCTCAACTTCCACTTGGGAAGGTGTTGGAGCAAGTTGAAGCAATGCTCAAACTGAAATTCCTTGTTCTTGGAGCCGGCCATGTCTTTGTACCGCAATTGAGCATACTTGGGCTGCACAACAACAATGTAGTGTGATGTTTACACAAGACCACACAGTTTGCACAAGAAATCTGTCATAAAACTTACGTAGTCCGATGCCACACATCCACTTGGTGGATTATCCGCCACTTGGTCCATGGCAGCGCTCCAACGGGAACAAGCTGGCTTGATCGCGTTCCACCGGCCTTCAAGGGAGCGGTAGGAGCGATCCGCCAAAGTCTTCGTGCGAGGCTTGAGCTTGTGGTAAAGATCCTCAATGCGTTGCCAATAGCGCTTGCCGGTTTGATCGGTGCCGGTGGCAGCATCCATGGACACTTTGCCCCACGCACGGACCAAAGTGACATCTTCAATCTCGGTGTAGTTGGGCTGCTTCCCCGACTTGCACCGCCGCGCAGTAGCCTCGTCGACCTCAACCACGTCGTCGTCCCCCTCTTCGTCCGCCTCTTCTTCCTCGCCATAGTCAGCGTACTCGTCCTCGAAGCCATCAATGCCCGAATCCAAGTCCACCGCCGAATCGTTGAGCATATCCATGTAGGATGTCGCGGCGGCAGGCGCAGGCACTTCGTCGAGCACCTGGCGGGCACCAGCCGGCGGCGGCGTGGGACAGCGCGTCGTAGCAGGCGGAACGACCGGTGAAGGAACCTCGGCGACCACCTGCGTGGCCGGATCGTCCGCTGCAGGCGTCGCGGCCTTCTTCACCTTTGGCGGCCGCCCCCTCGTCGCGAATGACTTCACCTTCTTCGCGACGACGGGCGCAGTAGTGGTCGCCGCCGTCGCCGGTACCGCACGCCCCGGCGGTGTGTCGAAGAAGAGCTTCGGGATCCTCTTCCTCTTCATCGGCATGGTGGAGGAGATGATGGCCGCGACATCGGCGGAGGCCGCGGCGTCGACGGTGACATTGACCACCTCAGACATGGGTGGCGCGCCGTCGGCGGTTGGAGAGGCTTGCGAGGAGTCCATGGCGGCGAGATCTGGCGACGCGGTGGCCGGGGAGGGCGAGGAGGCGGATTTCCGGCGGCGGCGGCGGCGGTTGGGAGCTTCGCGCGCAGTGGGGGAAAAGGTGAGGGGTTGGACCTCTATATCTCCTCCCGACCCGCACATGTAGGGGTCGACGGGCCGCCCCCTACCCAAACTTGTAAAAAATCGTCCGGGGTGGTGCATTTACGGGGCGTGCTAGATGGCCGGGTAGAGCCCAAACCCGTATATCGGCGGTTATTATACGGGTTTGGGCCATTTAGGGGGTCTGTTAGACATGCTCTTAGGAGTGAGATAATAGGAGAGGGAAAATAAACAAGTTCTCTAAATTAAAAGTCAGCTGCAGAACATGCTCAAAACACTTTGTGAAAGTGTAAGACTGGTTATATATATAATGTTGGATATTAGGTTGGCTGTAAATAATATGACAATAACTTGTATAAATATCAAGGCAGTTGGCTAATGCTCTGTTTCGAAATATGGGGGTGAATAGTTTTTTCTGATATTTAGAATTATAAGGTGCAGCTTTGAATCTCCTAGCACTATTTAATTTTGTTGAATAAAATTATATTCCCATGCAATCACATATTTATTTCTATCTCATGCAATGGATGGATGACTAGTCTCCTTGCAAACATATGCACGTGCGTGTATAATCCCCACAACTGGCTGTAGTTATTTGCATCGAGATCTAAGATGCCAAGTTAGATTTTCGGGATGAACGTTCTCGCTATATATAGCCTTCGGGAGGTCTCCTTGTCTTGTACAATTAGGGGTTTCTTTTTTAGTTTGTAGGTGAAGTCTTAATCTCGTAGCCTTTCTTCAATGTAGTCTGCAGATGGGGTAAATTTTTGTTTGTAAGAATTCATGCAACATGGCGGGTTACGTCGATGCAGGCCATACGGCTGAGAGAGTCTTTGGACATCATGGACTAGAAGTGGTTGCACATCCGTAGGATTAAGTTCTAAATCCACTCATGTTGGTCAAACCCCCGATCAACACCTTTAATAAAGGTGGTCGGCGTCTTGACATTCTTCATGAAGTTTCTCTTCTCCTGGATGAACCATGTCTGATGGGCTCGATGACTTCTTCCGACCCTGGTTTTAGGTCCGAGGGCGCCATGGGTATTGAAGGAAGGACCTGTCCTGAACCTTACCGACCTTTGATAGGCTTCTAAGAGTGCCCCGAACCTGGATGGTAGGTATCGATGTTGTCCCGTACTTGGTTGGTAGGTCTAGGCGTGGTCTCTAAAACTAATATTAGTAGTAGTAATGCAAGGGGTAGTAGTAATGCAAGGGGTAATATCTTGAAGCATGTTTACCTTGGGACCAAGGGTAATTTCTTGAAGCATGTTTACCTTGGGACCAAGGGTAATTTCTTGAAGCATGTTTACATTGGGACCTAAGAAGGTCTCTTTGTTGGAGAATTGTCTCCTTGATGACGTGCCTCCCACCTGATGGCGTAGCACGTCTTTAGGTTCATACTGTAAGACATGAAACGGCTCATTGTGTCCTCGATGGCGTGAGTATGTCGTCATGGAGGATGAGGCCTTCCCAAAATTATGATCTGAAAGAAATAAATGACAAGGCACCATGATAGTCCACGAGATGAGTAGGTCATTACGGGGGGATGAGGCCTTCCTGTCTTTGTTGTCGTGCATGACTTGAACCTTATTTGACTTCTATCCCTGAATTTGGAGCTGACTCTTCACGACCCAAGAGGTCATTGATGCGTGAGCTGACAAAATCTCCAGAGTTTTTACGGCCACACATGACCGGAGGAGGTCTGTGAATGCGTCTAATTAATCTAAACTGACTGACAAAATTATAAATGGTGATCGATTTCCTGCCCATAATGCCCATTAATGGAACAAAATGGGCATTTGATGGTCTTCTTGATACATGTAGTATGCGGCTTCCTTGATGTTTCTGTTCTAATCTCCAAGCCTGACTTCACTACGGGAGAACACATATTTACCATGTGCCAACCACTTTGCCATGTTCATAATATCGGACGCACGACAAAGAAAATCTTTGTCGTATGCTGCACACGACAAGGGAAATCTTTGACGTGTACTGCAAACTTCAAATAAATGCGCACAACCTCATAGGTAGAAAATCACACGACAAAGACAGGCACACAAAAAAGTCTGTGGAAAACGCACGGCAAAGAGGAGCAGACAATTTCGAGCTCTTTCATGCAAGTTATTTTCTCGCATTAGTCCATACCTTTGTTTCTTATTTTTTTTACGCACATACGTGAGGACACACGCGTATTCTCTTTTTAGAAGGGGAAGCCAATTTTTTTGGAATCCCCCCCGGTGTGCATCACAACTGCACTCGTTTTATCTTCAAAAGTGTGTGGCCACGTGTCCACTCTGACGTCCGCGCAAATGGGGCAGTCGGTAGACGATGACCAGAAATGTCACGACCTGGTCAGGCTTTGACGTGTGCCTGCACACAAAAGAGAGTCATGATGTGCGCCCGCGTTGTCAGTTCTTTGTCGTGTGTTAGCACAGAATTAAAGAGGAGGAGTCGTTGTCCCGTGGGAACACACGGCAAAATGCTACTGGATGAGACCCACCATGAGGGATAGTTACCGTATGATGACAAACGGCAAAGACACAAAACTTTGCCGTGTGTTGACACATGACAAAGATCAACAAGGTAGGGTCCACTAGCCGTTAGCATCCGTCGTCGTTTCAAGAGCTGGTGGGTCCCACATGTGGTAATGGCAAAGAGCACGTTACCGTGCCAAACACATCGCCGTGTGGCACACGGCAAAGACTTTGCCATGTGTTTTGGGGGTTCACCCTGTGTCCGAGGCACACGGCAACGAAGCACAGTCGCATAGTGCTTCGGGAAGGCCAAACAAGCAGTCCCGAGAGGAAAGAATAGACCTTATTGTTTGTGTGCCATCTTCCCCTTTGTGTTTTTGCTTGCATACACTGTGTTGCTGTGATGACGAGCAGGAGATCCCGCTCCTAACGGCTCATTTGGCCGCCGTTAGGAAGGCAAAGTCGCGAAGCGAGCTCGTCGCTAACTGATCGTGGTGCTAGCGGCTCCCCGAGGAGTCCACAGGAAGAGGCGAGGGCCCCTGCTTCCTTGCAGAGGCACAGGCCAGTCGGGACACTTCATTGGCACCCGTCGTCCACCAGTATTTCGCATAAAACCTCATGTTTAGTGCGGAAATTTCGATAAACCACCAATCTACGTTTGAATTGCAAAAAATCACCACCTCCGTGCTAAGTTTTTTCAAATCGAACAAATCGTGAACAAAAGACGAATTAACACGGTACTGACTAGTGGGGCCGAACCGAAAACAGATGTGGCATTTCATCCTAATTAAAAAGGGGGCAAAATCCGGCGCGCATCTCCTTCCTCTGACCCGTGTGTCTTCTTCAAGTGCGAGCGCACACACCACGCAACAGCTATCGCTGGCAACTACTCCCTCCGTTCAATAATAGATGACTTCCACATATCTAGATATAGCTGTATCTAGACATATTTTAGTGTCTAGATACATCCATATATAGATATGTGGAAGTCAGCACGGAGCAGTTGCTGCTATGCTGGCAGCTGTTCCAAGCGCGAGCAGGTATGCATAGCACGCAGCAGCTAGCTAGCTCGCGCGGCCGGCGGCGGCCGTTAGATCTCGTGCGCGCACATCACGCATCAGTGCATCCTCTTGGTTTTTAGTTTTTTAGTTGCGCTAAAATGCCGCTTCAATTTTCGGGTGGGCCCCACTAGTCAGTACCAGTGTCAATTCACACGTAGTTCACAATTTGTTCGATTTGAAAAAAATTAGGAGTAGTAGTAAAGTGTTGATATTTCGTGATTCAAGCCTAAACTGGTCTTTCTCGAAATTTGCGAACTAAACTGATGGTTTTACCCTATATACTTATCGTCGACGGGAGCCATCTGGTAGGATTGCGCTTTCCCGTACCTTAAGCTCAAAAATTCATCCACCAATATTTACGTAATTCAATCTTAATAGTACTCCATTGTGTAGAATGAGTACTGCGAGCACCAGCGGTCCATGCCCTGAGCCGAACCCACCATCAGAGCTGTAGACTAGGCTAAACTGATCTACCTAATTTTTTTTTAAAATAAACTGATCTACCTAGGCTGCACTGAAGACTGACAAGGTAAACTAGGGGAATTGCAGCCTCTTTGGTTTCTAGCATCCATACTCTAGACGTACTTCTAGGTAAAAAGTAAACTAGAGGAAAGAAAAAACAAATAGGAAACTGATATAATAGCCAATCCTAGCGCATGTCCTATCCTTAATCTTTTTAAGTATGCCATAAGTGGGCCTCCACTTTATGGGCAATATCATACAAAAAGAATCCTACAATGGTTAATACCCCATTTGGACCTTAGGCTGAAACGTATACTCTAGCTTTGTTTACTTAAGAATATTTCTATCCCCACCTTCAATTATATATAGTTAGAGGACAAGACTAACATTTGAATATTTATCCAAACTAGCTGCTCTTTTTGGTGCTAAGGCTGGACACAATAGAAGTGATTTACGTAGTAACATCACATCCCAAGACAAGTTTGCCTATGTGACATGTAGTTCATGAGAAAAAAGTATTTGCGATAACATAGTTAGTTACTATAATATCACATACACACCAAGATAAAATAAGTCTACAGAGGTAGTAACATATGTATATTACTAGTCTAAATTAATTCATTGTGACCACGCTAACATACCATCACCGGAAATTAATAGGCCCGAAGTAGTACCACCCAAACCATAGACAAAAAAAGTAATAAGCTCGACACACAAACCGTGGTCACACTCACGATTTAATGCCCACAGAAGTTAGGAGAGTCTTTTTCAGAAAAAGAGAGGGGCATTGATTAAATGTGGCCTAAACTGACGGACCTTAGAAACATGTATAGTGGTGATATGTAAGTTTGTTTACGCAAGACTTATTTTAGCCGTGGATACTTTCAACTAGTAACATGCATAGTATTTATATGTTCGCAATCACATTTTATTCTAGGTTCAGCCAAAGTAAAAAATTAAGATTTGACCAACTTATATTATAAACTTAATATTATTAGAATCATTAGAAAATATATTTGTATATTATATATACTTGATATTCTATTATACTTGGTCAAACATGTAAAGTTTGAGAAAAAAACATAGAACATGATTTAAATTAAACATAGAGAGTATGTTATTAGTAAGTAATCTACTTTACTACCTATTAGTGTGTTATAGATATAAGAACATATATATATATTTTTTATTTATTACCTTGTAGAGACAATTTTGCTGCAAATTGCTATGTGATGGTGACATACGAGAGCAAAATACCCGGTTGTTTGCTACATACTCATGTCATTTCACCTAAGGCCGTCCGTAATGGAGAATGCCAAAGCTGTTTCTAAGTGCGATACACGTCAGCACACGTCCGGTCACGTCCGGTCCATCGTTTCTTATCAGTCTTGGGCATTTATTTCTCTCTACCTCTTACATCGACTGATCCTGCATGCTAATTGCTCAGACAAATTAATCTACTCTTTTTACTTGACGTTGCGTCAAGAACCATAGCTAAGCTAAGAAATGTCTCCTCTCTCTCTCTTTCTTCAATAAATAACCCTCCGGCTAAGCAAGCGTCCTACGTGTATTCATAAGAGACGATACAGTGTGGTGTGTTACGGACGGCCTAAAAGCATCCGCAATAGCTTGTATGATACATCGTATGATAGACTAACCAACTCATCAACCAACAACACATCATACACCTATTACAATGGTTTGTTGGTAGAGTTGTTGGTAAAATAGTAAATTCTAGCCAATCCTATAGTCATTTTAGTGGGACCGAAGGAAAAAGCATCTTAGCATGCGTGCTAGCTTGTTGGTTGCATATCATACAACCCATCTTCTCTCCCCTCATTATTGCTTGCCATATAGGCATATTTCTGAGTTGGCATTGCTATCTTACGATGACATGGACACTATTGAAGATGCCCTAAGGGCATCTTTAACGGTTTGTTGGTTAGCTTGTTGGTAAAATTGGACATGTCATCAACCAACAACACATCTTACAACCACTCCAATGGTTGTATGTAGTTTGGCAAATAGGAGGTGAGAGAATATGCAAGATCTCTCTCTATTCTACCTTGGAGCTTGTGCAAGGGTTGTTGGTTAATCTACATACAACCTCACTCTCTCACATCATTTATTTTATGCCACATCATCAAAAATCTTATGTGGCAAAATTTACCAACGTCTATCTTACGACTATTGGAGATGCCCTAAGGCTAGTCACAATGGAGAGTAACATGTACTAGTAACATACACGTTTTTCTAGACTATGTTACTACCTCCATAGTGGGAAGTAACATTAGGTAGTGTCATATTAATTAGCCTATAGACTCATTGTGTGTTGGAATGTGTGATGTTACGGTAACATAGCTAGTTACCACCCCCATCTCTTTCCTCATTAAATATGTGACACGTCATCTTTTTTGCCTACGTGGCACCGATGTTACTAGCTATGTTACTCCCACTGTGGCCAGCCTAAGGACAACAAAAAATAAGCATCCGAAGCATAAGTTTGCTATTATTTGGCTTTGTTGAGTATTTAGTTATTTAATGTGTGAAATTTTGTGCTTGCACGCAAGACTCTAGAACTTGCAATTAATGCATGATGTCTAGTTTTCTCACTAGGGTGCAAGTGGGCTGTAGTAGTTTTCTTCTTGTCTCCTATCCAGTGATAGATGGAGGGCCCACTCTTGCAATTAATGTATGCTCTCTAGCTTTCCCACTAGGATGCAAGTGGGCTGTACTTGTTTCTTCTCGTGTCCTAGCCATCCACAAATGGAGCGTTGGCTCTCTTCTCTCTCTTTCAGCTCTATTTTGCATGATGTGGACCTTATAGCGTGCGCACTAGAACCTACTCCCCCGTCCTCAAATAGGACCTTTAGAATTGATCTTGGTCAAACTTTTTAAATTTTGACTAAATGTATCGAAAATAACATCAATATATAAAATATAAAGTTTGTGTATTATGAAACTACGTTTCAAAATAGACCTAGTGATACTAATTTAGTGTCATAAATATTCTTACGTTTTCCTATAAAGTTTATCAAATACTACAATATTTGACTTCCATAAAAGAAAAACGTACACTTATTTGAGGACAGAGGGAGTATTATACTTGCTCTATTCTGATGTTATGCTATTTTTCTATCTTCTCTTTAATTACCTATCAAATCAATCTTTTTTTATCTTTGTGGTATGCATATTACCACCTAAATTATTGTCGGTATGGGTAGTCTAATAGTTTTTTTCTAGTAGCGAAGCAATGAAAAAACACAAAAATAAGAGCTAACAGGTGGAAAGAAAAATAAATTGAAAAAAACTAATATTATAGACAATGTTACATCATGTCCTATTCTTATTTTCTACGGATAGCATAAAGATGGGCTCCACTTTATGGACTATAGCATACAAGAAATGCTAGAAATGCTTAATGACCATTTGGATCTTAGACTAAGACTTATACGCTTGTTTTGTTTATGGAAAAAATATTTCTCTCTCACAAATAATTATATATGTTCAACTAGTAGGCACTGAACTGCTGTACGTCCATCCATTTTTCTTCTGATTCATGTCTGACGTTGAAATCATGCCGTATGGGTTTTGATTTTTTGAGCTTCTGACGGTAGGTAGGAACTTTGGTACGCAGATCGGCCGGCGGCGGTTCTCTCGTTCCTTCCGGCTTCCGGTAAGGAGCAAGATCGGCCATGGCGGCCGGCACAACCGCGAGGGCGCTCTTCCCGGCCAACGTTTCCCATCTCTTCTCTCGTTCCTTCCGGTAAGGGGCAAGATCCAGTTTAACTACGTTGGGCAACACATACCTAGGTGAAACCACACACATACTCGGACAAGAGTGCACCCATGCCGATGACATGTCATGTGGCCATGTGATCAATGGCTTCTGGCTGAGCATTAAGTAACTAGATTTGACCACCATGACCAAGAAAATTCGACTTACTGGTCGAATCTAGACTGGCTCTTTTAAGTTCATCGATGTAGCAGTACATATAACCTTCAAAAAAATAAATACAAATGGCTTATAAGACCACCTAGCGACAACTACCGGCGTTGTACAGCGAGACAAAGGCGTGCCGCCATTCCCATCGTTCTGTTACGAGAGCTGGACAAATTCTATAATAGTTGAGCTTTCTCTAATAGGCATACCATAATTCAGTGTGTTAAGACTTCAAAAGATCTACTAGAACCCTAGATTACAATACTCTGGGCTACAACTATGCCAACAGCAGGAAATCGACCAAAACTGAGGAGATCTCGGGATACTCTCCGAACGCCCGCCGATGTCGCTAAGCGCACCACCGACGTGAGGATAGGACGAGAAAAATCTTATTCTGACTTTCACCTCATCTCAAAGAAGACACTAGAAAACTCAAAAAATAAAAAGCGAGAAACTCCGCCGACGGTGGGGCACACCTTCAAGCCCGCTGGAGGCCTGACAGATCTGCTCACATCCTCTCTCCCTACATAGGGCTTAAGCTGTCGAAAATTTCATTAGACTCGCGAGCTCATCTACTCCCACTTGTTTCCGAAATTTGTCAAAAGTATATGAAAACAATTCAAACAAATATGAAGCAATAGAAAGTAAACATATGCCAGCGTTGCACATACGTGTAATGTTTCGTGACAAAATAAATTTTGTGTTGCACTGTAAAAAACAAAAACAATGCTCAGTTTTGAGATATGTTGTGCTAAAAATAAGCATTGGTTTTCTTTTATGCAGAGCACCAAGAATATTATTTTTTTCACGAAACTTTATAAATATGGAAGACATTGGCATATGTTTGCCCCTTAATTTTCGGAGTTTTTGATATTTTTGAAATTTTTAGAAACTACCAACAGTAGGTGAGCTCGGGGGGCAAAACGCTGCTCTCTGAACCGGTTCAACACCAGTTAACGGCATTCTCCTTTCCTTTACAAGTGTGTGTAAATCAAATAGATGAATGGAAACCAATCAGAGGAGGCTAGGTGATAGAAAATTGGCGTTAGAGGCTTTGGGATGCTCTTTCAGGCAGAATCTTTTAAGTTATTATTATTATATGCATACATGTCCAAACTCTAAGACTAGCCACAATAGGGGTATCATAGGTAGTATCATGCATGCCATGTTGGCAAAAAGCTGATGTGGCAGTACATTTAATGAGGAGAGAGGTGATGGTGGTATCATAGGTAGATACCGTAACATAACACATTACGAGACAAAATGAGTCTATATCACAATAAATGCAGCACTATATGATACCACAAACATGTTACTACCCATTGTGGGAGTAGTAACATAGACTAGTATCATGTGCATGATGCTAGTGTATGATACTTCCAATTGTGACTAGTCTAATCGGGTCACGAGCGGCACTGCCAGCCAAACTTTGATACCCGAGCAATTAGTTTTTGTGCCTAGACTACCCATTGAGTAATAATTCAGAGGAGATTATAGGGACCATCTCTTACTTACCAGATAGTTTTATGTAACTAGTTGCTCCGGTCGGTGCTAACCCCGGCTGTGGTATCAGCCCTATGACAATACTAGTTTTTTTTTAGCATGGTTTTATAGGTATTTTGCGTGTATGGCATATTTTCTCCGTTCTATAATGTAAGTCTTTTAGCAAGCTAAACTAGTTTGCTAAAAAGGTTTATAGCCTGGAATAGTAGTTAATGAAGACAGAGGGTGAAGTTATATCATACAACCATTGCACGTGGCCATATGCAAAAAACATATGCTTACCCTGCATGAGTCCAAAATCATTAAATTTAGATACAACCAATTAGATACAATGCATTACTTTTTAAGTTTTTTTTAAGAAACGGTGCACTCACATAGGCCTCACTAGCGTACAACAAGCAAAAATGAAAAGACGCGGAGTACCCAATACCTAAACTATGGTAACACTGGGGTTTTAATGATCACAGGAGGAGCGAGGAGATTTTTTTTCCTAAAAAATGAGTCTCATTAATAAAATGTGACCTACAATGGCAAAATACCTATAGAATGCTGCTACATGTACAACACTTTTGTGTCTGATACTCGTATGCCATCAAAATCAATCCGTCGAATTTTCCCCCATTGGACATGTCACAACCCAGACCAGCCGATCGGACACATGTCGAATAGGTTTCGTCATACGCCCAACAATTTGATACCTATAAAAAATGTGAAAAGAAATTTACATTGGCATATGCCTTATACTAGAAAATAATTTCGACTAGTATCATAGTATATATCTACACCCTTCGTTACCTTTTAAGAAGTGATTTGATAGTACTACTTGCATATTAACTTATATAAAAAGCAATCCAAGCTAAATTAAAATTATTGATATCCAATAGGATGATCAAGATATTGTTGTTGATTTATAAGGGGATAATAAATCTCTAGAACCCAACATATAGATTAAAAAGTGATAAACTTATGGTTCGGAATGTAGATCGAAAGGGGACGTAGGGAATATGTTATTACTATTATATTGGCTATAGTGTAAGAGACACCATAGAATTTTAATTTATTACTGTGTATAGTCATTTTTCATTGGAGGAAACCTATAGAGAAAGATCTATAACAAATAATTAGCTAGAAGTAGTTGGCTACGGATGTATGCCATGTCACAAAGCATAAAATTAAATATCCGTATAATAGGTTGGCAACTATATTGGTGTTGTTGAATATTGAATTATTTTAATGTGTGCAATTTAATGCTGCAGGTAAGATTTACCGAACTTGCAATTCTTTGTAGCGTTCCCACCGGGCTACAAGTGGGGCACTTTTCCATTTATGTGTCCTATGTGGCCGTAGATGGAGTGTCCACCTTTTCTCTCTCCTCTGGATAGGGATTTGGCGCTACCAATGTTCCTTCTCGAAACAGGCATTCGTCCCGGTTTATAAATAAAGCTCAAACGGCCGAACGATACAAAGTGGTGGAGAGTTCCCAATACAAGTAAGTCAAAAAGAGAAAACGACAACCGCGAAAGGGCAAGCCATCAACTCCGTGCCGAACATGAAAACAGGAGACACCACACCTAGCACAAAGCGACCAAGACTACCAAACAAAAGCGAAAACTTGTTTCCTAGGACGATCATCGGGCCTCGAACCACCTAACACACCTATCTATCGCCGAAGAGAGCCGCCTGCCCTCTTGCTCGGGCCGTGGAGCGCCGATCCTATCAGTACATAGCGAGGACCGAGATAGGAGACCAACGGTTCCACTCTATGCCGAAGTCTAATGTTTGTGCTGCTAATGTTCTTAGGTACACCATGTCTAATATTTTGAAGTACTAATATATTTTGTTTAGATGGAGCAATAATTATAGAAAAAATATAATAGTATCATAATTCGTCCGATCTTATATAGTGTATGTTTAAATTTGTTCTAAGTCAAACTATTCTAAGTTTGACAAACGTGTACTTCCTCCGTCCTCAAATAAGTGTACCTCTAGCATTGATCTTGGTCAATCTTTTTAAACATTGATCAACTTTATAGAAAATAACATCAACATATATGATATAAAATATGGATATTACGATAGTACATTTTAAAACGGATCTAGCGATACCAATTTAATGTCATAAATATTGTTCCGTTTTCCTATAAGGTTGATCAAACTTTTAAATATTTGACTTCCATAAAAGAAAAGCGTACACTTATTTGACTACGGAGGAAGTAGAAAAAAGGGACAATATCAATTACATAAAATTAGTATATTATAAACTATATTTTGAGATAGATCTAGCGATATTATTTTGATGCTGTAAATATTACTATTTTTCTATAAAATCCGTCAAACTAAAAATTGATTAAATCAGAGAAAATTTGAAATAAACTTATCTAGACAAGGGAGTGTCCGTAGAAGAATACTTTATCTCTTGTCGTAAAACAAGAGATAAAAGTATTCTATAGACAAGGGAGTGCAGATACGATCATTTTGAGACAAGTAACGATGCGACTCTTGTCCTAGAACCCTGTGTAAGTAATTAATGCTCTCTAATCTGCTGAGCTGCACCGCCAGTACCACGCTTTCCGAAGTTCCGATCACCTAGTTGCTTCAACGTCCCCATGTTCCCTTTTATTTTCCCCATTATAGGTAGATACGATGGATTGTTTGTGTTCTGCATCTAATATCATATGAAGTGAGCTGAAGCAAAATAAGATACTCCCTCCGTCCACGATAAAGTGTACTTTTTCCTTTTTCGGCGGTCAAATTTATTAAACTTTGACTAATTTTATTGGGAAAAGTACTAATATTTATGACACCAAATTAGTATCAATAGATTTGTCTTGACATGAAGTTTTAAAATATATCATTTTGATGTCATATATATTACTACAATTTTCTATAAATTTGGTCAGAGTTTAAAAAGTTTGACTAAGTATAAAAATATATGTACACTTATTTGTGGACGGAGAGAGTACGGCAGAATGATCATCGTATCTGCACTCAGACTTGTCTGATACCCATTTGGTCCTTAGGCTTGGCTGGAGCCCACACGCTAGTTTTGTTTATTGAAGAATACTTCTCTCTCAGGCTCTGCACCTTTCGGGGTCGACCCTTGTTCAAAACTTTTTTCTCAAGCGCCGGTACAAAAGAATATACTGTGGTATTTTATCTTCTGTGGGCGGAATATTTTATCTTCTACGGACGGCAGCCACACTATGCAGATGTCCGTTTTAGCCTATGATTAGCCAGTAAATTTTCTACTCACTCTGTCCCAAATTAATTGTCTTAAATTTGGACAAAAGTGAATGTATCTAGACATGTTTTAGTATTAGATATATCTACTTTTGTCCAACTTTGTGACAATTAATTTGGGACAAAGCGAGTATAATACTTGCCCTGCTTATAGTGGGAGTTACATCAATTCCACCTAAGAAAAAAATATGCCAGCTAAGGATAGATACAATTAGAGTACAATATATTTCAATGCAATATGAGTACAACATGATAAACTACACATATGTCACTCTTAAACTATAAAGTGCATATTAGTAATCTAAGTTACTCTCAACTATGACCACCTGATCCAAGACATCAAGGGGTGCAGAGGCGGAGGCGGAGGCGCGGCACAAGCGGCATTTGGCTCATCATCGATATCGGGATCCAGAGGACTTGGTTGTATTTTTTTTCCTTTTTACTAGATCTTTCTGTAAGAACGGGACTATAATATATCTTCCTTTTTCCTGCAAAAAAAAAAAACTATGACCAACCTTAAAGTTGACCATTATATGTGTGATTGACAATGTTGTCTATTAACGCCATGGTGCTTTTATATAACCAGCTGGCAAAATTATTGACCTTGCTCTTAATTTTTTTTTAGACGGAGTGGGCTAAAAGGAATACAAATCCTGGCCTACGTGGTCTTGGTGAATTAGGGCTAGTGAGTTTGCTGTAAATACATAGGTATAATTGCTTTTCCTCACTAGACGTGCCATGGCCTAGATTGGCCTTGCCGTAGCTCCACCCCTAGTTGACTATATAACTGAGTGCAATGGCTTAAAACGAGAGCACATCCAATCAAAGACTATATAACATTGCCACTCAGCTAGCCGACAAACAAAAGACCAGCTGAACAGACGCTCGCGCTCGCTCCCAGGGGCGGCACGGGCAGAACCCTAGCCGCCGCCTCCCCCACACCTCCTCCGCCCCATCCACCCGCCGCCGCCGGAGGAAGCCACCGGGGGAAGCCACCGGGGGCATAACCCTCCGCGTGGTGGACGACGACCGGCGGGTCCTCGCCTCCTTAGCACAAACACGGTGGGAGACCTCCGGCCAGATGCGTTGATCGGCCCTGGACGGTTTGCACGGACGGCGGAGCACGGACGCCGGGGCGGCGGCCCTGGTTCTTCTGGCGGCGGCTAGTGGCTGGGTCTGCGTGGGCAGCCGGCGCTGGCCGGGGTGGTGGCGCCGCCGATGGGATCTGGTTTGGCTCGGCTATGGTGCGGCGGCCAAGTGGCGGCGGCGACGCCATTGGCTTGGCTTCCGGGCGGCGCGGGCTCCTCTGTCTTTGGCGGCGGGAGGCGGTGGTGCTAGGGACCGTCGGCGGCAGCGCTCCGGTGGCGGCGGATGCGGAACCCTCCCGCAAATTCCTTGCTGGGAGTCGTTTCGCGGCGTCGAGGCTGCGAGACATCAGAATAAAGGAGGTGGTCCTTGGGTTTTCCATCACGCCTAGATGAAAATCCTGATGTAGGTTCTCTTTGATCAAGCCGGGGTGTCGACCTGAAACGTCTGGCTCCTGGGGTCTTCCGGTGTTTTAAGACCAATGGGGTCTTTTCTGGGCATTTTCCCAAAAGTTGATTTTTCTGCACAAAAACGAGACACCAAGGTAATTCTGTTGAAAACAACGCTAATCCGTGTTAGTGGTATCGAAAACTCACAAGTTTAGATATAAACAATAAGAAAAGTGTTCTGAAAAGGAGATACGTTTTCGACGTATCAACTCCCCCGAAGTTTAGCTTATTGCTTGTCCTCAAGAAATTCAGTGACAACTGAGTGCGATAAAAGTATTTTACGAGCACTTTTGTTTCATACGACGTAAACATACTCACTATAAGATCAAGTGCTGAGGAAATTCATAATAAGATGTATGAAAAATAAAAGCTACCTAGCAGTTATGCAAACCATGAAAAGATGCCAACAAACTAATAATAGAAAACATGAAGTATATCAATCTGCAGGATTGCAATGCTCATAATAGGGTATGATAAAGTGTACTCGCTTGCCCTTAATAGTGGAGCAAAACATAAATGCCAGAGCACCTCTGAAGTTCAAATGAAGACTAGAAATATAGATATCAAAGATACAAGCATCAAAATTGTACCACTATCAACTGTGTTTTGGGACAATCACATTACACTAAGAATAACAGCCATACTCTCAAGAAGGTGCATAAAGCGAGAAGGTGAAGACTCAACATAAAAATAAAACAAAGGCCCTTCGCAGAGGGAAGCAGAGATTAACTCATGTGCTAGAACTTTTTATTTTATTAAACAGAGGTATTGAAAATATTTTCGAGAGAGGTGTATCCTTATGTCAACGAATGGTAAACATACAATACAGTACATCACAAGCCATCTAGACTTCACAAGAGCGGATCACATAGAGGGACGCATATGGGTAGAAGGTCATCCCTCTTTCTATTTTGTTTACACAACTATAGTTTGACTAATAAATCAGGGGAAAAAAGAGTGAAGAGAATTTGTTATATTAATTTGGGGCTGGGCACCCCGCTGCCGGCTCTTCTATCATTGGATATGCGGATGAAGCCAGTAGTACAGGGTGTGAAATCCAATCAACAAGTGAGATAAAGATTCTCTATTTACGTCCTCATGAGCTAAAACAGGGTCACAAAACATGAATAATTTTTAACAGGTTTTAAAGGTAGCACATAAGAAATTTACTTGGAGTGACAGTTAAATACCACATACATAGGTAGGTATAGTGGACACAATGGAAAAACTTTGGTTTTAGGGAGTTGGATGCACGAGTCGAGCTCATACTCAGTACATGTGGAGGCTAGGAATAGACGGGGAGCGACAATCAAGAGAGCAACAATTTTCATAATCATGCTTGCGACAAAACAAAATTAGCAGGGGGAAAAAAATGATACAAATACTCTGAGGCAAAATAAATCATCGAGGCTTAAGCGACTTTTTGTTTTCAGTCATAGCATGCGTGAGCATGTGCCAAGTCAATTCAAGCGAAAAAATCAGAGGGAGATACCACAATGTCATACCCTTCTATGAATAAAACAATGCAAGCAAACATTCATACGACATGCTATCTTATATTAATAAGTTGGAACTAACACGCGAGAGAACAAACTACTAAGCATCAATTAAATAACATACACCTTACATGAACAGAGTAAGAATGTTCACACAATGAGTATATGTACAAAAATTAAACAAATAGAGTTCATAGCAGCCTCTCACCACAACTCGGATTGTCATAAATCATCATTACTTCTCTTCACTTGTGGATTGAATAATATAGAATGATAATCAAGCTCCAATGGAGACACGAAAGTCCAGTGAACTTTGCAACAAACTTTACAAAACCAAAGAAGAACAAGAAATATTTTTGGGTTTTTGACTTAAAACAAGAACAGAAAGAAGCAAGCAGACAAAGCAAAATAGTTTTGGATTTTTGAACACTAAACCGAAATGAGAAAAAACAGCAAACCAAATAAGGAAAGTAAAGACACAAACAAAGAGAAACAACAGAAATACTTTTGGTCTTTTTTTGTGTTTTGGAAAACAAGATCAAAACAATAAAACAAAGAGAAATGAAAGAAAGCGAAAGAAACAAAAATATAGATATACAAAGAACCGACCGAACATGATATATAAATGAGTGTGATGTCGGTATACCTCCCCCCAAGTTTAGGCTTTTGGCCTAAGTGGAGATCAATCACCAGGGGGACCATGAGATGGCGTCCCCATAGTATGCTGAGGAGGAACGCTCCTCCTGATATGTGCTCGAGGATGCGCCGGTGTACTGCGTGTTGTGATCCTCGGGAGGCGCATATCACCTCTCCTGCTGCCTGTAAAACTCCATGGTGATCAGATGCTCGTCTACCTCCTCCTTAGAGAGCGACCATGGTGACCTGTCAATCTTAAACAAAATAGGCTGCGGCAAAGTAAATGTTCGCTCCTCTCCCTCTATATACTAAACGTTCAACAGTAGAGTTAGCCGTAACAAAGTGATGGGACTTCATGGTAGCGAGATTAAGTCTATATGGAGCAATTATTTCATCATCAGGAGCTATGGAAACATTTAAAGCAGTTGCTACACGTGTAGCAATAATGCCCCCAAAAATAGGCCCAGTAGCAGCAAGGCGGCATGCAACAAGTGCACCAAGGCTATAATTCATGCTATGGTTCGGCGCAGCATCAATGAAAGAAAGGTTATAACTAGAAATGTTACTAGTGTTTCCCCTACCAAGGATACTAGTAGCAAGATAGTAAGTAAAATATCTAAGGGCAGTAAGTTGGATGTTCGTTATCTTTCCACGCTGCGATGAACGCCCGTCCTCATTGGTGATTTTTCGGTAGAGCCCCTAGAGATCTGCTGGTTTATCCTGAATCCTGCTCGCTGCCCCGGAAGCGTTGATACCTATAATAGCACAAAATCTACCAAGGACAAAAAGAAACAGGACTACTATAAAACTTGAAGGCAACAGTTGGACCAAAATGTGTGTTCTAAAATTTAAAGCTGTCAACAAAAGTTTTTATGAGAGTGGCATACTGAGGGCTTTCATTCTCCATAAAGTTGGTTAGACCAACTCTTTCAATAAGCATACGAAAGTCATCTAACAAACCTGGACTTCTTAGAAATGTAATGCAAGGAAAGCTAGATGGGTTAACGATACCATCACCTCCCACATCGTCAATAGTCGGTGCAATAACGTCTTCATTGTACGATGCGCTCACTAAAGTGGATGAGCTTGAGGGCCTTGTCCTTCTAGGAGCATCACTCCTAAATATCTCTCCAAAATTATAATTATGCATATCTGAAATTTTTCAACAATCACTACAAAAATTAATTTCAAACAACTATAAGGTCGAAACTACCATAGAGACATATAGGAGAGCTAAACATGCATCAAAACTAAATTATTTTCACTCAAATCAAACATGCAAACTCACATAAGATGTCACCTACAGTGCCAAAATACTCAAGAAATACTTCACCAAATAAAATTCTACTTGGATCATCGGAGGAGTCACATACCGGTAACCCTGTGCATTCCCGGTTTAAGCCGGTCTCTGCAGTTTTCATAAACCAAACCGGCTGTCACGGTTTGAGGTGGTTTGAGCTGGTTTAAATTGTTTAGATAGGACGTGAGACCACGGTGTGATCTGGCCTGGTTAAGCGGTGTCAATGGTTTGGCACCGGTGCGCTCGATCTTGCGCATCATGCAGCTGTTCCGGTGGTGGCAAAACCAGGTTGTTGCGCCTCAGATGCCATTGCCTCGGACGCCGACGATATCGCGCTACTTGTGCCGGTCAGGTTGCCGGGATGCTAGACGCCGGCCGCGCTGTTGGGTCGCCGACATGTATCAGCCTGCCTCCACGGATAACGCCTAGATGGCCTCGACGTGGGGTACGTGCCCTCGGATGTGCTTCCTTCCACTCCCGCCATGGACTAGCTGTCGACCTGGGCGTCCGTTCTGTGGTAGAGAACCGGCGACCAAGATGCCACTCGTTGTTGACGCCGCCGATCCAAACTTGGCACCTGTCTCCTCGGATGACGACGCGTTGTCCTGTGTGGCGCTGCGATGGGAGCCTACCTTGAAACCCCATCTTCGGGGAAGGCGCTACGGCGGCCCCAGCCGCCATGCCGACTTCGCCGTCGCGGCCCTCGCTGGAGGGGAGAGCGTGTGATCGTCCGTGCGTGATTTCTGGGTCCTCGGTTTGCCAGGGTGCGCACTGGCAGGCTGGCGGCTCTCCGCCGCCACTGGACTCTACGAGCAGCGCACTAGGTACATCGTAGGTTCTGGACCGTGGACGTGGGCGCTTGGATGAGCCGCATGCTCAATCATGCGGGAGTGCTCACCATGCCCGTGGTGAGCTCACGATGGGATCATGGAAGAGATATCTTTTCCTTCATGCATGCACGCCTGGGAGCCAGCTACTCCGGCCGGGTCCGACGCGCGCGGTGTGCCGTGTGACTACCGGCGAGCCGCTAGCGCCGCCACTGCCTTGGATCATCGCAGGAAAGATGGGCGCAATTCCTCCGTGATAATAGGATCACGCGTGATACGTACGGTTTGGCCGGTTTGGTTGGTCCAAACCCGTCTCAACCCAGCGCAACTTTTTTTCTTAACAGTTTCAATACGAAACCAGACCAACCTGACATAAACCGCTAAACAGGTTCGGTGCGGTTTGGGCTCGTGGTTTGGCCGGTTTGAGACCAAACTGTGCACAGATTGACATACCGGAGAGCAAATGCACCAAATTTCAGCACAAATGATGGGTTGAGCAAAGAGATCGAAAAATTTCAAGGAGGAACAGCAAGAACAGGGGTTCCAGGAAATGTTTTGAGTTTGGTGGGTGGGAGAGAAGACTTTGGCAGTGGAGAGATTAAGTGGAGGGCCAGGGGGCCACACCATGTGCTGGCGCCACCAGGGGCAGGCCGCGCCACCCCATGGTGTTCCTGACTGGTGGGTCCCCCTGGGGTCTCCCAGGTGAATTCTGCCTCATTTTTTAAAATTTATTATAATTTCTCTGGAATTTTTCGAGGAACTTTATTTTTGAGGTATTTCCAGAATTTTAGTAATTAATAAAAACCAGAAAAACGGAAGTGAAAAGGTGGAAAACAAAACCAAAACCATAACTACAGAGGTTCTATGACACTCCAATGGAAAAATAACAAAGGAAAACAAAGGTGGAGGTGGTGAAAACAAAATTATGGGTGGTGAAAACAAACATAACAAGGTGAAAACAAGAGAAATCACTGTGAAAACAAAAGTATGGATGGTGAAAACAAAGTTATGGATGATGGAAACATGATTGTACTCAAGTAGTAAGGTGATAACAGAAGTAAACTTGGTGAAAACATAGTGAAAACATTGTCCTCCTCATTAAAAATCATTTTGTTAATAAGGGTGATCAAGTCTTGTTACCAGAACAATTTTCATATGATGCAAAACTTTGCTAATCACTAAATAATCATGTTATCTCAACCTTGATAGACATAGTCCCAATCATAATAATTTCATATTCTTTTTTTGGTACTGGAATGGGACAATAAAATTCTCTAATCTTGATGGTCTCAATATTTTCAATTGAATTTAAACCATATCTTCTATCAGTATTCTTGGGAAAATAAACTGTATGCCGTTTATCATTAACATTAAAAGTTACTTTTCCTCGATTGCAATCAATAACAGCCTCTGCAGTGTTAAAAAAAGGTCTCCCAAGAATAATAGACATATTATTATCTTCAGGCTTCCAACACAACAAAGTCGGTTAATATCAAGCAATTAGTAGCAACTTGCACAGGAACATTCTCACATATGCCAACAGGAATGGCAGTAGACTTATCAGCCATTTGCAAATATATATCAGTGTGTATCCATTTTTCAAGAGAGAGCCTCTTATAAAAAGAGAAAGGCATAACACTCATTCCAGCTCCCAAGTCGCATGAAGCAGTTCTAACATAATTATTTTTAATAGAACAAGGGATAGTAGGAATACCAGGTTCTCCAAGCTTCTTTGGAACCTTACTATTAAAAGAGTAATTAGCAAGCATAGTAGAAATTTCCTCATTAGGAATTTTCCTTTTGTTTGAGACAATATCTTTCATATATTTAGAATAAGGAGGCAGTTTAATAGCATCAGTCAAAGGGATTTGCAAAAATAGAGGTTTCATATACTCACAAAACTTGTTATAATGTTATTCATCCTTTGATTTGTGTTATTATTAGGAAAAGGCATTGCTTTTTGTACCCAAGGCTCTCTTTCTTTACCATGTTTATTGGCAATGAAATCCTCCTTAGTATACTTTGCAGTTTTAGCTTGCTTTTCATTTTCAGCTACAGGTTCTTCTTTATCAGAAGCATCACTTTTATCATTAGCACTTTTAGTTTCATCATCAGAAATGGATATACTATTAGGATCTTTAGCAGGTTCAGGATATTCTACATCATTTTTATGTCTCTTCTTCTTTTTCTTAGAAGGAGAACTATTGTTTTTAGGTTGCTGAGAATCTTGTTCAATTCTTTTAGGATGTCCTTCAGGATACAAGGGGTCCTGGGTAGAAACACCACTTCTAGTAATTATGTCACAAACATGTTTATCTCTAGAAGCATTAGCTAGCATGTCCTTTTGCACTTTAGTGAGTTGATCAATTTGAGTTTGAACCATTTGAAATTTTTTAACAAGCATTTTAACATCATTAGAGGTTCTTTCAATAATACCATGCAAATTATCAATAGCTCTAGAGTTTTCCACAAGGTGGTTTTGCACTCTCATATTAAAATTATGTTTCTTAATAACACAATTATCAAATTCATCTAAGCATTGATCAGGTGGTTTAGAATAAGGAATATCTCTATTATCAAAGTATTGGAGAGATTGTACCTCAACAGTTGATGGATGAGGAATAGGCTTACATAATTCTTCTATAGGAGGTAAATTCTTCACATCTTCAGATTTAATGCCCCTCTCTTTAAGAGATTTCTTGGCTTCCTTCATCACTACATCATTTAATTCAATCATCCCTCTCTTATTGGGTGTTGGTATTGGTGTTGGCTCTGGTGTAGGTGTAGGCTCAGGCATATTCCAATCATCATTATCTTTGGCTATTTTAGCCATTAATTCCTCAGCTTCATCTGGAGTTCTTGTCCTGAAAACACAACCAGCAGAACTATCCAGGTATGTCCTAGATTCAACAGTTAGTCCATTATAAAATATATCTAGGAGATCATTTGTAGGTAGTGGGTATCCAGGGATATCTCTTATCAAAGTACAAAACCTTTTCCAAGATTCAGGCAATTTTTCTCCTTTAGTTTGCTTAAAGTTAAAGATGTCCTGCACAACAGCATGTTGGGCACTAGCAGGAAAATATTTTTGAAATAAAGCATTAACCAAATCCATAGGATCAGCTCAACACCCAGGTGACATATTGTTAAACCAAATTTTATCCTCATCTTTCAATGAAAAGGGAAGATCTTGGTAACAAAATAAGTACACGGCTTAGTATCATCAGAAAATAAACTACTCAAAGATGAAAGCTCATTCATATGTTCTATAGCACTTTTACTTTCAGTTCCACAAAAAGGTTCCTTATCAACAATAGATATATAAGATAAATCTAAAGAGAAACCATAATCCTTGTCTACAATGTGTATGGGAGATGTGGCAAACTTAGCATCAAGAGAAGATTTATATTTCACATCATGTCTTGCAAGAAGAGTCTTAAGAGCACTTGAACCAGTAGTAGCACGAGATTTTTCAATAAAATCATCACTCAGGTCGATATAGGTTTCATCAAGATCATCAATAAGCTTAGTTGAATTAATAGGTGTACCAATATTTTCAACAGAAATTTCAGCATTTTTAATTTGTTTGGATCTAGCAATAGTAGCGTCTAAGAAAGGACCTAGAGAACCAGTATTATCAAGCACAGTATAAGCATCATCAAAATTATCAGAAACATTCTCATACTCAGCAAAAGTAACAGTACGTGTAACATGTGGTGGAGTAAGAAGCTTACTCATAACAGATGGTGAATCAAGAGCAGCAGAGGTGTTTAGAGTTGTACCTATTCTTGTAATGGATGGTAATATCGGAAACTTTCCATCACGAGTCTTGCCCATGATGAATGGCTTGCAGCAAACATTATCATGATCAAGGGAGCAAATAAATAAAGCTATGCTCCCGGCAACGGTGCTAGAAAATAATCTTGATGACCCACAAGTATAGGGGATCACAATAGTTTTCGATGGAAGTAAAACCCAAATTTATTGATTCGACACAAGGGGAGCCAAAGACTTGCTCGCAACAATTTATCAGTGGTAACAGTTTTATAGCAGCAGTAGAAATAAAATAACATGTGTAGTAAAATAGTAACAGTAGTAGCAATCGCGAAAAACAACTGGATGGGAAGTACCGTAGGCATAGAGGGAATGGATGAACGGGTGTTGCATGGATAACAAGGGTCATGTAAAAATAATAACATGGGCATTGCAGATAATAATAATAAAGTATCAAACATGTAGGCAAACCATAGGCATGTGTTCCAATATAGTCATACGTGCTCGCACTGAGAAACTTGCACAACATCTTTTGTCCTACCAGCCCGTGGCAGCGGGCCTCTAGGGAAACTACTAGTACTTAAGGTGCTCCTTTTAATAAAGCACCGAAGCGAAGCATTACTACTCTGTGAACACATGTGATCCTCACATCACAGCCATCCCCTCCGGTTGTCCCAATTTCTGTCACTTTGGGGCCTCGAGTTTCGGACAACAATGTGTGTAAAACAACTTGCAGGTATGATCAAGAAACAACATTATACTCATGGAACAATAACATGTTCAGATCTGAAATCATGGCACTCGGGCCCTAGTGACAAGCATTAAGCATAGCAAGTTGCAACAACGGTAGAAAACACTAACAATGGATACTAGGCACTATGCCCTAACAATATGGCATTATTACATGATCAATTTCATCCAATCCCTTCCATCCCTCTCAGCCTACAGTGGTGTTTACTCACACATGGACGGGGGAAACATGGATGGTTGATGGAGAAGAGGTGGTGGTATCGATGGCGATGATCTCCTTCGAATCCTCGTCTCGACGGGGCGCCAGAAAAGGAACTTCTGATCCTCGAATCGAGGTTCGGAGTGGCGGCGGCGCTCTGTTGTGTTTCTGTGGAATATGACGAACCCACTCGCGTTTTAGGGTTGAAGGCAATATGTAGTCAAAAGGGGAGCCCGAGGGGGTGCCTGGGTGGCTCACACCACCAGGTGGCGCTGCTGGGGGGCGCCAGGGGTGGTGTGCCCCCCTCCTGGCCCCTCTTTTGGCCTCCTTCTGGCTCACGGTGTCTTCCGGTGTTTTAAGTCCAATGGGGTCTTATCTGGGCATTTTCCCGAAAGTTGATTTTTCTCCACAAAAACGAGACACCAAGGTAATTCTGCTGAAAACGTCGTTAGTCCGTGTTAGTGGTATCCAAAACTCACAAGTTTAGAGGAAAACAATAAGAAAAGAGTTCGTAAAAGGAGATACGTTTTTGACATATCAGTGCACACCTTATTCTGCTTGAGCTTCTCACTCTGAGGTTGATTTGAAGTCCTTGACCAAACCTTTACACAAGGTTGAGACGACTCCACAACTTAGTTGAAGGCTCTCAACAATCTGAAACTTCTTGCAACAAGGTGAGCTCCAAGCACTAGGGTTTCTTTTAGGATTTCTAAGCATCAAAAGAGATCTCAAGATCCGCTAGGATTTGATGGGTGTATTTGTAGTTCTTTTGGTGGAACTACAGATCTAAATCTCCTCTATCACTCCACAAAGTTTTGGCACGATTGAGTGGTTGGAGTGTGAGATCTAGGAGGTTGAATCTCGCAATAATGGTAGAGAGATATATTTGGAGAAGCTTGGCATTCAATGGGGAATAAGACCCCATTTTATACTCTCTCCAGATTCTAGTTGTTTGACCCCGCTACTTCTAGGCCTATGACCGGTACTACCGCCGGAGAGGAACTACGGGTCGATACCGAGCCATATGCCGCTTATGAAAATGAGGTACCGTGTCTTGGCAACTTCTGGCGGTACCAACCTTGATACTAGCGGTCCAGCGGGACTACTGGGGCAGATCCCGATACTACCTCCAGTAACAGCCTGAAGCTCAAATTCAATCTTTCATTGATGCAATTGGGCATTAGAAAATATGATCTGAGAAACTGTAGATTAGATCAAAGCAACCATGTTTATATAGGCTAATTGTATTGTCAGCAATAGCCAAAACATATTAGGGACAAGCTGCACTTTCAAGTGGCCCTCGCAAATGTGAGGGTATCTTCTGTAGCTGGTTTAAAGTGTTCAACAAATAAAAAATAGTGTATCATTGATATCATATTATTTTCCATTACAATGAACAAAATTGTTCTATAACTATGACAAATATGTTGGTAGGCAAAGTATCACATGTGGGAGTAACAACTTCAGTAATCTAAAATTTGTGGAAAAAATGATGATTATGCTATAGCTTGAAAGACCCAGGTGACATTTGATATGTGCAATGAACTACAGATCTTACATGATGTTAGATTAGTACCAGAGGTTAGTTATCTTTGATTAAAATTTTGTTCAATTAAGATAAAATGGTATATCCCCCTTAATAGGTAGGTCAAATTAAATAGTGTGCGTTCGGCAAGAGTTTTTCATGTATATATTGTTTTGTGTGTTTGCATGTTGTTAAATATACATGTCAATGTACTAAAAATATTGTAGATTATTTATATAATGCGAAAACTTAAATCATAAAATGTTGCCATTCATTTGAACTTGTGCTGCATTACCGATTTTTGGTAAAACAAAAAGGAAATAAGTTCATAACATTTTTGGAAATCAATAAATTCATTTTCGAAAACAAATGGCCTAAGTTTTATGGCCTACTGGCCGCTGTGTGTTGCCATGCGATAATCTATAGCTTTCCCTCTTATACTTCTATTTATCATGAATATTTTGGGAAATCTTTCTCCAAGGATTAAATGCAATACTAATGGACCATGCCTAATTCCTATTTTATTTTGTTTGCTTTTGTTTTTGTAGTGTCTTTCCTATCTATGCTTTTACTAGCATGAATTTTACTTTCACTGTATCCTCTAATTAAATAAAAATTTCTTCTAAATAATCATCAACACCATCTAATTTTTTTTAATCATGTTTATACTTTCATGAGGCCATGTTCTTTGTAAATAGTTTCCCTATTTTTGTGTCAATTTTCATCTTGTACGGAATTGATATTATTTGTTTCTCTAGAACTTTTCTAATTTCATTACAACACCATCAATTTTTTTAAGTGCTCTCGATTTATAAGTGCTTTTATAAGTGCTCCCGATTGTTAAATCTTATCCGTTAATCTTTTTCAATCAGTGGAGCTAGACTGACTATGGTGATATATCCTTCAGTGGCAACTGGTACATTTTTAAGTGATCCCAATTCTGAAAGCTTAGCCTTATTTTTTTAGTCAATGGAACAGATATATTTGTCTATGTAGGTTAATATGGTGGATCTATTTAGACCACTATATATAGCTTTTAATATATAATAGATACTAAAGTAAGTAATGTTTGATGCTTTTTATATTTGCATGTCTGCTCCTCAAGTTCGCGATGCGTTCTTTGTCTAAATTAACTCCATGTAGTGCCAAACGATTTGTTGCTTTATTGGATGAAATGGTTGAATTTGTAAAGATCTTCTAGCTATTGAACAGTTTCCCTCAGGATTGTCCTGTCTGAAAGTGCATTTCGTTTTCTCTATGATTTTGTGTGTTAGTTAACAATACTAATGACATTTTTAATCAAGGTGCTAAGTGTGCAGGTGGTTAATTTCTCACCTATATCGAACACCGAATAAGAAGGTAAAGTTAGATCAGCCAAACTCGTCACTGTGGCCAACCGGATTATTTAACCGAATTTTTCAGGGTTAGCCGGAAATTCTGGTTGAGGAGTTTTTTTCCTCTGTTTTCAGCACCGGACTCCACCGGATTATTTGACCGAAATTCTAGAGCCAACTGGAATTTCCGGTTGGAGCCTAAATTTCAGCATTGGTCTCCACCGAATTATTTGACCGGAAATTCTGGAGCCAACCTAAATTTCCGGTTGGAGCCTAAATTTCGGCACTGGAATCCACCGGATTATTTGAGCGGAAATTCTGCTCCCAACCGGAATTTTCGGTTGGAGCCTATTTTTTGTACTAGACTCTACCGGATTTTCTGACCGGATCAGTTGAAGCAAACCGGAATATCCAGTTTTGGTCAACAACTGTCCAGTTCCAAATCTGAAGGAGAAGCAAACCAGAATATCCGATTCAAGTTTGAACCGAAAATTCTGGTCAAGGATTCCTGCTCAAACGACCAAATTTTGGGAGAGGGTATAAATACCCCTCCCTCTTCTCCAAGTAAGCTAGTTTGTCAAAGCCATTAATGTGTAATTATGTAGCTCACGAAATATTATATCTCTCCCAATCGCTCCACCCAAACTCGTTGATATTTGGAGGATTGAAGGAGAAGACCCTGATCTACGTCTTTACCAACCGGATTTCATTTTCCACTCATTTGTTTGAGGGACTCATGCCTAGGAGTTTCTTATAGAAAACCTAGGCTCTATTGCTACTCTCTTGGTGGTTGTTGGTGTTTCTTGGGAGCCCCCAATTTGGTTGTGGGTGTGTGCCTCAAGATTGTTCTAAAGGACTCGATTCCCGCTTAAAATGGGACCAATAGTGGAAGGTGAACTAGAACTTTGTGGTGTTGTTCATCGGATAACAGGTTGAGGCCTTTGTGGCGTTGAGTAGCCCTTTTTGGCGAGCTCACATCTCTCCAACGAGACGTACTCCCCGTAAAAGGAGAAACTCGGGATTACATCCTTATCTTCGCGTGCTTCCTCTATCGGTTACCTCGTTCACTCTCCTTTACATCATGTTTGTATGGTTTATCTTGTTGCATACCAAGAGTATTTACCGTTGTGTCAAGCCTTAATTTGAAGAAAATTTAAAATTGATCGTAAAGGCTATCCACCCCCTCTAGGTGCCCATACTATATGTTCACTATGCCCCGTGAAGAGTAGGTTTTATTGTGTGCTCTCTTTCTGAGTAAAAGATACAACGCGTGTTGCTGCAGGATCACTTTAGCAACTATATTGTAAACAGAAGTTTGTAAGAGATGTGATACATTACGTTTTTAAACACAATATGAAAAATTCAATTTCTTATACTATATATTTTAAATTATTAATATGAATAATTAGATGATTAAGAAATGAATGATGTGTAGATTATATGTAGTAATTAATAACTATTAGTGTAGATGACATGGACAATTGATTGACTAAGAGAATGGATGATCTAGATATCTTCCATGTTGAGATAGAAAAATCATTAATGCATGTTGGTGAGGTTTTTCTTAATAATTATTAGTGGAGATGACATGGACAATTGATTGGCTAGGAGAATGGATGATGTGGATAACTTGCATGTTGAGATAGAAAAACCATTAATGCATGTTAGTGGGGTTTTACTTTATAAGAGATATAGATGTGCAAGTCGACTAGATGTGTGAACAGTTTCCCGGAGATAGAGGCCCTTGCATGCACAGGGTGCACGTTAATCTTTAGGTCGTAACATCGATCACACATTGGATAGATCTTGTTGTATATACACTAGAATTGGTGGAGTATGTGGGAAAGGATTAACCGGCGCTTCTACAAAGTCTTTGTGCGTGATGAATGGAAACATGTATCATGTGTGTGGATATGTGAAAGCAGAGAGGAAACTGAAATTGTGGCATGCTTACAGCATCTCTAGCAGAACTCGTAGAAGGCCCAGAACTGAAAAAACCGCCGCATTCAGGCTGCGAGCGAAATATTTGGGAATAGCAGCGCCCGTAAACCGCAAGGGCCCACAATTTTTTTTTGGGCAACCGAGAATTTCCCCTTCCAACCCGTGAATCTCAGGGTTTCGGCGCCGACCCGAGGGTGCCCTCCATCGCGAAAAAAGCCTTGACGGAACAGAAATTTCAGCTCCCGCTACCAGACGCCGCCGCCCTCGCTCCGACCTTCGTCTCTTGCTCCGGCCGTTCTCGATCCTAGGGCCGCGACTACCAAATTCCGCACGGTCTGTGACGTTTCAATACCGTTGCGGATGGGCTCCAAACTGTCGCTAAGGGAAATCCGCGACGGTTTACGCAATGGAGTGAGAACATTCCTGATCGACTGTCACGGATGATTCTGCGATGATTAAATGAACACTAATCCGTCGCGAGGTACTGGCTGGCCCAGTACAAGGACCAACATGGAGCGACGTTTTTTTGTCGCAATGTGTGTAAACGTGGCATCGTTTTCCCGTTTCCCGTTACTGACGTCACTTCCACCGTTTCTGACGTCATCATCGTCTTGACATTTTAAAAACGTCGCGATTGGAACTACCGTTAGCTCCGTTAATGACGTCATAATATGTGCGACATTTATTTTCTCGTCGTGGGTACAAGCAGTATAAAGTGCCACGTGTCGCTCTCATAATGTTCCACGTATAAGCTTATTCCCGACGAATTTATAACGTTGACCAACGTTGCGACGTTTTAGTTCGTCGTAAGACGTCACGAATCATGAGACAACACATGTACCAACACGGCATGTCCACGTCGAAACGTTTCCGTGACGTGTTTATTTCGAATAAGGTGCCGCCTCATGGACCTACCATATATTACCACGTGTCCTCGTATTCATAAGCATGGAAAATACTATACTAGTTTTCACAGCAAAGCAAACACAACAAATACATAAATTCCGAATAAGGTCACAATATAGCTCGCCAGCAAAGGCAGTCTAATACAGTTCAACAGACAACAAGCGGTTTCACAAAGGGCTACTCAGTTCCATATCTCGGATGAACTTGAGCCAACATGCCACCAATAAGGGTTTTGTACATTTCTTGACTCTTCTGCATACCTTTGTGTTCCTCCGTCATACGCAGTAATTCTTGTCGATGCTTCATCCTATCTGCATCAGCTTGTTCCTTGGCCTGCTTCAACTCATCAACTACAGACTGCAGGTCCTGCCTCTGTTTTCTCTCAGAATCAAGTTGAAGGTGAAGCTGAGACTTTGTTGCTCTTTCACTGGTTGTGACCCCACCTATGGTATTCAGGAACGAAGACTTTAGACGGTTCTTGGTCAGCACGGCAGCGACACCTTCGGTGGCAGAAAGAGGTTTCTTGACAGCGCCATCTACTGAAGTACGTTCTAGCATATGATATTGCATTTCTTCCTATAAAGCATGTAAAAGCTTTAGATGAGATAGAAGCTGAACTAGCTTGTAAGGAACATTGATATCATGACAAGCTTGTACATAACAAAGATGCAAATAGCAGATGACAAGCAATTAAGCACGCATGACAAGCTTGTAAGGAACATAAATGAAAAACATCACATGACAGGCATGTAAGTAAACATGGCTGAAAATAGCAGACGACAAGCATGTACAGAACATAGATGAAAATAGCAGCTCACAAGGATAGATGAACTAGCAGATGAAAACGAGCAGCATGTATGTGCATGAACTATGAGATGACAAGAATAGGTGAAATAGCAGGAGTTTGCATCAGAATTCACAAAGGGAAGCATCAGTATGTATCTAGAAGAATCTATTGAGGTAATTGTTGATCCCAGAGATAAATAGTATTATGAACAATTGCTCTTTTCACGGGCAAAGAGAATCCACGTGTCTTGTTGTTGTGCGTAGTTTTGAAGAATTCAAAGGCATCTTCCCCCATGTCGCAGCAAACCTCGTAGCTATGAGAACCTGTGGCGCTATGGAACTGGACGGCCTGTATGCTTTGCCTGGCTTTCATACAAGCCATCTACATAAACGAAGTATGAACTGATTAGACACAGTCCAGGTTATGGAATAGAAATAGTGGCAAGGTAGAGTGAACAAAGACAGTACCTGTTTCCTGACTGAGGACCAGTTATCGACTAGCCTGCACCATTCTGCTTCGCTCATGTGCCCAACTACATCAGGAGGCGTTCGTACAACTCTACTCTTGTCTCTAACGCTGTCAAAAAATTCTTGCTTCAGAATATGGCGTCTTTGTCTTGTACAGTTCTTGAGATGCATCAGAAGAGATTGGCGAATAACAGGGTTTCTTTTCCTCCCAGCCGCACCACTCGAAACAATGTCTTCACATGGGTAATCTACAGAAATTGTGGCATTGCTAGAGTTAATATTCTGCATTTTGGATTTCCCTCCACACATGGCCCCCTCGTAGAGCATGCAATCTCTGTGATATCTCATCTTGCTCTTCGTTGCAGGCACCTTGCTCCTCGACTTGGGAACCTTGCCCCTCGCCTAGGAATGGTGGCAGCTCGCCTTGCACACCAGGCAGCTCACCGTAGGAAGGTACCTGCTCGCATTGGGCGGCTACCTCATCAGCCTCCTCCTTCTGTTGGGCAGCTTCCAGCTGGCCATGGGCAAGTGCCTGCTCGCCTTGGGAAGCATCCTGCTGGCCTTGGGGAGCTTCCTCCTCGTCTTGGACCACTGGTCGCTTGAGTTCGTCATCTGCATACGGATGGACATGGGCAACTGCATGCTCGCGATGGGCCTTGACGCGCTTGCGTTTACAACCATGTCCACCAGGAGGCATCTTTTTCCTACCAGATGTACTCTTGACTTTAATGTTCCGAAGCTGCACGATTCATACGTAGCAAATCAACTAGGATAGTAGCACAAAATACATGGCAGAACAGTAATTAAGCTAGGAGTTCCAGACAACATAAGAAGCTTTATTGTTGAGATATCATGCAAGGCATGCCTTATCTAGATGGTGGACATGGTATAAATGGAAATAAATAGCTTACAATATAAGTCTAGAATTGATGATTTATGCGAATAAATGAAAAGAAATAGCGCATACATGTTCTTTACAAATAGCCTTATCTTTCATTGGGATGTGACAACATAGAGTTATAAAATCTTAGTGATGCAATTCGCTGTTTGACCATATCATATCATTAATCTAATTTGTGGGCCTAATTATGATAGGATCGCAGGAGAAGTGATCTTAAGATTTATACAAGCTCGAAAATAAGCAAACTCTGACCAAAGGAACTTGACGGCTACCAGACAGGCGAGGTGGCAGATCTTGACGACGACCTGGACGGCGAGGTGGCAGATCTTGACGGCGACCTAGGCGGCGAGGTATCAAATCTGGACGGTAAGGTGGCAGATCTGGATGGCATCCTGGACGGCGAGGTGGAAGCCCGGGAAGGCGAGCTAAGCGGCGGAGTGGACGACCGGGGGCGGCAAGGTGGAAGCCCGGGAAGCCAAGCTGCACGGAGAGGTGGAAGACCGGGGACAGCTAGGTGGAAGCCCGGGAAGGCGAGCTACAGGGCGAGGTGGAAGGCCGGGGCGGAGTAGATGGGGGTTAGGAGGATAGTCTGATTTCGGACAAGAAGAGGAGGGGAAATTTCGGCGAGGGGGAAGATAAGAGGGAGAGGTTCGAAATTTAGGGCGGCATAGGCGGCAAAGTTTTTGGTCGATAATTTGGGTGGGCGGCGCGAAGTTTTCTGCGCCCGCCAGATTTTGATACATTGGTTGGAGAACATTGCTGGCCGTTGGATGCATGATGGATGGCCTAAAAAGATAACCATTATTGAAATATGTTATTTAAGGATAATGGGAAGACATCTATAAATTACTGACATAAACTATTAATAATAATAAATATATTACCCTACCATTGTCTTGGGTGTTCCTTGAGCCTAACCTAACACAACCAAACAATTGGCTCCGCTTTTCTACCCCTTTTCCGGCTCACGTAGAGGGGCCAAAACGCCGGTTCCATCATTTTTCCCAACGGGGCTATGGTTTCTCCGGAGAGGGGGCTCTGGAACATCTGAATGCCACCACAACACATGGTATGCCATAACATGTGTGTTAGAGTGTGGCATGGGTCTTGGATGCCCAAGATTCCCTCTCTCTTTGTTCTATGGTTTCACCGGCGTCGAATTCTCTCTCGCGGGTTCCAGGACTGCTTAATGAGAGCCCGAAACTCCCGGATCTAACGAAATTGGGGGAATCTTGACAAGAGGTGGGCCCTACCATTTGTCTTGGGTATTCCTTAATCGTAACATAACACGACCAAGCAATTGGTTACACTTTGGTACCCCCTTTCGGCTCACGTAGAGGGGCCAGAACGACAGTTCCGTCTTTTTCCCTAGCGGGGCTATGGTTTCTCCGGAGTGGGGGGGGGGGGGCTCCGGATCGTCTGAATGCCACCAAATCCCATGGTATGCCATACCATATGTGTTAGATTGTGGAATATAATGGGTATTGTATGCCCAATATTTCCTCGCTCTCTGTGTTAGGGCTTCACCATCGTCGGATTCTCTCTAGCGGGTTCCAAGACTACTTAGAGCCCGAAACTCCCGGATTTGACGGAACTAGGGGGAATCTTGCCAAGAGATGTGGACCCTAACATTTTCTTTGGTCTTCCTTGGGACTAACCTAACACAACCAAACAATTGGTTCCATGCTACCCCCTTCCGGCTCACGTAGAGGGGCCAGAACGGTTGTTTCGCCTTTTTCCCCATCGTGGCTATGGTTTCTCCGGAGGGGGGCTCCGGATCATATGAATGCCACCAAATCCCATCGTATGACATAACATGTGTGTTAGAGTGTGTCATGGTCTTGGATACCCGAGATTACCTCGCTCTCTTTGTTAGGGCTTCACCGGCGTCGGATTCTCTCTGGCTTGTTCCATGACTACTTAGAGCCCGAAACTCCCGGATCTGACGGAACTGGGGGAATCTTGCCAAGAGGTGAGCCCTGTCATTTTCTTGGGTGTTCCTTGGGCCTAACCTAACACAAAAAAGCAGTTATTTAAATTTCCCTACCCCCTTCCGGCTCACGTAGATGGGACAGAACGACAGTTCCGTCTTTTTCCCCAGCGGGGCTATGGTTTATCCGGAGAGGGGGCTCCCGATCGTCTGAATGCCACCAAATCCCATCACACGCCATACCATGTGTGCTAGAGTGTGGCATGGGTCTTGGATGCCCAGGATTCCCTCGCTCTCTGTGTTAGGGTTTCACCGGTGTCGGATTCTCTCTCGCGGGTTTCAGGACTAATTAATGAGGGCCCAAAACTCCCAAGTGTACAGAAAATAGATGAAAATAGCAGCTCACAAGGATAGATGAACTAGCAGATGAAAAGCGAGCAGCATGCATGTGCATGAACTATGAGATGACAAGAATAGGTGAAATATCAAGAGTTTGCATCAGAATTCACAAAGGGAAGCATCAGTACGTATCTAGAAGAATCTATTGAGGTAATTGTTGATCCCCGAGATAAATAGTATTCTGAGGGACTTACAATTGCTCTTTTCACGGGCGAAGAGAATCCACGTGTCTTGTTGTTGTGCGTAGCTTTGAAGAATTCAAAGGCATCTTCCTCCATGTCGGAGCAAACCTCGTAGCTACGAGAACCTGTGGCGCTATGGAACTGGACGACATGTCTGCTTTGCCTGGCTTTCATACAAGCCATCTACATAAACGAAGTATGAACTGATTAGACACAGTCCAGGTTATGGAATAGAAACAGTGGCAAGGTAGAGTGAACAAAGACAGTACCTGTTTCCTGACTGAGGACCAGTTATCGACTAGCATGCACCATTCTGCTTCGCTCATGTGCCCAACTACATCAGGAGGCGTTCGTACAACTCTACTCTTGTATCTAACGCTGTCAAAAAATTCTTGCTTCAGAATATGGCGCCTTTGTCTTGTACAGTTCTTGAGATGCATCAGAAGAGATTGGCGAATAACAGGGTCTCTAAGGTTCAGATAAACTTTGACTGAAACAAAAGAAAGAGCACTTTTCAGTTATATGAACATCAATGGAATGAACTGGAAGGTTGGGTTATAGAACTTACAGACACATGGCCGTGGTAGGAGGAAAATATATCTTCCCTTCCCTTGTACTCTTTCCAATGGGGGAAGATAGGGACAGTTTGCTTCACAACTAATGAACACGCAATAGCATACATGGCAGCAATCTTTTGGTCCACTAGCCTTGTCTTTCCTAGAGGAATAACAATTCCGATCCTGTATCCTTTGGACATGTTTCTTCTCCTCCTAGCTGCACCACTCAAAACAATGTCTTCACATGGGTAATCTACAGAAACTGTGGCATCGCTAGAGTTAATATTCTGCATTTTGGATTTCCCTCCACACATGGCCCCCTCGTAGAGCATGCAATCTCTGTGATATGTCATCTTGCTCTTCGTTGCAAGCACCTTGCTCCTCGACTTGGGAACCTTGCCCCTCGCCTAGGAATGGTGGCAGCTCGCCTTGCACACCTGGCAGCTCACCGTAGGAAGGTACCTGCTCGCATTGGGCGGCTACCTCATCAGCCTCCTCCTTCTGTTGGGCAGCTTCCAGCTGGCCATGGGCAAGTGCCTGCTCGCCTTGGGCAGCTTCCTGCTGGCCTTGGGGAGCTGCCTCCTCGTCTTGGACCACTGGTCGCTTGAGTTCGTCATCTGCATACGGATGGACATGGGCAACTGCATGCTCGCGATGGGCCTTGACGCACTTGCATTTACAACCATGTCCACCAGGAGGCATCTTTGTCCTACCAGATGTACTCTTGACTTTAATGTTCCTAAGCTGCACGGTTCATATGTACCAAATCAACTAGGATAGTAGCACAAAATACATGGCAGAACAGCAATTAAGCCAGCAGTTCCACACAACATAAGTACCTTTATTGTTGAGCTATCATGCAAGGCATGGCTTATCTAGATGGTGGACATGGTATAAATGGAAATAAATAGCTTACAATATAAGTCTAGGATTGATGATTTATGCGAATAAATGAAAAGAAATAACGCATACATGTTCTTTACAAATAGCCTTATCTTTCATTGGGATGTGACAACATAGAGTTAGAAAATCTTAGTGATGGAATTTGCTGTTTGACCATACCATACCATTAATCTAATTTGTGGACCTAATTATGATAGGATCGCAGGAGAAGTGATCTTAAGCTTTATACAAGCTCGAAAATAAGCAAACTCTGACCAAAGGAACTTGACGGCTACCAGGCAGGCGAGGTGGCATATCTTGAGGACGACCTGGACGACGAGGTGGCAGATCTTGACGGCGACCTGGGCGGCGAGGTATCAAATCTGGACAGCAAGGTGGCAGATCTGGATGGCGTCTTGGACAGCGAGGTGGAAGCCCGGGAAGGCGAGCTAAGCGGCAGAGTGGACGACCGGGGACGGCAAGGTGGAAGCCCGGGAAGGCAAGCTGCACGGCGAGGTGGAAGACCGGGGACAGCTAGGTGGAAGCCCGGGAAGGCAGGCTATAGGGCGAGGTGGAAGGCGAGGCGGAGTAGATGGGGTTTAGGAGGATATTTGGATTTCGGACAAGAAGAGGGAGGGGAAATTTTGGCGAGGGGGCAGATAAGAGGGAGAGGTTCGAAATTTAGGGCGGCATAGGCGGCAAAGTTTTTGGTCGATAATTTGGGTGGGCGGCGCTGTCGTGGGATAATCACGGCAGACGTTACCAGGGGTAACTTATCTTGGGGTAAATCGACTCTGGTGTTTGGGAGAGGGTTTTGCTCAGGGGAAATCATGATGATGAAACGATCTGGTAGCCGGCAATCAAGTCGCCAAGTCTCCGATCTAAATCTTATTATATCAACTCTTGGGCTACAAGGGATACTCGAATAGCTAGTGAATCTCGTGTATCTCGTCTAACCCTAGGAGCCGGCTTATATAATATCCCCCCCCGGCTTCCCATCCAAGGCACACTCGGAGTCCTACCCGGACACCGATTACAAACCCTAAGTTTCCCTATCGGAACCCACAATCCGGGTTACGAGGCCTATACTCTTGGGCCTTCTAGAAACTCCTTTTCCTTAAGCCGGGTCTTGCGCAACTCCCTTTGGGCCAAGTTATACCTTGGCGTTAGCCTACCGGGTTATCATCCCTCCATCAGTAGTCCCTAGAATAGCTTGGGCTTCACGGGATCCTCCTTGAAGCGCATGCTATTCCCTGCAAAAATAACAAACATACAAATTCATAAGGGGCCGGGTTAGGTTGCTTTGATAAACAGCTAGGCCTAACTCCACTGGTGGTCCATATATCAACCCGGCTTTCTCCGAATCCCCCTTCATTTTCCCGGGCCAATATTCCGAGGAAAACACAGAAGACCCGGCTCACTCTGCTCGCTAATCAGTCCGAATATTGCGGAAGTGATTTACTTCTGATCCTTTCCGGATATCGCGCACGGGTACTTTAATGCCTATCTCAAAAAATCCGGACGGGTAGCCCTCCCGAAATTTTTGGCTCCCGCCCGCTTAACCTAGGTTTCCCTACCCGCACCTATAAATAGGTGCCCTAGGGGGTAACCTAAACCTAACGTTCCATTTCCTCACCATCTCCTTCACCTCCCGGCGCTCTTCCGCTCGAGCTCACCACTGCGCCACCACGGAGCCCACGGACGCGCCGCCGGAACCGAGCCGCCGCCGTCTGCGCTCGTCCTCAACTCGCGCCGCGCCGCCGTCAGCTTCCGCCGCCGCGCCCCCGAGCTGCCCGCCGGAAGATCCCGCAGGCCATCGCGGCTGCGTCATTTGCCACCGCCGCAATCTCCTCCGGACCTCGCCGGTAAGCTTTCTTCCTCCATGAATCTTATTCTAAAGCTTTTTGCTCGAATTAGGCTAGATCTAGGTCCCCCCGTAGGTGATCTCCTTGCTCTGTATCGATTTGGATCTCTCATGCCTCGCTCTTTTTCACTCAATCACTTAAGCTAGGCTTGGTAGAACTATTCTATCACCCGTGGTCATAAATTTCTTCGTAGATTTCTCCGTAAATTTTTTTGCCTAGATGCAATCTGTCAAAAATTTCGTAACTGTCTCTTAATACTCGGATAACCTGTAAATTCCGGGTCTTTCAGCCGCTCTTTTGTTAATCGGATAATCAACCCCTTTTCGGGTCTTAATTACTCATACTCTGCACCTTTTATCTCTTGTTTTGTAGACTACACCCATGGCACCCAAGAACAAGGGGAAACAGCCGGCGAAAGCAAGGCCGACTCAGTCTATTTCGGCCAACTGGGCAAGGTCCACCATGACCAAGGCGAAGCTAGATGAGCTTGCCGAGTCCGGCGTCCTCCCTTCCCAGGAGGACATCCTCTGGCGAGTTCCGGGTGATGAGACCCGGCCCACCCCCAATCCGAATGAGGTAATCTGCTTTGTTGAGCACGTGATCCGGGGATTTCGTCCCCCGGGTCACTCCTTTTTTCGTGAGCTTCTTAGCCACTATGGCCTCCGAGTCTTTGACATAGGGCCTAACTCTATGTTAAACATCACCTATTTCATCGTCCTCTGCGAATCCTACTTATGTGTCCCACCAAACCTTGCTTTATTTCTCGAGTTGTTCCAATGCAAACCGTGCCGCGAAAGCAGTGACGGGGCCCTTTTGGCTTGCGGCGGAGTGTCGATCCAGAGGCGGAAAAACTCGCCGATGCCGACTCTGAGCTTAAACTCCCATGTTAAGCATTGGCAAAAATCCTTTTTCTATTGCCGGGATGCCTCCCCTCCCGGCGAAAAGAGATTGCCGGGTTTCTCGGAGGGCCTCCTCGATCTCTCCGACACTTTCAATGCTTTCGCCTCTGAGTCGGATAGGGAGTCCATTCAACCTCTCTTAGCAAAACTTGCCGTTCTCTCCGCCCAAGGTCTCTTCGGGCTTAATTTAGTTAAGACTTGGGTGAATTTCCGGGTCCAGCCTAATTCTATTTGGCCCAAGTTGATGTGCGAATACTCAGGGCACGTTACGGACTCGCTCCGCTACTCTTCGAGGAATTATCCGGCTGGTGATACGAACAAGATCATCAAAAGTTTCCTTACTGAGAAAGCGGAAGTGATCCGAAATATAGCCGGGTTAGAGCCATACACCCGCGAAAATCCGGCTCCCGCGGTAAGATCCGTCACTTACTCTTCTACTTTTGTGCTTTTACTTAATGCAATTACTAACCTTTTCTGTCATATCGTTATTTCAGGCAGGCAGCCCCTTCTGGAACATCGAGACTCCCCCCACCTTCGAAAACCCGGAAGAGGAAGAAGAACCGGCTGACACCGATGAAGGTATCATCCGGGTTTCACCCGTTTTACTTTCTGTTAACTTGTTTTCCCACACATTTCTTTTTCCGACTGTGTACTATGCTTCTCAGGAATGGAGGATAGGGAGGACAAGGATGACAAGGAAGACCCGGAGGAAACCGAGAGCGACGAGGAGGAGGCAGAACCGGAAGCTGTGGTTGGGGCTAAGAGGAAACCCCGAGGGGTTGTATTCAAGGTTCCCTATTCCTCCATGTCTTCAAAGCCGTATTCTTTTGCTAATATGCGTGAGCTTAATCAACAATTATCCAATTCACCACACTTGAAGGACCCACCTCCAGCCAAGCGCAGGGTAACCCGGAACTCCCCGGGTGAGGATCCCCTCAACCCGGGTATCCCTACGTCCCCAGTTCGCCGTGCCGGTACTTCCCAATCTTATCCTTTCAATTCACGTCAAAGATGTCCTTCTCCCAATCACCCCTTGCGCGGAAAACTCTGAGTCTCACTTTCTCAATCTTTGTCAGCCTCGTCCGGGTCTAGCAACGAGCTTCCACCGGACTTCGTGGTAAACACTGGGTAAGCCATATTCCTTGCTATTCGATACACTGGCACTTTTGATAACTTTCGCTCATTAATACTAACCATTTTTTCTTTTACTTTCCTTAGCGCCCAGGTCACGATCAGTGACCCGGAGGACATGGATCAGGATAACCGGGAAACTGAGGATCCGGTTGACAATGTGAACGCCGCAACTGGCGGCGCTGAAGAAGAAAACTAAGGACAAGACCCTTTGACAGACTCGGCCACGCAAGAAGCCGGGTCTCCCAAGCTATCAGATGGACCCGGGGATGACGATGTCGAGGTCCTGGGCGCAAGGATGGGTACACCCAAATCCGACACTCAGGCAACCCGGGTTTCTCCCCCAAAGCCGGAAAAGACTCCTCCTCCGAATGACCAGGCCACCGGCTCTTCCGGTACCAAACCTGAGGACATGAGCTTTGCCCAGATGATTGATGCTCTGCACACTCTGAGAGCTGATGAAGAAAACATTCTGGAAGCCTTGATTGCCAAGCACGAGGTAAATTCAACTTAATCTTGCTTGTATATCTGCCTAGTCCCCAAGTTTCGAGTGAACTTATGCATAATTTGCTTGGAACTTTCATAGTATATCCGACTTATATTCCTTATGTTTCCACGCAGGCATACGTAGCCCATTCTGAGGAAGTGTTGGCTAAAACCAACAAACTCCTTGATGTGGAGACGAAGCTGCGTGAATCGGTTGAGGCTGATGCCAAGAAACTGGGTAAGCTGGCAAGAAAATATAGAAAGAGAGCCCACGCTGCAGAGGATGAACTGAACAAGCTGTCTTCCCGAATTGCCGACACTTACCGTGCTTTGATTGGTAAGGATTCCCGACTCACTAATCGTAACCCGGATTTTCATTCTGATAAACACTCGGAATTTCTTATTTGCACTTCTCTGTTTTTCTGTAGGGCCGGATGATGAAATGCCGGATGAAGATGATGTAGCAAAGCTGAAGACTATAAAGAGCACCATCCGGCAACTCTGTGCCGGCACCAAATGGGTTCTTCAAGCCTTGAAGTGGCCGGGTACTGGGCGTGGTGGTTTGAGCACACTGCTTGATGCGTGCTCCACCATCCCCGAGTGGATCGAGCACTGGAAACGCTCGTCATGCCGGGTTGGAGTAACCCGGGGGCTTGCTCTGGCTAAGGCGTATTTTCCCAAGCTTCAGCCGGCAAAGCTCGTTGGCGGGTTTCCAGAATTCAATACTGATGGCTCCAGGTTTTCAGCCAAGAACTTCAAGGCCATCCAAACAGAGGTTTGACACTCGGCTAGCCTGATTGCCGACAGTCTGGATGTGAGCCGGATTGTTACCCCCTACGACGCTGAAGATAAGCCCATTCAGTCGGATCCTCCCAAGCCGTATGACATGCTGGCACGGTGGAAGGCGGAAGCTGCTCAGGCAAGGGAAGAGGCCGCGAAGAAGAAGGCTGAGGCCGATACGGCGCCCACTACCTCCACGCCGGTTGTTCCTCCTCCTGCGCATGCCGGTACTGCTGCTGACCCGGATGCTGCTGCCACCAAGACCGTTGAAGAACAAGTCAAGGACCAAGACCCGGCTGCCAAGGGCAAGGGCAAGATGGACGACTCGATCCAGGGGGCCGAGTGAACTTTTATCTGCTACCGTCTCAAACACTTTATTCGGCCAATGGGCCTTTTAAAACAATTATCCTTTTGATAGTGCGCCTGTGCACTTTATGATACCACTATCCTGGTTTGTAATACGTTTAAAACCTTAAGATCTTTCATGGCCCTTCTGGCCTTTGCGTGAATTTGATATTTCTTAACTTTGAGCTTTTTCGTTCCTGGTTTTCCGACTTTTCGCTATGGTTCCTTATGTGAGACTCGGTTTCCGGGTCTCGCTGGTTTTGACAAGTGGACTTTTTCTAAGTCCCCAAGTCCCCAAGACTCGGATTTTTGGGTTTTTGAGCTGAATAGCTAGAAAATTTGCTTCTTTTTTCAAATTCCCCAGTCCCCAAGACCCGAATTTCCGAGTCTAGGGTGTTGGATTTTTTCAGAAGAACAAATTGTTTAGTTAAGGCCCAAAACCTAGAGCTGCTCGCCTAGGTTTGAAGTTATGCTTAATATATCTTGAGTTTCCGGGTGTTAGCCTTGTACTCTGCATAACTTGTGGTTTAGATGACCCTTTTGACCTTCTTTTACTATAAGCCGGCTTTCGCGTGGATGATCAATGCTGCTATAGCTGTATAAAGACAGGGTCAGGCAAGTCCCATTAGGCATCATGGCTGATTGTGATTTATACGCTAGCAAAACATGCCACTTTTGTGCGAGTCACATCGAGCTTAAGCAAGAAAAGTCAAGAAAATTTGGCTCTATTGTCCGGTTATAAGCTTGCAGCCGTACTTATTATAAGTAATCGGCCCTTATAACTCAATGGCATCACGACCGGGTCTTTGAGTTTGCAACTGTGCTATTCAAGCAATCAGCCCCCAAGACCTAGATATATGCAATTTACTAGAAAAACTAACATACTAAGAACAATAAATAACACTTACCTGGGAAAGAAACAGAAAAACAACAGGAATATAAAAACTTGACAAAGATCATACAAAAAAGAACAAAATATTGTTTAACCATCTCTTTATTGATATGAGAAAAGTTGGGTCAGCAAGCCGCCTCATTAAAAACCCTCCAGTCCCCTTAGGTACCCTGGATAGGAAAAGAGTGCGTCTGAAACCTGCTGCCTGTTATATCGTGTAATTCCACTTGTGAATCTATTCTATTCTAAGTGTAGTAGGGACGCAGCTGAGCCACGTTCCCTGGTCTTTCTTTTTCTTGCATAGATGAATTTGTATGAGCGGTGTCATTGGCAGTAGCCGACTCTTCCCTTGCATCTACCAAGTAATACGATCCATTGTGCAGATTCCGGCTTATGATGAACGGTCCTTCCCATGGTGGGGATAGCTTGTGTTTTCCTTCCTTTGACTGTACCAGGCGCAGAACCAGGTCCCCTTCCTGGAAGACCCGGGTTTTAACCCACCGGCTACGATATCTCCTCAGATCCTGCTGATATATGGCTGATCTCTCCAAAGCTTGTTCCCTGTGTTCTTCTAACATATCCACAGCGTCCTGCCGGGTCTTCTCGTTCTCCACCTCGATGTAAGCCGACACTCGAGGCGATTCGTGGATAATATCACTCGGCAATACCGCCTCTGCACCATAAACCATGAAAAACGGTGTCATCTGAGTAGATCTATTAGGTGTGGTGTTAATTCCCCAAACCACTGATGGTAACTCCTCCACCCATGCGCCAGCAGCTCTGATGCATGGGACTCGCAGCCGTGGTTTTAATCCACGAAGTAACTCTTGATTTGCCCTTTCCACTTGTCCATTAGCTTGTGGATGGGCTACTGAGACTATGTCAAGCCGGATTCCATTGTTCCCACAAAATTTTTCCGTCTCGCCTAAGGACATGTTGGTTCCATTGTCCGTTATTATGCTGTGAGGATACCCAAATCGATAGATAATCCTTTTCAGGAACTTGACTGCCGTAATTGCTTCACAATTGGTAACTGGCATGACTTCAACCCACTTGGTAAATTTATCGATAGCCACCAAGAGATGTGTCTTTTTGCAAGGTGACATGTGAAAGGGGCCAACCATGTCCATACCCCAAACGGCAAACGGCCAGGTTAAAGGAATTGTTTGCAACTCCATAGCCGACACATGGATTTTGTGAGCGTACCTTTGACACCCATCACACCTTGCCACCAAGCGTTCCGCGTCTGCTAAGGCTGTGAGCCAGAAGAAACCGTGCCTATATGCTTTGGCCACAAGGGATCTTGTGGATGTGTGATGCCCACACTCGCCTTCGTGGATCTCTTTCAGGATCTGCCGGCCTTCTTCTAGTGCTACACAGCGCAAAAATACTCCTGCAGCACTCCTTTTATATAACTCCCCATTGATGATGGAATAGCCTTTTGCTCGCCTCAGAATTTGCCTTGCTAATACTTCCTGCTGTGGTAACTCGCCCCGTGATAGGTAAGCCAGGAACGGCTCTGTCCACTCGGGAACAGTGCGTATTGTGGCCACGAGCTCCAAATCCGGGTCTTTGTTAGCCACCTCTTCCTCAGACTCGGTTTTTATTGATGGCCGCCATAGCTCGTCCAGGAAAACGTTGGGTGGAACCGGCTCTCTGCGCGAGCCGAGTCTTGCGAGTGCATCTGCTGCCTCGTTCTTTCGCCTGTCAATATGCTCCACCTCATACCCGGAAAAACACCCGGCAACCCTGTCCACCTCTCTACGATATGCTGCCATAGTTGCATCCTTCCTGTCCCAGGTTCCTGAGACCTGCTGCACCACAAGATCCGAATCTCCATAGCATCGTATCCGCCTGATGTTCATCTCCTTGGCTATTCTTAATCCATGCAATAATGCCTCATACTCGGCCACGTTGTTGGAGCAATCAAAGTGGATTTGCAACACGTAGCTCAGTTTATCTCCTTTAGGTGATGTAAGTACCACTCCAGCTCCTGATCCCTCGTATTGCTTGGAACCATCAAAGTGCATTACCCAAGACTCGGAACTCGGTGTCATTGTGGGCATGCTAGTGTGAGTCCAATCATTAATGAAATCAACTAAAGCTTGAGACTTGATTGATGACCTGGGCTCGTAGTTGATATCATAATCTCCCATCTCGATGGCCCACTTGGCTATTCTATCCGTTGCGTCCGAGTTTCTGATGATGTCCGACATTGGTATAGAGCTAACCAATGTTATTGGGTGTTCCTGAAAATAAGGTTTCAATTTCCGGCTGGCCATGAAGACCCCGAAAACCAACTTCTGCCAATGTGGGTAGCGCTGCTTGCCTCTGATAACACCTCGCTGACGTAATAAACCGGCCTTTGAACCGGGTGATCTTTCCCATCCTCTTTGCGCTCAACGACAACCTCTGCGCTAACTGCCCGGGGCCCGGCTGCAATATATAGTAGCATGGGCTCTTTGGGACCCGGAGCTGCTAAAACTGGTGCCTCAGATAACTCCTTCTTTAGTGCCTCGAACGCCTCATCCGCCTCTTGGTCCCAAACAAACTTACCAGATTTCCTCAAGAGCCGGTACAGGGGTATTGCCTTTTCTCCGAGTCTGGATATGAACCGGCTCAACGCTGCCACGCACCCTGTGAGCTTCTGAACGTGCTTCAGGTTTTCCGGCTTTTTCAGACTCTGGATATCTTTGATTTTGTCCGGGTTTGCCTCGATTCCCCTCTCGGAAACAATGAACCCGAGTAACTTTCCTGCTGGAACTCCAAACACGCACTTTGTAGGGTTAAGTTTCATCTGATACCTTCTGAAGTTCTTGAATGTTTCCTTTAGATCATCAATGAACGTTTCCACTTTCCTGGTCTTGATCACCACATCATCCACATAGGCGTGAAAGTTGCGCCCAATCTGGTCCTCAAAGCACTTATGTATGCATCTCTGGTAAGTTGCGCCAGCATTCTTTAGCCCAAAAGTCATGGTTTTGTAACAGAAAGCCCCAAAGGGGGTGATGAATGATGTTTTCTCCCAATCTTCCTTTTTGAGCTTGATCTGATGATACCCGGAATATGCATCCAGGAAACATAATAGGTCACTTCCAGCCACTGCATCTATAATCTGATCAATCCTTGGGAGGGCAAACGGATCCTTTGGATAGTGCTTGTTGAGACTTGTGTAATCTATGCACATCCTCCACTCATTACTCTTTTTCATCACGAGAACCGGATTTGCCAACCAGTCCGGGTGAAATACTTCCATGATAAAGCCGGCTGTCAATAGCCGAGCAATTTCCTCCCCTATAGCCCTTCTTCTTTCCTCATTCATTTTTCTCAGGCCCTGCTTCACAGGCCTAGACTTGGGATCAACGTGCAAGCTATGTTCCGCTAACTCTGTAGGAATACCCAGCATGTCGCAAGGCGTCCAAGGCAAAACATCTTGATTTGAACGAATAAACTCCACGAGTGCTTTTTCCTGCTCATTGTCCAGGTTAGATCCTATAGCAAATTGCTTGGAGGGATCACCTTCGACAAAGGCCACCATCTTGGTATCCTGTGCTGCCTTGAATTTCGCTCGCTCATCCTCCGTATTCGTCCTTTTTAACGCTGTTCTGTCATCCGGGTCTACTTGAGACCGATAATACTTGAGCTCCTCCTTTCTGCAAGCTTGTTCTGCCATCGCCGCGTCCCCTTCGTCACACTCAGCCGCTATATCCCGGCTTCCATGTATGGTGATGGTGTGCTTGGGACCCGGCATTTTTAGCTGTAGGTATACGTAACACGGCGTGGCCATGAACTTGGCGTAAGCCGGCCTTCCAAACAATGCGTGATAGGGGCTGCGCAACTTTACCACTTCGAACGTGAGCCACTCCACCCGGAAATTATCCTTTGATTCTCCAAAAGCAACTTCCAAGGTTATCTTTCCCTCAGGACACACCGAGTGACCCGGCACAATCCCGTGAAAAACTGTTGAACTTTTCTGTAGCTGAGACTCCTTGAGGCCCATGCGCAAGAAAGTTTCCCAATATAAGATGTTGATGCTGCTTCCGCCGTCCATTAGGACCTTTTTCAGCTCATAACCCTTAACCTATGGCGCAACCACCAATGCTAGGACTCCCGGGTGTTCTATCCTTTCCGGGTGATCTCTTCTGCTCCATGTTACATCTTGCTCCGACCACCTCAGGTACCTCGGGACAGCCGAGGAAACCGAGTTTACTGCCTTTTTCAGTATCTTTCTATCCTTGTTTGAAGTTCCCGTGGTGTGAACGTGGTACTGGCCCAATTGCTTGGGATTGGCTTGGAAACCTCCAGCTCCTCCCTGATTATTACCCGGATTACCACCTCCTGGGTTGCCTGCTGGGGGTGGGCCATTGCCCGGGTTACCACCCGGACCCGGTCCTTCTCCCCGGCCTGCATCTCGCATTGCTTTTTGTATTTCCTCGTTCTTCCATCCCTGTAAATCCACGCACTGTTCCAGCGAATGATTAGCCGGTCTACCGTTCCTGCTGTGTCGCGGGCACGGCATCTTGTAGACATCCCACTGGTTTCCCGGCCTTGGCGGACCTTGGTAATTTCCTCCATTAAAGTTTCCTCCGTTGAAATTTCCTTCTGCTCTGGGTCTCGAAGACCCGGCTTCTGTGTTGGCGACAAACTCGGAACTCCCCTCAAACGGGCGTTTATTCTGGTTGTTTCCATTATTCCCTCCATTGTTACCCGGCGTAGATCCATTGTCGGCTCTTCCATTATTGCTCGTATTTGCTTTTGCTTTCTTATCATCAACGTCCTCCTCTGTGGTATCCGTGGCGGCGTGCTTGTTGCATGCATCCATTAGTTCTCCCATCGTAACCTCTGAAGCATTCCGACTAGATTTCATGTGAGTTAGCTTTTGCACTAAAGGTGTATACTTGCATGTCTTTGCCATAGCTTGTAGTGCATCCTTTGGCTGAATATTTCGTGGATGAGTGAAGTATCTCCATAACCCGGCGCACCCAGCTGCGCGCCGACTCTCCCTTCTTCTGCACACACCGTTCTAGATCGTCGATAGTAAACAACTTCCTGCATGTTCCGTGAAAGTGCTTGATAAACGCAGTTTTCAACTCGCTCCATGATTTGATAGATCCTTCAGGTCAATTGTTGAACCCCAACTTTGCTGCTCCTTCTGACATCATTAAGTACATGAACTTGGCTTGAAGATTTTCAGATGCATTGCGAATCGACATAGCCATCTCATAACTGCTCAACCATGTTTCCGGATCCATATATAGTCGGCTCATAATTCACCACTTTACCCGGTTCCTTGAATTTATCCGGGTAAGGCTCAGCCCTGATATTATCCGAGAGACACTTAGGCCCAGCGAGATTAGTCAGTACTGGCCTCACTCGGGAAACATGCGATCCTGCGGGGGGCGCGGCTGGGCGCGGCGCTGCTGCGGGCCCGTGTACCGCAGACCCGACCGCGGCTCGCCTGGCTCTGGAACTATCCACGATAGCTTGTGCTGCTGATGATGCTGGTACTGCTTGGACGCGGGGAGGAGGCGGCATTTGCTGCTGCTTTGCCCTCCGTCTCGCTGAACTTGACTGGATATTGCCGGTATTGCCATATTGCCGACTAATATACGGCGTTCCATGCATTCCACTCCTATTATCCGGGTAATTGACTTGTTGAGCCACTGCTGTGTGCAATAAATCTATCGCCCGCCGGGTCTCCTCCGCGTGGGGGGACTCTCTCACGGGGATGCGATCTAACGCCAATGTCGCTGCGTATACGTTATCCATGGGGTTGTTAAAGTGACCTGGCGGCGTGCGGAATCGCGATGGCGGTGGTGCTGTGTTGCCGACAGTGAACCCAGCCTGCGGTGTGGGTAACCCGGCCTGTATGTTTGCCGGCTGTCCTCCTCCGGTCGCGGGCTGATGTACAGTTTCTTGATTCGTAGCCGGGATTGGCTGATCCTGGGGGGTGATGAATAGTGCAGCCGGGTTTAGACTCCGTCCGTGGCTGGTAACCTTGTTTGGTATCTCTGATGCATCCTAGTTGATTCAACCCGGAGCCGGTTCTCCAACGCTTCCAGCTCGCGTCGGCGCGTGGCTACCCCTTGCTTTTCTGCTTCCACTTCTCTCCTTTGCTGCTCTAATGCATGGCGTGCTACATCCAGATCCCTAGCACGTGCCGCTGCGTTCTCTGGGGTTATCACCGTAGCTAGCACCGTGGGATCCAGGATCAAATTATTACTGAACAGGGCCGGGTGTTGTGGGTTTGAGGGACCCGCCCCTGGCGTCCTGTTCGCCATGAATCCAAACATATTCGCTTGCAACTCGCTATCCGCCGCCCGGCTAGTGACCGAGGCCGATTCTCCGTCGACCCGGGTCAGAACCGGATTTCCGTCAACCGGATTTTGCTGCTGGGCCAGCGCTCGCGCCGCTCCAACCGCGGCCGTAGCCACGTCCCCCTGATTGAGATTGGTTGCAGGGGCCGTGTAGACCGCGACCTGGCGTGCAATGCCTGGTGAAGACTCGTATTCCTCCTCATCACAGCTATCCTCCTCGTACCGGTCCTCCAGCAGGTGCAGGATAGACTCGGTATCATCTTCTCTCGTGACCCGGCCACGCGGGGTCCATGCCGGCTCCTCCGGCTGTTCCCTCTTCGTGGTGGGCTCTTCTATCGGATCCACCGTTCCGACCGATTCTTCTCCATTCGACTGTACGCAGGTTGCTTCTCTTGACACAGAATTATAATCGAAATCATCAGGGATTGAACCGGACGTACGTACCATGCCGATGAAGACGTTGACCCGGCCGATTGTGACGACAGATCTGGATTCGAGCAGATCCGACTCTGGCCCCCAGCCAAAATCGTCCACCATCTTCTCTCCTTCGGGGTTGGTGTAGATCTCGCCGATGACGAGGTTCTTCATGTTCTCTCGAGCTTCTCCCGTGATGTAAACACCCTTGGACGCAGGCCCCACGGTGGGCGCCAACTGTCGTGGGATAATCACGGCAGACGTTACCAGGGGTAACTTATCTTGGGGTAAATCGACTCTGGTGTTTGGGAGAGGGTTTTGCTCAGGGGAAATCATGATGATGAAACGATCTGGTAGCCGGCAATCAAGTCGCCGAGTCTCCGATCTAAATATTATTATATCAACTCTTGGGCTACAAGGGATACTCGAATAGCTAGTGAATCTCGTGTATCTCGTCTAACCCTAGGAGCCGGCTTATATAATATCCGCCCCCCGGCTTCCCATCCAAGGCACACTCGGAGTCCTACCCGGACACCGCTTACAAACCCTAAGTTTCCCTATCGGAACCCACAATCCGGGTTACGAGGCCTATACTCTTGGGCCTTCTAGAAACTCCTTTTCCTTAAGCCGGGTCTTGCGCAACTCCCTTTGGGCCGAGTTATACCTTGGCGTTAGCCTACCAGGTTATAATCCCTCCATCAGGCGCGAAGTTTTCTGCGCCCGCCAGATTTTGGTACATTGGCTGTAGAACATTGCTGACCGTTGGATGCATGATGGATGGCCTAAAAAGATAACCATTATTGAAATATGTTATTTAAGGATAATGGGAAGACATCTATAAATTACTGACATAAACTATTACTAATAATAAATATATTACCCTACCATTGTCTTGGGTGTTCCTTGAGCCTAACCTAACACAACCAAACAATTGGCTCCGCTTTGCTACCCCTTTTCCGGCTCACGTAGAGGGGCCAAAACGTTAGTTCCATCTTTTTTCCCAACGGGGCTATGGTTTCTCCGGAGAGGGGGCTCTGGGACGTCTGAATGCCACCACAACACATGGTATGCCATAACATGTGTGTTAGAGTGTGGCATGGGTCTTGGATGCCCAAGATTCCCTCTCTCTTTGTTCTATGGTTTCACCGACGTCGAATTCTCTCTCGCGGGTTCCAGGACTGCTTAATGAGAGCCCGAAACTCCCGGATCTAACGAAATTGGGAGAATCTTGACAAAAGGTGGGACCTACCATTCGTCTTGGGTATTCCTTGATCGTAACATAACACGACCAAGCAATTGGTTACACTTTGGTACCCCTTTCGGCTCACGTAGAGGGGCCAGAACGACAACTCCGTCTTTTTCCCCAGCGGGGCTATGGTTTCTCCGGAGTGGGGGGGGGGGGGCTCCGGATCGTCTGAATGCCACCAAATACCATGGTATGCCATACCATATGTGTTATATTGTGGAATATAATGGGTCTTGGATGCCCAAGATTTCCTCGCTCTCTGTGTTAGGGCTTGTCGAAGTTCTGACTCCACAAATCCCTCAGGTGACCCTATCGGGTTTCGACTAGGAGAAGTCATGAGCGCTGGTGAAATCGTCGGCTTGACAGGGGGCGAGATTTACCCAGGTTCGGGGCCCTCGAAGAGGTAAAACCCTTACTCCTGACTTCTGCTGATCTGTATTGGATGATTAGATCGGTTACAGGTTGCTCGAATCGAGAGCAGATCTCGAGTTCCGAGGCTTTTTGGTCGTGCGGTATTACTTGGTCCTCTCCTTGGGGGCTCTCCTGGCCTTATATAGATGGCCAGGTCTCGAGTTCTACCCGGAGAGGACTCAAACCCTAGCCGGGTCGGTTACAAATTTCCTAACTTAACCCGCAAGTTGATGCGGGTGGGCTTCACATGGGCCTTCTAGAGTACTCCAAGGATGCTTCCTTTTGGGCCTTGACCAGAAGGCCTGATAGGGGGTGTCCTTACTCGCAGGGTCCAGGATCCATATCTTCGTCAGTAGCCCCCGACCGTATGCTTGACTGGGGCTTTTCCAGTCGAGTAGACGGTCAAACTCTCCTTTAGTTTTATGGAAGATTGCTTTGACAGTCATTGTTTTTCCAAAGGGTGTGTTCCCTGTATCATGGGTCATCACGCTCGAGTATCGAGCAATATAAGTGCCTGTTTTTACGGCTTTTTTCGCAGAAGGATGTGGCTCAGTAGCTTGGCTCTCCCGAGAGATCGGGGCCAATTAATTGCGACTAGGGCAAAAACATTCCTGGCCTACTCAGATTCGAGACCTCTGACTCGAACCCGACAAGGTGATTGTTGCGACTGGGCCGTTGTGGACTTACCGAATCGAACTTAACCTATGGGGGTACCCGGCGCGTCCGCTAGGATTTTTCTTCGTGTTGCTGACACGGAATTATACCGGAGGACGCATCTTTCGAGTGCGATTCCAGGCCCAAAAGAGAGATCTTTTCGGGTCTTACCTTCATATTCGAAGAATACGGCATCCGGATGTGCCTAGTCGGCTGAACAATCCAGGTTCTTATGATGTAAATTATCATGCGTAGGAGAGGTAGGTTTTTCCTACCCGATTGATTTGTTTGAGCTCCATACGAAAGAAATTTCGTGCTGGAAGAAAACTAAGCCCGTATGAAAGAGTTTTCATGTTCGGGATGCTGTGCCCTCACGAAAGAGTTTTCGCGCATAGGGTATTTTTCTCTTGTTCAAAGAGGTCTTGCTTTATGAACTGTTCATGGAAAAATCTCATTTACCCGAAGGAATTGATATTCATACGAAGATAATTTCGCGTTTGAACTTCCAATCGAGAAGATTTGGGTCTTGAATGACGAATGCCATGACGTCATGGCGCACTCCTCTTCTCCTGATGGGACGTGACGGAGTGGCAGCAGATGATGGCCCACCTTGTCAGCTTTTTGACCGGGAAACGAGACGTCGTTCCCGGTTTTTACGCGAGACGCGCAGTAAATGCGCACGATCTTCTGTTAAGATCGTGGCACGAAACAGCACTGGCCGCCGCTTCGTTTCATCCTCACGCGTGGCGGCCGTGATAGGCGCCACGTAGCGCATCGTACGGCTGAGATCGCCTTGCCCCGTGTATAAATACGGGTGTTAGCGCTGCGGTAAAACTTTCCCAGCTCTCTGTCTTCATCTTCTTCCTCGCACCCATCTTCGTCTTCCCCGCGCTCGAGCTCGTGCTGCAAGCAATGGCTGGCGGAAAAAGACGCGGCGCTGCCGGCTCTGCATCCGGTGAACCTTCCGCGCAACCCGCGCCCCGCGCCGGCGACTGGCGCTCCCCCAACACCACCGCGAAAAGCATCAAGGAGATGCAGCGGGAGGGGTTGCTGCCGGCGGAGACGTAGAAGCGAGTCCGTCTCGGGAAAAAGGAAGAGGTACCTAATCCTCAATCGAATGAGCGCGTGGTCTTTGTGGACCACGTGAATCGAGGCCTTTCTTTTCCTCTTCATCCCTTCTTCCTCGGGTTGCTGTGTGTTTATGGCATACAGCTTCACGATCTCCCCCCGAACGCGGTGCAGCACATTACGTGCTTCATCGTGTTCTGCGAATGCTATCTCGGCATTCGCCCGCACTGGGCGCTGTGGAAGGCGCTCTTCAAGGTCCGGATCTTCCGCGAGAGATCGCGGGTGGAGTCCGAGCTTGGCGAACCGCTTCGCACCGGCGGCTTCGGGATCCAAGCTCGACAAGAAGGCAGCTACTTCAACATGCATTTCGTCGACTCCGCTCAAAGCTGGCGGAAAAGGTGGTTCTACGTCATCGACAACAGCTCGGGTGGGATTGTAGAGTTCCACCCGTTCGCTGTTTTGACAAGGCGGAAGTCTTGGGGGCACAAGATGTCATCCGAAGAGACTCAGACCGTCGCACCTTTACTCGCAAGAGTAGCTGCTCTCCGGGATCAGACCGCGGGAGTTGTGCTCAACGGGATGCATCTGGCGAGCATCTTTTTGAAGCGTAGGATCCAGCCACTTCAACAGAGGCCCTCCGCCATGTTGGAGTATCAAGGCTCAGAGGATCCCAGTCGAGTAAGCCGCGAGGAACTTTCGAATGTAGAATTCGAGAAGAAAATCGCGGGTATCACCCAACTGAAGGTGGGGGAGAAATTCCCCGATTGCTCTGTTGAAGCCTTCGCTGCTTCAGATCCTCCCCCAGCCGAGGTTAGTTTGTTTTTCTTTTTTCGTCTTTGAGTTGTTCCTTTTTCTCGTTCTGAGTCCTGGTCGATAAGGTTTTTCTTGTCTTCTTCTTGCCTTTGCAGAGCCTAGCTATGGCGGACTGCTACCCGCCAACTACGGGGGAAGCCGCCTCAGAGAAAGTGTCGAGTCATCAAGACGGCGCGATTGACACCAGCGTCGCCAACGCCTCTTCGAGCTCAGAACACGATTCTTCGGATGACGTTGCGGACTCGAATGGCGCTCCGACGAAACGTCGTCGGGTAGATGAGGACGAAGCTACTTCCAAGGATAAATCCTTGGAAGCATCGCCCAGTCAAGCTCCTATCCATGCGACTCCACTTCGCTCCCTTGCTCCTTCGCCTTCGTTCCCAGTGATGATGCCCGCTTGGAACGCGGACTTGCTGAATGACGACGAGGATGACGAGTAAGTGCTTCTTCCTTAATCTTGGTCGAACATTTTCCGTGCTTCAATATCGATTGTTTCTATCTTTCGGTGCAGTCTGCAGACGATCAGTCCTCGCAGGTACGCCGCTGCCGTTCCTCCCGAGAAGAGGAATAAGGCCAAGGATGCGGGTGAAACTCCCACCGCGGGCACCGTCCAAAACTCCCCCAGAGCAGCCCCCGAAGCCGCGACGATGGTACGTGAAGCTCCCAGCTTTGCCGCCAGGGCTTCTGCTTCTAAGGAAGTGACGGATAGCTCCGCGGATCCGCTGTCTCGCGCCTCCGGCCAGGTAAATTTCATCTTCCGTCTTCAAACCATTTTTTATTTTTATCGGGTGCACGACAGTGCTCCCGATGGGAGTAGCCCCCGAGGCTGTAGTCGATCGCATGCGATCGGCCACAGGCTCAAAGTCTAGTTTAATTCCTCTTTATGATTTCATTTTTATCGGGTGCACGACAGTGCTCCCGATGGGAGTAGCCCCCGAGGCTGTAGTCGATTGTAAATAATCGGGTACAGACTCTATTTTAATCCCTTTTAACTCTTTTGTCTTCGTACTTTTGCAGTCGCTTATTGATTCTCTTGCGGCGATCGGCCGCCGCGTCGTTCTCGCCGAGTCGGATTGCGAGTCGCTTCGAGCGGACCGTATCCGACTTCAGACTGAAAACGTTCTTCTCAAGGGTGAGCTTTATTGTTTCCCTGTCTTCCGCACTCCGTTCATTCTTGAGTTTTTGACAAGCATCTCTTTGCAGCTCGACTTGAATTTGCAGAATCCGAAAAGGTCAAACTCTCTGAGCAGGTAACTGCTCGGGAGGCTGACCTGACGGCCATTCGACAAGAGCTAGAGGCTTCCCGCATGCAATCAGAAGATTTTGGTCGACAGCTTGCAGATGCGCGGAAGTCCTTGAAGGAGTTAGAGAAAGCTGGCAGTAAGGCCGACAACGGCATTGTCGGGTTCCTCCGTCCCCTTGATGAGCGCTTCGCGGGTAAGTGTGTTGGGATTTTGCGACTTTGATTCCTCATTTCGCTGTACTTTGCTAAGTATTCTTTCCTTCCTTTGCAGGTCTTCTGGATGTTCCTCTAGAAATCCCTGGACTCCAGCGGGTGGATGTGGTAACCGACACACTTGCCCAGCTTAAAAGGCACGCTGATGGAGTTCTCTCCATGATCAATGATGCCACGCAAGTGCTGGGGCAACTGCACGGTCGCCTCCTCGCCAACGCCACTCCTGCACCCGCGCTAGATGATCTGTTGAAGGTCTTCTCAGAAGGCAAACTTCTGGATGCCTTCGCGGTCGCACAGGCGGAATCTGGTGCGAAGACCGCGATACAATTCGCTTTGGCGCATGGAGTCGAAGGTTTGGAGGAGGCGTACACAGCTCTTCCGGTCGACCCCTCCACGGGAAAAAAGGTACGGCTCTCTCGTTTTAGCGAGCAAGCCGCTATTCTTGCTCGGAAGCTGTCTGAGATTTTTGCTCGGCTGTGGGGAGGGGCGACTGCTGCCAGCGGGAGCACCAATGTAGCTTCATAGATTTTTTCCTTTTTCTTCTCCTTGAATGTAATGAACCTTGGGATGTATTCCCGTACCTTTGTTGTCTTTAATCGAAGAATTCATCTTGCAATTCGTTCCCTTTGTTTGTGCATTGTCTCCCGATGGGAGTAGCCCCCGAGCGTTTGTCAGATATGCGATTAGAATTGACTCGAGTAGGGCATCTTACTTCTTTCGTTTTATGCTTCCAGGCTACTGGGTTTGTCGCGGAAACGTCGGGTGGATGTGGTACTCCAGTGAATCCACTTGTTGCCGCTGTTGGCACTTTTGCGGGCCTTCGTGATAAGGTCCAGGAGGGTGAGCGCAAGCTAAAAGCTATGCGCGGGATAGCCGATGTGGCGAAGTCCAAGCAGAAATTGGCAGCTGAACGCGAACAATTTCTGATGGATGAGCTGGCTGTAGTCGTAAGGGACTTGCTTTGTAAGTAGTGCAGCCCCCGTGTCTTTTTCTTAATTGTTTCCTTATCTGACTGAGTGTGTTTTTGTCTTCAGTCGTTAATCCGGATGACAGGGAAGAAAAGCAGTGGGTAGAGAATCACATCCTTCAAGGGGCTAGTAGCTCCAAACCTCATGCGAACAACTTTTGGTCTGATCGCAGTCGAGGTTTTGTGATGGCTGCCTTGAAATTTCGAGTCCGCCAGGCGAGAATTCTCGTGAGTTCTTTTCACGAGGTCTTGGTTGCGATGAACGCTGCATTTTACCCACTTGAAAAAGGTCCCGAGGACTGGGGTTATCTTCTCAGTTTGTTTGGACGTGAAGGAGAAGTTCACGCGTGTGTACGCAATCAGATGACGTGCGGCGCGATTGTAGCTCTCTCTTTTGTCCGCATATGGCATCCTGAGATAGATGTTAACTCCGTTGCTCGGCGCCCAGATTATGCAATCGAGGATATCTCGCCGTACTATGATGCTGTACGTCCTGCGGCGGAGAAGATTATCCGAATGACTTCTGAAGAGGTAGATAGAGTTTTGGCGACTGAGAATGCTCAGCGCTTTGACTGATTTTCGGATGTAAATATCCTGTAATCTGTTTATAGTTTGTAAAAAACTGTTGTAAGGTGTATAACCTTGTATTTGATGTTGTTTCTTTGTGATGCTTAGTTGTAGGGTAGCCCCCGTGTGTTTTAGGGGGTGTGTACCTGTAACTTGTAGCATGTAAAGAATGAAAAGCTTCGAGTGAATACGATGAGGGAATCGCGTCTTTATTGCAATGACTGAGAAGTCATGTATTCGAACTACAGGACTGGCTAGTATAGCCTTATTTTTGTTGTGATAACAAATAAACCTAAGGATAAAATTTGCGGAGGTGTGCGATGTTCCACGGATTGGAGTAAACCCCTCCGGTCGCTGGATTCTTTAGCCTGTAGGCTCCGCCTGGGATGACTTCATGTATGATGAAGGGTCCTTCCCAAGGTGGCTCGAGCTTGTGTCCTTCCTTCTGTTTGAGCCGCAGCACCAGATCCCCAACCGCGAATGCTCTGTGGCGTATGCGGCGACTGTGATAGTTGCGCAAGGATTGCTGATATACTGCGGATCTTGCGAGTGCAATGTCGCGTATCTCGTCGAGTGCATCCATATCTTCTGCGAGCGCCTTGTTGGAAGTTTCTTCGCTGTAGGCTACAACTCGTGGGGCGCTGAATCGAATGTCCTCGGGAAGGACTGCTTCTGCCCCGTATACCATGAAGAATGGCGTGTATTTCGTTGATCGGTTAGGAGTTGTGCGCAGACTCCAGAGTACGGAGGGTAGCTCTTCCGCCCAATGTCCTGCGGCGGGGTGTAGACGATCGAGTAGTCGCTTCTTGATGCCCATCGAAACTAAGCCATTGGATCTTTCGACTTGTCCGTTCGTTTGCGGGTGAGCGACTGAGCCAAATTTGAAATTGATGCCTTTTTCCTCGCAGAATTGTTGTGTCTCCTTTGCTGTGAAATTTGTACCGTTATCTGTAATGATGTCGTGTGGCACACCAAATCGACATACAATGGAGTCGAGAAACTTGACGGCGCATTGGGCGCTCGCTGAGGTTACTGGCATAGCCTCGATCCATTTGGTGAACTTGTCGACTGCGACCAGCAAGTGTGTGTATCCACCTGGCGTGGACTTGCGTAGTGGCCCAACCATATCTAACCCCCATTGTGCAAAGGGCCAGGCTATTGGTATCATGTGTAGTTCCGTAGCAGGGGCGTGTGGCCTTGGTGCGAATCGCTGGCAGGCGTCGCATCGTTCGACCAGGCTTTTTGCATCGTTGGCTGCTGTTAGCCAGTAAAATCCTGCTCGGAAAGCTTTTTCCATTATTGTTTTCCAGCTAGCATGATGTCCGCAGTCTCCTTGGTGTATGTCCTGGAGCAATTCCTTGCCGTCTTCGGGTGCGATGCAACGCTGAAGTATTCCCGAGATACTTTGCTTGTATAATTCTCCGTTGACTACTCGAAAGGATTTGCTACGCCTGATTATCTGTCGAGCCTCACGTGGGTCGGCCGGGAGCTGTCTGTGGAGCAGGTAGTCGAGATATTTCTGCGTCCAGACTGGCTCGACCATGAAAACCTGTCGTGATATATTGTGAATAAGCTCGATAAGCGCGACCTGCGGGCTGACCTCTGTTTCTGGCGCTGCTGCAGCTTTCTTCACTTTGACTGATCGCTTGATCATCCGTTCGAAGTATATTCCTGGCGGTATAGGTGTATTGGTGGAACCCATGTTTGCCAGTCTATCTGCTTCTTCGTTGCTAGATCTTGCAATGTGTTTCAGCTCGCAGCCTTTAAAGCTTCCTTCGAGTAGGTTGTACATGTCACGATATGCGACCATGTTTTCAGCGATGGCGTCGCATTCTTTCATCGTCTGCTGCACTATGAGATTGGAATCACCGTAGATCATTAATCGGGTAGCTCCACAGTTGATTGCCATCTTCATCCCGTGCAACAGGGCTTCATATTCTGCGTCGTTGTTTGAGGCTGGATCGTCTGGTGGAAAGTCCAGTCGCAGGACGTATTGTAGCTTGTCTCCCCGAGGCGAAATAAGAACGATTCCAGCTCCTGCTCCTTCGTTTCTCTTGGATCCGTCGAAGTACATTATCCAATTGCTCGTGTACTCGGGTGGTCCGGGCGTTTGTAGCTCTGTCCATTCGCTGAGGAATTCCACGAGTACTTGAGATTTGACTGTTTTTCGCTCTGTATAGGTGATATCCCAGGCGCCCAGCTCGATGCTCCATTTTGCTATTCTTCCGGATGCCATAGGGTTGTTCATGATTGTCCCGAGTGACGCATCATTAACCACTGTAATGGTATGTTCCTGGAAATAATGTTTGAGCTTTCGGGCTGTGAGAACAACTCCATACGCCAGCTTCTGATAATGAGGGTATCGTTGCTTGCATGGCGAGATCACTTCGCTGATGTAATATATTGGTCGTTGGACTCCGTATGCTTTGCCGTCTTCAGGTCGTTCGACCACGATTGCTGTGCTGATGACCTGGTTTGTAGCGGCTAGGTATAGTAGGAGCGGCTCCCTTTCTTGCGGTGTTGCAAGGACGCGCCTGCTTTGCAGCGATCGCTTCAGGTCTGCGAACGCTTGTTTAGCTTCGGGTGTCCACTCGAATTTGTCCGTCTTCTTTAGTAATTTGTAGAAGGGTAACGCTTGCTCTCCCAATCGTGCGATGAACCTGCTTAGGGCGGCTAGTCGTCCTGCGAGCTGCTGGACTCCGCGTAGATTGGTTGGCTCCTTCATAGTCAGGATGGCTTGTATTTTTTCCGGGTTGGCTTCAATGCCTCTGGCGGATACCAGGTACCCGAGGAGTTTTCCTGCAGGGACGCCGAAAACGCATTTGGTCGGATTGAGCTTGATCCGATATGCATTAAGGGCGTCGAACGTTTCTCTGATGTCCTCGAGGAGTGTGTCCTCTACTCGAGTTTTGATGACGATGTCGTCGACGTACACTTGTACGTTTTTGCCAATGAGATTGGCGAGGCATCTTTGCATGCAGCGCTGGTATGTTGCGCCTGCGTTCTTCAGCCCGAAGGGCATTGTCGTGTAGCAGTAGACACCGTGGGGTGTGATGAATGCCGTCTTCTCTTCGTCTTCCTATTTCATTCGGATCTGATTGTATCCCGAATAGGCATCCAGGAAGGAGAGGCGTTGGCAGCCTGCCGTAGAGTCCACGATCTGGTCGATTCGTGGTAGAGGAAAATTGTCCTTGGGGCAGTGCTTATTCAGCGATGTGTAGTCGATGCACACCCGAAGGATGTCCGTGTTCTTCTTGGGGACCAGCACCGGGTTTGCCAACCAGGTGGATATCTTGATCTCCCTAATAAAGTTGCCGGCTAGCAGTCTGTTTATTTCTTCTCCAAGCGCCTTCTGCTTGGGTTCTGAGAATCGTCGAGTCGTCTGTTTGATGGGTTTGGCATTAGGAAAGACTTCGAGTGAGTGCTCGGCAAACTCCCTGGGTATTCCTGGCATATCTGAGGGCTGCCAGGCAAAAATTTCCCAGTACTCACGGAGGAGTTTGACGAGCGCGCTTTCCTATGCTGGCGAGAGGGTTGTGGAAACTATCGCGGTCTTGGCGGAATCCGTCGGGTGCACTTGGTGCTTGCGGGTGTCGCTGTTGGCGCTGAATTCCAGTTCAGGCGCGTTCTTCTTCGTGAGGGGCATGACGGAGTGGTCCGTGGTTTTTGCCAGCTCTTGGAGTTCTTCTTGCATCCCGAAAGATTTCGCGATCTCATTGAATTCTATGTCACACTTGTTTGACTTCTGGAAGTATCCGTCGATGGTGATCACACCGTATTCGCCGGGTAGCTTGAGTTTCAGGTACGCGTAATGTGGTACTGCCATTAATCTGGCGAACGCTGTTCGGCCAAGGATGGCGTGGTACTGTGAGGGCCAGTCGACGACTTCGAAGTCCAGGAATTCCCTTCTGTAGTTGCTTGGAGAGCCCAGTACAACTTCTAAGTTGATTGTTCCGAGTGGACGGATTGCCTTGCCCGGAACTATCCCGTGGAAGGATGTTTCTGATTCCGTTAGGCCGTCCAGGTTCTTGTTCATTCGACGGAGTGTATCCGCGTAGATGATGTTGATTCCACTGCCGCCGTCCATGAACACGCGGGCCAGGTCGTAATTTCCGATTTGAGCCTGGATGACGAGGGCGGCGTGTCCTGGTCGATAGACTTGTGGTGGATGGTCTTGTTTCAAGAACGTGATGGGCTGATCTGCCATCTTCAGGTACTCGGTCTTTGTTGGCGGTGTCTGCACTGCCATGCATAGTTTCCTTGCGTTAGTCTTTTGAGCTCTGCGAGAGGGGCATACCTTCTGTATCATCGCGAGTTGTCCTGCCGGATTCGGGTATGCATTGGCTCCATTCTTTTGTGGAGGTGGCGCAGGTAGTGCGGCTAGCGCCATGTTTGGGTTTGCTGGTGGAGGAGGTGGTGGAGGCGGCTGGAATTGTTGTCCCCCTCCTGGCAGCGGCGGGTAGTTTTGAGTGGATGCGAATCTTTTCCTCGCGAGAGCGTCCGAGATGTCAAGAAACTTTCGACAATCCTTGAGAAGGTGTGTTGCCTTAGTTTTGCCCGTGCGCTTATCTGTAAACAGGTGTAGCGAGCAGTATGCATCAAGATCCTCCTCGGGGGACTTTTCTTCTGCCTTTGGTTTCCACTCGCGACTTCCGCGGCGGCCAGAGTCGCGGTTTCGCGTGAATTCTGCCGCCACTAATTCATCCCTGTCCTCGTGGTCGTAGTATTTCCTTCTCTTTCTTCGCCCATGACGGTCTTCTTCGTGCGTGGGCGACGATGCTCTTTCATTGCGTACCGCGTCTTCTCCGTTAGCCCATTTTTCGGCTATGATCATTAGCTCCCCAATGGTTTTGGGCGCAGCTCTGCCTAGCTCTTCTCGAAACGCGGTTCTTCTCGCTCCTTTGGCGAAGGCCTCAATCGCCACCTCTTCCGAGATGGTTCCTGCGGTGTTCCTGAGTGTGGTCCACCGCTGGATATATTCTCGTGTGGATTCGCCACTCTTCTGTTTGCACGCTCGTAGTTCTTCGATTGTGGCTGGCCTCTTGTACGTCGACTGGAAATTTTTGCAGAAATCGTGGTGCAGGTCGTCCCATGATGCGTAGCAAGATTTAGGTCTTCTTTCCAGCCAACTGCGGGCCGCGCCTGTAAGATGCAAATTGAGGTATTGCATGGCTGTGTTCTTGTTCCCACGTTGGCATTTTACTGCCGTGAGGTAATCGCTTAACCACTGGGAGGGCTCGAGCGAGCCGTCGTATTTAGTCACCTCCGTGCTGAGCTTGAACCTCTTGGGTAGAGGTGCTTCTCGGATGCTGCGAGCGAAACAGAGCGCTCCACAGGTTTCGTCGTCTGAGGACCTGGATGAGGAGCGTTCGCGATACCGTGAAGCTCTCGCCCTATCCACCTTCTTTTGGGCGAGATCTGATCGCGCGTCGTATTCGGACCGGTCGCGGTCGTTGTCTTTCCTTGGTTCTTTGCTTCGCTTTCTCGAGCGGCTGCTGTGGCGCCGCGAGCTTTTGTCTCTCGGGCTGTCGTCGCTGCTGCTTCGACTGTCGCCGCGACGGCGGGCTTCTTTTCCTCGACCACGCCGTGGCGATTTGTCTTTCCTCGGGGATGAACTTCTGTGTCTGCGGGGCGTTTCTTTATCCTTGTTTTTCTCCTGTCGCTCCTTCTCCAATTCTTCTTCGGTCTTCTTGCGATCGTGGGAAGCGAGCCTTGCGGCCGCCAATCCTAGGCCTTTGCGAATTTGTTTGTACTGTTCCACCCGAGGGTCGCTGTCCGTCGGTTGGTTCATCTGCATGTAGGTTGCTGCGGCTAGGATCGCGGCAGCTGGGGTTTGCGGATAGCCATTGCCGTCATCGTCGACCCTCATGAAGGAAGACGTGGTCGACCTGTCGGTCGCAGTTACGGATTCGTGGCCCCTTGACGATGTTGCGTGTCCCTTCCTCGCGGGTCGGGTACCGACCGAGGGTGCAAGGGACTGTTCGACTCGCCTCAGGCTTGATTCATCCGCCGCTCTTCTGCGACGGGCTAGATCCGCCCGGGCTTCTTTGATGTTTGAGGCCGCTCTTACTAGGTGGTAGTGGTAGGCGGTTAGGTCTTCTTGTGAGGCTCCTGCCGCGGGTGTCTGACTCCGCCACATGGCCTCCTTGGCCCTCTTCCAGGCCTCCCGCGAAACACCGATTATATCGCGCTCAGTTGCGCTGTATTCGGTTTCCGAGGGTTGTTCCGATCCTGCCATGCAGACTTGGGCCAGTCGTGGCTCGTGCGCCCTAGGCGCAGATCGGAAGGCTTCCCGTACCCGAGATGGTTCCTCTGTCGAGAGGGCGTGGTAGTCGACTGTGTTGAAGCGGATGGACTCGCCACTTTTCTCCATAGGGAAGCGCGAGTTGACGGCTCCAGATTCAGGTTCAGATTCATCCGAGAAGTGGAGGATTCCGTCTCTGTTCGCCATGAAGTTGAAGCTTCCGAACGTCAGGGTGACGCTCTTCTCGAGATCCTCGAACACCGGGCGTGATTCCAGCGAGTGAGGCGTGACTATGACGGATCCGATCCGTACGGGATTGTTCGGAGCCGTAGTCGATGGTTTCCAACGGGAGTTGGATGTCGATGAAGCCGAAGATGCCGGTGATCCAGCGCCCGCGCTCCCCACGGTCGGCGCCAATTGTCGAAGTCCTGACTCCACAAATCCCTCAGGTGACCCTATCGGGTTTCGACTAGGAGAAGTCATGAGCGCTGGTGAAATCGTCGGCTTGACAGGGGGCGAGATTTACCCAGGTTCGGGGCCCTCGAAGAGGTAAAACCCTTACTCATGCCTTCTGCTGATATGTATTGGATGATTAGATCGGTTACAGGTTGCTCGAATCGAGAGCAGATCTCGAGTTCCGAGGCTTTTTGGTCGTGCGGTATTACTTGGTCCTCTCCTTGGGGGCTCTCCTGGCCTTATATAGATGGCCAGGTCTCGAGTTCTACCCGGAGAGGACTCAAACCCTAGCCGGGTCGGTTACAATTTTCCTAACTTAACCCGCAAGTTGATGCGGGTGGGCTTCACATGGGCCTTCTAGAGTACTCCAAGGATGTTTCCTTTTGGGCCTTGACCAGAAGGCCTGATAGGGGGTGTCCTTACTCGCAGGGTCCAGGATCCATATCTTCGTCAGGGGCTTCACCGTCGTCGGATTCTCTCTAGCGGGTTCCAAGACTACTTAGAGCCCGAAACTCCCGGATTTGACGGAACTAGAGGGAATCTTGCCAAGAGATGTGGACCCTAACATTTTCTTTGGTCTTCCTTGGGCCTAACCTAACACAACCAAACAATTGGTTCCATGCTACCCCCTTCCGGCTCACGTAGAGGGGCCAGAACGGTTGTTTCGCCTTTTTCCCCATCGTGGCTATGGTTTCTCCGGAGGGGGGCTCCGGATCATATGAATGCCACCAAATCCCATCGTATGACATAACATGTGTGTTATAGTGTTTCATGGTCTTGGATACCCGAGATTACCTCGCTCTCTTTGTTAGGGCTTCACCAGCGTCGGATTCTCTCTGGCTTGTTCCATGACTACTTAGAGCCCGAAACTCCCGGATCTGACGGAACTGATGGAATCTTGCCAAAAGGTGAGCCCTGTCATTTTCTTGGGTGTTCCTTGGGCCTAACCTAACACAAAAAAGCAGTTATTTAAATTTTCCTACCCCCTTCCGGCTCACGTAGATGGGACAGAACGACAGTTCCGTCTTTTTCCCCAGCGGGGCTATGGTTTATCCGGAAAGGGGGCTCCCGATCGTATGAATGCCACCAAATCCCATTACACGCCATACCATGTGTGCTAGAGTGTGGCATGGGTCTTGGATGCCCAGGATTCCCTCGCTCTCTGTGTAGGGTTTCATCAGTGTCGGATTCTCTCTCGCGGGTTTCAGGACTAATTAATGAGAGCCCGAAACTCCCGGGTGTGACAGAACAAGAGGAATCTTGCCAACAGGTGGGCCCTACCATTCTCTTGGGTGTTCCTTAGTCCTAAACTAACACAACCAAGCAGTTAGTTCCACTTTGCTACCCCCTTCCGGCTCATGTTGATGGGGAAGAACGACAATTTCGTCTTTTTCCCAGCGGGGCTATGGTTTATCCGGAGAGGGGGCTCTGGGTCGTCTGAATGCCACCAAATCCCATTACACGCCACACCACGCGTGTTAGAGTGTGTCATGGTCTTGGATACCCGAGATTACCTCGCTCTCTGTGTTAGGGTTTCACCGGTGTCGGATTCTCTCTCGCGGGTTTCAGGACTAATTATGAGAGTCCGAAACTCCTGGGTGTGACGGAACTGGGGGAATCTTGCCAAGAGGTGTTCCCTACCATTCTCTTGGGAGTTACTTGGGCCTACCTAACACAACCAAACAGTTATTTCCACTTGCTACCCCCTTCCGACTCACGTAGAGGGGCCAGAACGGCAGTTCCGCCTTTATTCTTTCAGAGAATTTGTTTTTATTCCTTCAGATCAAACAGATGGAGTATATTGTGGTTAAGTTATTATTATTCTGTATTAATTGTTTTTCTTTCCATTTCAAATTATTTTCTTCTCTTCTGTGAAATGTTTTGGGCAACTGGCGCCAGGCCAGCCCTTTATTGCGCGGGAGATGCAGCGTCAAGCCGTCAACCCCTTCGGGAAGGCGCGCCCTTTAATTGCGCTCACCTTCCCCTCTCTCTCTATTCTAGTCATATCACTCGCTCTATCTCTCTCACCGCCTTCCTGAGCTTCCCCTCTCTCCGTCGGCGGGTTTTGTTCCGCCGGGACATCGACAGCACTGCAGTGACCATCCTCGGCGGGAAACGAAGGCCAGGCCTCCTCTTCCTCCCTTGGCAGGCAGGATCTTCATCGGCTTATTTTCAAATCAACGCGTGTGTCATCCCATCCTCTTCGAGGGCTTTGGCAATGGCGTTAAGATGATATCTAACCCTCTTATCCCTTGTATGTATCGTAGATCTGCAGATTGAGCTCGATTTTTCTGCGTAGCACGACATGCACGGTAGATCTACATGTTTTTACCGTTCATTCTGCGTCTCTGCTTCGTATTTTCTCCTGTAGACGTGGTTTTGTTCTATGGATTAAGTTTGGGATATCCGGCATGTTTAGTTCATCTATTTCCACCATGATTTCGATAGGTTATGGTTTAATTACGTACCCGATTTGGGTGCTTCAGTTAGATTAGGGTTAGATTTGGGTTTTTTGGGTTCACGACTTAGATTTGGTAGTTTTGCAAGGTTAGTTCAATTTTTACCAAATTATTAACACTTTGGCTAATGATTTACCGAGGCGAGGTGCTAGTAGTGACTATACTTGTTGTAAATAGAAATTCTGAGGTCAGATTCATTTTTTCTGTGCATTTTCCATTGTTCCACCTGTTTTTCTTTTGCTTATCCTAATTTATAAAGATGATGAATGTCCTCCTAGTTATATGCCGATGATTAAACTAGGCCATGGTAAAGGCCGAGAGAGTGTCTATAATACCTTGTAGTGTATACAATTTGAGTATTTGTATTCGTATATGCTATTATAGGCTCCCGCTTGGCCTTGGTTTGCATGGCAATGATATCTGAGGCTCGTATTACATTTGTTTCTATTGTTCCACATTTCTTTGCCTTGAATGTCCTCCTTGTTATATGCTGATGATTTAAACTAGGCCATGGTAAAGGGAAAGAGAGTGTCTATAATACCTTGTAGTGTATACAATTTGAGTATCTGTATTCGTACATGCTATTATAACCACTCCTTTTTCCCTTGGTTTGCATGGCAATGATATATGAGGCTCTTATTACACTTGTTTCCATTGTTCCACTTTTCTTTGCCATGAATGTCCTCCATGTTATATGCCGATGATTAAACTAGGCCATGGTAAACGCCGAGAGAGTGTCTAAACTACCTTGTAGTGTATATAATTTGAGTATTTGTATTCGTATATGCTATTTTAGGCACTTTCTCGGCCTTTGGTTTGCATGGCAATGATATATGAGGCTCGTATTACATTTGTTTCCATTGTTCCACTTTTTCTTTGCCTTGAATATCCTCGTTATATGCCGATGATTTAAACTAGGCCATGGTAAAGGCAAAAAGAGTGTCTATAATACCTTGTAGTGTATACAATTTTAGTATTTGTATTCGTATATGCTATTATAGGCACTCGCCTGGCCTTTGGTTTGCATGGCAATGATATATGAGGCTCGTATTACATTTGTTTCCATTGTTCCACTTTACTTTGCCTTGAATGTCCTCCTTGTTATATGCCGATGATTAAACTTGGCCATGCTAAAGGGACAGAGATTGTCTATAATACCTTGTAGTGTATACAATTTGAGTATTTGTATTCGTACATGCTATTATAGCCACTTCTTTTTCCCTTTGTTTGCATGGCAATGATATCGGAGGCTCGTATTACATTTGTTTCTATTGTTCCACATTTCTTTGCCTTGAACGTCCTCCTTGTTATATACATATGATTTAAACTAGGCCATGGTAAACACAAAGAGAGTGTTTACAATACCTTGTAGTGTATACACTTTGAGTATTTGTATTCATACATGCTATTGTAATTACTTCTTTTTGCCTTGGTTTGCATGGCAATGATATATGAGGCTCCTTTTACATTAGTTTCCATTGTTCCACTTTTCTTTGCCTTGAATGTCCTCCTTGTTATATGCCGATGATTTAAACTCGGTCATGATAAAGGGAAAGAGAGTGTCTATAATACCTTGTAGTATATACAATTTGAATATTTATATTCGTACATGCTATTGTACGCACTCTTTTATCCCTTGGTTTGCATGGCAATGATATATGAGAATCGTATTACATTTGTTTCCATTGTTCCACTTTTCTTTGCCTTGAATGTCCTCTTTGTTATATGCTGATGATTTAAACTAGGCCATCGTAAAGGGAAAGGGAGTGTCTATAATACCTTGTAGTGTATACAATTTGAGTATATGTATTCGTACATGCTATTATAAGCACTTCTTTTGCCCTTGGTTTGCATGGCAATGATATATGAGGCTCGTATTACATTTGTTTCCATTGTTCGACTTTTCTTTGCCTTGAATGTCCTCCTTGTTATATGCCGATGATTTAAACTAGGCCATGGTAAAGGGAAAGGGAGTTTCTATAATACCTTGTAGTGTATATAATTTGAGTATTTGTATTCGTACATGCTATTATAAGCACTTCTTTTGCCCTAGGTTTGCATGGCAATGATATATGAGGCTCGTATTACATTTGTTTCCACTGTTTTACTTTTCTTTGCCTTGAATGTCCTCCTTGTTATATGCCGATGATTTAAACTAGGCCATGGTAAAGGGAAATGGAGTGTCTATAATACCTTTTAGTGTGTACAATTTGAGTATCTGTATTCGTACATGCTATTATACACACTTCTTTTGCCCTTGGTTTGCATGGAAATGATATATGAGGCTCGTATTACATTTGTTTCCATTGTTCCACTTTTCTTTGCCTTGAATGTCCTCGTTATGTGCCGATGATTTAAACTAGCCCGTGGTAAAGGAAAAAAGAGTGTCTATAGTACTCTTTTTTCTCTTGGTTTGCATGCCATGATAAATGCTAGGAGATTAGATCCAATACGTGGCAGTGATACAAGGCCACGTCTTGTATTACTTCCTAGTATTGGGCTCCTTCTTCTAGCAAGTGTTGGCAGTGTGTTTATGAGGCTTGTTTTACATTTTTTTTGCATTGTTCCATATGTGTTTATTCTGACTGCATGTTACAATGAATTCTAGGGATGCCCTTTAGTTCATGATCACCTATGTGTTTATGAGGCTTATTATCACTATGCACAATTTATGAGCTGATTTGGTTAATCATGATGACTTTGACACATGTATATTTGGCTGATGCCTCACTGTCTCCACCAGATGGCCATCAAAAGTAAGAAGCAGACACAAATAGATGTGCCATGTCTTTTCTTTTGCTGGCCCACCAGGCGTAGCAAAGTTGTGTAGGCTTGCTTTATCTCTATGTTCACTGAGGCCTATGAGTACAGAGCTGTGACTATAGTTGTTGTTTTGAATGTGCATGATCCCTTTAAGTCGATGATTAAAATGTGTCACCATATCATTGCAATGAGGGTTCCATACTATCTTATGCAATGTACAAGCACATTCATTGTGCATTGCTCTTGGTAGTGTAGAATTACTTCTTGGATAAACATGGTTGCTCTTTGTAACTTCTGCTTCTTTTTTTGATTGATTAACAGCGTATTCCATGCCTTGTATGCAAGAATAATTGCCCAAATGTTGATCCTTATGTATCCAAGTTCGGTGTTGCTGTACAAGAGTGTCACCTCAAGTCAGTGGTAAGAAAACAATTCTTCTTCTTACACTTGTATTATGTACTGTGTTTTATTACAATATCTAATTTCCACGTTTCTTTTTATTTCTCACGCACATATTGTACCGTGCACTGCTCGGATAGCATTCAACAAGTTAGTAGGCGAGCGTGTGTTGTTTAGTTCACATGGCAGGAAGTACACCTTTCGTGTGTCAGAAGAACAGAGCAAGACCCGTTTGCACGGGATACAATGGGACTGGTTCATCGAGGAAAAGAACATCTCAGTGGGAGACATACTAGTGTTTTCCATGATACCAAGGCCCATTATCTACGTTGCTATTATTGGTGACGCCCAAGATGACTCACTTTGCATTTCAATCGAAGATGACTCAGTTTCAAGCGAAGATGACTCAGTTTGCAGCGTATGTGGCAGTTCTGATGATGAGATGCATGATGAGGCTTCTAGCAATTCTGATGATGAGGTCCATGCCTAGGATTCTGACAATTCTGCTGATGAGGTCCATGCCGAGGATTCTGACAATTCTGCTGATGAGAGGCATGATGATGCCAACATCGTATATCCCCAAAGAGCCAATCTCGACAATCACGAGAAGAACCGCCTGGCCCGGCTTCTACCCCTTAGACCCTATGTTGGGCTTCCTTTTGTGACTCCTTTCACCGTCAAAAACTTGCAGCACTATACTATGGTATGTATCTATAAGACGCCCTCCTCTTTTTGCAAGTAAATTTCCAAGAACCATGAGAAGGTCTGCTAACATGGTATGTTATCTTTCATGCTTAGAAACTACCGAAGTTGATAGGGGAACACGCTGGCCTGAGGAATCATGGTAGGGTTGGCCTACGACTTAGAGCAAAAGAGGATGTCACCACCATTTCTTACAACAAGAAAACCGATGGCTGCATTATCCTCGTCAAGCTGGTGTGGATGGTTTTCGTCCAAGGAAATAATTTTCATAATCAGCAACCTGTTTTGATCATCGTGAGGGAGACTGATGACCCTAGGTTGGAGGCGGTCATTGAGATGGGGGTGATATAGAACCGGAGCAAAGGATATGCATTGTTGGTGAAGAGACAAGTCTGCTGCTGAGCTAGGCCTATGAACTTCTTATTTTGTCTGGCTGGATTGTAATTTCGTTTGTTTCATGGACTTGTTGAGGTTTAGTTTGTTTCGTAAACTTATAAGGTATATTATCGCTGGCAGATCCCTCGTGCTAAAATCCTAGTAAAGATCAAATCGCTAATAGCTGCTAAAACTTCGAGTTTAGATCAAATCCCTCGTGCTGGTAGATCGTGCAAATCATCACTGCAGAACTCAACAAAAGCCTGGCAAGCCAACGGTCACTAGACTTCTCGACGTCGTCGCTATCGCATAGATACGACCGAGCACAGACCACGCAACCTACCTTCTATGCCGCCGCCACAGCCCCCCTGACCTCCCCCCGACCTCTCGGCGCTGATTACTGCACGCCGCCATAGCCCCCCGACGTCCCTCCTCACTCTCGTTGATGATCCACCCGATGGCGCCGCGCGTGATAAGCAGCACCGGCGTTGAAAAGTGTCACAATAATCAAAAATTTCGACGTTTTATGTGTTTGTTGAAGTTTCAACATTTCTTCCTTATTATTTTGGGCTGCAACTGTAGTAGGATAATTATGGGCTACGGAGTGCTATAAGGCCCAATAAAAAGGGCCTGACAGGAGAGGGCCCAAGAAAGTGCCATCATGGCCCAAGTTTGGAAACAACCGCTCCTCCACTCACCGCAGTAATCCTGGCATGCAGCACGCCACACGCTCGTCACGATATTGTGAACGTGAAACGTGTCGCTTTAGTTCCGGCGGCCAGTTATTGCTCCGTCGTGCATACGGCTCCTCCGTTCCACTCCCCCTTCCGGTGTATAAATAGACGCACTCTTCAGTTCATCCTCTATCTGCCTCACCGGCTCCCCTCAAGCGAAAAGCCTTTGACGTAGTAGGTTCCACCGGCGATCGTTCCTCCAGGCGGCCATGGATCCACCGGCGAAGCGGTCTGCTGCCCTCTTGTAGGTTCCATTTCCGTTCACGTACTTCTGATCCGTTTCTGGATTCCTCGTGAGTTCATATTTCTTAGATCCGTTTATGATTTCCTCGTGATTTCATCTTTCTTAGATCCATTTTGCCTTTTAGATTAACATCAACTTCCTATCATGCAACTATCTACAGGGCACATGAAGCCGAGCAGACGGTCATCTTCAGCGCTCTGGCGAAGAGGGTTGACATCCTAGAAGCTGAGCTTGAGAAGGCCTTGAAGCTCGCCTACGACAATCTCAACAAGGCTCGTGATGCCAGGTCTGAGCAGGTGGCTCAGGGCGAAGCTTCCCTCATAGAGTTTTGGAAGTTGATGGATGATACGTCCAAGTTGAGGGCCATCAACCTCGAACTGACCAAGCAGGTTGGGGAACTGAAGATCGGTTTAGCCCTGGCAGCGCAGAAAACCCTGATCGCTCTCCTCGCAGATGTGACTCCCCAGGCAAGGGAGGATCCAGTCCCGACGAAGGATCCAGTGCCATCGGAGGAGCTATCGCCCCCTACTGATGCTCTTTATTTAGCCCCCTACTGCTGCCCCCGTGCTTCTGATGTCCTGTTTAGATCGAAAATCACGTTTGTATCGTGTGGTTTCTATTAATATGTACGTAGTCTATGTTTATGTTAAACTACTATTTTTATTTTCTTAAGATAGATATAATTCGAGTTCATAATATGGAGAAATAGATGACAGAAGTTTCGATGGATCTAAGTGACAGAAGTTAAAAGGGTTACATTAGACTAACTCCGATGCAAAATCCTATAATTCGATTTCACAATATGGACAAATAACTTACAGAAATGAAAAAGGGATATATTCGACTAATCTGCGACGTTCTCGTGGAACGAAACTCGCCTCCAACTGGGCCTATTGGGCTGCGAACAAATATCCGCGATGGAACATATAAGAAATATCGAGATGGACCGCGTCCTTCGAGACCAAATTCCACTTTTCAGCCATCCGCGATGGAAACAACACGACGTTATCAAAACGTGCCGCTCAAAACGTTCCGGATCGCGCGGAATTTGGTAGTGCGTTATGACATCTGAGAAGTCCTTCCTCGTAAGCGTATGCGTGTGCGTGGCACCAGAATCAGATCCCGTGGGCCGTTCAGATTTGCCGGCGGCCGCCGCCGCAGCGACTGCGCCCACTCCCGCTACCTCTCTGGTGAAGCGCAAGCAGCTGGGCGCCGGGCAAGCTGCTAAAGTCGCTGATGCTGCTGAAGGCGGAGTCGGTTTGATGGCCGCGGCCACCATAGCAGGGGCGGCGAAACCACAGAAGCCGCAACCGAAGACGAAATTACCGACCCCTCCCGCCGTAACTCCAACGCCGACGCAAAGGTACAAATTCTCTCCTCTTAGATTCTATTTTGTTACAATTTCGTTCTATTTCTTGTGGATTATTGTATCAAATGTGTATCTTGGCCGGGTGTGAGGCCCCTAGGGCCGCGTACATGGACATGCTGAACGAGGTCAGCATCGACATTGGTGAAATACCCTTACTTCTTTTGGCGACAACGAGGCCAAGGTAGGGGTTTACTGTCCCGGCGATGAGGATGAGGATGACCCCGAGGAGATGGGGGGGGGGGTTCGGTGTTCACCACAAGAAAACGGCCGAGGGTGATGAATTACATGCAAATCGAACATGAGACCCTCATGAAAGCTTGGGAAGCTGTTTCTCTCGACGCCACTATTGACACAGATCGAACCGGCAAGCGGTATTGGCAAAGGGTTGAGGATCAGGTCTTCCAGATGATGCCTCTATTTGACTAGATAGGCATAGCGGTGAAAAGAACCTCACACACGTATCGGTCACTGCAAGGTCGTTGGGATACGATCAAAACGATAGTGACCCGGTTCTGTGGATGCTTGGAGCAAGTTCGGAATGCACCTCTAAGTGGAACAAATGAGGGTGATTATGTGAGTTTGCATGAGTCGATATTCTAGCTTTGTTTATCGTTGCTGTTATGGTGACACCGTTCTTGTTTATGAAGGAACGAATTGCAAAAGAGAGGTACAAATACATGCCATATTCGAAGGGCAAGCCATTTCTACTGGATCATTGTTGAGCTTTGCTCCAACGGACTGAGAAATGGAAGGTGAGGGAGATGGAATCAAAGAGGGGTGAAGTGAACTTGATCGACTACGAGGACGATGAAGGGGGAAGAAACTACGGGAGGCCCGAGGGAACGAAGAAGGCCAAAGACAGACTCAAGACCCAAGCTGAAGCTGCAAGCTTGCGGGATCAGATAGACAACATGGTGAAATCCAATTAGCTATTGACGTCCAAGACTATAGAAGCAAAGAAGGAATTGTCTGCGAAAAGGGCCCAAGAAAAGAAAGAGAAGTGGGAAATAGTCCGGCAACAGGAGCTGCGCAAAGCTGCCTTCGAGGAGGAGCTGTGCAAAGCTACCATTAAGGACAACAAGAGCAAAGTTGCCATCGAAGAGGCAAGATCTAATGCTGAGGAAACCAGGTCACTCACGAAGTTGCTTGCCAAGGAGAATAAGATCACGATGATGAACACTGCTGAAATGGATGAAGTGACCCTAGAGTGGCATATCATTGCAAGACAGCAAATCCTCGCACGTAGAAAGCAAGCTATCATTGTGGTATTTGCTGGTGGTTGTGGTGGTGCTGGTGGTGGTGGTGGTGGTGGCGGTGGTGGTGTCGTCACTTTATTTGGTGATCTGTGCCTCTTTTGTTTCAGATTATTCGGCCTATTCGTATTGAACATCCTATTTGTCACACTTGAGCATTCAAACTATTTTAACTATCGAATATTTCTCAAAATTGCGATGAATTGTGCTAACTGTTCATAGTTTTAGTTTTTCGCTTTACGGGTTGAAAACTGTTGTGCCGTAGCAGTCCCCGTAAACCTGACGTGTAAAAACAGAATAAGGGGATTGCTATGGTGCAGCAGTTTTTAACCCGTAAATAGCGCTTTCCACGACACCTATCCCGCGTTTACAGTTACGCGGGATAGGGGCTCTGTTAGAGATTCTCTTAGAAGGACTAAAACGTATAGTAGTACCTGATTGTTCTGATATAGTACTAGCCTGTCATAATAGCATTTTGACTGCGTGCGTGTAGTGCAGAGCAGACCATACCACCATCTATTTCGGATAGTTCATCTTGTTGGAATATCTACAGGGAACACAAGAGTTCATCTTGCGTGAGTAATGAAGTGTCACATTGTTAGATAAGCGCAAGTCTAATGGTGTGTGACCTGTGTAGTTATTGATATAAGTCTCAAGGTTTTCCTAAGAAAACAAAAGTATCTAGGGTCGTGTGGGTAGTTAGAGTCTGGTTAGGTCCATGGGAGAGTTGCGTCCGATCTAATTCAAATCGTATCTACGCTTTGGTCCCTCTATATACATCCAGATTGAGCCTGAAACAATAGTATCCCCAGTCAATCAATCAATCAATCAATCAATTGAGCAGAGAAGAGAATCACAAGTCGAGGAGCGATATCATATTGTGACGAGTTTATGATTAATTTTTATGTGAAATGGAGTTTCTAGCCAACGTCTGCATCAAAACGATTCACAGAGCCGGTTTTTATTTAAAAATAAAAGAGAGATCATCATGTATTACAGTAAAGACATTAATTAACTAAATCTGAAGCCACCATTCTACTGACTGCTCGCTACCTACAAGACTGGTGAAGGGGTGGCCAAGCACATGGCCGACACCTTTGACAACCCACCAACGCGCTTTATCTGAACAATCGAAGGCCTCACACGGCCCCCCATCAGCGAGCAAGGTCCCAACCGGTCCAGCACACCGCAGCGCACACCGACGTACACGCTCCAAACGTTGCTGCATGCATATTCCGCTCACTCGTCTTCAGGACAGGAGTCAAGACATTCACTATGTCAGACCTGCCATCGGTGCCACCATGGCACCATACTGGGACTCCAATATGCGTGAGTCCATGATACGTCTCCAACGTATCTATAATTTATGATGCTCCATGATGCTATTTTGCCAATTGCTACATGTTTTCTCCCTTCTTTATGTCGTTTTTATCGATTTTCCGGACTAACCTATTGACAAGATGCCACAGAGCCAGTTCCATTTTTTCTGTTGTTTTTAGTTTCAGAAAAGTTGTTCTGGAAATATTCTAGGAATTGGAAAATTTGAAATCCGAAAGTCTTAGAATTCCGGAAGGTTCCACGGAGTCCCAAAGAGACCCGGAGGGGGGCCTCAGGGGGCCCACACCATAGGGTGGCGCCCCCCTGGCCGTGCCGGGGGGGGGGGGTGGTGTGGGCCCCCAGGGCTCCACCGCCTTTGCCCTTTCGCCTATTTATTCCCCTCCGAAGGAAAACCCTAGGCACGTGATAAAAAATCCCCGAAAAGTTCCACAGCCGCCGTCGTCGGCAATCCTAGATTAGGGGGTTCTGAAGCTGTCTCCTCGCACCCTCCCGGAGAGGAGATCATCACCGGAGGCCTCTTCATCACCATGCCTGCCTCCGGAGTGATGCGTGAGTAGTTTATCCTTGGACTACGGGTCCATAGAAGTAGCTAGATGGTTGTCTTCTCCTCTTATGCCTCAATGTTTAGATCTCGTGAGCTGCGTAACATGATCGAGATTGTTCTTGTGTAATTCTATGTGTTGTGTTTGCTGGGATCCGATGAATATTGAACTTATGCCAAGTTGATTATATTCTTTATTGCATATGTTATTTGTGATCTTGCATGCTTTCCGTTGCTAGTGGTTGCTCTGGCCAAGTAGTTGCTAGTGAATCCAAGAGGGAGTATTTATGCTCGATAGTTGGGTTCATGCCTCCTTTTTGCCTGTGCTCGAGTGACAGAAACGTGACGGGGGAGGATGTGCTGTTGCCACTAGGGATAAAACAGCGGTGTGAGTGCACAATCATTGCTTACATTACACACATTGCTTAATGCGATTATCTGTTGTGTGCAACTTATACCTAAGGGGGTTCGGATGATAACCAGAGGGTGGATTATTAGTCATAGATGCAATTGGACTATGGTCTATGTATATTGTTGTAATGCCCGCACTAAATATCATAGTAGTCATCATGTCATGATTGTGCACTATGGTGCAACCTCTATTTGTCAATTGCCTAATTGTAATTTGTTCACCCAGCATGCTATCTTTTATGGAGAGACACCACTAGTGAACCTATGAACCCCGGTTCCTACACTGTTAAACAAACCACTACAATTTCCTTCTTTCTTTATTTACTGCAAGCATATACTATTTTCCACACTATACGTCTAATCTTTGTTTTCAGCAAGACAGGTGAGATTGACAACCTCAATGTACCGTTGGGGAAAAGTATTTTGGTTGTGTTGTGTGCAGGTTCCACGTTGTTGCTGACACCGGTGAGGCGCCATCACCACCGTCAGTGGCATCAACATTTCAAAGATCCTCTTTCTCCTACTGGATTGATAACCTTGGTTCTTAATTGAGGGAAATTCTTACTGCTACACTCATCTCACCCTCCTCTTTGGGTTCCCAACACACCATCACAAGAAGCAAGAATTCCTGGCACCATCGAGGCGTAGCAAAAGAATTTCTGGCGCGGTTGCCGGGGACTTAATCATCACCAAAAAGTCTCCCCGTCAAGGCACCATCAACGTTTGCATCAACGGATTTTTGGCGCCGTTGCCGGGGAGAAAGAAGTCTTCTGGAAAGGGGAGTCTCTCACTCTCAACCTCTTTATTTTTTTTATTGTATTGTTTTGCTTCTTTATATCAAAAATCACAAAATAGTTCTTATTCTAGTTGTTATTTTTTCTTTATCATGCTTCCTATCAATGTTTGACGTCTCTGAAACTAGATCTTATATGCAAGGTGGGTTCACAGATGAACAACAAAATTATTATAAGGAACACCGCTTGTCACAAAAAGATATACACTTATGGGAGCAAATTAATAAATTACATGACTATGATAGAAACTACTTATAATGTTACTTATTGTTTTGATAAATCTCGTTGCTGTAGGAGGTATAAACACCTCCCTTTTCAATGTGAGTATAATGATGATGTTACCATATCTTCTTATGTTAAGGGAAATTATGACTTTGATGATGTGGAACGAATTGAGGAATTTATTGCTTGGAAGGGTGCATTTGAAATTGCCTATTTGCTTGAAAGTATTGATGATGCACCTTATAAATATGAGATTTATGATATACTTGAATTTTTCTTTGATAATTATAAAGAAGGAAATGGCCATATTCTAAGATATCTTTATAAATGCTCTCAACCAAAGGAAACTAATGCTTTGCAGGAGCCTATGGAAGAGGAAATTGCTGAATCTGAAAGTTCATTGGATGAAAAGGAGGAGGAGAGTGATGATAAAGAGGAGGAAGAACCATGTCTACCTCCCAATGATAGTAACTCTTTAACCCATACCTCATTTTATTACAATCCATGATACTTTGATAAATCCTATGAGAATCCTCTATTTATTCCAACTATTTATATGCATGATAATGAGGAAGTTTATTTAGAAAATTCATAGGATAATGCTCTAGATGATGGTCCTATGTTACTTGATGATATAAATTATAATGCTACTGAAAATAGGATTGCTATAATGTGTCCTATACCTTTTATTAGTGATCAATCATCTTGTTTTGCTATTGCTAAAAGTGGGAAATAAGAGGTCTTTACTTTTAATTTTTATCCCACTATTTTGGAGCTTGATATGACAGACATGCTTTATGTGATAATTATGTTGTTGATTTTGTTCATGATGCTACTGAAAATTATTATGAGCGAGGAAAATATGGTTGTAGGAATTTTCATGTTACTAAAATATCTCTCTTTTTGTTGAAAGTTTTGAAGTTGCTTTTGTTCTACCTTTCCATGATTTCTAGTTTGAGTTTCTTTGATTTATTTCTTTACAAGATTCCTATGCATAGGAAGTGGGTTAGACTTAAATTTGTTTTATAATTGCTTCTTGGTGCTCTCTATTTCTTAATTCATATTTCTTATGTGAGCATCTTCTTTCCTCCTGCCTAGCTGAAAGGCGTTAAAGAAAAGCGCTACCGGGAGACAACCCGTTTTATTTCTCCGTTTTCAACCCGTTTTCTGTCGTTTCTTTCTGTGTGCTTTGCACCTGGGTGTTGTCTATTTCCTTAGGAACCCCGCTGTATCTTTTCTTTTGTGTCTTTGTTGAGCGAACTAATGTCTCTAGTGGAAAGTTGAGACTATATTTTGGATTTCTGCGGAGGAAACAGATTTCTGATGTCCACTGTTAAATTCGTATAAAATCACAGAAAATTCAAAATGACCTTAGTTTTTTTGTGCGTAATCCTAGGCTATATACGCAACTTTTCTTAGTTGAACACTTTCTGAAATCCTCCAGATGCTATGCACGCTATAGCGTGATAATAGCGTGCTATATCAAAATAGAGTTTTGAAAAAACTATCAAATATATCTAATTTTTTTAAGGATTTCAACAAGTATAAATGACATAGTACAAGTTTTTTAGAACAATCACTAGTAGAAAATGAGGTTTCAGTACCGGTTCCAGAGGCCCTTTAGTACCGGTTGGACAACCGATACTAATTAATCGGCACTAAAGGCCCACCAGCATTTAGTACCGATTCCTTACGGACCGGTATCAAAAGGGCCTTCACGTGGCCTAGGAGGAGCCCCCGGGGCCGTATACCTTTGGTACCGATTCGTAACAAGAACCGGTACTAAAGGATAGTCTTTTTTTTTCTTTTTTTTGCGATTTTTTTAGAAAAATTTCCATTTTATTTCTTTTTTTTAATTCTATTGTTTAACCACATAAACTCACATTTATAACTAAGCATTCTTAATTTCAATGTAAATTACTCCCTTCGACTAACACTTCCCGCACAGGTCACCCATCCTCAGACTACTCCTCCAGTAGCACGATTAACTTCTCAATTCCTTCCCTATGAGCTACCTACAAAAAAGAGATACTTACCTGACAATAGTATCCTATCAATCATATTAACCCATGGACTATGATGTCACACATTTTTATTTTATGAATCGAAATAATTATTTAAATAAAAAGAAATGAACCATTAATAATATTTTGAGTTAAAATATTCGTAAATGCAAATAATTAACTTATTTTCCTTTTTTCCATTTAATATTGAATAATTCTTATATGCAAATCCGTAAATTGAATTTGACAAATAATATGTCTAAATCGATTAGAAAATGAGAGAAATCCAAATAAGACATCCATAACCCAACTCTTGATAAATTTCCCTCATGTTTGTCTGATCTAGTACTTTCAAGCTAGAAGTCATGGAACTACCTAGAGAAAAGTTGGTACCGGTGAAGTAGGTCACACCCCGAATTGCATTGTATGTCATCCAAAACCCATAGCACACTTGTAAACACATGTTATGGCACCCTCTATCTTGTGGTGGGATCCCAACGCCGGAGTCCCTCTTCGATGAAACCCTAGCCCCATTGTAGAAAAACCAGGCTTATATGAATAAAGCCGGTACCGACGTCAAAATGGGGTAGAAAAGTGTCTAACTAGTCGCTGGTTGTGTTAGGCTAGACCCTAGAAAGTCAGTAGACAAAGGTATGACCCAACTGTTGACAAGTTTCCCTCATGTTTGTCTGATCCAAGACTTTCAGCCTATAAGTCATAAAACTCCCTAGAGAGAAGTGGATGTCGCTGAAGTAGGTCAACACACCCCGAAGTGCATTGTCTGTCATCCAAAACCCATAGTACACTTGTACACACATTTTATGGCATACCCTTTGACACACCCCTTTGGTACCGTTTGGTGGCTAAAACCGGTACCAAAGGTGCTCGCACCAGGCGAACGGTTGGCACACCCCTTTAGTACCGGTTCTAGCCACCAATCGGTACCAAAGGTAAGATTCAAACCGGTATTAGCCATGCCCAGCGCCCTCCCCGTTCGAACCGGTACAAGACACCCATTTGTACCGGTTTGTAACTGCACATGTACTATAGGTAAAATCCTTTGGCCCTGTTTCCACTAGTGAATATATGTATAACGACATTAAAGTTGTTCTCTAGTTGGTTAGATCCCAATCAACATCCCACGGGGCAATAACACATTATAAATTACTTATTCAGAATTATTAAACTAGCGATGTCATCTCCACGATTGTATTTCATCGCCACAATAAACATGAAGCAACGTTTTCTTTTTTCTATGGTGGAAAACTCAGGCATTTGGCCCGATAGGCTGAAAAAATAATAGCGCGCTATAACGTTACGTCGTTTGAGCGTGATATAGCATGCTATTTCGTGAATAGCGCAATACCGAGCAAAAGTGTTAAAATTTAGCGTGGACCCTCCATATATGTTATATCGTGCTATTAGCGCGCTATTTTTTTCCATGGGCCTTACCCAGACCTACGCTTTGTCAGTGGTGGGGGAGGTGGGGGAGATGAGGGGTCGGAGGTTGGGGCGGCGGCGATGGGATCACCCTCTCGTCACGGCGGGGGGGGGGGGGGGGGGAGGGGGCGAGGAGAGGGTTACAAAAAGAGGGTTTTCCTATTCCGACGAGCTGGTCGAGACCGGGAACCAGCCGAAGAGGTCGGCTATCGCTAAGATCTTGGATGAGTGGGAATTCGTCAAGTCTGAGGACATATGTAGCGAGGCCACAATGCGTCACCACAAACACGCCGTCAGGCCCAGACACCAAACCATGAAGCGCATATTGCACATGATGACTATTGACTAGATACGAACTAATATAAGTGACATGTACACTAAAGTTATCTAGATATACATCTACGTACATGTAACGTGAAAAAAGACTTAAACGTCTTTATATTTAGGAACGGGTGGAGTATATACTATCTCTACTATATAATAGAGCTTGAGGTGATTGTTCCTGATGGTAGGTCAACGAAATTGACACCAAAGTTTGCAAATATTACCCACCATGCCATCCAGGTCCCGTACGGACTTGTTTGCTCAGTTTCGCTATTTCCTACGGCGTAAGTCATCCTGATCCCGTACGTTACTCTGCGTTTGCCATTTAGAAACTAGACCCTACTCGGCTTCCCTTTTTTCTTTTTGGCGGTTCTTGTTTTTCCCGTGCACCTATACGGTAAAGTTTCCGCAGCGAAACTCGATGGTTTTTTCTGCGCCAATATTTGGGCGACCACGTAATCGGATGCCTTGGAAGGACACCTCGAACAGGAGCATAGAGGAGCATAGAGAATCGGCCGCTCGGGCACGGACACGCGAGGGAAGGAAGGCAAGTCCGCGGTTGGCCACGTCGATGTCGCGGACCTCGGCCACATGCAACGGGAACAAGACGTTGTTCCTTCCGGTCTGCACAAATACGGTATTCCGTCCGTGTCAGCTCCGTGTCAGACTTCTCCGGCTCATCGTGGAGGTGGCTAGACGACGTACCAGACGAGAACACAACGCAACAGCAAACTCGACTAAAACCTGTGCCTTCTGGCCTTCAGCTATCGTGTGCAATCGCTGTCAAATAAAAAAAAAAGACCGTGTGCAATTGGGCCGACAAGCCCGGGAATTTTCCCAGCAAAAAGGCAGAGTCACGACGGTGCACAAACACGGCATGAGAGCTCCTTGGGCATGCGAGTACAAATGCTAGCCGGAGAAATTTTTCCCAGAGCCGTCTGTGACACTTCCTACAGAAAAGTGGAAAGAGAGAGAATAGTTGGGCTGGTGACCATGGAAAAACGACGACATAGTGATAGTGGGGATGCCACGTTAGTACGTGCAAGTGGGCATAACATGCCTAACTCGGGTAAAAACTGTTAGCCATAAAATTTCTGTTCTTTATAACGAATTATACTAACATATGGTGTATTCTCCTTCTCCTAAAAACTTTTTCTTAAAAGAATGTTTTGTCGCCCGTTGCAACGCACGGGCACGTTGGCTAGTACTAATTGATGTACCATAGTTGAGCTGCAAATTAATCACTATATTCATAGCATCGGAGAAGAGCTCCGGTTTCCCGTCAGGTCCGTGTTCCCTAAAATTTCTACACCACCAAAAAAGCTATACTACTATGTTCAATTAACTGAAACTAAACCTTCCTATAACCCGTGATTTTACCACAGGCCATACAAACATACATCAAGCCACGAAACAAATTACAGGCAATCAGACAACTTTCGCAGAAACATGCACTAGTGGAAACAGGGGCATTAGTCCCGCTTCGTAAGCCCCATTTGTCCCGGTTGTGCAACCGGGATGGGGCATCCGGGACAAATACCACTCCCCCATTGGTCCCGGTTGTGCCAGGACCCGGGACAAATGGGGCTGACCACGTGGCTCGTTAGCTGGAACCTGGCCAGGGCTATTAGTCCCGGTCCTCAATACGACCCGGGATGCATGCCTCTTCTGCCGCGGCAGAATTTTTATGATTTGTGTTTTGCGACCCCGAGACCTCCCGGTGGCCCCTCCCCGGACCTCCCAGATCCCATGAGAAGAGAGGTGCCCCGGTGGCCCTTCCCCGGACCTCCCGGATCCCACGAGAAGAGAGGAGCCTCGGTGGACCCACCCCAGAGCTCCCGGATCCCACGAACGAATAAGTAATACATATATATAAAGCAGAATAAGGAAAACTTATATTACGGAAACAAAGTATATCGAGCATATTACATGACGGATGGAGTGTATTACAAAATCAAATTCAGTTCCAACCGGGGCTATAGTACTCTCCATTTACATTTAGGACCTCTGCATCTAAGAAGCCCGCAATTTCCTCCTGAATTGCTCGTATGCGGTCCCTTGGTAGAAGACCGTCCCGAAGCCGTTCGATCTAATATAAAGAAGAGTGGTCAATATATATTAATGAAACTAAGTAACTAAAATAGATGGTAATAAGAAGAATTGACGACTAACGTACATGAAGTTGCTTTAAATTTCTGCCCTTGGGACATGTCGTCTGACGAATGAACTCGCAAACGTAGTATCCACACAAGTGATTCCCATCTCCTTGTTGCAAGCACTTTACGAGAACATGGTTCAATCAAAATAATAATCAACCAGACATGATAATGGTATCGACACTAGAATCAAGGAGATGCGCGCGGATCTAGATAGTACTTACTTGCACAACATGAAATGTAAGCTCTGATTTCCATTCACCCCTGGCCTTTTTTATGAACCTCTTCCAAACGCTACCCAAGAAAAAAAAGAAAAAAAATAGTTAGTAATTACTTGATATCCGAAAATGAAACAAAGTAGTCGATATAGTGCTATATATAAATACTGAAATTAATAAAGATTGAAATTACCGCTGGATCATTTCCTGCATGTTATCCCACATCGCTAGGGGTTTACGTTTTGGGTCCATTACCATTACTTTTCCTTTGTTAATTTTGAAGATTAGCAGAATATAGTGGAAGCTGCGCACGCAGAACTCATCAATTATAAAGTGAACATCGAGTAAGGAAAACAGAATGTTTACAACAGAGTAACACTAACCCGAAGTTGTAAGGAAATAGTATTTCCCGTCGGTGTTGGTGAAACATTATTGCCCTCAGAATATTATTTTCTGTATCCTTGGGAGATATCTGAAGAGTCTTTTCATAAACAAAATTTGGATCAATGAACCCAATATCATAGATTCCTCCTCTTTTGCATTCGAGAATCTTCATTCTGCAATTATAATATATGAGTGTACTATATATATATGAATATGCAAATGGACGAGGTGAGCTACAGAAATAAGTACTTACAGACAATAGGCACTAAGGACAGCTTTGTCGAGGGCCTGTTGCTGGTATAACTGAAACAATTCGTCAAATTGAATCATAACCAATCAATCTCCATACCCATAGTGCTCGTCCTTAACGCTGAGACATATCCAGTCCTGAGATTTCTCAGCGGCTTCCATATACCAACTATGCACTCTTCGAATTTTCGTTGGTAGATCCTTTATCTCCTCAGGTTTGACGAGAGGCTTCCCGTACCTGTATTTGTACGCACATTCAGCTTCGGGGAAGTAGTCTACTGTTTGCATATACTCAGCAATGGACAAACCCGCATCAGCTGCCTTGTCTGCATACAGTGTTATAAACTCCGGATCAATTTGCTCGTCAGCAATATTAGTGCTCGGCCCCAACTGGGTATTGGAAATCACTTTGAGCGGGGACGTAGATTGTTTTTTCTGCTCTCCGAGCTGGGCAACTGATTTTCCCCTTTTCCCGCTTGCGCTACTACTCTGTGTCGACCGCACCATTTCCTGGTGTGACTTCAGAATAGAGCGGTCATAGTCAGATGACAGACTCGGCTCGGGTTGATGAAGAGTCTTCACCATTTTCCAAGCTCGTTCTATCTCTTCTTCGGTCTCGGGGAAATCTGCCTTTTTCTTCTCCTTCTGCTTCGATTTCCACGCCTCGTATTCGTCCTTTGCGACTTTCTGGTTTTCCTTGGGAGTATAGTCGTAAGGTAACTTGGGTACCTCCTTTGGTACCTTCGGGAGGGGTGACCGTTGACGTTTGGGTGATATTTTATGTTTCAGCAGAAACTTAGTGGGCGGAGAAGACTGACGCGGCGGCGTAGGCGAACGTGGTGGAGAAGGCTGACGCAGCGGCGTAGGCGACCGCGGTGGAGACGTGCACGGCGTAGGCGACCGCGCTGGAGACGGCATGCATGGCGAAGACGACCGCGCTGGAGACTTTTGCGCTGGAGAATGGCGAGGATTCGATGGCTTTGCCGTCTGATTTGGGAGCACAATGCATTCCTTTAGCCATAGAACGGTTAAGTTCTTGGCTTCTCCGAGTTCAGTCAACTCTTCGTCTTCACCTTCAGGGAAATCAAGCTTTACCCTCTCGAATCGGTTGACAACTTCATCGACCCCAACAACAGCGTAGCCCCGTGGAACCGGAAGACTATGGTGAGTTGGTTCATTGCCAATTGGTAAGACATAGCCGGCCGCCGCCTTGATGGTTATATTGACGACCTTCACGTGGATCTCACAGGTTGTCATCACCGTGATATCATCCACCGGGTGAATCATCGACGGTGCATCATCACCCGGTAGCTGCGTGGATGCAACGCTGCTTTTGCGATGAGAATGTGCGGCGTTGGTAGCCTCGACTTCACATTCTACCATGTGTGATGCGCCGGTAGACACTATCTGCTGGCTAAGTGTGTTAATTTGGTCCTGCTGCTTCTTTGCTACATCCTGCGTCAGCTTTATCTGTTCTTCAAGTTGACGCCTCCAGTTTGCCTGAGTCTCTGCTTCAGGTGTCTCCGCGTCCTTTCTACGTTGACGGCTTCTATCGGGGTATATCTTTTTGCTGTCGTCGAACCCAGTTTTCCACAGAGGATTGCCTTCTACGGCTCGTGTACGCCCTACGTGTTCCTTATTCCCGAGGGCACGTGTGAGCTCGTCGTTCTCTCTATCTGGCACGAACTTCCCCTCTTTAACGTCCTGTATTGCGGTTCTCAGCCTCTCTATGGGTAGAGGACTCTCTTTATGCCTTAGGTTATAGATTGCATTTCCTTCGGCGTCCAACGTGCCCCCATGCCCGTAGAACCATGACCTTGTCCGCTCGACCCACAAGAACGGCTCGGGAGTGATCCGCAGCTTAAGCAGGTCGTTCTCCCATTTATCCCACTTGGGACTGGAACCCTTGTAGCCACCTTGCCCCATAACATGGTGATATACCTTTTTGGCGGCGTTTTTCTCATTTGTTTTTGTCCTTTCCGGTTCATTCTCTGACAGCTTGTACTTCACGAAATCTGCCCATATGGGTTTTATTTTCTCATACCCTTGAGTGAAATCTAGAGTCTTGTTCTTCTTAACATAGTCAAGGTTCAATCTTTTCTTCCAGTTTTTGAATTGCTCGGCCATCTTTTTCAGGGTCCACGCCTTGACCTTTTCCCGTATCTCTTTTTTCATTTTAGTAACATCGGCCTCATTCACAACCGCTTCATTCTCGTCCACCTCCGGCAAGGGTAAATTGAAATTAGACGGGATCTTTGAGAAAAGATGTTCTTTGGCTATTTTGCTGACATATGAAATTTCTTGTTTCCGCGGATCTTTTGGCTGATTCCACTCATGAACAGTGATTGGGATGTGATCCCTAACTAGCACTCCGCATTGCTTCACAAATTTTTGGGCAACATCAGCGGGAAGCTCGGGTGCGCCGTCTGCTGTGATCGTGTTGATCCTATATCTTTCTGTATCTTTTAACTTCTTTGTTGCGCCTCGTTTAGTCTTTTTTCCGGTTGATATGCTTGAACCGTATGGCTAAAAATATAAAGACTGTTAATACATGTATATAGACAACAGATGCTTCATTAATTAACATATCTATATATGCACCTCGGAGCCGGTGTTTGTAATTTGTACGGCTCCACCGGAGCCGTCGGCTTCTCCCATATCGGAGCTGTCGGCTTCTCCCTCACCGGAGTCGTCTCCCTGGGTGAGCTCCGGATCTCCCTCACCAGAGTTGTTCATCCACTGGCTCACATCGGTCTCTACGTCGGGCCCGCGGATGAAACCCTCGAGCAAGTTTTCGGCATCTTCGTCTCTTGGCTCCATACTATACAAAAAGAGTAATTATATGTTTCAGATCCATTTCATCAAAATTGCTTATAGATAATAACTAATGATCAATTATTTTCATCAAAATTGCTTATAGATAATACACAAAAAGAGCAACATATTCATGAAATATTTAAACGTATGATAATACGCATCCATACATAAGGAACCCTCATAGGATAGTCATAGCTCACGTGGTTAAATTTTCTAACATTCCTAACATTCTTAAATTTCTAATACTAATTTAGTTAAATTTTGTAACATTTTTAAATTTCCTATGTCAATTCTAACAAATATAAAATTTCTAAGTCTAATCTAAAATTTCTAACATTCATAACTAATGATTCTAACATTTCTAACACTAATAAATAAGTAAAAACAAAAACAGTAATTAAGTAAAAAAAAAACCGAAAAAAACCCCCCTAGTTAGGGCGAGATGGAGGCAGGCCTTACCTCCTCTAGGGCGGCGGCCGGCGCGGGGCAGTGGCGGCGGGGGGCGGTGGAGGCCCGACGGGATCGAGGGGCGACGTTCGCGGGCTGGTGGCGGCGCGACGGGATCGAGGGGCGGCGCTCGCGGGCTGGCGGCGGCGCGAGGGGATCGAGGGGCGGCTCGAGGGGCGGCGCTCGCGGGCTGGCGGCGGCGCGACGACAGGATCGAGGGGCGGCTCGCGGGCTGGCGGCGCGAAGACGGGATCGAGGGCGGCGCTCGCGGGTAGCGGGACGGAGCGCGGCGCAGCGGCGGCGCGGCGACGGAGGATTGCGGCGACGGGGTAGGGGCGGCGCGACGGCGGAGTGCGGCGACGGAAAAATTGGGCAGCCTGGCGGCGTCGGTTCGTCCCTGCGCGCGGTTCTGAAATTGGGGAGGGGACGGTGACGTGTATATATTCATGGCCATCCGTCCCGGGTGGTGGCAAGAACCGGGACGAAAGGCCCCTTTTGTCCCGGTTGGTGGCAGCAACCGGGACGAAACACAACCGTCCAGATGCTTTTTTTGGCCGGGCGCGCCAAATGTTTTAGCGCCAAAATTTGAATATTGTTTGAATATGCACATGAATAACTTCTATATACTTTCGAATTTGAAAAAATTTCAACATGAAAATTGCTTGAATTTGCCTAAATTAAATCCGTTTTCTGTTTACCTAAATAATTATTCTAACTATTAACTATTTTACTATTTACATTCAAATCCATTTCTGGCTATTAAGTGCGTATATACATACCAAATGCACGGCATAACGTCTGCTGGCGAATTCTGTTGTTTTGTATTTGGTCGATGAATTGACCGGTGTATGAAGGTGGGCTATACATAGGGTCCTCTGACTCACAAAGTGCTAGATCCAACGGCTCACAACCGCTCGAAAGAAACACAGCGTATCCCTGATCGAACGGCTCACAATAGATCGAAATAAACACACCCCTGATCCAACGACTCACAAGCGCTTAAAAGAGACACACGATCCGTGTGATTCTATCTGATTGGTTTAAACAAAACCCGAACCATTTCGTCCCGGTTGGTAAAATAGGCCGGGACTAAAGGGATATGTTTCTTCTCACTATATATATGCATGCATTGCCACACCATTGGCATAAACCCATACAAACTCACCACTCTCTCATGGCTTCTACCGTACCCACTCTAACCTTCATTCAGGCGGAGGCTCTTTCCGCCTCAAACTACCCCTGCCCGCCCGGCTACAGCGTTCCCGCCGGTTGGATGCTGAGCGCCAGGGGAGTGCCGGTCCCTCCTCTTCCTCAAGGTGTGGCGCGTCGGGCGGCCATCACAAACCACTACTACTACGAGCTCACGCCAGAGCAGCGGAGGAATCCCAGTTGGAATCCTGACTACCGCCCTACTTGGGACGCCTTCTTCATTAATCGGCGTGAGAGTGCGCTCGCCAGGTACGAGGAGAACGGCCCGCCTCCTTCGAACTTCAACGAGGCCGGTCGTCGGATGTGGTGGGGCGGCGGACGGACTCTTCAGAGTGTCATGACCTACATCAGGACTGGCGATAACCCCCACCTGCGCTACCCTCGCGCCCAGTTCTGCAGTCGTGATCCTCCGAGGGAGTCCAGAGCACCGTCCGACAATAGTGACGACGACGGCGGCGACTACGACGACTACGAGTCGGAGTATTATAGGCCTAGGCAGGAGTATGACTAGCTAGTAGATCGATGCACTCTGGCCATTATGTACTGCCTTGTTTATTTAGATCTATGCTCTCCGTTTAGATTTAGATCAAATCTTGCCATTATGTGTACTGTGCCTTGTTTATCTATCGAAATGCATGTCCCCCTCTCCTTAACGTGAATCGTTTGAATCCAACCAATCAGGAAGAATCACACGAAAAACAGAAAACAGACGCGCTAGCGCGCCGCTGTTTCCCGGAATACAACAAATTATTTTATTAAACAACCAACAGAAAACATACGCGCTAGCGCGCTACTCCTCGTCCTGGTCGTCGTCGTCGGTGACCTCCTCGTCGTCGTCGGAGGTGCATGATGGTATGTCCGACATAGGCCCCCACCTCGGATCGTTGGAGCCCAGACTTCGTCGGCGTGGTCGGCCCGACGGAGCTCTTGCATCGCCTTCGTCCTCGCCTCCCGAGCGCCGCTCCGCCCGCTCAGCCGCGCGGGTTTGCCATAGCTCCTCGTCGGCGCTCTTCTCCCCCAGATTGTTCTGGTAATACTCGCGGACTACGCGGTCGTCCCTGACGTCGACTAGGCCCTGAAACGCGCGGTGCCTGAGGTGGCGGTGGTCGGCGGCAGTGACGATCTGCGGCGTCGGCGCCCTGGCCTCCGTTTCCCAGTGGGTTTGGCAGTCGTTGAAGTTCATCAGCGACCGCGGGCGATTGAGGCGCCAGGCCGCCGCGTCCCAAGCGCGGGCGGCCTCCGCCACCGTCGCAAAGGAGCCGAGGGGGATGCGGTCGTTCCCGCATCGGATATTCGCGGTGAACATTCCGTTCTGCCGTGCTCGGACGCCGCGGAAACCAGTGGTGTTGTTCCTCCTCGGAGGCATGGTGGTGGCCCGACGGTGCGTGGAGAGGAGAAGACGCTCGAGGCGCGGCAGTTTATACCGCGCATTCGTGGTCACGCGTCACAACTCCCGCGCCACGAGGTACAATACACACTAACACCCACCTCTCTCACTCCCCCAAGCAAAAAAAAAGGGAAGGGGGCTGTGAGGCCGCATATGTAGGGGAAGGGACATTGGTCCCGGTTTGGGGAATGAACCGGGACCAATACCCATGCGCGTGCCACGTGGCCTGTAGCTAGGGTTTGGTCCCGGGTCGTGCCACGAACCGGGACCATTGTCTCCCCACAAACCGGGACAGATGCCCCAGTTGGTTTCTGCTGCGTCGGGCACACGAACCAGGACCAATGCATAGCATTTGTCCCGGATTTTCGTACAACCGGGACAGATGCCCCTGGCCCCTGGACGAAAGGAGTTGTTTCCACTAGTGAAGTCCTCAGTCCTCGGGGCCAGTTGAACCAGGCCATGGATCTAATCTTGCCTGAGCAGTGCTGGTGGATGCTGCATGCTCTCGCTAGATCGGCCAGACGCATGTCGGCAGGTTTAAATGAGACCCATGGAGCAAAATGGTACGCATTAGCTAAGCATGTCGGCCATGCCCATGCTAGCTGGCCAGCCTCCGCTGCCTAGTACGCACAAACAAACTGGACTACTGCTGTAGCGTTTGCATCTCGGCCATTGCCAGATGCAGGACCCAAGCAGCTTCCCACGTTAGAGGAGCTAAGTTTTTTTTTTGGTGCGAATGGCGTCAGAGGAGGTATGGCTAAGGGCATCTCCAGCCGTCCCCCCCAGAGCCCCCCCAGGGGGCTTTTTCGCGGCGGAAGCGGCGAATAGCGCCGCCTCTTCACCAGTCGGCCCCCAGCGGCCCAAATAGCGCCGTTTCGGCGCTAAATAGCGCCACGGCACCCAGGCCAAACCCAGGCCGCTGGGTTCGGCCTGGGGGGGGCGAAACTGCGCGGCCGCGCGCGTGGGCCAGCCCTGTCAGCGACGCGACGAGAAAAGCGCGGGAACAGAACCTCCCGTGATCGTCTTCTCGGCTACCGCGCGGTCAAAGGCTGCCGGCGTTTATGGCGTGGCGGCCGCCCAGTGCATGCGCCCTGCCCAAAGGCTGCCGGCGTAATGGCGTGGCGGGCGGCAGCGAGGGGACGCGCGCGCGCAGTAAATGCCCGGCCGCTCGCCGCGCTATAAACCCCCCCCCCCCCGCCGCGCCCCGCGCCCCACCATTCTTCACACCGGCGAGCTCTCCTCTCCCTTCTTCCTCTCGACGCTCTCCTCCTCCCTTCTCTCCACGACAATGTCTGACGGAGCGGCGGCGAACGGCTTCCCACGCCACAACCTGCGCCGGGGCCAGGCGATGGCGCTGTACCGCGCGGGCTATCCTTGCCCGCCGGACATGCGCCTCCCTAGCTCCGCCGCGGGGGCGAGCCGCTGGGCACTCAGCACCGGCGGGGTCCCCGTCCCTCCCCTTCCCTCCTCCGACGCCGAGTTCCGCCGCGCCATCCACGAGATGCGCGCCGGAATGGAAAACCCCCAGAACTTCCCGCTCACCGGCGTGGACCAGTTCTGCTGGGATCGGCTGACGGCACGCCGCGCCCGGGAGCTGGACTCCCTGAACGACAACGGCCCTGTCGAGGGCCGTTTCAACGCGCACGGGCGGCGCCGCTGGTGGAGCACCCCTGGCAGGACCCTCGACGAGGTCCTCCAGCACATCCACGCCGGCAACCAGCCGCGCCTGGAGATGCCGCCGCCGCAGGCCACCCAGCCGTGGGTGGCGCGGCGGACCGGCGCGTCCTCCTCGTCCGCGACGTCGAGCTCCTCCGCCGGGCACTCCGTCTCCACGTCCCCCCCCCTTTCTAAACGCCGGCGCGCCCGCCCGCCGGCGCAGCGGCGGCGCGCTCAGCATCGGCGAGCCACGCTTCGAACGCGTGGTTCGCCCGAAGACGGAGAGCGGCGACGACGACGACGAGGCCGAGTGGCCCGACCAAAAGGTCGCGGAGCAGCTATCGCTGGACACGCTGCAGCCGCTCGACGTCGACGCCGCGACTCAGTGGAGTCTGCGCGACACCACCGAGGCCGAGCTCGCCCTTCAGCGCCGCCTGCTGGCTGAAGCCGAGCAGCGCAAGGCGGCGCACGAGCGTGAGGCCGCAGCCAACGCGGCCCGCCTCCGAGTCCCTCCCCCACCGCCGCAGATAGAGAACGTGTACATCGTTCTCGACGCCTCCGACTCCGACGACGACGGCGTGATCCAGCAGGCGCTCTTGGTGAGCAGGTGGGATTGCGGCGGCGGCGACGAGGGACAGGGGGGAAGCAAGCGCCCCGGCGATGCCCCCAGCGACGACGACGACGACGGCGGCGACTACACCCAGGCGATCGCCGCCAGCCTCGGGCTTAAGTAGTTAGCTTTTTAGTTTCAATTTTTCGTACTAGCTGTAAATTCGCGCCGAATATGTACGCAGTTTAAAAATTTCAATAAAATTTCGCCTCTTTTCAATTTGCGTTTGTTTGGGCCGATTCTTGGGCTCGGGACGCGACTGGGAAACGCGCCCCCCCAGGTTCCAGAATAGCGCCGTTTAGCGCCGCGGCGGCACCAAAACGGCGGCGTTTTGGGCCCTGGGGAGCGCAACGGCTGGAGATGCCCTAAGCCAGCCGAAGCACATCAGGACACGGAGGATTTATATCTGGACATGCTGCCGTGGTGGTCAGACATTTGACAGTTCTGTACGGATGAGAAGAGTAATTTGTCCTAAAAAGCCCTTTCCAGACTTAAATGTCATTTATGGCCATTCGGAAAACACTCAACCACTTTGGTTTTAAAAAAAATGGCCGAACATCCGTACCGAGCGACTCCGGAACCCAGCGGAGCTATCGCAGGGACCCGCCACCGCCAACCGATTTTCCACCTCTAATCACCTCCGATTAAACCAAACACACATCCAGAATGTCCTCAGAGTTCTCTCTCCATCCACCCCGAACAGATTGACGCCCAGGTCGCCCCGCACGAGGGCAGCTCTGGAGGACCCCGATCCGATCTAGATGGCTGGCGCTCGATCTTCCCTTATCGGGCGTTGCCACCGCCGGCGGTGGCGGCCACGCCATGGCTGTCGAAGACGACGGGCGAGGCTGGCGTAGCCTACATGATTGCCTTCGTTTGGGGGGTTCGACTCCTTGGCGGCGTGGGTGGAGGTCTGGCAGCGGAGCGGGCAGCGCTCGCCCATGCACGACGCCTGTCGACGCGCTGCAAGGAGGCATGGATGAGACAGAGAAGGGCTAGCGTGTCGTGATGGCCGGTGGCGACGACGCTCATACGCATGTCTAGGGTGCGCTGCAGCCCTCCTCTTGTCGTTGTCACGTGTGTCTGACCCGCTTGTACTGTGCGCCGGAAGCTGGCCAACGGCATGGGGGCTGCTGGTGTGCTCGAATAAAGATGGTGTCCTAGGGGTCCTCTCGTGCGAAGACGATGAACTACCTCACGCATGTGCTCTTTGATCTTCCAGAGATTCGGGTTTCGGTAGGCTCCGCCGGCGATCTCCCTCGGGCGTTACTGTCTAGAGATTGCTGGATTGAATGAGATTTGGTCGCAATGCAAGGAGCGGCCGGAAGTTCTGCTTCTGTTACCATAATGGGAAAATTCATGGTAAAGTCAGAGGCGAAGAATGTCAAGCTGAGATCGGAGGACTATATCAATGGTGATTGGAGTCTTTGTGTCGATGAGGAACTGGCTTGGAGTATCAGTAATCGTGGCATCGTTATGTAAGTGGGAGCGGTAACACATGTGAAGTTTAAAGTCTTACTTTTCCGGATGAAAATCCATGTTCTGGCCTTAATTGATTGTGTTTGGCAATGGTCTTGCTGAAGGCATTGTTTTTGAGAGCGGGGACTATCTCAAGGGTGAAAAGTTAAGATCTTCGATCGGGCGACGATGGCGCTTGTGCATCGTTTCCTTCTTGTACACGCTACTTTTGAAAAATTTGTATATCAGGTGTTATCTTGGTGGTGGTTGTCCTGTTGCTATAAGGAATGGAACTCTGTAGCGTGATTTTTCCTTTTTAGTTACTTCTTTTCTTATTTTGGCTGTGTAGATCTGTAATGACATTAGGATATTATATTGTTGAAGAGGTTGGTTGTAATTGATATTTCTATAATAATAATATATAGTCTTATAAAGAAATGTTGATATGTGAGAGATCGTAACAGTAAATTACCGTCTTTTCGGCATACTTCTACGGAGTATTTTTCTACACTTGGAAGGAGTACTGAATTGCCCTTAAATAAAACACCAGCCGTTACTAAGTTGTCATAATATGGAGGTCAATGACATTAGCTGTGACTCACCATTCTTGCTGCTTCCTGGATTGCATCTGCAGCTGCTGAATGTACAGGGTCGGCAGCGCACATCAGATTTATAGCCACAAGAGTATCACCTTTTTTTTTGTTGGTAAAACCCCATCCGTCAAAATTAATGACTCCTCAATGTCTCATACGAATTTATTTGCAGAAAATCCTTGGGAGGAGAAGATACTTCCTCCGTCACAAAATAAGTGTCTCAACTGACACTTTTTCGGAATCCCCAAACTAACACGTGTATCAACCCGTAGTCCTCTCTTCTCCAGACTCATCGCTCACTTCGTGCTATTCCCCACTTTATTCTCCATTGTCCCAGCGAAACTGCACGCGCGCGGAGCGAGCACGCACCCTAGAGACTAGGGTTTATGGTCGCGAGCGCCTCCTCTACATATGTTCGTCTAGCTATGCTGCCTCCGACGCGTCCGCCACTGCTGCAACCGACGCATCCGCCCAGCTCCCAAAAGTTCCTTCCTTTTGGTCCAAATTGGCGAGGAATCGCTACATGTGGTGGCTGCCACATTTGATATGGGGACATCGGTGTTGGATTCGGTGACGGCATAGTTCATCATTTTAAAATAGCTTTAGCCAATAGCTTTATCCGCCCTCAGACCCTCAGCCTGGAGGCCAGGCGTCGCCTTCCGCTGTTGCGCCTCCGGCTGCGAAGGCGGCGGCTGGGGGCCCGGTTCCACCACTGCTAGGGTGTGGTGGTTCAGGGACACCCTCACTGGGTGCTACCACGTGCTCCCCCCGTCTCGACCCCCCGCGCTCCTGGAGGCCCCGTTGTCTCAGTACGGTTCCAACTTCGGGATGCAGGGACTGGACGCCTCTGCTCTAGGGCTGGGTCGGGGAGCTGGCCCGGTTGAAACCCAGAATTGGGAGACCCTACGACGGGGTCTCCCGCATGCTTTAGATGCCTCCCCGGATGGGGTTACCTGGACTCTCTCGTCCCCGGGGAGGTTCTCGGTTGACTATGCGTACCGGGCCCTTTTTAGGGGGCCTATGGTAGCTTGGGGCCCCCATCTTTAGAAGGCGCCTATGCCATTAAAGATCAAAATCTTCACGTGGCAGGTTCTGCGCGACCGCCTCCCGTCGGTGGTGGAGGTGGACAAGCGGATGGGCCCTGGCGATGGGACATGTCCCCTATGTGATGTATCGGAGGCGGGTATTCACATACTCTTTACTTGCCCCGCAGCTCTTTTCCTGTGGAGTTTCGTCGCAGAGGCTTTAGGGCCTGAGTGGCAGGCCCTAGACCTTGGCGAGTTTCTGGATGTGCAGGCGAATAGAAACGGGAAGGGGAGGCGCCTCTTCTGGTTAATATTCGTCGCGATGACCTGTACTTTATGGATTATTCATAACAAGATGGTTATCGAGCGCGTCTTTCTGAGGCAGACCTCTGACTCGTGGCACCCTCTTTGTAGACATCGGGACTTAGAGCGGCTGGACGGTGTGATTCAGGACCTCGTTATGGCGGCTCGCCGACTTTACGCCACCTGCAGCCACTGAGCGTTACTCGTGCCCGGAGTTGTATCGTGTGCTTGTTGTTTTTTCTGTCGTGCTGGGCTTGTTTTGTTGTGGCCCCAGCAGACTTCTCGTACTTTCGCGTTTGTGTGTGTGAACTGTTGTATGTTGGTGGGTTGCTTTATTTATAAAACGGGGCGTAAAGTCTGTTTCGTGGTAAACAAGAAGTTGACGAGGTTAAGAAGAGGTGAGAACCATCACCATGACTTTGCATCAGGCTTACATCCTCGCTTACGTTTCTGCTCGTGCAAGGCAAAATATTGCAGGCTATCAGACAACTTGCGCAGTACATGGTCCTCAGGCGACGGGGACCGTCGAACCAGGCCACGGATCGATCTGATCTTGCGTGAATGCTGCATGCATGCTGTTCTTTGGACGATCCGCCGGATGCATTTTCGTAGGTTTAAATCAGATCCACAAGCTGGATTCGTGAGCAAAATGGTCCATGCCTTGCCCATGCTAAGGTGTGTCTAGTACGCACAAACAAACAGGACTACTCCACTTGTCGTATCATTTGTTGCATGTAGGCCATTGCCAGATCGAGGAGCCAAGTAGCTTCCCACATTAGAGAAGGCAACTTTTTCTTTTTCTTTTGCGAAGATCGTTAGAGGAGGTATTGCTAAGCTAGCCGTAGCGCATCAGGACAAGGGAGGATTTATATCTGGCCATGCTGCTGTGGTGGTCACACATTTGACAGATCTGTACGGATAAGAAGAGTAATTTGTCCAGATGGCATTTTTCCAGGACTTAAATGCCATTTATGGCCGTTCAGAAAATGTTCAATCACTTTCCACTTCTTCCATGGCGAGGGCGACTCCGATTTCACCGAAGAGATGACCACATACGATACCTCACCGTAACAGCCTCGCGAAGTCCACATCGTCGTCCTTATCGCGCTGGCCACCCCGCGAAACTCTGCATCTACCACTGAATACATCCACTATTCCCTTCAACTAATGCATATCTCCAAGAATGATGCGCTGGGGGGGGGGGGGGGGTAGGACGCCTGGCGCCGCCATCATCCGATACACGGATCTAGGGTTTTCCGGAGACAACAGAGGGAGATGGAGCTTCACTTTTTCACCTCCGATCACATCTTCGTGAAGGGCACGACACACAAGGTGCCTCCAAGTAAACTTCTCATGTGCTACCTTTAAAATATTCAAAATTATTCCTATTTTGTGCCCCTGTTTTAGCTCATGAGGATGTGAATAGAGAATCTTTATCTCACTTGTTGATTGGACTTTACACACCTGGACTAGTGGATTCATCCGCTTATCTAAATGATAGAAGAGCTGGCAGCGGGGTGCTCAGCCCCAAAATTGGTTACTATAAAATTCTCTTCACTATTTCCCCCCTGATTGATCAGTCAAAGCATAATTGTGTAAACAAAAGAGAAAGATGGATGACCTTGTGACCCAATCGCGTCCTTCAATTGGAGCCGCTTTTGTGAAGTCTAGTTGGCTTGTGACGTACCGTATCTTTTGTTTACCAGTCGTTGACATAAGCATACACCTATCAAAAAAATATTTGCATCGCCTCTGTTTATAAAATAAAAATATCTAGCACATGAGTAAATCCCTCCTTCCCTCTGCGAAGGGCCTTTCTTTTACTTTTATGTTGAGTCTCCATCTTCTAACTTTATGCACAGTTGAGATAGTGTAGTTACCATTCTGAGTTTAATGTGCATTGGTCCCAAAGACTATTATTAATTGATTCATTATGTGTTATTACTTGCCCTTAAACTATCTATTCTAGTCATCCACTTGAACTTTGAAAGTGTCCTGTCATTTATGTTTTGCCCCACTATTAAGGATAAGCGAAATATCACTTTGATATATTTTCTTTATACTCGAAACAAACGTATAATTTTCAAGTGCATTATTATGATCTTTTATTTGTGTTACTCTTTTTGATGCAAGGTGATTGCTAAGTTTCATTGTTAAAATTATATCTACCATGCCTGTGTTTAAAGTACTATGATCTCAGCTTTACATATGCTTTTACAATTTAGATGATCAAGTTTATGTTGGTAGCATGTCACCTCAGAAATTATTTTTTTTATCTTTTACCTACTCGAGGACGAGTAGGAACTAAGCTTGGGATGTTGATACGTCATAAACGTATCCATAATTCTGATGTTTCATGTTGTTTTCCTGCCATATGCTACATGCATGTTTCTTATACATTTTATGCAATTTTTTATCGATTTTCTGGGACTAACCTATTGACAAGATGTCATAGTGCTAGTTCCGGTTTTCTGCTGTTTTTAGTTTCAGAAAAGTTGTTCCGGAAATATTCTCTGAATTGGACGATTCAAAGCCCGGAAGTCTTAGAAATCTATCGTGCATACGGAGTCCGGAGGGGACTCGGAGGGGATCCACATGGGCCCCACACCATGAGGCACCGCGCCCCCCATGGCCGCGTCGAGGGGTCGTGTGGGCCCCTGGCCGCCCACTGATGTTGCCATCGCACCTATATATATTCTCCACGAAGGCTTAACCCTAGATACAAAAGTCTTTTCCACCAAATACATCCACAGCCGCCATCATCGTCAACCCTAGTTCAAGAGGGTTCTGGAGCTCTCCCCGGCACCCTGCCGGGAGGGGGAATCATCACTGGAGGGCTCTACACCACCATGCCCGCCTCCGGAATGATGTGTGAGTAGTTCATTCTTGGACTACGGGTCCATAGCAGTAGCTAGATGGTTGTTCTCTCCTCTTTATGTCTCATGTTTAGATCTTGTGAGCTGCCATACATGATCAAGATCATCTTATTGTAATGCTACATGTTGTGTTTGCTGGGATCCGATAAATATTGAATGATATGTCCAATGATTATCAATCTATCATGTTTTATTCATGTGTATGTTATTTATGATCGTGCATGCTCTCCGTTGTTAGTAGATGCTCTGGTCAAGTAGATACTAGTAACTTCAAGAGGGAGTATTTATGCTCGATAGTGGTTTCATGCCTCTTTTGCATCTGTACTCGAGTGACAGAAACGTGACGGATGGGGGATACGTTGTTGCCATTAGGGAGACAACAATGATGCTTACATTACACACTTTGCTTAATGCGATTATCTGTTGCTTGCAACTTAATACCCAAGGTTTGCTCGGATAACATTCTGAGGGTGGATTATTAGTCATAGATGCAGTTGGATAATGGTCTATGTATCTTGTTGTAATGCCCGCATGAATCACATAGTAATCATCATGTCATGCATATGCACTACGGTGCATCCTTTATGTCTGTCAATTGCCTAGCTGTAATTTGTTTACCCAACATGCTATCTATCTGTTTTGGAGAGACACCCCTAGTGAACTATGGACCCTGGTCCATTTTTATCATACTGATAATACAACCAGTGCAATCACAGTTTTCATACTGCTACTACTGTGTTCCTACTACCATCACTGTTCTCTTTTCATCTACTGCAAACAAATACCATTTTCGACACCATACGTTTAACCTCTTTGTTTTCAGCAAAACCGGTGAGATTGACAACCTCGCTGCTTCGTTGGGGCAAAGTGATTTGATTGTGTTGTGTAGGTTCCACGTTGCTTCTAAACCGGTAGTGCGCCCTGCCACATTAGCTGCATCAACTTTCAAAAGTGATTTATTTTCTCCTACTGGTTGATTCAACCTTTGTTTCTTTTCGAGGGAAAACTTGCCACTGCACTGTTCACAACCTTTCTCTTGTGGTTTACCAACGTCAGCGATCACCTACATATATATATTGATAAATGGTGGGAACACAAAGGCGGGAAGAAATAAGGCGGGAATGCGGTGGAGCGGGAAAAAACAAGGCAGGAAGAGATAGGCGGGAAGAAACAGACCTTTAGTCCCGGCCTGTTTTACCAACCAGACTAAAGGGTTAGGATTTCGTCGGAGAGGGGCTCCGGACTGTCTGGATCTCACCAATCGGGAAGAATACACGTATTTTGTCGGAGAGGGCCTCCGGAGTGTCTGCTTGCAAAAGTAGGTATGACAAAGTGTACTTCATCTCCCACACCTTTGTCACGAACATAAAAGTTATCTTTGACTAAGGCTCTCCTCTCATTGCTGATGATAGTACATAATACATGAGTACTATGGGCTCTCAGTATTTAACGTTGACAAGACCTGATATATGTTTCTCAGAAAGCGTGTCAATATCTTCATGCTCATACAACAACACATTGTACTGTAAAAAGGATCTTGAGACATGTTAAAGGTACATTAGATGTTGGACTTACATTTCAGAAATCTTCTTCCAGTCTATTTAGTTCTTTTTCATATGTGGATTGGAAAAGTTGTCTTGATGATAGAAGATCTACTAGAGATTTTTCTATGTTTTTTGGGTCCACATTTTGATTCCTAGAGTGCACGAAAATAAGCCACATTGACAAAGTCTAGTACTAAAGCAGAGTATAGTGCCTTGGCTACTGCTACAACTGAGTTGATATGGATTGAAACTTTACTTCGTGAACTGGCCGTGTCACTAAAAGAAAAAACATGTTTGTGGTGTGACAAATTAGGTGCTACCTACTTGTCAGCAAACCCTATTTTCCATGTGAGGACTAAGCACATCGAGATAGACTATCACTTTGTTCGTGAAAGAGTTGCAAGAAAACAGCTGGACATCAAATTCATATCAAGTAAGGATCATGTTGCAGATGGTTTTACAAAGACTCTTAACGTTAGAGATCTTCATGAGTTTAGGCGTAATCTTAAACTTGGACAAGGTTGTGATTAAGGGGTGGGGGTGTTAGATATAACATTGTTCGAGTCCAGGATGTTTTTTGATACAGTGTAGTGTTGTACACCGATCCCTCTTTCCTTCTCCTATGTACCTCTTCCGCAAGTCATGTGTCCGGCTGTATTCTTTCTTATCCGAAATATAACACGCAACACGAGCCTCCGAGAGGACATCGTCTCCGCCCTAGGGTTTTGACACCACCAACCGATCTGGTAAAACCAAGATCTACAGTTTTCCCCGGAACACAGTGCAAGAGGCGGATGATTCGCGTATGCCACTCCGTCAAGAAGGTTACGACACCCACGGGTGCCGCAGTCATCGGCCTAAGGCCGGTTTGCGCCGACCGACCTCCTAACCTCCTATATCCAAAGGATCTAACCTGTGTACTGCAGCCACCAGGGGTCAAGCCACGAAGGAGGAAGGTCACCAATGCCTCTGATCTGCAAGGAGAAGGTCGTTTGTCGTGGCGCCAGCGGTCGCGCCACGCCCCGGCCCTAGGAGATCCTGCGCCGCGCCGGTTCCATCAGGCGAGAGGGATGGAGGAAGACCCTGCCGCGGGCTGTGCCCGTAGGCCCTGCCAAGCCGCACCCTTTTCCAATGGTGGCAGAGGTGGGGGAGATTAGGGGGTGGGAGGTTGGGGCGGCGACGATGGGATCACCCTCTTGTCACCGCGCGGGTTGAGAGGAGGGTTACAAGGAGAGGGTTCTCCTGTTCTGACGAGGTAGTCGAGACCGGGAACCAGCCTGAGAGGTCGGCTATCGACAACATCTTGGATAAGTGGGAATTCGGCACCTTTGAGGACATATATGGCAAATCATTATATTCAGGGAAGAATTCCGGTTTTCCGTCGGGTCCGTGGTCCCAAAATTTTCTACACAGCCAGAATAGTTATACTATGTTCAACTGAAACTAAAACTTCCTATAACCTGTTATTCTACCACATGCCATACATACATACATCAAGCCACGAAACTAATTGCCGGCAATCAGACAACTTGCGCAGAAACATGGTCCTCACTCATCGGGGCCAGTCGAACCAGGCCATGGATCCAATCTTGCATGAGCAGTGCTAGTGAATGCTGCATGCTGTCGCTAGATCGGCCAGCAGCATGTTGGCAGGTTTAACTGAGATCCACAAAGTTGATTCGACGGAGCAAAACGGTCCATGCGACCATGCCCATACTAGCTCGCAAGCCTCTGCTGTATAGTACCCACAAACAAACTGGACCATTCCTGCCCTACCATTTGCATCTCGGCCCATTGCCAGATGGAGGAGCCAAGTGGCTTCCCACGTCAGAGGAGGTATTGCTAACCTAGCCGTACCGCCGTAGCCATCAGGGTAGGGAGAATTTATGTCTGGCCATGCTGCAGCTGCGATGGTCCCAGATTTGACACATCTGTACGGAAATGGAGAGTAATTTCTCCCAAATGGCGCCATGGTGTAGAAAGTTTGGGCTCCGGTCCAAGATAGGTTTAAGACGGCGTGCCGTCTTGAAAAGAGTGGTTGGTCGAATTGTTGTCTTTGCTCGTTGTGCAAGAGGACCATGGGGTCAGTGGATCGATCGCCTATTAGTCCATTGCCGATACACGCATAGTGGTTGGGTCCCATGAAGGAGTGGCTTAGTTTTTACGCCTTTGATATGCATCGATGGGAACCTCTTTCCCTAAATGAGTGGTGGCTCTCCATGACCGGTAAAGTTTTAAATAGCGGGCTACTTCATTTAGCGGCTGCTCGACTAGAAACTATAAAAAGCTATAGCGGGCTATAGCGATGCTATGTCCCATTTAGCGTTTCTTTTATGTCATGAAACTGTTGAAAAATTAAGCATACAATCAATCATTATGTATTATGTATCATATATTTGACACACATATTTAATAACTAAGAGTTGCATCAATGCATTATGTATACGTTTAAAATAAGAACAAATACTTGGATACATTAACAGTTTTATGGAACTCAATTACATCCCTCCTTCGAGTATAGCGGTTTAGCGGGCTAAATGACTCCAAATTTAACACTATAGCGAGATTTAGCGGGCTATTAGCGTTATTTTCAATTTAGCGTTTGAAGTGTGTACCTTTAGCGGGAGGGCTCCGGAAAAACTATAGCGAGGCTATAGGGGAGCTATAGTGGGATATTTAAAACTATAGCGGTGTCCCAACCTCCCCGTCGAAAACCAATTGCCATGATCACGTTGCTAACCATGTGAGAGATTTTAAATGAAAGGAATGGCCGCGTCTTCGGCAACAATCATGTCCCACCTTTAGTTGTCTTCGATACAATCAAGAAAGAGGATACACTATGGGCTACCAGGGAGCAAAACGATTAAGTGAAATCATACCGGGAGAGTTAGTCCGGTTGGAGTATTTTTTTTCCTTTTCATGCTTCTTGTCAAACTCTTAATTATTAGAATAGGATGCAACTTATGCCTCCGTCTCAATAAAAGAAGTGATTAAAACTTTTGCGAAGGGGCACATGTGGTTGAAAGTCACAGAAAAACTTTTTAGGAGAAATGTTCTCGGAGATGTTTGTTGGCTCCGAGAACATTTCTCCTAAAAAGAATGTTCTCGGAGATTCATCACTGTACTTTTTACTGAGAACATTTCTCCTAAAAAGTTTTTCTGCAACTTTCAACCGTCTTCCTGGAGTTGAGACCGGCTGTGTCACACTCACTCCAAGTTGGGCTGGGTCCGCGACAAAAATTGACCGAGCCAGGACGACATTCCTAGACAGTGGCGATCTTGGGCCGAGCCATGATCGGCTCAGTCGAACTCGTTAGCCATGTTTCTTTCTATCTTTTTTTTTCCAAATTTCTTGAGTGAATTTAGAGAATTAGGCTCAATTTCCTGGCTTATTTGACCGTTCGACGAAGCAAGCAGGTCATAAGAGGGGAGACAGTGCTCGTTTCTGTTCCCAAATCATACGGGAACTAGGACATGGCCATGGCCAGGCCAACGCTGGTCGCTTGGCCACCGCCACGTCGAATCCCGCCCCAGTGTCTCTTCTGACTCCGACCTCCGCCGTCCCTGCACACACACTGACCGACGCCATCTGCAGTGCCCATGCCCGCACGTGCTCGTACTCGCCATCATCGAATTCTTGCTCCACCGTTGTCAGCAAAAACTGCCGTGCCGCCGCCCCGCATTGTTGCGGCTGCTCTGTCATACTACGCTCTTGCCGCCCCACCCGTCAGTGCCCTGCCGCCGCTGGGCTCCCGAGTTGCACTGAGTTGCACCGAGCTGGAGAGAAGATCGGGCCGAGCTCCATTATGCGGCTCGCCGAAGTGTCGGGCCGAGCCTGGCTCGGCCCGAGGAGAGTCCTGGATCGAGCTGGATGCAGTGTTTGTTTTTTTAAGAGGAACACAAAGTGCATTGGGAACGCGAGAAATCTTTCTATGTCAATTCAAAAAAAAACAAAGGACGACCTCCTTTATCTTACATAAGCTGGACGCACGCCGACAATCAGGTCTTTTTTTTTGAGATGGAACACATGATTTCATTAACCACTGGTCACGACTCAGCCGAAGTGCTAGCAACCAGAACAAATTGTTGTCACTAGTGGAAAACGGGGCTTTTACCCACCCGCGACAACCCCTTTCGCCCCGGATACATACATCTCTCTCATTGTAGAACAAAACAATCGGTATCGCCATCATACAGCCCTACCGTGGCTCCTGAGTGCATATATGCATACCAAATGCACGGCAGGACGTATGATGGCGAATCCGGATGATTTGTATTTGGTTGATGCACTGAATGATGTATCAAACCTTAACGGGGATGTAGAACAAAACAATCGGTATCGCCACCATACAGCCCTGCCGTGGCTACTGAGTGCATATATGCATACCAAATGCACGGCATGACATATGATTGCGAATCCGGATGATTTGTATTTGGTCGATGAACTGAATTATGTATCAAACCTTAAAGGGGTATGTAGAACAAACAATCGGTATCGCCAACATACATCCCTGCCGTGGCTACTGAGTGCATATATGCATACCAAATGCACGGCAGGACGTATGCTGGCGAATCCGGATGATTTGTATTTGGTCGAAGAACTGACTGGTGTATGAAGGTGGGCTATATATAGGATCCTCTGGCTCACAAAGTGTTGTGCTAGGGTTTTGATCCAACGGTTAAGAAACACCCCTGATCCAACGACTCACAACCGCTCGAAAGAAACACACCTCTGATCCAACGACTCACAAGCGCTTGAAACAAGCACACGATCCGTGTGATTCTTTGTGATTGGTCCCAACGAAACCGTAACCCTTTATCCCCGGTTGGTAAAACGGGCCGGGACTAAAGGGGTCTGTTTCTTCTCACTATATATATGTATGCATGCATTCCCACCATTGGCATAAAACACATATAAACTCTCCACTCTCCCATGGCTTCTACCGTACCCATTCTAACCTTCCTGCAGGTGGAGGCACTTTCCGCCTCGCACTACCCCTGCCCGCCCGGCTACAGCGTCCCCGCTGGCTGGATGCTGAGAGCCGGAGGAGTGCCGGTCCCTCCTGTTCCTCAAGGTGTGGCGCGTCCGACGGCCATCACGAACCACTACTACCACGAGCTCACGCCGGAGCAGCGGAGGAATCCCAGTTGGAATCCCGACTACCGCCCTACTTGGGACGCCTTCTTCATTAATCGGCGTGAGAGTGTGCTCGCCAGGTACGTGGACAACGGCCCGCCTCCTTCGAACTTCAACGAGGCCGGTCGTCAGCTGTGGTGGGGCGGCGGACGGACTCTTCAGAGCGTAATGAACTACATCAGGGCCGGCGATAACCCCCGCCTGCGCTACCCTCACGCGCAGTCCTGGGGTCGTGATCCTCCGAGGGAGTCCAGAGCACCGTCCGACGATAGTGACGACGATGACCACGAGTCGGAGTATTATAGGCCTAGGCAGGAGTATGACTAGTAGATCGATGGACTCTTGCCATTATGTACCGCCTTTATGTTTAGGTCTATGCTCTCCGTTTAGGTTTAGATCTATGCTCTCCGTTTAGGTTTAGATCCAATCTTGCCATTATGTGTACTGTGCCTTGTTTATCTATCGAAATGTCCCCCCCTCCCTAACATGAGTCGTTGGAGGAGGGGTGTGTTTCTTTCTGGCGTCTGAATCCCACAAATCAGGAAGAATCACACGAAAATCAGGAAGAATCAGGGGTGTGCCTTGTTTCTTTCTCTCGTCAAACCTGAGCAGCTGGACTATATGACAACATTGAAGCGCCAACTGCATACGTGGTATATCCAAAGCGCAGGAGATGGGATAGAGCAAGTTGAGGTGAAAATTAGACAACAGGATTACTTCCGTAATGACTTGTTGTATATTGATTTTGAAGATCTTTATTTCTTATATAATCTAGACGCCCTCGACAAATCGATTATTAGCACCTATTGTCTGTAAGTATCTACCTCAGCTAGTTCGATCATTGCTTCTTATATATTATATCCTCAATGCACGATATATATTATGCAGGAAGAAGATTCTGGAATGTAATGGAAACGGTGGCATTGGGTTCATTGACCCATATGTCGTCAATGATGCCGTTTTAAAGTTACATGCTAAAGATACGTAGGATAACCTAGTTATGTTTTTGAGGAATCAATCTCACTGTAGTGAAATACTATTTCCTTACAGAAAAACGTGAGTGTTTATTGTCTTATGCATAATCCATCACATTTCTATTTGGCTAAGTCGGTGTTAATTAAGTGTAATTGATGAGTTAATCGCCTGTGCAGATTTCACTGGATTCTTTTCAACATTCACGTTGAAACCGGAATAGTTGATCTCATGGACTCTATGGATAAAGAGAAAGAGTAGTACGAGCCCATTATGTCAATGCTCACAAAGTAAGTTCAATCGTTGTCGCACTACACCGTCCCCTTTTGTTCAATCATTATCGTACAATGACCCATAATTTTTTTTCCGGATAGGGCTTGGAACTGGTTTAAGAAGGAACAACCCGGTTTAGCGGAGTTGAAAATGAGATTTGACAAACTCGTCGTAAGTAGTACTTGCTACATTCACGCATCTCTCTTTAATTCCTTGATCATTATTTGAATCAATTATATTTCTTGTAAAGTGCCCTCAGCAGCCACAGGGAACAAATTTATGTGGCTTCTATGTCATGGAGAACATAAGGATAATCGTGAATGAGCGGTTAGGGAGAAGAGTAAATATAAGGCTCTACGATCTCCGGATGAAGCTCCTACCGGAAGAGTCCTTACAAGCACTTCAAGAGGAATGGGCGGGTTTTCTGCTGAAGGAGGTCGTATGTGAAAATGGAAGATTGCATCGTTAAGTATAAACAATGATCTGCATGTAATGATCTCTCAATGTGTATAACTCTATTCGGATGTAATGATCTAGTTGAGATAAGTGTAATTATATTTTGATGATATAAATGCATGCAATGATTTTTATGATGATTACTATCGATGTGCAAAAAATATGTTATTAACAGCCTCACCGAAATAAACAGCCCAAAAAGAAACATGCTAAAGCTCTGCCGTGGCAGAGAAACAACCAAAAACTCTGCCGCGGCAGGAAACCTTTTGCCCCGGTTGGTGTTACCAACCGGGGTAAAAGGTGGGTCCCTGCTCGCGGTGCAGATCCCACGTGGAGCGCGCCTTTTACCCCGGTTGGTAACCCAACCGGGCCATAAGGGGGCCCTTTAGCCCGGGTTGGGTGATCCCGGTTGGGCAGCCGGGGCTAATGCCCCGTTTTCCACTAGTGTGTCTTGATACGTTTACGGTGAGTCAAAAAGAAAAAAAAACTGCCCTACGTATGAATGAAGACATAAACGTCTTGTTTGCGGTTGTTGTCTTCACATAAGCCATTACGGCAAGCTGGCGACCCCGGCAGCAATGGTTCCATAAGCAGAAGCCAATGCATCCTCTTCGAGCACGCTCTAAATCTGGTAAGCTCCAGGGCCAGATGGGTTCCCTGTTGAGTAAGTTTTGGGACGTCATTAAGGGAGACTTAATGGAGTTGTTTTCCCAGCTTCATGATGGAGACTTGAACCTATATAAGTTGAATTTCGGTTTAGTCACATTGCTTCCTAAGAAGGAAGACGCTTGCCAAATATAACAGTATAGACCAATATGCCTTCTGAACGTCAGTTTTAAGATTTTTACCAAGGTTGGTACAAATAGAGTAACGTCCATTGCCAAAAGGGTTATTAGACCGACTCAATCAGCATTCCTCCCGGGGAGAAATATTAAGGAGGGGGTAGTGGTGCTTCACAAAACTATTCACGAGATAAAGCAGAAGAAGATGGACGGGGTTTTACTGAAAATAGACTTTGAGAAAGCATACGATAAGGTGAATTGGGCTTTCTTGCAACAAACTCTTTGGATGAAAGGGTTTGCGGCTAAGTGGTGTGAATGGGTAGCTAGATTTGTGCAAGGTGGAAGTGTGGGGATCAAGGTTAATGATGACAAATGCCATTACTTTCAAACTTTGAAGGGGTTGCGGCAGGGGGATCTGTTATCTCCCATCATTTTCAATCTGGTAGCTGATATGTTGGGTCAAGTAGGAGGTCTTGTTCCGCACCTTGTTGAAGGTGGAGTGTTGATCCTCCAATATACTGACAATACTATTTTGTTTCTCGAGCATGATCTGTAGAAAGCGGTCAACATGAAGCTTTTGCTAGCTTTGTTCGAATAGATGTCGGGTCTTAAGATTAACTTTTATAAGAGTGAGATCTTTTGTTTTGGAAATGCAGGACGAGTATCGGCAAATTTTTTGATGTGACATTGGTTGTCTTCCTTTCAGATACTTGGGTATTCCAATTCATTACCGAAAACTTCTTAATAAAGAGTGGAAACCAATTGAAGATAGGTTTGATTCTAAGCTAAGTTCCTGGGTAGGTAAATTATTATCCTATGGGGACCGTCTTGTCCTTATTAATTCGGTGCTGTCTAGTTTACCCATGTTTTTTCTGTCCTTTTTTGAAATACCCGTTGGGGTAAGGAAAAGGTTAGATTGCTATAGATCTCGATTTTTTTGACAATGCAATAAGTTTAAGAAGAAATATCTCCTAACCAAGTGGAATATAGTGTGTCGACCTAAAGATCAAGGTGGACTTGGGATTGAGGTTTTGGATGTTAAAAATAGATGTTTACTTATCAAGTGGCTTTATAAACTATTAACAGAGCATGGGGTGTGGCATGAGTTGTTACACAATAAATATATTAAGGGGAAACCTTTATCCCAAATTGTCGCTAAACCTACTGACTCACCCTTCTGGAAGGGTATTATGAAGGTTAGTAAGGATTTCTTCCCGCATATCACCTGCCAGATTGGTGATGGGCTGAATGTTCGATTTTGGAAAGACACATGGTTAGGTTAGGCATCGTTAGTAGTTCAGTACCCGTCGCTCTATAATATTTTCAGACATAAGAATATCTTAGTGGCTGATGTCATTGCTCTTGAACACCCAAATATTGCTTTTAGGAGACCGTTCTTAGGAGATAAATGTGAAGCATGGTTAAATCTTATTGAAAGATTGATGGCTGCTGAGTTGACGAATATCTCAGATTCGTTTAGGTGGAAACTCACACAGTCAGGTGTGTTCTCGGTTAAGTTCTTATATGAAGATCTAATGAACGGTACCACTAGATTTTTACGTAAGTACTTATGGAGATTAAAAGTGCCCCTAAAGATTAAGATTTTTATGTGGTTTTTGAATCGCAAAGAATTACTTACTAAAGATAATCTAAAGAATTGACATTGGTAAGGATGCTTGAATTGTGCCTTTTGTGGGGACGTAGAAACAGTGGAACACTTGTTCATTTCTTGTTCGTTTGCTAGAAAAATCTCGAGGTTGGTCCATTTCACATTTAGTATATCACCACCTCTATCTGTTACTAATTTATTTGGGAATTGGTTATATGGGATGGATGGTGAGACTAAAGCTAGTATACGCATTGGTGTATGTGCCTTCTTATGGGCAATTTGGAATTCCAGAAATGATGTGATTTTTAACAACTTCAAAGCTGGACAATGTTTGCATGTCGTTCATCGGGCTACTCATTGGATTCACATGTGGTCTTTCCTTCTACCAGAAGGCCAACGGGGGCGTTTGGATTCTGGATGCACCAGGTTGATGGCGGTAGTACGGGCTATCTTGAACCAGGGTGGCTGGTTGCACGCTAGAAAATTACAATACGTTTAGTCTTCAACAACTGTTAATTGTCAGTTTGATGTTTTTTGTGGACGCACTATGCTGTCATTGATTTGGATTTTCTATACTCTAGACTCGCTTTTTTGTGCGATTTTATTATAAAAAGCCGTGTGCATCTACTAGATGCAGAGGCTGGGTTATCTGTTTCAAAATAAAAAGCACCAAATGCAACCTTTGAGCATCTTCAGTGGTGCCGCCAAAGGCCCTCAACGGTCTAAAAGGGGTCTGGAAACTAAAATCAGCCCTAGAGGCCTCCTCCATCGGCCCTAACCGCCTAAAAACCTGTCCACTATCCCGTGTCTGCGGCCTACTTTTGGAACCTGCTAGTAGGCACCGGAGGAACCTGGACATGCCCACCAAGTAGGGACCCTTAAATTCTTTGCTTCAATCTTCAATTCATGAGTGAGAGGTTTGCTTCAATGGAGGGGATCAAACCGATTGTGGTTAAACCAAACCAACTAACCTGTGTATACTAGATGAAAATATTGGTCTCTTAATAATGTTGTTGTTTATCATCCATAACACATGTACGCATCAGATGCACGTTTCATATATCTATTACGATCGAGAACAAAACCCAAGAACTACAGTAGCATCACTCTTTGATCAAATCATCCTATTAGCACAAGATTGGCTACGTAGTGAGCATATACCATGAACAGTTTGATTCATAGATTATTTTTATGTTTCTTCTAGCATGAATCAACTAAGCATAGCAATAGTAATGCATCAACACACACATATTGATTGGATTTCATATCTACCTATTCTTCCTTGTTGTTGCTGACCTCCTCAAACGCTGGCTTCTCGATGGGAGTCACAATGGAGTTGTTGGTGACCTTGTCAATCCGTATCTTTAGGGGGTTTCACATCACTAACGAGGGCATCCTTCTCCTCCAGAAAGCCATGGGCAGCACAATTTCCTACACCGCCTACTCCTAGAGGGGATTGTCCACCGCTGCAACAACGGCTGGAGTTGGACTCCCAAGTTGCTCTGCATGCTGGCTTCATTGCTGAATAGGTGGTGGATGTGCGGATGGGAGTAGTGTCGATGTTACTATGATGGTGTTACTAGATTTGGGGGGGGTGAATGGATGGGCATTGGATTTGTTTTTTGAAATGGGTATCCCCAGCCTCTGCATCGAGTGATGCCCATAGATGTTTATTGATTATTAAAATGTAGTCAAGTGTGAAACTCTTACATCTTGTCAGTCACAAAGACTACTAAGAAGCACTTCGAACAAAAGAACAAACGACCACAAAACCTATAAACTACAAAATTCTAGGAAAAGGCTGCCACGTATGGCGGGAGAAAAAATCATGTGCCACCGAGAGCAGCCTCGTGCATCGATCCTCCATAAGCTTGCGCTGATCCAAAGGGAGCAGGAAATCCCATAACTGGATCCATTAAACCGCCATATTGATAACCTGTAATACATGAAACGATTGTTTTCTGTTAAATACCATATTATTCTTACACTTCCATAAAGACCAACAAATAGCCGAGACGACAATACAAATTCTATTTTTGGTCTTAATATCCACCCCATTTAACCAATTTCCGAACATATTAGTTACATTAGACGGTGGTGGGATGTTGTAGGTACAGAAAACAACACGCCAAATAGGTTACGCAAAATGGCAATGAATGAAAAGATGATCAATAGTTTCCTCATTCCCACAAAAAGAACAATGCGTATCACCTTTTCAATTCCTCTTAGTAAGATTATCTTTAGTGAGCAGGACTTTTTTATCGAGGAACCACATGAAGAATTTAATTTTCCAAGGAAATTTTAACTTCCACAAGTAAGTTTTAAGAAATCTAGCATCTCCATTCATCAAATCGTTATACATAGATTTTACATTGAACAACCCATTTGTGGTTAAATTCCAACGAAAAGAATCAGGATTATCAGATAGGGAAACATCCATGAGCCTTAAAACAAGATGAAAACCACATATCTTATTTATTCCCATAAAGATGCCTTCTAAATCCTAAATTTAGAGGGGGGGGGGGTAGAATGTAACACTGTATGAACTGCCACATTTCGATGTTGCACAATGTTATAAAGGACATGATATTGGTCTTTTAAGGGTGTTTTTCCTAGCCAGGTATCCTCCCAGAACCTAGTGATCTCCCCATTGCCCACTCGAAATGTTCCTCTAAGAAAGAACTCATCCTTCACACCCATGATTCCCTTCTAGAAAGGAGAATCAGTAGGTTGGGCCTCAAATTGAACCAAAGTTTTACTATGAATGTATTTGTTTATCAATAACTCCTTCCAAACACCTTCTTAATGCATCAGTTTGAACAACCATTTACTAAGCAAACACTTGTTTTTCAGCTCAAGAACCTCTATACAGAGCCCCCCCCCTGATCTTTTTGGTCTACAAATTATATTCCAATTGGTCAACCTATATTTACGCTTGGTCTCATCGCTTTGCCAAAAAAAATCGAGACCTGTAGAAATCAAGCCTCTTCCTGACTCCCTTGGGTATCTCCAAAAAGGGAAGTATAAAAATGGGCAAACTAGTTAATACTAAATTAACCAGCACAAGACGATCCCCATAAGATAACAACTTTCCTTTCCAACACCCAAGTTTATCTTCAAAACGACTTTCAACTGGAGACCACTCTGCGTTATGGAGTTTTCGATAATGAACTGGGATCCCAAGATATTCAAAAGGAAGCGAACCAGATGCACAACCAAAAATTTGTTTATACTGATCCTCTACCTATAAAGCCTTCCCAAAACACAAAACTTCTCTCTTATGAAAGTTAATTTTAAGGCCTGATAATTGTTCGAAAATACACAAAATCAGCTTCATATTCAAAGCCTTTTGGATATTATGATACATAAATAAAATAGTATCATCAACATATTGCAATATGTATAAGCCTCCATCCACTAAGTGAGATATAAGACCATCCACTTGACCATCTTCCTTAGCTCTAGCAATGAGAATGGCCAACATATCTGCAACAATGTTGAACAAAATAGGAGATAATGGGCATGGGACTTGGGTAGGACATGTGGCTAATGGGGTTTTATAAACGCGACGTTTTGAGCTCCGGTTGACGTCATTGTACATGTTCCAAGACGGATGTGTACTTGTATGTGTATGGATGTGAAATGAGAAAGCAAACCGGCCCAACCCTAGGTCGGTCCCACGTGTCAAAAGCAACTCCATCTATCAGAATTTTAAGAGGTCCTAATTGTGAGAACATGGGAAAGTAAGGCATGTCCCAATGGAGGTTTCTTAGCGCAGTTTCATATGCGTTTTGCTTATGTGGCATACTAATTAATGATGAAAGAGAGTCTGGTTGTATCTTAGCTAAGACACAACCTTTGCACGTCATCATAGGGAAAAATGGTTAATAGACTAATCACATCCATGCATGAGCACTAAATCATTAAATTTGGATACAACATCTAATAAATAATGCATTGGAATAGTAGTCTCTTAAATTTATTAATGCGCATATGATAACGTGCTAACAAACAATGCATTGGCACATGCCTAATAGTCAACGAGGTTGACCCGAAGCACATGCCTCATTTGGGAAATTGCGAACTTAGCTAGACAGAGGAGGTGAGATGTGGGAAAATGAAAACAAGTGGGGTAAAACCGAGTACAACTAATGAAATACAGACACAAATAAATAACCATAATTTCTACATCACAATATTGGTGATTTTAGCGGATCAATAACTATAATTTTTACGATAGTACAATAATATTAATTAATTAGCTTCTCTGATCGTGATAGCATGACAATTTGCGCATAAAAGACGATTACTGCTTTCTTGTTACATTAATAGTAACTTTTAGTATAATAGATATAAAACTTGTTCATCATCGTGTTGGTAAGTTTCTAATTTCTTACATGCATGAATATAAATTTCACCTATGATTCTTGGTTAAAATGAAGCTTTTTCGCCTGCCATTTTTATAACACATCTTGTTACCGTTTTGTGGTATATTTTTTTTGTATCGATGCATGCTATACAGGAAAATGAAAAGACCTCGCGACAGTATCCTTAGGAAATATCAAATGACATGAAAATTTGCATGACACAGAATATCGTGGTACACATATCTTGTCTTTTGTTTTGCTACATTTTTGTATGGTAATAGGGTTTAGTTAGAAAATTGTGATTTTTTTAATACCTTACTTGTATATTGTTTTTCAAAGTTCATTCTACATGTGAAGTATTGGTAAATTTCTAAATGTTTGATAATATTTTGTTATAAAACTTCTTCAAATTTTATGTTCGTTTGTATTTTTCTCTATTCTCGTCAATGATCACCAAGCTAATTATAAATTCATCTTGTTTTTCATATCTTATTTTGCATGAATTAGATTTAAACTTATAATTCCGTACTATTTTTTAACTTTCGATCTTTTTTCATCTGAATGAGAATAATAGATACAGAAGAAAACTACTCTACTGAAAGTGATAGTTAAATTATCTAAATGTTGAAGTTTTTGATTTCCTATCCTCTACTATTATGCGCCATCATTTGTGCGACTAAGGAAACTATTATACTAATATTTTTTACTTTACAAAATTTGATCACTATTATTTAATGTATCACTTATACTTATAAAAGGTTATGATTATAATAGCCATCTAACCATGTTGCGAAATATTCAGTTTGCAATGCTTTGTTATATATTTTAATATATACTATTGTTGATATACCGGAGCAAAATAGGAATTGTATTTTTCTTTCAAATTGTTTTTTTATATTTCTTATGAGCATAAAAACACTTAAATTAAGCTATAATAATTATTAAACTAAAACGGTAAGTAAAATAAGTTTATGTTCTCTAACTATGTTTTGTCTACTAGGATGTATCGTATTTTGTTTGTATATGTTTAGGCTCATTAGAATATGCTTAAATATCGTAGAGGAGGATTCTACAAGACAAGACTTTACAAATATCATGACTAATTAAAGTTGAATCAATTTCTCAACACAAGAATATGCTGGTAATACTAGCTCGCATTTGCATTCTATTGGTCTAAAATATGGAAAATATAGTACTTATGGAACTTCTAGTAGCATATTTCATATGTATGTTTTTTCCTATAATGATTGTAGTGCAACACATGTTTGTCGCTACAAAAACCACGAGAAAGACAATTAGTACATAGGTCACCAACTTGAGAGATTGTAAAAAGATGTTGTTATCATTCAAGCGCTTCATGGTCCGCAATTAAAAATAGTATCGTGAAGATTAAGAGAGAATTGCAAAAGGCAGGACATTGCAGAGTCTGAACCAACCATTAGAGGGCATACAACATTTCAAATATTTAAACACATAAATATGGACATTAAAAAGATGAGATAGAGAGAGAGAGATGGTAAGAGGACAATTTATATTCATCATGGTAGAATATGTACTATTGGTATGCTATGATACAGAGTACTCCCTCCGATGTTTGTACTAAATATGTGGAAATAAATATGGATCAAAGGGTGTACGAGAGCTAGTATGGTTGTGAAACCAAGAATCTTAGTCATGAGTTGGAGTCATACTTTTGCATTCCCTTGTTTGTCTCTTTTACAAGAGTATTGGCCCTATGCCTGGCATGGGCAGCCCGGCCCGTCCCAGACCGAGCCGGTCTATTTGAACCATCGGTCCGGGCTAAGCTCGTGCTTCAAAATCTGCATTTCTTGGACATGGATGGGTCAGGCCGATCGGGCATAGTCGATCTTTCTCGCGCTTGGACCAGGCTCCGGCCCGATTTCTGTGGCCCAACAGTTGGGCTGGGTGCACGACGGGCTTATGATTTGAGTACCGTTCTCTTTTAGGCCCGGCAGGGAGCCCGGCCTGGCGTGAATTTTCTCCAGGTATAATTGGTCCCACGTAAAATTAGAAGTGTTTTTTTTCTATTGGATGTCTCATGTGAGCTCAACGGGAAAATTACTGAGGCAATCAAACACGCTAAACATACCAAATGATTCATCCTCTAAGGTCAATCTTTATAAAAATTACTTCGAGCCATGGCTTCATCTAGTCGATTCGTACAACTCTAGATCACAAATTTTAATCAACATAATATAAATTATATATATAATCAACACCCCTAGGTGGGGCGGATAGGGGGACCCGCGCCACCCCATGGTGTGGCCACCCTGTGGCCCCCCTCCGGGGCTCTTCGGGACTTATGGAAGCTTCCGGGACTTTTAGGACTTCTGGCTTTTGAATTTTCCAATTCCGAGAATATTTCCAGAACAACTTTTATGAAACTAAAAACAGCAGAAAATAGGGAACTCGCTCTGTAGCATCTTTTTAATAGGTTATTCCCGGAAAACATAAGAAAACGTAGGAAAACATACGGAAAACATGTAGCAATTGGCATACTATCAACATGGAACATCAGAAATTAGGGATACGTTTATGACGTATCAAGAGACACGCTCCGCTTTTTCATATGAATACTCGTTATGCTCATATTATTAGTTTTTCTTCTAGCTGCTGCAATCCCTTTTAGCTCATGTTTTGTGCCCCTATTTTAGCTCATGAGGATGTGAATAGAGAATATTTATCTCACTTGTTGATTGGACATTACATACCTGGACTAGTGGCTTCATCCGCTTATCCAAATGATAGAAGAGCTGGCAGCGGGGTGCCTGGCCCCAAAATTGGTTACTATAAAATTCTCTTCACTATTTTTGCCCCTGATTTATCAGTCAAAGCCTAATTGTGTAAACAAAAGAAGAGTATGACCTTGTGATACGTCTCCAACGTATCTATAATTTCCGATGCTCCATGATAATATTATGCCAATTGCTACATGTTTTCTCCCTTCTTTATAGAATTTTTACACCTTTTTCGGGACTACCCTATTAACAATATGCGAAGTGCCAGTTCCCTGTTTTCTGCTGTTTTTTATTTCAGAAGAGTTGTTCTGGAAATATTTGATGCATGTAAAATGCATACATGAACTTTGCATGTTATTACTTGTTTTTCCTATATATTAGCAACTTATATTCATGTTTTATAATGATTTGGGGGATTTTCTGAACAATCCCCCTTCTTTTGGTTCGAACCCTGTTTTTCCAGAAAACGTACTTTTTAGTGTTTCAGACTTTCCGGGACTCCAAAAAGGGTAAGGCCAAAGAGCACGGTTCAGAATTTTCGAGACGAAGAACATGGGCCAAAGTAGAGGGACAAAAGGCCAACCAGGTGGAAAAGAGGACCCTCCACGCGGCCAGATTTCTTGGCCGAGTGTGGGGCCCCCTTTTTTCCCCCGTGGCACCGATACCGTCGATCTTTCTTCTCCCGAGTGTCTCGTGACATAAAAACGACTATATAAAGGGTCCCCTGGCCTTTTCGAGAGGGGGGCGGCGCCGAGAGACAAAACCACGAAACAGAGAGACAGAAGGCTGCCGCCGGAGAAGATCGGAGGGGGGAAACGCCGCCAGGATCACCCCCGGAGGGCTCCACCCCCCTCCGGCGTGTTCATCATCAATATCTACAGCAAGATCAGCTCCATCTCGCCACTGTAATCTCTTGGCAAACACGATGTATTATGCAATACTATATTCCCTTGATGTATTGTGTCTCCCCGTCTATGTTTGAGTAGTGAATTGTTCTTGGTAATGGTGAAATAGTTCGTTGATTGGTTGCATACAAGTTTGTTATCTTCTATGCTTGTCTTTATGTACAATATATGAGTGCACGCATATGTTGGGGAATGCATGTAAGGTGATCACCGGTAGCATAATGGAGTGGTGGTGACTTGGGAGTGACAGTAACATGAGACCGAGCCACAAAGTTATGTTATTGGGGGATATATATAGGGGACCTTAGAACGTAAGGCTATGGTGGGACTTTATGTCTTAATCAATCTTGTGCAGTCATTTACTTGGCCACATGATCCATCATAAGGGGTTGTAGATCATTTACTTGACTATACCTATTCATGGCTCCTTCCTAGAAGAAACAACTTAGACTAAAACATGTGCTTCACTAATTGTGACAACCTCACGAACGAAACACCTATTGCTAGAACACTTGCTCCCTTGAGATACTTGAGATATTTGCTGCTTGCTACTTGTGAAACTTGCTTAGAAACTTGCTTTAGAAACTTGCTTTAGGATTACTTGCATTTTAAACTTGCTTCACTAGTTACTAGACAAACCACACTCCACGTCACTTGCTTTTAATTAGTTAGTTCCTTTTAGTCAAACTTATTGCTTTGCATAAACAGCCATATAAGAGGGTTATAGGGATTTAGAGAATAGATAGCTTACCTTCAGCTCCTCGTGGGTTTGACACTCAAATACTTATCGAAAGATACTACAATTGATCTCCTGCACTTGGGAGTCATCAATATTCTCGGAATTGGACCCCACAAAGCCCGAAGTGCCTATTTTCCCCGGAAGCATCCAGAAGACCGAAGAGGAGTCGAAGACGGGCACTAGGGGGGCCACACCATGGGGTGCCGCGCCCCCTAGCCGCGCTAGGGGGTGGTGTGGGGCCCCCAGGGCTCCATCGCCTCTACCCTTTCGTCTATTTATTCCCCCCCGGATGGAAAACCCTAGGCACCTGATCAAATATCCTCGAAAAGTTCCGCAGCCGCCGCCGTCGTCAACCCTAGATCAGGGGGGTTCTAAAGCTATCTCCCTGTACCCTGCCGGAGAGGAAATCATCACCAGAGGCCTCTTCATCACCATGCCTTCCTCCGGAGTGATGCGTGAGTAGTTCATCCTTGGACTACGGGTCCATAGAAGTAGCTAGATTGTTGTCTCCTCCTCATATGCCTCCATGTTTAGATCTCGCGAGATCCCTAACATAATCGAGATTGTTCTTACGTAATTCTCTGTGTTGTGTTTGCTGGGATCCTACGAATATTGAACTTATGCCAAATTGATTATAGTCTTTATTGCATATTCTATTTGTGATCTTGCATGCTTTCCGTTGCTAGTGGTTGCTGTAGCCAAGTAGTTGCTAGTGGTTGCTCTAGCCAAGTAGTTGCTAGTGACTCCAAGAGGGAGTATTTATGCTCGATAATGGGTTCATGCCTCCTTTTCGCCCGTGCTCGAGTGACAAAAACGTGACGGGGGAGGATGTGTTGTTGCCACTAGGGAGAAAACAGCGTTGTGAGTGCCCGCGTGTACAATCATTGCTTACTTTACACACTTTGTTTAATGCAATTATCTGTTGCTTGCAACTTAATACCTAAGGGGGTTCGGATGATAACCTGAGGGTGGATTATTAGTCATAGATGCAGTTGGATTACGGTCTATGTATATTGTTGTAATACCCACACTAAATATCATAGTAGTCGTAATGTAATGAATGTGCACTACGGTGCAACCTTTATTTGTCAATTGACTAGCTGTAATTTGTTCACCGAACATGTTATCTTTTATGGAGAGACACAACTAGTGAACCTATGAACCCCGGTCCATTTTCTTACACTGTTAAACAAAGCACTACAATTTCCTGGTTTCCTTACTTACTGCAAGCATACACTTTTCTCCACACTATATGTCTAATCTTTGTTTTCAGCAAGACCGGTGAGATTGACAACCTTACTGTACCATTGGGACAAAGTATTTTGGTTGTGTGTGTGCATGTTCCGCGTTGTTGCTCACACCGGTGAGGCGCCATCACCACCGTCAGTGGCATCAACCTTCCAAAGATCCTCTTCCTCCTACTGGATTGATAACCTTGGTTCTTAACTGAGGGAAATTCTTCCCGCTGCACTCATCACACCCTCCTCTTGGGGTTCCCAACACATAGGAATTTCTGTAGCCATTGTCAGCATCAAGGAATTTCTGGCGCCGTTGCCTGGGATTCAAAGCCATCAAGAAGCAACCACTCCCTCGTCAACTCTACAAGCAACAAGAATTTCTTGCGCCGTTGCCGAGGAGGAAGAAGTCTTCTGGCAAGGGGAGTCTCTCACTCTCAACCTCTTTATTTTGTTTATTGTCTTATTTTTATTTTGTATTGTTTGCTTCTCTTTATCAAAAACACAAAAAAAATTAGTTCTTATTCTAGTTGTTATTTTTGTTTTATCATGCTTGCTATCAATGGTTGATGTCTTTGAAACTAGATCTTATTGGCAAGGTGGGTTCACGGATGAAAAAAAAAATTATAAGGAACACCGCTTGTAACAAAAAGGGATACACTTATGGGAGCAAATTAATAAATTGCATGACTATGCTAAAAACTTGTGCTGCACTTATAATGTTACTTATTGCTTTGATAAATCATGTTGTTGTAGGAGGTATAAACACCTCCCTTTTCAATGTGAGTATAATGATGATGTTACCATATCTTCTTATGTTAAGTGAAATTATGAATTACATGATGTGGAACAAACTGAAGAATTTTTTTGCTTGGAAGGGTGCATTCGAAATTGCCTATTTACTTGAAAGTATTGATGATGCACCTTATAAATACGATATTTATTCTATACTTGAATATTGCTTTGATAATTACAAGTATTGTAATTACTAGATAATGGAATACCTTAATAGGTGCTCTTCACCAAAGGAAGTAACTGATGCTTTGCATGAACCTATGTAAGAAGAAATTGCTGAACCTGGAAGCTCATTGGATGAAAAAGAGGAGGAAGAATGTAGCTACCCATGTTTACCTCCCAATGATAGTAACTCTTTAACTCATATTTGTGATGATCCTATTGATTCTTTTGAAATATGCCTTTGTGATGAAGTTGATACTTTCTATACTTGTGACCTTGATACTACTATGAATGAACCTTGTGAGAATGATATTGCTACTGTTATTTATGATAATCCATGCTACTTGGATGAATCTTGTGATAATGCTCTTGATGATGGTCCTATGTTACTTGATGTTACAAATTATAATGCTACTGAAAATAGGATTTCTATAATGTGTCCTATACCTTTTAAGAGTAACCAAATATCTTGTTTTGCTATTGTTAAAAGCGGGAAAAAAGAGGAGCTGATTTTGAATTATGATCCCACTGTTTTGGAGCTTGATATGAATTGTGTGCTTTTAGACCCTGACAAACATGCTTTATGTGATAATTATGTTTTTGATTTTGTTCATGATGCTACTAAAAATTACTATGAGAGAGGAAAATATGGTTTTAGGAATTTTTATGTTACTAAAACACCTCTCTTTTTGTTGAAAGTTTTGAAGTTGCTCTTGTTCTACCTTCCCATGATTTCTAGTTTGAGATTCCTTAATTTATTTATTTACAAGATTCCTATGCATAGAAAGTGGGTTAGACTTAATTATACTTTCTTCTTGATTCTCTCTTTTGCTTAACTTATATTTCTTATGTGAGCATCTTCTGGCTTTATGTGCCTAGCTGAAAGACGTTAAAGAACAGCGCTACCGGGAGACAACCCGTTTTATTTCTCCGTTTTCAACCCGTTTTCCTTTGTTTTCTTTTGTTTTGTTTGCACCTGGGTGTTGTCTATTTACTTAGCAACCCCTCTGTATATTTTATTTTGTGTTTTTGTTGAGTCAAGTAAAGCCTCTAGTGGAAAGTTGAGACTATATTTCGGATTTCTGCGCAGGAAACAGATTTCTGCTGTCCACTGTTAAATACGTATAAAATCACAGAAAATTCAAAATGACCTGATTTTTGTTGTGCGTAATCCTGGGATGTATACGCAACTTTTCTTGGTTGACCAATTTTTGATTTGAGCAACAGAAGATTTTCGAAAAAAATCATCTTTACCTGTTGTCCTGTTTTGACAGATTTCTGCCAATAATTGCATTTGCATCTTAATCACTTTCTTTTGGTGTTCTTTTGAGAAAAAGAGCTTTAAAAGAAGTTGTGACAGTAGCTAATGTGTTTTTGAGTGTTAGGCTTGTGTATAAACTGAACCATGTGAATTTATTATTTCGATTGCACTAACGTTGCTAATGAAGATTGTGAGAAGTTTGGTGTGAAGGAAGTTTTCAAGGGTCAAGAGAAGATGATGATATGACGTGATCAAGAAGAGTTCAAAGCCTAAGATTGGGGATGCCCTGGTGTTACATGCCAGCAAATTCCAAGAACACTCAAACGTCTAAGATTGGGGATGCCCAAGGCATCCCCTTCTTCATCGACAAATTACCAGGTCACTTCTAGTGAAACTATATTTTTATTTGGTCACATCTTATTTGCTTTAGTTGGAGCATTTTTTATTTTTGCTTTGATTTTGTTTTAATTTTTTAAATAAGCTTGGTTGGACCCCAGGATTCTTTTATTGGAGAGTGACACGCTCCGCTTTTTTCATGGGAATACTTTGTATTCTTAATCTTTGTATGTCTGCTGCATTTATTCAGCTCCTGTTTTGCATGCATCTCATATTAGAGCTTTTAGTTTTAGTAGTGTTATGTGAGTACTCTCATGTTTGCTTGCTGTATTGTAAAGATTTTTTTTGTTAAAACATATCTTGTATGGTGCTTGTTGTGAAAACAAACTGCTGCTTTAAGTAGAATTTATAACAGTGAAAGTAGAAGCTTGTATAGACTGTGGCTAGAACTTTTTCATGCCATGCTAAATGTTATTTCAGTTTTAAAGCCTTGTGGATATTGAGTACCACGAATAGCCTCAAATAGCTGAGAGTTTTTAATATGCCATTGAAAGATTCATGAGTTCTTCTTGTCATAGTAAAGCATAAATTTATGGTATTCTCTTTCGAATGTTTTATTTGGTTGAGTTGGCGCATGCTCACACCATGTTTATGACTATGAACCAGTAACGAATAGCCTCCATGACCACTTAGTTTTTGAACTTGTGATACTGTTTATCCTTTAATTAATGATGTTTATGTTGCTATGCATGATTATGGCTCTTATGCTCTCTTGATTTGTCGCTCCCAGTCTTTTGCTATCCTCCACCTGTACTGAGTATAAGCTCTACTCGTGCATCCAACTCCCTTAAACCAATTTTTTCCCATTGTGTCCACCATACCTACCTACATGTGGTATTTAACTGCCACTCCAAAGTAAATTGCTCATGTGTTACCTTTAAAACTTTCAAAACTACTCCTGCTTTATGTTCCTGTTTTTGCTCATGAGGACGTCAATCGAGAATCTTTATCTCACTTCTTGATTGGATTTCACACCCTGGACTAGTGGCTTCATCCGCTTATCCAAATGATAGAAGAGCTGGCAGCGGGGTGCCCAGCCACAAATTAATGCAAACAAATTCTCTTCACTATTTTTGCCCCTGATTTATCAATCAAAGCATAATTGTGTAAACAAAAGAGAAAAAGGGATGACTTTCTACCCAGATGTGTCCTTCACGTGGGAGCCGCTCTTGTGAATCCATTTGGCTTGTGACGTACTGTATTTTCTGTTTACCATTTGTTGACATTAGCATACATCTCCCAAAATATAGACACTCCTCCACGGTATGTGATGACACCCGAGAATTCGGTTAGCCATGGTTTGTGAAATATGGATGGGAGGAGTGTCAAACTTTTTATACCTCTGTTTAATAAAATAAAAAGCTCTAGCACATGATTTGATCCCTGCTTCCCTCTGTGAAGGGCCTTTCTTTTACTTTTATGTTGAGTCTCCATCTTCTAACTTTATGTACAGTTGAGAGAGCATTTTTTCCATTGTGAGTTCTATGTGCCTTTGTCCCATAAATATCAATAGTTGATTCATGATGTGATATTGTTTGTTCTTAAATTATTTGCTCTAGTCCTCCTCATGAACTTTGAAGGTGTCCTCGCATTTATGTTTTGTCCCACTCTTAAGGACTAGCGAAATACCACTTTGCCATGCTTTCTCTATACTTGAAACAAACGTTTATCTTTCTTTGCATTATTATTCATGATCCTTTATTTGAGATACTCTTCATGATGCAAAGTGATTGCTATGCTTTATTATTAAAGTTCTATTTATCATGTTTGTGTTTGAAGTTCTATGATCTTAGCTTACATATGGTTTTACATTATAATGATCAAGTTTGTGTTAGTAGCATGTCACCTTAGAAATTATTGTGTTTTATCGTTTAACTACTCGAGGACGAGTAGGAACTAAGCTTGGGGATGCTTGATACGTGTCCAACGTATGTATAATTTCTAATGCTCTATGATAATATTATGCCAATTCCTACATGTTTTCTCCCTTCTTTATAGCATTTTTACACGTTTTCCGGGACTAACCTATTAACAAGATGCCAAGTTGCAGTTCCCTATTTTCTGTTGTTTTTTATTTCAGAAAAGTTGTTCTGGAAATATTCTCGAAATCGGACCCCACGAAGCCCGAAGTGCCTATTTTCCCCAGAAGCATCCAGAAGACCGAAGAGGAGTCGAAGACGGGCACCAGGGGGCCACACCATGGGGTCGCGCGCCCTCTCTGGCTACGCCAGGCAGTGGTGTGGGGCCCCCAGGGATCCACCGCCTCTACCCTTTCGCCTATTTATTCCAACAGATGGAAAACCCTAGGCACCTGATCAAATATCCCCGAAAAGTTCCGCAGCCACAGTCGTCATCAACCCTAGACCAGGGGGTCCGGAAACTGTCTCCCGGCACCCCGCCGGAGAGGAAATCATCACCGGAGGCGTCTTCATCACCCTGCCTGCCTCCGGAGTGATGCGTGAGTAGTTTATCCTTGGACTACGGGTCCATAGGGGTAGCTAGATGGTTGTCTCCTCCTCGTATACCTCCATGTTTAGATCTGGTGAGCTGCCTAACATGATCAAGATTGTTCTTATGTAATTCTCTATGTTGTGTTTGCTGGGATTTGATGAATATTGAACTTATGCCAAGTTCATTATAGTCTTTATTGCATATGCTATTTGTGATCTTTCATGCTTTCTGTTGCTAGTTGTTGCTCTGGCCAAGTAGTTGCTAGTGACTCCAAGAGGGAGTATTTATGCTCGATAGTAGGTTCATGCCTCCTTTTCGCTTGTGCTCGAGTGACAGAAACGTGACGGGGGAGGATGTGATGTTGCCACTAGGGAGAAAACAGCGGTGTGAGTGCCTGCGTGTACAATCATTGCTTACTTTACACACTTTGTTTAATGCAATTATCTGTAGCTTGCAACTTAATACCTAAGGTGGTTGGGATGATAACCTGAGGGTGGATTATTAGTCATAGATGTAGTTGGATTATGGTCTATGTATATTGTTGTAATGCCCACACTAAATATCATAGTAGTCATCATGTCATGAATGTGCACTACGGTGTAACCTTTATTTGTCAATTGCCCAGCTGTAATTTGTTCACTCAGCATGCTATCTTTTATGGAGAGACACCACTAGTGAACCTATGAATCCTGGTCCATTTTCATACACTGTTAAACAAAACACTACAATTTCCTACTTTCTTTACTTACTGCAAGCATACATTATTTTCCACACTATACGTAGAATCTTTGTTTTCAGCAAGACCGGTGAGATTGACAACCTCATTGTACCGTTGGGACAAAGTATTTTGGTTGTGTTGTGTGCAGGTTCCGTGTTGCTGCTAACACCGGTGAGGCGCCATCACCACCGTCAGTGGCATCAACCTTCCAAAGATCCTCTTCCTCCTAATGGATTGATAACCTTGGTTCTTAACGGAGGGAAATTCTTACCGGTGCACTCATCACACCCTTCTCTTGGGGTTCCCAACACACAGGAATTTCTGTAGCCATTGTCAGCATCGAGGAATTTCTGGCGTCGTTGTCGGGGATTCAAAGCCATCAAGAAGCAACCACTCCCTCGTCAACTCTGCAAGCAACACCTTCTGACCCCAGGATCGTCCTTCAATGGGATCCTCTCTTGTGAAGTCTAGTAGGCTTGTGACGCACCGTATTTTCTATTTACCATTCGTTGACATAAGCATACACCTCTAAAAAAATGTTTTCAATACCTCTCCTTATAAAACAAAAAGCTCTAGCACATGAGTTAATCCCTGCTTCCCTCTGCGAAGGACCTTTCTTTTACTTTTATGTTGAGTCTCCATCTTCTAACTTTATGCAAAGTTGAGAGAGCGTAGTTGCCATTCTGAGTTTAATGTGCATTGGTCCCAAAGACTATTATTAATTGATTCATTATGTGTTATTACTTGCTCTCAAACTATCTGTTCTAGTCATCCACTTGAACTTTGAAGGTGTCCTGGCATTTATGTTTTTCCCCACTTGTCAAGACATCGTAGTAGTTTTCATAGACGGGGGTGCCATGAGACTACGGTAGAGACGTGGGGTAACGGGATCGCGTGGTAGACAGTAAACACAGGATTTACCCAGGTTCGGTACGTCGCGACAGTACGACGTGCCTACTCCTGCACTTCTCACTAATCAGGGCTAAAGCCTGGATACAGGATTACAATGTGAGGTTTTGGATCTAGCTACTCGCAGAGGATCAACTTCTCAGCGAGTTGGCCTACAGCTTCCCTGTATTTCGTTTTTTTGTTTATCTCCCGTCCGGCTTTATATAATAGCCAGATTAGGGCTTACAGAATAGGAAACCTATAAGACTACGGTAACTATAACTTGGAAAGTAAGGAATCCGTCTTCTCCTCGAAGCCCGATCACACGGGCCGTGATCCGGGTTCTTCTAGAATCCGGCTTCTGTGCATCAGGTTACTAGGCCGCCCAATGGACCATAGCCCACTACCACTTGGGCCACCCTGGTAACCAGGCACTTTCACTACCATCTTATACACCCCTATATGGTATATATCCGACAGTAGCCCCCAAGAAGGATTAAAACTCTGATTTGCCGTCTTTCGCCAAATGTGCTTTGTCCGAGAAATTTCAATCAGCAGTCTTGATTCTTCTTATTCTTCTTCTTTTGAAAGAGATGGTAACATGAAACTCGGAATCCTGAAAATCCGGCTTTTCTCTCACGATCCTTCGTGGAGAAGGAACTTCTTACGTCAGCGCACTTAATCATGCTGACGTAAGGGACGTTTGGGTTTTACGCGGAAAACCCAGAAACATATCTCTGACAGATTCTCACGGGAAACGAGGAGATAACCATCATTACCCTGTCGTTTCATTTCCCGGATTTTCTGGCGAGTGACACGCGTTGATCATCCAACGGTCAAAATAGCCGTTGGCACGTATCTTGACGGATTTCTGGCTATAACTAGCCGTCTTCGTCCTCGTCAAAAAACCTTCCGCACTCTCACTGTCACGCCATTGCCGCGCACAAGCTCCCGAGCGAAGAACCGTCCCGAGCACACGAACGCACCCAGAGCACCAGCGCAACGCGCCGCCACCAAGTGGCAACCTCGCCGTCGTCCCCCACCCGCTCCGCCACGCTCACCGTCGACGACATCATCAACGACCTGGATCCGCAGCTTGGATCCCCAAAGCACGCTGGCGACGAGCCGGAAAAGGCCGCGGCCTCTACGGCGGGCGGAGAGGATCTTTCCGCCGCCGCGACCGCTGCGGGCTCTAGCTCCGCACCCTCCCCGCCGTTTGATCCCGAAACGGCGGAAGACAAGATCCAGCTCCTCGGCGACGAGCTTGCCGCTGCGGAAGCCGCCGCGTCCGCCGCCGCCGGAGCGGATGAAGAGGTGGAAACTACAGGCAATTGGATTGCCTGCAGCATTCCGCCAGCCCTCCTTCCAAACCTGGAAAAGAAGGGCCTGATTCTTAAAGGGAAATGGCGGCTCCCTGAAGACGAGAACGAGCCAATGCCGAGAGACGGTGAAAGGGTCTTTTTTTCCTCCCATCTCCTAAGAGGTATGCCGAGAGAAGGCTGGATCCGCCTTCCGCTTTCTTCCTCCAAATCCTCTCCCACTACAACATCCAACCTCATAACCTGCCACCCAACTCCATTCTTTATATGGACGGGTTCCAGGCCCTATTTGAGGGTTACTTAGGTTTAGAACCTAGGTTAGATTTTTGGATGTATTGTTTCGGGGTTAAGCGGAACTCCTCGGAGGGCGCACTCCCGACTTGCGGGATCATCTCCTTTACTCTTCGGAGGTTTAGGGAAGGTTGGTTCCCCAAGATCAAGACATCAGAATCCGTCAGATTTTGGACGGGTTCTTTCTTCTACCACCCCGATGTGCCTTTCCCAAAAAAGGCCATCGGGATTCCACCTTTCTCCAACACTGCTGCCATTCCCCAAGACAATTGGGGAACGGAAGCCGTTCAGGTTCTGCTGCCTGATCTTCTAAGGATCAAGCGGCGCATCGCCAAGCTTACCTCCTCCGATCCGCCTCTAACTGGCATGGACACGGTCCTTTGCTGGTTAAATAGGCGTATCCAGCAGTTGGCCAATCACGGTGGCCGCCTCTTGTGCGAATACACGGGTGCCAACGACCCAATGCGGACATCCATCAAGGATTGGTCTCCAAGGGATCTTCGACGGCACGCAAACCAGTTGGTCGCATCTCGCGACCAATACGAAGCGAGTCGGCCGATGTACACGGCCGACAATCCGGCACCCAAGGTATTTTTTCCGTCATTTGGGTATAGTTTTAACATTCTTTCCCGGATTTTTCCTGCTTCTGACTCTGATTTGTTTTTTCGACAGTTCGCTGAACTTCCAGACTCGGAGTTAGCCTCCGAAGCTGAGCTGGATGCCTTGCGTACTGCCACTACAGGTGGGCGCAAGCGCAAGAAGATTTCTTCCTCTGAGGAAGTTATCGACCTTGACGGGATCCCCGTCGCCACTTCCAGGTTCTTTCTTCTGGGTTCTTTTCTTTCATGGAAATATTTCTTCCTTCTTCGGAGTTTTAACCTTTCCGGGTTTTTTGTTTTCAGCCTGCCTCCCTCCAGCCTAAAGCCGAAGAAGCTGAAGAAACACAAAGTTGTTTCCAGCCGAGGCAGCCAACCTTCTCCCGTCATCGCCCCGGATACACCATCCACGATGGCGGAAGAGCACGCTGCGGCCCCCACCACCAAGCCACTAGAGCCCAGCCAGCCCGTTGTGTCGAACACGGACACGAGGGAAAGGGCGGATCCAGAGGTGGGAAAACCTTCTCGGACATTCGACGAGGAGATTCCCACCTTTGACAAGGAATTCAAGATTATCAATGACGGCCTAAGCGCGGCCGGAACCCTTTTTGCGGAATACGCAAAAGGGTTCAATGAAAACTTGGCGGGTTTGCAACGAATGAGCCAGGTATGTAACTCTAGCCCCCAAGCATTAAACAAAATGTATTCTTTTTTTTCTTTAATGCTTTTAGTAATCATTCTTTTCCTTGCTATGTTTCAGCAAACCGCCAAAGCCATTAACATGGAAGTTTTCAACAAACTCTCCATCAAGAATAAAGAGGTTAGAAATCTTCTTTCTATTCTTGAGGAGAGAGAGGCGGAACTGGCGTCGTCTCAGCTCGCTTTGTCGGAAACAGCAGGTAAACATTTTTCCTCTGAAGTTTTCGATTCAATTTTTTGTCTAAGTACTTATTCCGGAAATTTTCTAAACTCGTAATTTTCCTTGCTTTCCAGCTGCTTTGGCTAAGGCCAAGCAAATAGCTGAAGATGCCGGCAATGCCGAGAATCTCCGAAAGGAGAATTTGGATTTTCACAAGGATCTTGTGAAGACTCGAAAAGATTTGGAAGCCAGTAATCTGGCCCTTGGAGTTGCTAATTCCAAGGCTTCCGAACAGGCGGAGAAGGACAAATCCACCATTCAGGATTTGGAAAACGCCCTAAACCTTCGCCTGGAGGAAATCTCCGAGATTGACAAGCTTATCGGTAAGTTACTGATACTTTTACAAATTTTCCATTTCTTGCCTTCTTTCTCTATTTTTTTACCTAACCCTTTTGGTTGTTTTGTTGGAAAAACAGGAGACACCCCAGATGGTACTCGGCTTGAAGGGATCCGAGCCTTTGGGAAGACATGGACTTCGATCAGAGCTGCTGGAATGCAGCTGGTCAATAAGTTCCTTCCCGCCAGGACTAGGGAGTTCTCGGAAGTTGAAAAACTTCCGGGTGCCATCATGGAGGTGGCGGAGTCCAGGGAGTCCCTCCTGCGTTCCGCTGCACGGGGTGGTGCCCGCATGGCACTCGGCCTTATGCGTATGCACTACCCTGGTGCTAAATCTTGGCGCGTGGCGTCCTGTGTCCCTCAAGGATACACGGATACTCAGCGAAATACCATCTTTGATGAAATCAAAGGCCACACCACCCAGATTGCCTCCATGGTAAATATCTCCGTCAATTATCCAGAGGAGGAGATCCCTCCAATCCCCGAGGATGACAGCAGCGAGGAGGAGTCGGATGCTTGAAGGGCTATCTTGAACCTGGATAGCGAAAGTAGATAATAGGAGCATTACTGTTCTTTCAATGTAATCCAAAATGTAATGTTTCTATTTGTATGAATGAAAACTCCGCCATTTGCAATCTTAATTACGAAATTCTTTGCAAAGTTTTCGAATTTTATTATTCCTTTATCTTCTAAGTTCTCTGGCATATGTGTTTTGACTGTCCTTAGTGTTTGAAATGGCTCGATAGTATTATGAATCGTCATGTCGAGTAACTGGGTGTAACCAATCAGTTGAAACTCGGAAACATCGATCATACTAAAGGCATTTTTACTAACTAGCTCCAGTGACCCAACATATAAGCAATCAGAAAATGCTTAGAGAAGCAAGGAATTTTTTAAATGAAACTTGGGCACGCAGGCAATTCAAGTTTCCTTTAGCCGTTAGCAGGCTGAAAAATCATTCAGTTTCTTAACGCCGAGTACGCAGGCACAATTCGGGTTAACATTGAGTATTTTGTAAGATCATTGGGAAATAGATAAGGTGGAATCATGCTTTGTACTATAGTGAACTTGTAAAAACATGGATATCAGAATTCCGACGACATTATTTCATGATCTCAAAAGATGTTTACATAGGTATTGAACTAAGTGTAGAAGAGACATAACTGCTAGATATTCCAATGCTTTTGCTATCCACTTGACTTTGTCGGATTTCTTCAGCAACTTGTAGAGTGGTAGGGCTTTATCCCCCAGCCTACTAATAAATCTGCTGACGGCAGCGGCGGAACCCGTCAATCTTTGGACATCTTTTACGCACGTAGACTTCGAGATGTTCAAGATGGCTTTTATCTTTTCCGGGTTAACTTCTATTCCTCTGTGAGAAACGATAAAACCCATAAGTTTTCCTGAGGGAACCCCGAATACACACTTAGATGGATTTAACTTCATCTTGTAAGTGCGTAAATTGTCGAAAGTTTCTCGCAGATCCTCAAGGAGTGTATCTTTTTCCTTGGTTACGACAACAATATCGTCCACGTAAACATGGACGTTTTTGCCAATCTGACTATGCAGACAACGTTGCATGCAACGCTGGTAGGTTGCACCTGCGTTCTTCAGGCCAAATGGCATGGTTACGTAATAATACGTCCCGTACGGGGTTATGAAAGAAGTCTTAATTTGATCTTCCTTTTTCATGCGTATTTGGTGGTACCCGGAGTATGCATCCAAAAAGCACAAAAGCTCAGAGCCTCCAGTGGCATCTACTATTTGATCGATTCGCGGTAACGCAAACCTATCTTTTGGACACAATTTGTTTAAGCCTGTGTAATCTATACACATTCTAAGAGCAGTAGTGTATTTCTTCGGTACTAATACCGGATTTGCGGACCATTCAGTGTGGATTACTTCCTGGATGAAATCTGCTGCTAAAAGCCGAATAATTTCCTTGCCAATAGCCTTCCGTCAAATCGACGGAGACCTTGTTTAACGGGTTTTGATCCTGGAATTACCTTGAGTTGGTGCTCAGCAAGTTCCCTGGGTACGCCTGGCATGTCCGCTGGACACCAGGCAAAAATATCCCAGTTCTCACGGAGGAACTTGATGAGCTCGCCTTCCTATTTGTTGGTCATCCCAGTCCCTACAACGACGAATTTTGTCGGATCTTTGGGATCTAGGATTACCTGTCTTGTATTCTCGGACGCCTTGAAGCTTTCTGTTGGCTTCCGGGTTTCTTTTCCTGCCGGCATTTCTGTCGGCGATACCTCCTTGGCCAATTCCTTCGGTTCTTCCTTTGCTATGACTCTCTGAGCGCAAAGGGCGTTTTCTTTCTCCAACACATTTGCTAGCTTAAAATCACCAGCTATGGTGATTACTCCTCCTTTCGGTCCTGGCATCTTCAGCTTGTTATAAATATAACAGGATCTTGCCATGAATTTGGCGAAAGCTGGACGTCCGAGTATTGCGTGATACACGCTTTCGAACGGCACTACTTCGAAGGATACTTTTTCCTGCCGGAAGTGATCTTTATCTCCGAAGGTGACATCTAGGGAAATTTCTCCTAGGGATCGTGCTTGTCTGCCAGGAACAATGCCGTGGAAGCGTATGTTGCTGTAATTGAGCTGGGACTCGGAAATCTTCAGATGGTTCAGTGTATCCAAGTACATTATGTTAATGCTGGATCCTCCATCCATCAGCACTCTTCTTATCCTAGTGTTCTGGACAATAGGGCTTACGACAAGAGCTTGTGTGCCGGGTTCAGGGATATTCCCGGGATGATCAGACTGATCCCAGGTAATTGGTGTGTTGGAGTACTTCAAGAATTTCGGGGTTGCCGGAACAACCGCGTTTATTTCTCGAAGTGTTCTTTTGGCCACCTTTGCTGACGGAGTTGCTAGGAATGTTAGCATTGCTTCTCCATCAACTCTTGGAAATTTGGGTTCTCCCTTTCGCTGTTGTTCCTGGATTTTTTCATCAGTGTCCGATTCACTGTCTTCTTTGTCAGCTTCCGGCTTTTGTTTGGCGGGTTTCCTTTTGGAACCCTTCCCCTTATTTCCGGATCCTGCACTGCCTTTCATGTGCTTATTCAGCCGGCATTGTGCGTTTGTATGGGTGGGTTTTCCAAATTGTGAATGGTGGACACAAGGTTCCGACTTAATCCTCTCCCACTCCTCTGGAGTGTAATTGATTGGATCTGGGTTGCGTCCTTTCCACTTATTCCCTTTTTCACTTCCAAAGGCTATGTTGACCTCTTTGGGTTTTGTCGTTGTTTCTGGAGTTCCTTTTTTGTCAGAACGAGGGGTTTTCTTAGCAAGTATCAGTGATTCGATATTACCCCCTCTTGCTCTGATGTCGTCTTCGGCTGCAGCATGTTCGTTGGCGGTTGTAAGCATAGATCCAAGATCTTTGTGCTGTTTGGAACCAACCATGAACGGTACAAGTCCGGGTTTTAGGCCATTGACGAAAGCATGCATTGCTTGTACGTCAGTTACTCCAGAACAACTATTCTTCATTGCCGTCCATCTGGAGATGAAATCCACGTATGGTTCATCCTCGAATTGGGTGCAACGGTTCAGCTGGTTGATGATGTTCGGGCGTTTGTATATTCCCCCGAAATGCTGAGTAAATACTTGAGCCATATCATCCCAGCTGTCGACAGTTCTTGATGGTAATCCATTGATCCAATCTCTGGCTCCATCCAGTAACATTAGGGGAAGAAACTTGACAGCTTCCAGGTCTGTCCCATTGTTGATCTGGACGGCTGTATAGTAGTCTGAGAGCCAGGTGTCCGGGTTTGTGCTGCCGGTGTATTTTTGGTAGGTTGGACCAACTTTGGCGAAGCCAGAATGCAGGGTTATCCTTCGGATCCTGTCAGTGAAACACTTAGGACCAAAGTATAGATCATCCTTTTCCGCTCTATCAATGTGTGCGGAATATCTTCCGGCTGAATGGACAGAAGGGGATCTACTCCTTTCTTTTCCATTGTTGCGCGGACGCGCTTTTCCGGGATTGTATCTATCTCTTCCATGATCACGGCCTTTTGGATTAGGCGGAGTCCTGCTCCTGTGCCTTTCTTTATCCTTAGGGGGTGTTCGGGATCTCTCACGTCTGTGAGGTGTATCGTATCTTCCGGCTTTCTCAGCTGGGTTTCTCGGAGGTGGCATTATTTTGCTGTCATTCCGGTATTTTTCTTCTCGATCGTGGGGTTTAAGTCCACCTTTCGGGGGATGGGATCCGGTTCGGGACGCTTCATCCCTATTGTCGGGGTTTTTCTTGTCTTTTCTCATATCCTCTTTTTTATCCTTTGAATTGTCTGAATCTACAGGTTCCTCTGGTCCAGGTGCTCCAGCGGCGCAAGTAGCTGTTTTGCATAGGGCGGAGTTATCCTGCAGTCTTCCTGATCGCTCTTTGGCCCGCTGTTGTTGTTGCAATGCTTTTCCTAGGAAAGCATACACCCCTTGAAGTTTTTCACCGTTGGAGTACAGGTCATTGTTCAGGATGGCGAACGCTGCTTCCGCGTTTTCTGCTGCGGTTTTGTAAATTGGTTCGCCTCTGGTATCTTTGTCGTTTACCTGCTTTTGCCAAGATGGGTTGTGAAACCTTTCTTTTGGCGGCAGTACTTCCGGTCTTACGATTCCGGGTAACCTTGTAGGTTTAATGCCAGATCTATTCTTTCTCTCGTACTCCTCTATTTCTTCCTTCATGAGCTTAATGTCATCCTGGGATTTTTGGAGGTGTCGCCGAGATCTGAGTAGATGTTGCTGTTGCCTTTGGAAAGCTTGCCTCCTGGCTTCCAGCATCTCAGGGGGTTCATTTGCTCCCACTGGCGTTTGCAACAGCTCTTGCTCTTCCTGTTCCGTCATTAGCGGAACAAGGATTTCTTTTATTTTCTTCTCCGCAGTCTTTGTTCCGCTAGCATCTCCTACTTACAGGTTTTCATCAGCTTGATCAGCTGATTTTTTCTTCCGGATTTTGTATTGGAGTTTCTTAGCAGCACGGTGCTTTTTCTTGGAAGAGGGAGGCTTTTTGACAGGCTCATCCTCTGTCAATTCCTTGACATTGGGAAATACCGGAGAAGTTTCTCCGTCTTCTCTCTCTTCCTCTGGCGGAGGGGTTTTAGGGCTTTCCTTGCTGCCGGCGTCCGTGGTATAAGCGTGTTTCGCCATTAGCACTTCATGGAATCCCTCTTGAAAAGATTTAACTTTCCTTTCGAAGGCGTCCGCGTCTTCGTCTTCGGAATCAAAATCCTCTGATCCGGTTTCCGACTCTAGTCTCGCCTCAATGGCGGCTAGTACGGATTCTGCTTCCAAGTTCATCGTCTCGTTGACCGATGTCGGATCTTCCGCCTGTATGACGGGTGTCGGGTCTTCCGTTGCTGTGACGGGTGTGTTTTTGTCTGCCTCTTGCACGGGATTTACGTCATCCGTGTTTTCGGCGACTTCGGACTGCACCATGCCGATAAAGTGTGTGTCACTTTTTTGTCGGCGATCTGAGCAGAATCCGGTATCATAGTCATCCTCGACTGGGTATAGGGCGGGTGGGATAAATTTGCTTCCACCGCAAAACCCCATTGCTTCTGCAGTTAGTCCGATAAAGATGTTAGCAGATCCTATCGATAACACGCAGGCACTGACCAGGTGGTTTTGCGCCGGTATGTAAGATCCGTTGTCGAGGAAGCGTCCGACATCGTCGTTGAATTCCAAGCTTCCGACAGTGATTGATCTTCCGATTCCGCCAAGTATCCCAGATCGGAACTTCACGCCTGACGTTGTTTGCGCCACGGTGGGCGCCAACTGTCGAGACATCGTAGTAGTTTTCATAGACGGGGGTGCCATGAGACTACGGTAGAGACGTGGGGTAACGGGATCGCGTGGTAGACAGTAAACACAGGATTTACCCAGGTTCGGTACGTCGCGACAGTACGACGTGCCTACTCCTGCACTTCTAACTAATCAGGGCTAAAGCCTGGATACAGGATTACAATGTGAGGTTTTGGATCTAGCTACTCGCAGAGGATCAACTTCTCGGCGACTTGGCCTACAGCTTCCCTGTTATTCGTTTTTTTTATCTCCCGTCCGGCTTTATATAATAGCCGGATTAGGGCTTACAGAATAGGAAACCTAGAAGACTACGGTAACTATAACTTGGAAAGTAAGGAATCCGTCTTCTCCTCCAAGCCAGATCACACGGGCCGTGATCCGGGTTCTTCTAGAATCCGGCTTCTGTGCATCAGGTTACTGGGCCGCCCAATGGACCATAGCCCACTACCACTTGGGCCACCCTGGTAACCAGGCACTTTCACTACCATCTTATACACCCCTATACGGTATATATCCGACACCACTCTTAAGGACAAGCGAAATATCACTTTGATATGTTTTTTATTTATGCTCGAAACAAGCGTATAACTTTCAAGTGAATTATTATTCATGATATTTTATTTGTGTTACTCTTCATGATGCGAGGTGATTGCTAAGTTTCATTATTAAAATTATAACTATCATGCCTATGTTTAAAGTACTATGATCTCAGCTTTACATGTGCTTTTACAATTTAGATGAGCAAGTTTATGTTGGTAGCATGTCACCTCAGAAATTATTTGTTTTTATCTTTTACCTACTCGAGGAAGAGTATGAACTAATCTTGGGAGGTTGATACGTCATAGACGTATCCATAATTTCTGATGTTCCATGTTGTTTTCTTGTCATATGCTACATGCATGTTTGTTATACACTTATGCAATTTTTTATCGATTTTCTGGGACTAACCTATTGATAATATGCCATAGAGCCAGTTCATGTTTTCTGCTGTTTTTGGTTAAGAAAAGTTGTTCTAGAAATATTCTCGGAATTGGACGATTCAAAGCCCGGAAGTCTTAGAAATATGTCGTGCACATGGAGTCCGGAGGGGACCCGGAGGGGGGGCATAGGGGCCCCACACCATGAGGCGGCGTGCCCCCCTTGGTCTCGCCCGGGGGTGGTGTGCCCCCCCTGGCCGCCCACTGACGTTGCCATCGCGCCTATATATTCTCCTCGAAGGGTTACCCCTAGATACAGAGGCCTTTTCCACCAAATACATCCGCAGTTGCTGTCATCGTCAACCCTAATCCGGGAGGGTTCTGGAGCTCTCCGCGGCACCCTGTCGGGAGGGTAAATCATCACTGGAGGGCTCTAAACCACCATGCCCGCCCCCGGAATGTTGTGTGGGTAATTCAGCCTTGAACTACGGGTCCATAGCAGTAGCTAGATGGTTGTTCTCTCCTCTTTATGCCTCATGTTTAGATCTTGTGAGCTGTCCTACATGATCAAGGTCATCTTATTGTAATGCTACATGTTGTATTTGCTGGGATACGATGAATATTTAATGTTATGTCTTGTGATTATCGACTTATCATGTTTGATTCATGTGTATGTTATTTATGATCTTGCATGCTCCCCGTTGTTAGTAGATGCTTTGGCCAAGTAGATGCTAGTAACTCCAAGAGGGAGTATTTATGCTCGATAGTGGGTTCATGCCTCCTTTGCATCTGTACTCGAGTGACAGAAACGTGACGGATGGGGGATGTGCTGTTGCCATTACGGAGAAAACAACGATGTTTACATTGTTTACATTACACACTTTGCTTAAAGTGATTATCTGTTTCTTGCAACTTAATACCCAATATTTGCTCGGATGACATTCTGAGGGTGGATTATTAGCCATAGATGCAGTTGGATAACGGTCTATGTATCTTGTTGTAATGCCCGCATGAATCACATAGTAATCATCATGTCATACATATGCACTACGGTGCAACCTTTACATCTGTCAATTGCCCAGCTGTAATTTGTTTGCCAGACATGCTATCTATCTGTTTTGGAGAGACACCACTAGTGAACTGTGGACCCCGGTCCATTTTCCTCATACTGATAATACAACCACTTCAATCACTGTTTTCATACTGCTACTACTGTGTTCCTACTACCATCATTGTTCTCTTTTCATCTACTGCAAACAAATACCATTTTCCACATCATACGTTTAACATCTTTGTTTTCAGCAAAACCGGTGAGATTGACAACCTCACTGCTTCGTTGGGGCAAAGTGATTTGATTGTGTTGTGTAGGTTCCATGTTGCTTCTAAACCGGTAGTGCGCCCTACCACATCAGCTGCATCAACTTTCGGAAGTGATTTCTTTCTCCTACTGGTCGATTCAACCTTGGTTTCTTTCTGAGGTTAAACTTGCCACTGTACTGTTCACAACCTTTCTCTTTGGATTTACCAACGTCAGCCATCACCTACGTATATATATTGAGAAATGGTGGGAACACAGAGGCGGGAAGAAATAAGGCGGGAATGCGGTGGAGCGGGAAAAAACAAGGAGGGAAGACAGAGGCGGGAAGAAACAGACCTTTAGTCCTGGTCTGTTTTACGAATCGGACTAAAGGGTTAGGATTTCGTCGGAGAGGGGCTCCGGAGTGTCTGAATCCCACCAATCGGGAAGAATACACGTATTTTGTCGGAGAGGGGCTCCGGAGTGTGTGCTTGCAAAAGTAGGTATGACAAAGTGTACTTCATCTCCCACACGTTTGTCATCAACAGAAAAGTTGTCTTGGACTAAGGCTCTCCTCTCATTGATGATGATAGTACACAATACATGAGTACTATGGGTGCTCTTCAGTATTTAACATTGACAAGACTTGATATATGTTTCTCAGAAACCGTGTCAATATCTTCATGCTCCTACAACAACACACTATACTGTAAAAAGGATCTTGAGACATGTTAAAGGTACCTTAGATGTTGACTTACATTTCAGAAATCTTTTTCCAGTATATTTAGTTCTTGTTTAGATGCGGATTGGACAAGCTATCTTGATGATAGAAGATCTACTAGAGGTTTTGCTATGTTTTTTGGGTCCACATTTTAATTCCTAGAGTGCACGAAAATAAGCCACAGTGTTGAGGTCTAGTACTGAAGTAGAGTGTAGGGCCTTGGCTAATGCTATAACTGAGTTGATATGGGTTGAAACTTTAGTTCGTGAACTGGTTGTGTCACTAAAAGATAAAACGTGTTTGTGGTGTGACAACTTAGGTGCTACCCACTTGTCAGCAAACCCTGTTTTCCATGCGAGGACTAAGCACGTCGAGATAGAGTATCACTTTGTTCGTGAAAGAGTTGCAAGAAAACAGCTGGACATCAAATTCATATCAAGCAAGGATCATGTTGCAGATGGTTTTACAAAGAATCTTAACGTTAGAGATCTTCATGAGTTTAGGCGTAATCTTAAACTTGGACAAGGTTGTTATTAAGGAGTGGGGGTGTTAGATGTAACAGTATTCGAGTCCAGGTTGTTTTTTGATACAGTGTAGTGTTGTACACCGATCCCTCTTTCCTTCCCCTATGTACCTCTTCCGAAATATAACACGCAACACGAGCCTTCGAGAGGATATCGTCTCCGTCCTAGGGTTTTGACACCACCAACCTATCTGGTAAAACCAACATCTACAGTTTCCCCCAAAACACTGCGCAGGAAGCGGATGATTCGCGTATGATACTCCGTCAAGAAGGTTACGACACCCATGGGTGCCACAGTCATCGGCCTAAGCCCGAATTGCGCTGACCGAACTCCTAACCTCCTATATCCAAAGGATCTAACATGTGTACTGCAGCCACCAGGGGTCAAGCCATGGAAGAGGAAGGTCACCAATGCCTCCGATCTGCAAGGAGAAGGTCGGCCCTAGGAGATCCTTCGCCGCGTCGGTTCCATCAAGCGAGAGGGACGGAGGAAGACCCCTCCACGGGCTATGCCGGCTAGGCCCTGCCAAGCCGCACCCTTTGCCAATGGCGGGGGAGGTGGGGGAGATTAGGGGGTGGGAGGTTGGGGCGGCGGCGACGGGATCGCCCTCTTGTCCCCGCGCGGAGTGTGAGGAGAGGGTTCTCCTGTTCTGACGAGGTAGTCGAGACCGGGAACCAGCCTGAGAGGTCGGCTATCGACAAGATCTTGGATAAGTGGGAATTCGCCAACTTTGAGGACATATATGGCAAATCATTATATTCAGGGAAGATTTTTTTTTTAGACTAAAAGGGGCGCCCCCCCGATTTCATTGAAATCAGAACAGCAGAAGTTCACGAGTTCCTGAAACAAACTGAAGATAACCAACTTGCAGGGACAGCACCACACACAGGCGGGCAAAAACACAAACGAAATGAAACCAAGTTTTGCAAACGAGCAAGGCAAGGACGCGGCTAAACTACACGACCCTAAACAGCAGCAAAGAAGCTCCCCGATCAACGCTTAGAGATGAACTTCGCAAGCAGGCGCTGGCATGTCTCCTCTTGCGCAGCTGCAGGGTCGAGGAACAGGCCCTCCTCCATCCAAGCCCGTGGCATCAGTGCCAGGCGATGCGCAAAAGCTCGCCTCGCCTTTTGTTCAACTTCAGAATACACTGCTCTAGGAGTCTCGAGACGACGTCTTTTGACAGCACCTTCCACACGGAGAGCTCGACGACCATCCTCCTCCAAATGTCCCGAACACCTGGCCAGCAAAGCCCCTGAAAACACATATCGTTACGCAATTTCCAAATAGACCATAAGGCCGCAGTACAGACCACATTGGTAAAAGAGTTGTTATTCTCACTAATCCACCACCTAGCAACGGATTCAAAAGTGCTACCAACAGGACGAGCTACAAGTTCAGACACTATCTCCCACACCATCTTAGCCACAGGGCACTCAAAAAACAGGTGATGGCAGGTTTCAAACTCAGGACAGAACAGGCAAGTAACATCATGCACATATCTCCTTTTAGCCAGATTCTCTCTAGTCATCAACCTGTTGTTTGCTAACAACCACAGGAAAATGTGTAACCTGGGTGGGACCTTAAGGCTCCACACTGCAGGCGTATGCACAGGAGTAACTCCACGGTTATTAATCAATCCATAAAAGGACCTTACACTATAATTCCCTGAAGATTCGAACATCCAAATGGGGTGATCAGTATCTTCAGATAAAGGGACAGTTGCCACCAGCTGACAGAGCTCATCCCACATAGCCATTTGGAGAGGAGAAACAGTTCTCCTAAAGGTGAGCCTAAGCTCACCATCACTCTAGGCCTGAGCCACTGTGATATCTTGTTCATTAGAGATCTCAAAGAGTTCCCAATAGCACACAGCTAGACTACAATGTCCTATCCACACATCACTCCAAAATTTTACTTTACGGCCATTACCCACTTTCCATTTAAAACCACACTTTGCAGCCCTGGCAGCCCACATAACCCCCTTCCAAAAGGGTGAGCAAACCCCAGGGACAGCAGAGAAAATATTAGGATCAGGATCATATTTAAAATCTATAATTTGCTTCCAGATTTTGTTTTCATCTTTGTGGTATCTACTCACCCAAGAAGCAAGCAGATAGAGATTAAAATCTCCTAGATTTTGGACTCCAAGACCTCCAAACTCTTTCTTAAGGGTCACAAGATCCCAATTAGCTAAATGGTATTTCCTATTACCCTCTGAATCACTCCACAAGAAGTGAGACATCTGGGAATTAATAGCAGCAACGGCCCACTTAGGGAATTTCAGCACAGATAGAAGGTACATAGGTATGCTAGCTATACAGGCCTTCAGCAGGACCAATCTGCTTTGGTAATTAAGCAATTTCCCTCTCCAACCAGAGAATCTCTTGAAAGTTTTATCAACAATAGGTTGAAGATCTTCCCTCTTAAGCTTAGAAAAGTGCAGGGGAACCCCTAAATATTTACAAGGAAAATCAGATTTTTTGCAACAAAAAACCTGAGCAAAGACATTCATCTCTGCTTCCCCCACATGGATCCCCATAACATCAGTCTTGTGATAATTAATCTTCATTCCAGACATTCCTTCAAAGCAGGCTAGGAGCCACTTTAAATTTCTAGCAAACTCAAGCCTAGCTTCAATAAAAAGGATGGTATCATCAGCATACTGAAGACTAATGACACCCCCAGGAACTACTTGAGGGAGGAGCCCTTGAATCAGCTCAGCATGAGCAGCTTTGGCAAGCATTTTGGAAAAGACATCTGCTACAAAGTTAAACAGAATAGGGGAGCTAGGGTCCCCTTGTTTCAGCCCTTTTCCTACCTTAGAATAAGGACTGTTTTCCTCATTAATCCTAACACAGAGGGAGCCACCAACCAGCAAGGATTTAATCCAGGCCTTGATAACAGGACCAAAACCCCTGGCAAGCAGCATCTCATCAAGAAAATCCCAATTAACCCTATCATATGCCTTTTCATAATCAATTTTCAACACCAAGGAGGGAAACCCCCTTGAGTGTGCAGCATGGATGAGCTCTTGGGCAGAAACTACACTTTCCAAGATAAACCTTCCTTTGATAAAGGCAGTTTGATTGTTAGAAATAATCCTACTACCTATCAAGGAAAGCCTGTTATTAATGGCTTTGGAGATAATTTTTAAGCTACAGTTACCTAGACTGATGGGTCTGAACTTTTTCAGATCCCTAGCATCAGGCTCCTTAGGGATCAAGGTAACAATAGCATAGTTCAATCTATGAACTAGCATCCTGCCAGACTCAAATTCCTTAACCAGGGCCATAAAGTTAGACTTAATAAGGTCCCAAAACTTCTGGTAAAAAAGGAAAGAGAACCCATCTGGGCCAGGAGCACCACCAGCATATGAACTAAAAATAGCCTCCTTAATCTCCTCAATAGAGAAAGGTTTCTGAAGAAGATCATTCTCCTCAGAAGTGACCAAGTCATCAGGATCCCAAAAATCAGGACCCAATGTGATGTTAGTTTTGGGTTCAGCAGCAAATAAGTTTTTATAGAAGTCCATGGCCACTTTAGACATATCAGGAGTATTGCTGACAGGACCTAGAGGACCATCCAAAACAGTTATCTGTTTCTTTCTCCTCCTCTGATTAGCTACCGCATGAAAATATGCAGTATTCCTATCCCCCTCTTTAATAAATCTATCTCTAGACCTCTGCCAAGCTTTGGTCTCCTCATCTCTAAGGATCCTGTCAAGATCAGTTTTAATTTGCTTGTACCTAACCTTTTCCTCATCAGATAACTGACAGGTTTCAGAGAAGGTGTCTAATATATCAAACTCCAGCAGGAGATCATTCTTATTCTTCTTGTTGGCTGCATCAACATTGATGCTCCAACCCTTACATTTTCTCCTGAGAAGCCTAAGTTTAAACTGCCACCTATCAACTGGGTCAGATAACTGACAGGGAGAGTTCCACACAGAGTGAACCATATTGATAAACTCAGGGTAGTCTAACCACCATTTTTCAAACCTAAACAGCCTGGGAGCTGGACTAGTAGTAGTTCCAGTGTCCAGGAGGAGAGGTGCATGATCACTGACAGGCCTAGGCAAAGTCCTAACAATACTCATTGGGAATCTAGCCTCCCAATCAATACTAACCAGAATTCTATCAAGGGTAGCCATGATGGGATCATCCTGATTGTTAGACCAAGTAAAGGTTCTATTGGCAGGCTTAATTTCCAGTAGAGCCCACCTATTGATCCAGTCATTAAAGAGCATGGTATGGTTAGCATTAACCACACCATTACTCTTCTCATTGACACTTCTAACCAAATTAAAATCACCTCCCAGGAGAGTAGGGAGGGAACTTTGTTCCATGAGATCATGGAGCTCAGCAATGAACTCAATTTTTTTATCTAAGTAAGGAGAGCCATAAACCACCACCAGTTGCCAAGTGAAATTGTCTACACAATCCCTAACCACAATAGAAATGGAGAATTCAAAGCAGGAGTGCCTGATAATTTCAAATCTATCCTCCTTAAATCCCACTAAAATACCACCAGCAGTATTCTTAGTAGGAAGGGACAGCCAGGTGAAGTTACAGGGACCAGAAATGTATTTCAGAAAGTGATCAGGGAAAACCCTGCGTTTGGTTTCTTGGATGCCCACAAAATCCAGTTTCTGTTTAATGATAAAATCAGCTAAAGCTTGTTTTCGGCCAGGTCGCCCTGTGCCTCTACTATTCCATAAGCCTCCTATCATGGCATCTATTTACTTTTTTATTTTTTGACACCACTGTCCATTGGCTGCTATCATTATCCTGGTCCAGCAGAGGCATCTCTGTAGACCCTGGATTAGCAAGAGCAATGTTATCACCCACGTCCACTCCAGTTTGAGAAGGTTCATGACTAGCAGTAGTCACACCTTCCTCAATGGATTCAGGGAGAACCATAACAGGATTAGCAACAGCAAAAGCATGGTTAAGATTAATCTCAGCATCAACTAATTGATTCACAATTTCTATCTTTTCCTCTAAAGAATTACCACACACAAGATCCACTGACTCAAGAGTATCACAAAGGACTTGTGAGCCAAGGACAGCAAAGGATTTACCTTTAAAGTTGATTGGGATCTCAAGATTCCTCTTCTTCTTATAATTTTCAGCTTTTCCCACAATATTCACAGCTCCATGGTTCCTAGCACTTCTCCTTGTAGCCATCACAGGACCCCATTTGGAAGGTTTTGGAGGAGCAGCTACAAGGGCAGGAACAGAGGCAGCATCATCAAGGAAGGGGAGGAGCTTCTTGTTGACTCCACTAAGCTTCTTCACCACTTCAGGATCCATGATCTCTGTGCAATCATCTTGATTGGAGTCACCATTGATATCATCTTCATCAGAGTCCATACCTGCTTCAAACAGGCTCTTGCAGTATGCCAGGTTGATAGAAGTAGATCCAACTTTCAGAATACATTCCTTTTCAAACTCATCAGGATCAAGAACAAAAGGCTTCTTAGCAACAATTGGTGGTTCCCAGTCCAAGACATTGTCATCCACATCAGCAGAATCAAGGTGGTCAGGGAGGGATGATGTGGTCCTAGCACACCAGTCTAAAGCAGATAATTCAGGACAGCTCCTGCAATCATCATCCAACTGCTTGCCTTGATCCATTGAAGAAACGGGAACTGCAGGAAGGGCCAGGGGAGCAGTAGGAGGGAGATCACCAACAGATTGATCAGTTTCCATAGCACTACCTTGAGGAGGTCTGACAGTGACTGTATCATTGGGATCATCTCCAGGACCCGAAGGCACTTCCACCGCAGCAGCGTCAACAGCAATGTTCAATAGAAACAAATCTTGATTCAGCTCGACGACACGTTGAGACGGAATCTTTGTTCTATCCTTGACAGCAACCAGCATGCGAACCTCAGCGAAGAAAGACTTGAAGAGAGATGTCCAATCCAGATCCATCAAGACCCCAAGGATGGAAGCAACCTGACAGAAAGTTTTCCACGCACACCATCGAGGGGGAATGCCTTTGATAGTAACCCAAACCTGGTCAAGAGCTCCATAGGAAGGGACGTCACCAGACCAAGCAGTGACTTGATAGCCACACCCTCTTTCTCCAAGTCAAACGCTGGAAATTCACTGAGATCTACCACTTTCTTCCAAGGCGGGAAACGAACCAGGAAAGAGCTAGGGTCCAGTTCACGAATCTGCCAAGGCCAGCGCTTCTCCTTACAGAAAATCGAGTTGAAATTCGCCTCCAATTCCACACTTGTAATCTGACCCTTCTTCACTGTAACCACACCGCAGTTGGAGAAATTGAGCCACTTCATCTTCGAGTCAAAAGGGGGTTCCAGATGGAAAAAGCCTAGCCCAGAATTACCACTCCCAAAGTACTCTGCAGATGGATGCGCGCTCAACCACCTGTTGCAGGCTTGGACAGGATGGCCTGGTTGATTGCAGATAAAACACAACCGAGCCTTGATGCAGTTCCCCACAAAATGACCGGGATCCCCGCAGTTGAAATAGATAAGTTTGCTGTATCGGGGATCAAGCACTTGGTCACGTCGTGGGCTTGGAGGAACCTCAGAACTAGCAGACTGAGAAGAACCAGAACGCTCAGAAGAAGCAGATGCAGACTGCAGGTTACCTCCATTGCTAGCCGAACCAAGGAACGCACCAGAACCAGCAGAAGCAGAAGTAACACGAGGCTGGTAGCGGGGTTGATTCCGAACAAACCTCCCACGCGGTGGCGCCATAGCAGGATTCTCTTGAGGTGCCGCAGCAGAAGGAGGGAGAGCAGGAGCGGGAGCCTGAGGTGCTCGACCCCCACGCCCCCGCCCGGATCCACCACGACCTGGCTGCATCTGGCGAAGAAGGACTTCCGCAAACGTAGGTTGTGCGGCAACGACAGCAGGCCGGATCGCACGCGGACGATGGTGGAGAAGCGCCGACCGATCGGCGGGGAAGCAGTCAGCAATGGTGAGTTCTAGATCTGGAACTCCTTTTCTCACCCAACATAGGAAGCTGCGGGGATAAGGGTCGCGACGGGAGCGAGATGACGAAATTGCCCATAGTTCTCCAAAAAACTCCTCGACCACGTCATCTCCCTGGACGCACTCGCTGGAAAGTGGGACCGCACAGGAAGTGAGGCCCCCCACCACCGATCCCCGTCGAGAACCTGCATCAGCGATCGCCGGGAAAGCCATCCGATCTGCAGGCCACGGAGGAGGGGGTGGTTCAGGGAGATCCTCACCCTCAACGGCACCGGAGTGGCAGTCACGACGAGCATAAGGAGATGAATCTGCCTCCAGAAATAGGTGCTCCAAACTCCGTCGATGTTGGAGCAGCACCGCCGCCTCCCGACTACGCACGGGGGAAAACCCACCGGAAGCCGTGGAGGCACAGGAAGCGCCCTCGAGCTCCTCGGGCAGCCCATGAACCTAACGGCGATGCTCCTGAGCACAGGGCCCCACAACGGCAGCAGCGAAGGTTGCGACGCGCGGTGAAGCTCGACATGGGGAGGGGAACGCAGGCGGCTGGCGAGCCTCGTGATCGGAGCAGCGAGGGCGCACCCGACCACGGGGTCCCGACGCGGCGGCGACGAAAGTGGAGGAGAATCGCGGCGAGGCGCGGCACGGGGACGGAAACGCGAGAGCCATGCGCGGATCTACTGCATTTCTATTCAGGGAAGATTTCCGTTTTTCCGTCGGGTCCGTGGTCCCAAAATTTTCTACACAGCCAAAATAGTTATACTATGTTCAACTAAAACTAAAACTTCCTATAACCTGTTATTCTACCACATGCCATACATACATACATCAAGCCACGAAACTAATTGCGTCGGGGCCAGTCGAACCAGGCCATGGATCCAATCTTGCATGAGCAGTGCTAGTGAATGCTGCATGCTGTCGCTAGATCGGCCAGCAGCATGTTGGCAGGTTTAACTGAGATCCACAAGGTTGATTCGATGGAGCAAAACGGTCCATGCCCATACTAGCTGGCCAGCCTCCGCTGCCTAGTACGCACAAACAAACTGGACTATTCCTGCCCCCTAGCATTTGCATCTCGCCCATTTGCCAGATGGAGGAGTCAAGTGGGTTCCCACGTCAGAGGAGGTTGCTAACATAGCCGTACCGCCGTAGCCCATCAGGGTCGGGAGAATTTATGTCTGGCCATGCTGCAGCTGCGATGGTCCCAGATTTGACACATCTGTACGGAAATGGAGAGTAATTTCTCCCAAATGGCGCCATGGTGTAGAAAGTTTGGGCTCCGCCAAAAAAAAAATTATTGGCTTGGCTAGCGGTCCAAGATAGGTTTAAGACGGCGTGCCGTCTTGAAAAGAGTGGTTGGTCGAATTGTGCAAGAGGACCATGGGGTCGGTGGATCGCCTATTAGTCTATTGCCGATACACGCATAGTGTTTGGGTCCCATCACTGGCAGAAAATAGGTCTTTAGTCTCGGTTCGCAAAATCCATTAATCCCGGCGGAGGCCTTTAGTCGCGCCTCTTACGAACCGCAACTAAATGCCCGTCCACGTGGGCGGCTAGCGTGCGCCGGGGGCGGAGAACCTTTAGTCCCGGTTTGTAACACGAACCGGGACTACAGTCATTTCGTTATTTTTTAAATTCATTTGGCTTTCTAATTATTTTTCACCTCAATTTTCACTTCTTTTTTTTCACTCCAATTTTTCAATCCTTTTTCTTTTTAGAATTTTTATTATTTGCTTAGTGTCTAACTACAATTATCTCTAGTCAAATTACTTACTCGTGGTCAAACTTCGCGCTCGGTCACCCATCCTCCCACTATTCTAGCACTAGCACGCTTAACTTCCGAGTTCCATCCCGTCCCGCATCCAAGTGTTTCGCACGCATGTATGTGATACTAGTATCATATCAATCATATTAACATGTTGGTCGATGCCACATTTATTTATTATTTGAATTTGAAATAAATTTTTTAATAAACAAAAGTAATGATCTAATAATAATTTTGAATAAATAAATGAACATTAACTTTTTAATTTGTATTATTTCTAAAAAATATTCAGAAAAGTAAAACTAATTCATTTTAAAATCTTAAAAATATAAATAATATATAAAAAAATTCGGAAAAATAAAACTAATTCATTTTACCATCTTAAAAATACAAATAATATATCAAAAAATTCAGAAAAATAGAACTATCTCATTGTTTTCCAGTCCTTATGAATGCATCTTGATTAAGTGGTCATATCTCTTAATGTTAGGAAATCTTTTGTTTCCCCTTTCCTAAATCTCTTCTATTTTCCAGCCTTATGAATGCATCATGTCCTTTTTAACACTTGATTTTATTTGAGCCATTTCATTAGTCTTCTTCTCTCACAAGGTTTTGATACATTTAAGTAACACAGCGGTACTTAAACACATACACAATTAATAGAAATAATATAGGACATGTATCCATTACATAATAGTAGTACTCGAGGGGAACAACTCGAACGCAACATAGCGGTACATAGATGCGGTACACAAACAACATCTACTCGAGCTCCGAAGAGTAGATGCAGAACAACTCGAACGCAACATATGCATCTATTGTTGCATACTCGAGATTGATCAGGTTTAGTGGGTTCTTCCCCCAATAGTTGTGATTCCTCGAGGGGAAACAAGTTTTCATCGTTCTGTAGTCGTGGTGGATGAAGTCAGTTGCCATCTGAGCCATCTCGGTCTTGTGCCCGTCCAGCTCATCAAAATAGATCAAGTCCTGAAGATCAATGTAGTGGTCTTCAGGTATCTCAATATTCCAGGTGTGCATCATCTTCTGCCGGTCATTTGTGATATCGACGCTACAAAAGTCGAAACCTTTGTTGACAAGAAAATCCAGAAGTTCTGGACATTTCTTTGCACTACTGCAACAACAAAAATGGAACACATGTTATATATTGTTGCAACAAGTGTATTCTTTCAATGCAACAACAAATCGAAAATGCAACAACTATCCTACAAGAGATTGTGTGCGTACCTTGCCCATTGGAAGACCAGAACGGGTTCCTTGTAAGCAATCTGGATGACGGCCACATCCTTTTGATTGGCCGTGTACTCGAGATCAAGCCCAATGAACTTGTGGTGTTCATCGGCTTCATAGAGTTTGCTCAAACGGTGAAGAGCTTCGGGGAGCCTCTCGCATTTGTTGGTATAGGCGACGTGGAGATTCTTGCCGCATGGTGTGGCCACATGGACAATCTTGAAAACGGGAGAATCCATTGTGGAGGAAGAAGAAGAGAGAGCCGCGCGCGCACTGTAGCAATGAGGCCTTTCTGCCTCTCGCTCGCGAATTAGAACCGCGCGGGAGGCGAGCAGTTTGGAACTTTAGTCGTGGGTGGCCAGGCCAACCGGGACTAAAGACTAGGAGGCAAACAGTTCTGACCTTTATTCACGGGTGGCCAGGCCAACCGGGACTAAAGCCCTCCGCGCGCTTCCCCAACCGCCACTCAAGACCTTCAGTCGCGAGTCGCCTCCCGAACCGCGACTAAAGACCCCTTTAGTCACGGTTCGGACATTTTGGGGACTAAAGGGGGCGTATGGAAGGCCTTTTTTCTACCAGTGCATGAAGGAGTGGCTTAGTTTTTACGCCTTTGATATGCATCGATGGGAACCTCTTTCCCTAAATGAGTGGTGGCTCTCCATGACCGGACGATGTCCCAACCTCCCCGTCGATAACCAATTGCCATGATCACGTTGCTAACCATATGAGAGATTTTAAATGAAAGGAATGGCCGCGTCGTCTTCGGGAACAAGCATGCCCCACCTTTAGTTGTCTTTATTAGCTGTACCAAATTGTAACCAAGTCGGTTCACATATAAAACCGGCTTGGACCCGTGTTGGACTTCTTCCTATTGTAATTGCCTGAGCCGCAATGCTCCCGATATAAATACAAACACCGCGGCTCGGTATGTGCTACCGAGTAGAACACTTCCGTCGATTTGACATGGTATCAGAAGCCTAGCCTCTTCCGATCATCCAGATTGCATCTACCGGCCAAAACCCTAGAACCCTACCACACCCGATCACCTCTCGTCGCCGATCATGGCCACCTCCACGTCCTCGTCTGGTTCCTCCCTGGAGAAGCCCTCGGAGAAGCTCACCCGGACAAACTATCCACTCTGGAGGGTGTAGGTGCTGCCGTCCCTACGGGGCACGCAGCTTTTCGGGATCGCCACGGGCACAGAGGCCATGCCGCCCAAAGTGCTGTCCGACGGCAAGGACAAAACATCAGATCGCGCAAACCCTGAGTATGACGCCTGGTTTCTTCGAGATCAGCAGGTTCTCACCTACCTCGTCAACTCGCTCTCGAAAGAGATTCTAACGCACGTGAGTCGCTATGAATACGCTGCTCAAGTTTGGAAAGCAATCGAGGATATGTTTGCTTCGCAAAGTCGATCAAAAATCACCAATCTGCGGATTGCTATTGCCAATACCAAGAAGATGAACATGACCACCCCGGCGTACTTCTCCAATATGTCCGGGATTTATGATGAGTTAGCTGCTGCAGGGAAACCATTGGACGACCAAGAAATTGTCTCCTTCATCCTTGCTGTCCTCGGATCGGAATATGATGGTCTTGTTGGTGCCATTGGACTCATGACCACACTGATCTCTCTCACCGATCTATATGCCGAGGTTCTTGCTCAAGATCAGAGGCATGAGCTGCATGGCATCTCGCAAAACAGTGGGTTCGAGACCTCTGCTAACGCTGCTATGCGTGGTCGCGGCAGTGGCTACCGCCGCGGAAATCAACAAACCTCTCGTGGAGGCTATCAGCAGCGTGACGAGCGTTACACACGCTACGACCAACAGCCCCGCCAGACTTACCGCGGGGGTCGTGGCGCTCCTCCTGCCAGCGGCCGTGGACACGGACGTGGGCGTCGTCGTACCTCTCCTTGGGTGGATGTCACCTGCCAGATCTGCCAGTGGGAAGGACATGCTGCCAACGACTGTTGGCATCGCTACCAGGAGGATCGCGATCATGATGATACGTATGAGGAGAAGGAGGTACATACTGCCTCCTACGGAGTAGATACAAATTGGTATCCCGATACCAGTGCAACTCATCATATCACAAGTGAGCTCAATAATCTCACCGTCCGAGACAAGTACAAGGGGCAAGATAAAGTGAACACTGCAAACGGACAAGGTACGAATATTTGTCATGTTGGTCATTCAGTTGTTCGCACCCCTGCTCATAATTTTCATCTTCGAGATATCCTACACGTGCCTGATGCATCCAAAAACTTGCTATCAGTTCATCGTTTTACACTTGATAACAATGTTTTCATTGAATTTCACCCTTCCTTCTTTTGGATCAAGGATGAGGCTACGAGGAACACAATTCATAGAGGGCGTTGTGTTGGCGGTCTCTATCCACTTATTTCTTCATCAGTGTCATCCCCTCGGAAGCATGCTTTTGTTGCCACGAAGCCATCTCATGCCGAGTGGCACAACCGTTTAGGTCATCCCTCGTTTGCTATTGTTAGGAGAATCATTAGTAAAAATAAACTTCCTCATGTTAGAGCTAAGAGTCTTTAGTCTATTTGTGATCCTTGTCAGCAAGCTAAGAGTCATCAATTACCCTACCCTATCTCCACTAGTGTTTCCACAACTCCCCTTCAATTAGTCTTTTCTGATGTCTGGGGACCTGCTCCCACTTATGTTGGTAGGCATGATTACTATGTAAGCTTCATTTCTGATTATAGTAAATTTACATGGATCTATCTTTTCAAAAAGAAATCTGATGTGTTTTCTGCTTTTATCGATTTCCAAAAACTTGTTTAAAGGAAACTTGATAGCAAGATTCTCACCATTCAATCAGATTTGGGAGGAGAGTATGAGAAGTTGAATTCTTTCTTCCAAACAAAAGGCATTGCACATCATGTGTCTTGCCGTCATGCTCACCAGCAAAATGGCTCCGCTAAAAGAAAACATAGACATATTGTTGAAGTTGGTCTCGCTCTCCTAGCAAATGCCTCTATGCCTCTCAAATTTTGGGATGAAGCATTCCTTACAGCAACATATTTGATTAACATACTTCCTAGCAAAGTCATAAATTATGATACTCCAGTTCATCGGTTACTTAACACCAACCAAGATTATTCCTCTCTTCGAGTATTTGGTTGTGCTTGTTGGCCAAATCTACGTCCCTATAACCAACGCAAACTTGCTTTTCGCTCCAAACGTTGCGTTTTTCTAGGATATAGTCCTCTTCATAAGGGTGTTTAGTGTCTTGATGTGTCAACTGGTCGTGTCTATATCTCTCGTGATGTTGTGTTCGATGAGTCTGTTTTTCCCTTTGAGCATTTACATCCCAATGCTGGAGCCTTACTACGCAAAGATATTCACACTACTAGGGAAAAGCTTACCCCAGGCGAACGGAAAATTCCTACCACAGGCGCATTCTGGTTCGCCTGGGACCGTATCGCCAGCGGTAATGGCTTACCCCAGGCGAATACAACAATGCGCCTGTGGTAAGTACGCATACCCCAGGCGAATAGTACTCGTGCGCCTGGGGTAAAACACTTACCTGAGGCGAACAAGAGCTGTGCGCCTGGGGTACAGATGCGCCTGGGGTACCTTCTACTGTTCGCCTGGGCTATAGTTTTGCTGTATCAAAAAATAAGAGAAAACCAAAATAACAGAATTACAGGAAAATGACAGAAAAAGTATCAAGCTGACAGAATAACAGCAAAATGACACAATTAAGTTATATAACATAAATATTTTCGATCATCAACACATAGTCTCGATCATCACCACACATAGTTTGACAAAATTACATAGTCTCGAAAAGATCCATGCTACTAATAAATCCAAGAGTTAGCTAGTGAGATGGAAATAATTATTTGTTCTAATTTGAACAAACTCGTCATCTATCGATCTAGCGGGGTGATGTAGTGGATGACCATCACCATGTCCAAGTTGGAGACGTCACTATTCCTCATGGTGATCAGAATAGCTCGTCCAGCCTCCATACCACCTCTTGCGGAATGGAACCGCCTCCATGCTTGAGAGTTGAGGATGACCCGACCATCAGCATTATCCCGCGTGATCGGAACTACGGTGACAGGTCCTGATTCTCCACGGCGTACTCCAATGGTACCCATATGCTCCATGCCAGCACTGTCCGCTACCGCCAAAGGTATTTTCTACAACACACAATTCCAAGAAAGAATAAAAGCACAATGTCAAATACCGGATAAGAAAGTGTTAAGAACATAAGCAACTATACGAATAAGAAAGTGTTAAGAAACATACCATGACATGTCCATTGGAGATGTTCGTGTTGGTGATGCGATGCACGAAAGGGAAGCCGATGTAGCTATCTATCTCGGCAAGTTTCTGAAGGACACGGTCCTTCTCAATCTCGCTAAGATTCGCTCTTTGAGCAACAACCACATGTTTCCATGGGTCCTCCTCGTCCATATCATCCTCAGTGTCCATATCCTCGGTGTTCTCAGTTTCCTCCTCACTCCCGCCATCCTCGTTCGCAATCCCGCCCATATACACAATTTTGATGCGAGGTTGCGGTCCTTCCATAGAGAAGTGAATGTAATCACCTCCGCTTAAATTGTACGTGGCGATGAGAGCCTGCAATGCTTGCCCGCAGAAGTAGGTCTTCGTTCTTTCTTTTTTCACTCGAAGAATGTAGGTGGTCCTGTGAACATTGAAATTCACCTCACGACTGTCAACTAACTCGTTGAATTCGTCGCGAATATTGCATGGTAGAATCTAAAAAAGAAATATAAAGAATATTTTGTTAATAAACACAAGTCTCAAGCTAGATAGTAAAACGAAAGAACAAGTTAACATAAAAAGAATTGTTAATTACCAACGAATCAACGTCACCGTCGTGGAGCTGAAGCATAAAAGAACTCCCACTGAATCGTCCTTCGGCACATCGGGACCGACATACGCCGCAGGCCATGTTCTTTTAAATTAAGAAAGTGCACACATAGAGGTTAGAGGAGCATAGCTATCACAAAACAAAGACAAATGGCAGCACCTACCTCTAGTACTATAATAAGGCAATATATTGACAGGAGTACAAACGAAATGGAACCTGTCGGAGAGTTTAGGTGATACTTCCAACAGTACAAACGAAATGGAACCTCTAGTAGTATAATAAGGCAATTGACAGCAGTACAAACGAAACGAATCCTAGAGATATAATGCACTACAAGTGGTGTTGCCGTTTGTAAGGAACCTGCTAAAACTATTTGCTGTTCGTGATTTCAATGAAATCGGGGGGCAGCCCCTTTTAGTCTAAAAAAATGCACAACGGCAGCCACGGGGTGTGACAATTTGGTATCAGATCAAGCCAACGATTCCTTCAAAAATTGCAGAGCGCTCCATGGCAATCGAGGTCATATCGCTCGCATGCAGGCGCCCGCGGAGCAGGTCGTGCAGCAGGGCATTGGGCGCTGCGGGGATTCCGTGGCGCGGCAGATGGAGTTCATGCGGCTATCACGGCGAGCATCAACGAGTCGCGGGCGTTATTGGAGGGGGGATGGGAGGGAGAGGGGCTGACCTGGATCAACGACGACGACGACGACGGAGTGGGCGACGACCTGCTCTGCTCCTCTCGACACTGGCGACGGCGGCGGCGTGTGGGTTCGTGTGGGTGCGGGTGAGATCCGGTCACTTAGAATACTAAAGAAGCACATTGGCACCGGTTTCTAATACAAACCGGTTCGAAAAGGAGCTGCCCACTGGGCCCCACACCCTGTCGCAAATGGCCTCATGGCCTTTAGGACCGGTTTGTGCTACCAACCGGTCCTAAAGGCCTGCGGCCATTTGCTGCAGGTGGGGGGCCCAGGGGACAGACCCTTTTGAACCGGTTTGTGATACAAACCGGTTCTAATGTGCTTGGCTCGATGCCTTGTTATGCGCGGCCCCACAGATCCTTACCGCAGGCGCGTTACGTAGACAATGCGCCTCCGCTAAGTTTCGTAGGATTTAGGTTTGCGCGGTCCCACATGGCATTACCCCAGGCGCATGTCCTGTGAAAAGCGCCTGTGGTAAAGTTTACCCCAGGCGCGGTTTCTAGATGATGCGCCTGTGCTAAGATTTTCTAAATTACCCAGCCCTGCGGCCTGGACACATCGAGCAATACGAATGCTATAATATGTGGCTCCCCCACGTTGGTTTTCACTTAAAAAATACATACATATGAAAGTTAACATGTGCAAAAAAAATTAATGTCGCATCGAGCGTAAATAGATTGGTTTAGCGAGATACCGCAAGTGTTTCTCTCTAAAAACACATTGTACATATAGCTATTAGCATGTTATATCGCGAGTATTTCCCTCTCTCAACCTTTCGTCACAATATTAGTCTTGCCTTTCTTGGTCGATGTTGAATACGTGACCGCCATATTGTGACTTCTTCTTGTGAATGGAAGACCTGCCCTAGGTAGTGTGGTCCTGCTTCTTCTTGTGGTGTATGGTGCATCGTCTTCACCGTGTTCTTCCATCATCGGGTCTCCGACTAAGCCGTCGAAGTCCTTCTCATCGGCGACTCCATCCATTCCGACGAGGGCCCTTTTTCCTCTCCTTACGACAACACGACTAGGCTTTGCCGGGTCGGTTATGAAGAAGCATTGCTCCACGTGCTTAGCCAATACCCAGGGCTCATTTTGCGCGGTGGGGTTCTTGGACTTGGGTTTGTTGGCTTCAGACATCGACATAGTGGTGAAATATTCGTCTTCTTTTGTGACGTTTGTAGCCCATCTGACATGGAACATCGGCACCTTTACCCCAACGTAGTCAAGCTCCCAAATTTCCTCGATCTTTCCGTAGTACCTTCTAACCTCTTCGCCCGTGTAAGATTCCATCGTTATAGACGAGTTTTGATAGTCGCTACTTTTGTCTCTTTCCTCCGTGTAGAATGTGTACCCATTGATGTCGTATGCTTGATAAGTCATCAGATTGGGCGCGGGGCCATATGACAAGGCCAATACAATTTTATCTTTCTCACATGTCATTGGCGGGGGATCGGCATCAATCTGCTTCTTGAACCATGTCGCGAAAGAGGAGTTGTGTGCTCTAAATATCTCATCTTCCGTCATCGGCCTGCGAGCACTGTTTTTTATCGCGGTTTTGTGCTCTTCTATCCAAGGGTCGACATCGTCGATGTGTTGTAACACTACTAGGTGGGCCCTTTCAAAGTCGGCTCTCCGACCACAGGAGTCCGCGTCCATTACCCTTTTGCCAGTGTTGTGGCCTACCCCCATGAACCTGTCAAGGTGCTTGTTTGCGGGCAAACCAACAGCTGGCTTCTCATCGCCTAGGAAATTCTTGCAGAAAGAGATGCATTCTTCGGTGAGAAATCCCTGAACGATGCTTCCATCCGGGTGTGCCCTATTACGAACGAATGATTTTATGATCCCGTTCATTCTTTCTAACGCCATCATGTTGTGCAAGAATGCCGGCCCAAGATTGGTGATATCGTCCACGATATGGACCAAGAGATGTACCATAATATCAAAGAAGGCAGGTGGGAAATACATCTCAAGCTCGCATAGGATGGTGACGATCTCTTCCTGCAGCCTTCCGAGTTTCTTCACGCTTATCGACTTCCGAGTGATGACATCAAAAAAGTTACAAAGGCCAGTGAGCGTTTGACGGACGTGCGGTTCCATTATCCCTCTGATTGCAACCGGAAGTATCTGCGTCATCATCACGTGACAGTCATGAGACTTCATCCCGCTGAAGATTTTTTTCTCCGCGTCTAGGTATCTGCTTATCAGCCCCGCGTAACCTAAGGGAAATTTCACTCCGAGGAGGCATGTGAATACTTGCGCGAGCTCGTCGGGGCTTAGAGTGAAGCAAGAGGGTTTCAGGCGGTGAGTTTGGTGTTTCTTAGCCGTTTTCCGCTTGCGGTCGTCCATCTCCTCCACCCCATCCTCGTCCTCCTCCGTCTGTTCACGCGTAGAAGGCGGTAAGTGAAGCTCGCTCCTGATATTCAGGGCCATCAGGTCGTATCTTGATTTTGGCCCGTCTTTGGTCCTATCTGGCATGTTGAACAGGGTGCCAAGCAAGCTCTCACACACATTCTTCGTGATATGCATGACATCAAGGCAGTGAGGCACTCCGAGGATTGGCCAGTACCGCAAGTCCCAAAACACGGACCTCCTTTTCCATACCCCCAAGAGCGGTCCTTCTGGCGGAGGACACTTTTTCTCTCCTCGCTTCCGCTTTTGTACCTTTCCCGACGGAGGACACGTTTTCCAATTCTTCAATAGAGTATCGATCTCTTCTCCTCTTCTCTTGCGTGGAGGTAGACCGAGCTCATCTTTACCGTTGAACAGGTCTCCGCGCTTTCTCCACGGGTCGTTCAGTGGTAGCCACATTCGATGCCTCATGTATACGGTTTTAGAAGATCCGGGATCCTTGTGTAGCTGTAGAAACGGGGTAAATTCCATGCACCTAACACAAGCCTTGTGTCCATGGCACACCTGACACGCAATATATCCGTATCCGAGATAGTCCTGCACCGTCGTGATCAGTGCGGCTCTCATACGAAAAGTTTCTTCTTTGAAGGCGTCCCATGTTTCTACCCCTTCCTCCCACAACGTGTCTAGCTCCTCCTTCAATAACTCGAGATACAGGTTGATATCGCTCCCTGGCTGGGTCGGCCCTTGAATCAGCATACTCATGTGTATGTACTTCCTCTTCAGACACAACCACGGGGGGAGGTTGTACATCCATACAAACACGGGCCAGGTGCTATGTTTGCTGCTCTGATTGCCAAACGGATTGAGACCGTCGGTGCTCGCACCAAGCCTGATGTTCCTTGGGTCGTTCCCGAATTCCTCATCGAATGCGTCTAATGCTTTCCACTGACGTGCATCCGAAGGGTGTGTTAGCACTGGTTTTTCAACACGTTCTGGATCGCTCAGCACCGCCTTCTTTCTGTCCTCGTGCCAGCGCATGAGCTTTGCTTCCTTGGGGTCCACGAAGTACCGCTGCAGACGGGGAATGAGTGGAAAGTACCACACAACTTTCCTAGGAGCTTTCTTCGTCCCCCTCTTGTAACGATCAGCACCGCACACCGGACATTTGATCTGGTCCGCGTGCTCGTTACGGTAAATTATGCAGTCACGGACGCAGGCGTGGTATTTTGTGTGCGGTAAATCGAGGGGGCACACGATTTTCTTGGCCTCCTGTAGACTACTAGCACATGTGTTCCCTTCAGGTAAGTGCGTCTTCAGGTATCGCAGAAGATCGTCCATGCTTGTGTCGGTCCATCCGTGTTTTGCCTTCATCTCAAGAAGATCCAGAGCTACTCTCAAGCGTGACTCCTCCGTCCCGCGACTTGCGTCATACAACGGAGTTGCAGAGTCTATCTCTAGTTGCGTGATCTTAGATTTACGTCTAGCGTCGGTCGACGTGTTCTTGAGAAGAAGATCTTGAACATGAGGGTCCCGCACGACTGAAGTTAGCGGAGTGTTCATGTCCTCGTCTGCATGTTGCTGATCACCATGACTCCCTTCTTCTTCATTATAGTCGTCTCCGTCGACAGCCGCCTCTTCGTCCTCTCCATTGCCATGTTCAGACTCCTCCTGATCATCTTCACATGTCGCCGCCCAATTGGTCTCGACGTTATCATCGTCTTCATCGTCATCCATCCACTTAGTGTGGCCCTCCATGAAACTATACCTGAGCAGGTGCTTCTCCACATTACCAGAATCTGGTTTGAACAAAGACCCCAGCTTGCATTTCCGACACGGACACTCTATCTCGGTGCGGTTGTTTCGATGCATCTCGGCCGTCGCGCGTCGCACGTACCTATGCACCACGCTTGTCCTCATCGCAATGACCATTGCTACAAAATGCAAGAGAGAGAGGTTTCATTAACTAGATCCGGTTTTCACGGAAAAATTCGGCATGACCTTCCTACAAAAGGTGTAACGCGGAGCGCCAGAAATTTGCCGAAAAGGAAATGAATCAACATTTCGGCAAAACATTGGCAACTCATCCTCATGGCAACACAATAAAATGAAAAAGAGAACGAATTCTCATCCACCGACCAATCCCACACACCTATTAAGATGACACACAATGCAAAATATATAGACGCGATGACGACGTCGAAGATCACCGAAGAGACTCCCGATAAGAGATTGATAGATCTAGAATTAGCTAATGGTGCATTTGTGGTGAGATCTAGTGTCCGGTTAGTAGATCTAGTGGAGAGATTTGGAAGAGGGAAAGTGGGGTAGCATACTAGCTAAAATATAGCAAACATGATTGGTTAAATTAGCTAAAAATGGTGGAGGGGTGTGGGGGATTGAGCTAGGAGCACTAATGGCTCGAGTTTGGACTAGTGAGTGAGTGAGTGGGGTGGATAGGGGTGGTGGTGGGTGGCTGGCCGCACTTATATTGGGGACAAATATTACCCCAGGCGAATATGCTACGGGAAGCGCCTGCGCTAAGTGGTGCTACCCCAGGCTATTCTTTGTCCCAGGCGAACAACGTTCCTGTGCGTCTGCGCTAAAGGGAGCTACCCCAGTCCACTTTTTACCCCAGGCGCTTCGGTACTTACTCGCCTGTGGTATCAGTTATACCGCAGGCGAACAAGGAAACTATTCGCCTGCGGTAAAGGAAGCGTGCCAGCGTCGGCCGTGGTTGGCCCTGCCACACTTTACCCCAGGCGCTTCCGGTTTCTGTTCGCCTGGGGCAACAGGCCTACCCCAGGCGCACAGGCCAGCTATTCGCCTGCGCTAATTAACCCAGGCGCACAGGTTTTCCTGTTCGCCTGTGGTAGAATATGCTGCTATAAGCTAATCTCTACTAGTGTCAACTCCTTGATTCTTCTTTGCATTCTTTTGAGCATGGGGCCGAACACACTAATGATTCCATATTGACTAATATTCCATCAAGATATGTTCTTCAGACTATGCAGGAAACAGGAGAAAATCTGATGCAAAATGATGAAAATTTGAGCCAAAATAGTGATCAAGACTCTGCGCCCCACCGCACGGGATCCTCTACATCACCCCTCCGCGCCACAGCTAGCTCGACGGCGGGCCACACAGCCCCGACCGGATCCGGTGCGGGTGCCCCGACAGGATCTGATCCGCTGGGATCGGCTGCACAGCCGACCGAATCCTCTGCGCCTGCACAGCGTGCCATCTCCCGTGTGCCTGCTGCGTCTGACAAAGCTGTAACTCGCGCTGATCGCGGGATTTCTAAGCCACAGATTTACAAAGATGGTACGGTTCGATGGTGTTTATCAGCCTCAACAGAAGAACCAGTAAATCTTAAAGATGCTCTCGCTCACAAGGATTGGAAACATGCTATGGATGAAGAACGTATGGCCCTCATGAAAAATAACACATGGCATCTAGTTCCTGCACGTTCTGGAACAAATGTGATAGATTGTCGTTGGGTTTACAGGATTAAAAGAAAAGTAGATGGCACAATTGATCGTTATAACGCAAGGTTGGTGGCAAAGGGATTCAAACAGAGATATGGCATCGATTATGAGGATACATTCAGTCCAGTTGTTAAAATTTCAACCATACATCTAGTTCTCTCTGTGGCTGTTACACGTGGATGGAGTCTTCGTCAGCTGGATGTAAAGAACGCGTTTTTACATGGTGTTCTGGAAGAAGATGTCTATATGCGTCAACCACCTGGGTATGAGGACAAACAGAAACCAGATCACATATGGAAACTGGACAAAGCTCTATGGATTAAAACAAGCACCTCGGGCATGGTAGTCACGTCTCAGTTTTTAGCTTACTAAATTTGGGTTTATTGCCTCCAAATCGGATACGTCCTTATTTATCTATCATAAACCTCATGTTACTATTTACATGCTCATATATGTTGATGACATTATTGTTGCCAGTTCTTCTAATGATGCCACTGATACTCTCCTTAGTGTACTGAATAGAGAATTTGCTCTCAAAGATCTTGGAGAGCTACATTTTTTCCTTGGCATGGAGGTACAATACACTGCTGATGGTCTTGTTCTACATCAAGCAAAATATGCTCGAGATATGCTTGCACGTGTCAATATGACACATGCAAAACCCGTACCAACTCCATTATCCTCATCCGAAAAAGTTACACCTCATGAAGGTACATTATTGGGTCCCGAAGACAATACACACTATCGCAACATGGTTGGAGCATTACAATATTTGACTGTTACACGTCCTGATATCTCATATGCTGTCAACAAGGTTTGCTAGTATTGACATGCTCCTACTACACTTCATTGGACTGCTTCTAAACGTATACTACGTTATATCAAAGGAACAATCAGTGTTGGATTGACTTTTAACAAGTCTCACTCCATGTTGGTTAGTGCATTTTCTGATGCTGATTGGGCAGGCTCTCTTGATGATAGACGGTCAACAGGAGGATTTGCAGTATTTCTTGGTCCCAATCTCATATCTTGGAGTGCCAAGAAGCAAGCAACAGTGTCTAGATCAAGTACTGAAGCTGAATATAAATCACTTGCCAATGCTACAGCAGAAATTATTTGTGTGCAATCCCTTTTTGGGGAGCTTGGGATTAAGTTGTACCAAGTACCTTGTTTATGGTGTGACAACTTGGGGGAAACATATGTATCAGCAAATCCTGTTTTCCATGCGCGAGCTAAGCACATTGAGATAGATTTTCATTTTGTTCGAGAAAGAGTCTTAAAGAAGCAATTAGAAATTCGCTTTATTCCTTCCAGAGATCAAGTGGCTGATGGTTTTACTAAACCATTGCCAGTTCGAAATTTTGAGGAGTTCAAACATAATCTCAACTTGAGTAAGTTGTGATTAAGGGAGGGTATTAGACGTACCAAATTGTAACCAAGTAGATTCACATATAAAACCGACTTGGACCCGTGTTGGACTCCTTCCTATTGTAATTGCCTGAGCCGCAATGCTCCCGATATAAATACAAACACCGCGGCTCGGTATGTGCTACCGAGTAGAACGCTTCCGTCGATTTGACAGTCTTCGATAGAATCAAGAAAGAGGATAGACTATGGGCTACCAGGGAGCAAATCGATTGAGTGAAATCATACCGCGAGAGTTAGTCCGGTAGGAGTATATTTGTTTCTTCCTTTTCATGCTTCTTGTCAAACTCTTAATTAGTAGAATGGGACGCAACTTATGCCTCCGTTAAAAAAAAGTGATTAAAACTTTTGCGAAGTTGAAAGTCGCAGAAAAACTGTTTAGGACAAATGTTCTCAGAGATGTTTGCTGGATGGGAGAGTAGCTAACCGTGTTCCTGGAGTTGAGACCGGCTGTGTCACACTCACTCCAAGTTGAACTCGGTCCGCGACAAAAATTGACCGAACCAGTACGACATTCCTAGACAGTGGCGATGTTGGGACGAGCCATGCTCGGCTCAGTCGAACTCGTTAGCTCATGTTTCTTTCTTTCTTTTTTTTTTCAAATTTCTTGAGTGAATTTAGAGAATTGGGCTCAATTTTCTGGCTTATTTGACCGTTCGACGAAGCAAGCAGGTCATAAGAGGGGAGACAGTACTCGTTTCTGTTCCCAAATCGTACAGGAACTGGACATGGCCACGGCCAGGCCAACGCTGGGTCACCGCAACGTCGAATCCTGCCCCAGTGTATCTTCTGACTCCGACCGCCGCCGTCCCTGCACACACACTGACCGACTTCATCTGCGGCGCCCATGCCCGCACGTGCTCGTACTCGCCATCATCGAATTATTGATCCACCGTTGTCAGCAAAAACTGCCGTGCTGCCGCCCCGCATTGTTGCGGCTGCTCTGTCATACTACGCTCTAGCTGGGGAAGATTGGCCCCACCCGTCAGCGCGAGTTGCACTGAGTTGCACCGAGCTGGAGAGAAGATCCACCGGTAGAAAATAGGCCATTAATCCCGGTTCGCAAAGGCCCGTCCACGTGGGCGGGTGGCGTGCGCCCGGGGGCGGAGGACTTTTAGTCCCGGTTGGCAACCGGGAGTACATGCTATTTCGTTATTTATTTAATTCATTTGGGTTTTTAATTATTTTTCACTCCTTTTTTTTCACTCCAATTTTTCACTCCCTTTTTTTCAGAATTTTTATTATTTGCTTAGTGTCTAACTACAATTATCTCTAGTCAAATTACTTACTCGTGGTCAAACTTCCCGCTCGGTCACCCATCCTCCCACTACTCTAGCACTAGCACGCTTAACTTCCGAGTTCCATCCCGTCCCGCATCCAAGTGTTTCGCACGCATGTATGTGATACTAGTATCATATCAATCCTATTAACACGTTGGTCGATGCCACATTTCTTTATTGTCTGAATTTTAAATAAATCTTTTAATAAACAAAAGTAATGATGTAATTAATAATTTTGAATAAATAAATAAACATTAACTTTTTAATTTGTATTAATTTAAAAAATATTCAGAAAAATAAAACTAATTCATTTTAAAATCTTAAAAATACAAATAATATATCAAAATATTCAGAAAAATAAAACTAGTTCATTTTAAAATCATAAAAATACAAATAATATATAAAAAAATTCAGAAAAATAAAACTAATTAATTTTAAAATCTTAAAAATACAAATAATATATAAAAAAATTCAGAAAAATAAAACTAATTCATTTTCCCCTTTCCTAAATGCAAATTAATCTGATAAAATTCATGAACCAAACCATATGAAATCTAAACCATATAAAATTTGCAGATCCAAGTTAGGACTATTATTTTGGACACAAGAACTGTTTTGGCAATGACTATTTCTGAGAATGATTTGAACCTAACTTTTAAAATACATAACCAAAATGGACAAACTAAAATGTTCTGGATAGATATTGAAAAGATCTATCCATAGCACTTAGCCGGACATCAAGGTCAGCAACCAAATGAAAATACCGTCCTTTTTAATAAAAGACCAGTAGGCTCTACTATGATTTTTAGAATGAGTTCAAAAATGAATTTTGAAGTAAATCCAACTGGATGAGTTTGGTATTGACTAGAACTATGTTTTTCTGGCTTTGATTAATTTTTGGAGGTCTAGACTTATTTTTGGTGAACAGATATAGAAACAGTAGTTTTTCTGTTTTGTTTTCTTGATGTGTTTTTGTTTGTTCTGAAATATGTGTTTGATCTTATCTTGTTTCCTAGCTCGTATAGAGTGTTAGGACTTGATATTAGGTTGTTTGCTTGCAGAACATCTACCTTAGAAAGTGTGTGCATGATTGGAAACCCAAATAAAAATGGAACTAGCATTTGTTACTTTCTAGTTTTATTATTTTGGAATTGTGTGTGAACTAGATCTTTGTGTGATTGCTTTCGTAAATTTTGTGCTATGTTTAACCCGTGATTTTATTTGAGCCATTACATAACATAGCAGTACATATATACATTACATAATATAGGAATAATATAGCTAGGAATTAATATAGAAATAATATAGGAATTAATAGAAAGATATATATCCATTACATAATATATCCATTAGATATATCGAACGCAACATAGCGGTACATAAATGCGGTACACAAACAACATTTACTCGAGCTCCGAAGAGTAGATGCGGAACAACTCGAAGGCAACGTATGCATCTATTGCTGCATACTCGAGATTGATCCGGTCAAGTGGGTTCTTCCCCCAATACATGTGATTCCTCGAGGGGAAACCTGTCTTCATGGTTTTGTAGTCGGGATGTATGAAGGCAGTTGCCAGCTGAGCCATCCCGGTCTTGTGCATGTACAGCTCATCAAAATGGATAAGGTCCTGAAGATCAATGTAGTGATCTTCAGGTATCTCAATACCCAACGTGCGCATCAACTTTTGCCGGTCTTGAGTGATGTCAACGCTACAGAAGTCGTAACCCTTGTTGACAAGAAAATCAACAAGATCTGGAGATTGCTTTGAACTACTGCGACAACAAAAATTGAACACGTGTTAGATTTTGTTGCAACACGTGTATTCTTCCAATGCAACAACAAATCGAAAATGCAACAACTATCCTAAGAGAGATTGTACGTGTGCGTACCTTGCCCATTGGAAGATCAAAACGGTCTCCTTGAAGGCAATCTGGATGACGGCAACATCCTTCTGATTCGCCGTATACTCTAGATCAAGCCTGAAGAACTTATGGTGTTCATCGGCTTCTTCATAGAGATCGGCCAAACGGTTAAGAACATAGGGGAGCCTCTCGCATATATTGGTATATGCCACGTCGAGATTCTTGCGGCATGGTGTGGACACACGGAGAACGTTCCAAACGGGAGAATCCATGGATGCTCGGTGGAGGAAGAAGAGAGGAAGAAGAGAAGAGAGGAAGAATAACAGAGAGCCCCCGCGCACTGTAGCAATGGCCTTCTGCCTCTCGCTCGTGAAATAAAACCGCGCGGAAAGCGAGCAATTTGGATCTTTAGTCGCGGGTGGCCAGGCCAACCGGGACTAAAGACAGGGAGGCGAGCAGCTCCGACCTTTAGTCGCGGGTGGCCAGGCCAACCGGGACTAAATCCCTCCGCGTGCTACCCCAACCGCCACCCAAGACCTTCAGTCGCGGGTCGCCTCCCGAACCGCGACTAAGGACCCCTTTAGTCACGGTTCGGACATTTTGGGAACTGAAGGGGGCGTATGGAAGGCCTTTTTTTCTACCAGTGATTGATCCGAGCTCCATTATGCGGCTCGCCGGAGTGTCGAGCCGAGCCAGGCTCGGCCCGAGGAAAGTGAGCTTTCGGCAGGTTCGCACCGTGCCTGGATCGATCTGGATGGGCTGTTTGTTTTTTTAAGAGGAACACAAAGTGCATTGGGAACGCGAGAAATCTTTCTCTGTCAATTCAAAACAAAACAAAGGATGACCTCCTTTATCTTTATCTTACATAGGCTGGACGCACGCCGGCAATCAGATCTTTTTTTTTTCTTTTGAGATGGAACACATGATTACATAAGCTGGTCACGACTCACAGCCGAAGTGCTAGCCACCAGAACACATTGTTGTCTTGATACGTTTACGGTAAGTCAAAAAGAAAAAAAAAACTGCCCTGGGATGATTGGGACGGGCTGATGCGTCCCAGCCCGCCAGGGATCAAGCCTCCGTGCTCGTAAACTTCTGCGCGTACTCACGTTTTTCTTCTATAAAAAAAAGCCGAGGGATTCTTTTTTTTTTTTTTTGCGAGAACTTCAGATCTATTCATCAATACTCAAGATAGTACAAAGAAAACCAGAAGTAAAAAATTACATCCAGATCCGTATACCACCTAGCGACAACTACAAAAATTGGAGCGAGCCGAAGGCGCACCGCTGTCATCGCCCCTCCGTTATTGAAGCTGGGCAAACGTTGTTGTAACAGACAGTCGGGAAGTCGTCGTGCTACGGTCCCATAGGACCAACGCACCAAAACAGCACCCGTCGCCGATGAAGAGAATCGTAGATCAAAAGAATCCAACCTGTAGACACACGAACACAAACGAACGAAGACCAGATCCAAACGAATCCATCGTAGACAAACGCCGACCGAATCCCGTGAGATCCGTCGGAGACACATCTCCGCACGCCCTCCGACGATGCTGAACATACCGCCGGAACGGGGGCTAGGCGTGAAGAACCTTATTCCATCTACAGGGAGCCGCCACCGCCTCGTCTTCCTGAGCATGACACGAACCCTAACAAATCTCACTAATACATCTAAAAACGGAGACCTCCCGCCGGCAAAGACCGAGAACCACCGCGACTCCATGGCCCGAAGGCTACAGGAGACGAGGCAGACCGGCGGCTGCGCCGGCGGGAGGCAGGAAACCCTATCGCCTGTTGTGAAGCCTCGGGAACGAAGGGGTACGTGACCTTTTTTGTCTTTTTTAAAGCCGAGGGATTCTTCCCCTCTGATCTTGAAAAAAAAAGGTACCAATGATGACATAAGTCATTACTGCAAGCTAGCGATCCCGGCAGCAATGCTTCCATAAGCAGAAGCCGATGCATCCTGTTTGAGCACGCTCTAAATCTGGTAAGACGGCGACCGCGCCCAGCACCATATGGAACCTTAGAGCATCTTCAGTGGTGCCGCCAAAGGCCCTCATGGGCCTAAAAGGGGACCAGACACTAAAATCAGCCCTAGAGGCCTCTTCCATGGGCCCTAACTGCCTAAAAATCTGTCCACCATCCCGTGTCTGCGGCCTACTTTTGGAATCGGCTAGTAGGCATCGGAGGAACCTGGACATGCCAACCAAGTCGGGCCCTTAAATTCTTTGCTTCAATCTTTAATTGATGAGTTGGAGGTTTGCTTCAATGGAGTGGATCAAACTGATTGTGGTTAAACCAAACCAACCGACCTGTGTATACTAGATGAAAATAGTAGTCCCTTAATAATGGTGTTGTTTATCATCCATAACCCACGTACATATCAGGTGCACTTTCATACATTATTACGAGAACAAAACCTACGAATTACATTAGCATCACTCTCTGATCAAATCATCCTATTAGCATAAGATTGGCTACGTACGTAGCGAGCATACCCTACGAACAGTTTGATTCATAGATTATTTGTATGTTTCTTCTAGCATGAATCAACTAAGCACAACAATAGTAATGCATCAACACACACATATTGGTTGGATTTCATATGTACCTCTTTCTTCCTCGTCGTTGCTGACCTCCTCGAATACTGGCTTCTCGATGGGAGTCACCATGGAGTTGTTGGTGACCATGTCAATCAGTATCTGTAGGGGGTTTGACATCACTAACGACGACATCCTTCTCCTCCAGAAAGCCATGGGAACACAATTTCCTACTCCTCCTAGTCCTGGAGGGGATTGTCCACCGTTGCGATAACGGCTGGAGCTGGACTCCCAGGTTGCTCTGCATGCTGCCTTCATTGCTGAATAGAAGGTGGATGTGCGGATGGGAGTAGTGTCGACGTTACTATCATGGTGTTACTAGATTTGGGAGGGTGAATGGATGGGCATGGGTACTTGGGTAGGCCATGTGGCTAATGGGGTTTTATACACGCGACGTTTTGAGCTTCGGTTGATGTCATTGTACATGTTCCCAGACGGATGTCTACTTGTATGTGTATGGATGTGAAATGAGAAAACGAACCGGCCCAACCCTAGGTCGGTCCCACGTGTCAAAAGCAACATCATCTATCAGAATTTTAAGAGGTCCTAACCTTGAGAACACGGGAAACTAATAGTTAATGAGGTTGACCCGAAGGAAATGCCTCATTTGAAAAATTGTGAACTTAGTTAGCGGCCAGGGGAGGTGAAAAGTCAGAAAATGAAAACAAGTGGGGTAAAACCGAGTGCAACTATTGAAATACAGACACAAATAAATAACTATAATTTCTACATAACAATATTGGTGATTTTAGCGGATCAATAACTATAATTTTTATGATAGTACAATAACATTAATTAATTACCTTCTCTAATCGTGATAGCATGACAATTTGCGCATAAAAACGATTGCTACTTTCTTGCTCCATTAATGGTAACTTTTAGCATAATCGATATAAAACTTGTTCATCGTACTGTTGGTAAGTTTCTATTTTCTTACATGCATGAATATAACTTTCACCCATGATTCTTGGTTAAAATGAATATAACACTTTTTATTACTGTTTTGTGGTACTTTTTTGTATATGGATGCTATACAGAAAAGTGAAAGGAGCTCGGGACAGCATCCTTAGGCAATATCAAATGACATGCAAATTTGCATGACACAGGATATCGTGCTACACATATCTTGTCTTTTGGTTTGCTACATTTTTACTATGGTAACAGGGTTTACTTATAAAATTGTGATTTTTTAATTGGGTACTTGTATATTGTTTTTGAAATTTCATGCTACATGTAAAGTATTGGTAACTTTCTAAATGTTAGATAGTATTTCGTTATAAAATATTTTAATTAAACTTCTTCAAATTTTATATTCCTTTGTATTTTTCTCTATTCTCGTCAATGATCACCAAGCTAATTACATTTCAACTAGTTTTTCATACCTTATTGTGCATGAATTAGATTATAACTTATCATTCCGTACTATTTTTTCACTTTCGATCTGTTTTCATCGAAATGAGAATAATAGAATATCGAAGAAATCTACTCTATTGAAAGTGATAGTTAAATTATCTAAAAGTTGAACTTTTTGATTTCCTATGCCCCACCCATCTATGTTTTCCCTAAAACTCCATTCTCCCGAAATGGGAATTTTGAAATTATCTAATTTCACAGCAACACCAGTAACGATAATACCACGAGGGGGAAGAAAAATGACGGGAAAATGAATATGAGCGGGCAAAACTATTATGCGCCATCATTTGTTCGACCGAGGAAACTATTATACTAATAGTTTTTACTTTACAAAATTTGATCACTATTATTTAATGTGTCACTTATACTTATAGAAGGTTATAATTATAATAGCCATCTAACCATGTTGCGAAATATTTTGTTTGCCATGCTTTGTTATATATTTTAATATATACTATTATTCATATACCGGAGCAAACTAAAAATTGTATTTTCCTTTCAAATTGTTTTTTATATTTCTTATGAGCATAAAAACACTTAACCGAGCTGCAATAATTATTAAACTAAAACGGTAAATAAAATAAGTTTATGTTCTCTAACTATGTTTTTTCTACAAGGATGTATTATATTTTGTTCGTATATGTTTAGGCTCATTTGAATATGCTTAAATATCGTAGAGGAGGATTCTACAAGAGAAGACTATACAAATATCATGACTAATTAAAGTTGAATCATTTTCTCAACACAAGAATATGCTGGTAAAACTAGCTCACATTGGCATTCTACTGGTCTAAAATATGGAAAATATAGTATTTGTGGAACTTGTAGTACGTAGCATATTTCATATGTACGTTTTTCCTATAATGATTGTAGTGCAACGCATGTTTGTCGCTACAAAAACCATGAGAAGGACAAGTAGTACATAGGTCACCAACTTGAGAGATTGTAAAAAGATGTTGGTATCATTCAAGCGCTTCATGGTCCGCAATTTAAAATAATATCGTGAAAATTATGAGAGATTTGCAAGCGGCAGGACATTGCAGAGTCTGAACCAACCATTAGAGGGTATACAACATTTCAAATATTTAAACACATAAAGATGGACATGAAAAAGATGAGAGAGAGGGGGAAAGAGAGAGAGAGAAATGGCGTTGACAGGGTAAGAGGACAATTTATATTCATCGGGGTAGAATATGTACTATTGGTCATTAGTTTATCCTATGATACAGAGTACTCCCTCCGATGTTTGTACTAAATATGTGGCAATAAATATGGATCAAAGGGTGTAGGAGAGCTAGTATGGTTGTGAAACCAGGAGTCTTAGTCAGGAGTTGGAGTCATACTTTTGCATTCCCTTGTTTGTCTCTTTTACAAAGAGTATTGGTCCTATGCCTGGCATGGGCAGCCAGGCCTGTCCAAGACCGAGCCGGCCTGTTTGCACCATCGCTCCGGGCTGGGCTCGTGCTTGAAAACCAAATCTGCATTTTTTGGGCATGGATGGGCCGGGCCGATCGTGCATAGTCGATCTTTCTCGCGCTTGGACCAGGCTCCAGCCCGATTTCTGTGGCCTAACAGTTGGACTGGGTGCACCACGGGCTTATGATTTGCGCACCGTGCTCTTTTAGGCCCGGCAGGAAGCCCATCCTGGCGTGAACTTTGGCCAGGTATAATTGGTCCCACGTAAAATTAGAAGTGTTTTTATTTCTATTGGATGTCTCATGTGACTAAGAGTGAATTTATTTATTTATGTATTTTGAAAAATGTTGAGTTCCCCGTCCTCGTGTATAGGGCATAATTCGAAAATCGAGTTGTCCTGTAACCCCACTCCTGTTAGGTCCAAATTGCATTAACTTCCTGTTAATTAGGGCCGCATAATTCTCTCTCCCTACTATGTTTTTCTCGCATGTATAAATTAATTACTCTGGTCCAACACTCGTTGGGGGAGACTAATTTCTCCAACCGATGCATTCATGTATTAATTTACGGAGCAATTGATTGGCTGTTGGCGTTCCCAAACATAAAAATCAAGTTTATTAGGCAGCGTTCGACTACCCAAGATAATTAAGACACTTGGAGAGAGAATTTTACCTCAGCAGCTACCTTGGGCCCAGATATTAGTCGATTGTGCCCTATACACAAGGACGGAGTGAGTAGTCCCATAGATGGGTAGTTAACGGAGACCAGGGACCACCCACGTGGGGAAGGGAAAGTGATGTGCTGATCTCCCTGGGCATGAATCCCTACAATCCACATCAATCGGCCGATTGCTTTCCGTTGGTAGAGCTGAAAAATATTGTTCGGTCCTAAAATACAAAATAAAAATAAGAAAAATAAGAAGTAGATAAGTTTATTTTAGACTCAACGGGAACTGATGTTGGCTTGACCGCGACTATACACTAGTGGAAACAGGGCCTTTAGTTCCGGGTCGTAAGGGCCATTTGTCCCGGTTGCGCAACCGGGATGGGCTAGCCGGGACAAATGGCCCTCCCCATTGGTCCCGGTTGTGCCAGGACCCGGGATGGTAAGGCTGGCCCACGTGGCGACTCTGGGCCAGGGACCGCGAGGGAGTTCGTCCCGGTTCGTTTTAGGGACCGGGATGGATGCCTTCTTAAAAAAAGAATAAAGTCCGCCCATTTTCCCTGCCGCGGCAGGTTTTTTTTGTTCGTTTTTTTTTCTCCTGCCTCGCAATCGCCAACCGGCCTCCCCTTCCCCAACCGCTCCAGGCCCACGTCTTTAATTAAGCCCACTGACACATTTTTTAGTCAAAAAGGCCCACTGGCCCGCGTCTTTTATTATGGACAATCAACGGTTCGAAGGGCCCACTGGCCCGCGTCTGTTATTATGGCCAGTCAACAGGGGCCACTGGCCAGCGGCCTAGTGGCTGGTTCGCCTGGTCCCTTAAACTAAGACCGAAGGACGGTCAAAGGGCCGCTGTCCGCCTCGTCTTCCCGCCCCGCCTCGGCTTCCCGCGCCCCACTCCCCACGCGCCACGCCTCGGCTCCCCGCATTCATGGCCGCCTGCAACCGCCGCCACGTTAAGGCCGCCGGTTGGCATGCCAGCCCACCCCGGGTCCTTTTTAAAGGCCCCCGCCGCCCGTACAACCCACCCACCCCGGACGCGTCCCTGGCAAAGCAACCCTAGCCGCCACCATGTCCCGCTGGTTCTCGAACTCCGGCAAGCGCCCAAGGAACGACGACGGAGGCTCGTCGAGCGGCGCCGGCCGCATCCCACCCCCGCCGGCGGAGGCCTTCGGCTACGGCCCTGGAGGTGTCCGCCTCGGCGGGGCGCCGCGCGTCCCCGCGCCACCTCCGGCGGCCCGCCCGCCGGCCCGCGCCGCGCCCCCGAGCAAGCGGTTCCGCCGGTACGTCCGGGTGGACGAGGCGGAGTGGCACTGGAACAATGCCACTCCGGTGTTCTACTCCGACGTGCACCTCCTGGACGGCTGGCACCTGAACCCCCAGCGGATCCCAGTGCCGCCGGCCCCGACCGGCGCGGCGCTGCTCGAGGAGATCGACCGCCGGCGCGAGCTCCTGCCGGCCCCCGTCCGCAGGGAGCGGATGTACGCGCGCGGCTCCCCCTACTGGGCCGCCTGGCTCGAGCAGGAGCACGAGCAGCGCCGCAGCTCCTTCATCCCCGCCCCCCTCGAGGCCAACGTGGACGACTACCCCCCGCCAGCGCCCGGCCGGGAGAGGGAGCTATGGCTCCTCGTGGACGAGCCGGAGGACTTCTCCGGGGAGGAGGACCCCGAGCTCCGGGCCGCCATGGAGGAGGCCTGCGAGGCCTCCCGCCGCTCCCTCATCGACGACGAGATCAAGAGGTGGAAGTGTGTCGTGGCCGCCGCCGACGCCGCCGCCATGCCGCCGCCGCCGCCACCCCCTAACGAGCCTGCCATCCCCTGGTGGCAGGCGATGAACGCCGAGTTGGAGGCGTCCGAGGACATGCCGGAGCCGCAGCCGCATTACCAGGCCTGGAGTATGGCATGATCTGGGCCTGGACCGGCGGCGTTTGGGCGCCGGGGTCGCCGGAGCAGGAGGAGGAGCTGCCCCCTCCGCCGCCGCTGCCGCAGGAGGTGCTGCCCCCGCCGCCGCCGTACGCGCCCCCGATGCCCCCGATGTCTCCACCCCCGGCGAGCCCGGCCCAGCCGCCTGCCCACCTGTGGCAGCCACCCGCCTATGTAAGCCTCTCCGACGACGAGGACGACTAGATCGGCGCCGGCCGCCTGTGGCCGCGCCGCCGCCCCCCCTATTCTATATAGACAACGCCCCTAGCTACCCCCCCAAGAAACGGCCGGCCGCCTGTGGCCGCGCCGCCGCCCCTTATGCAAGTACGGCCGGCCGCCTGTGGCCGCGCCGCCCCTATGTAAGCAAGGCCCCTGGCCTTATTTTAATATAAGTTGTGTTCCCCTAATCTACTGTGTCCCTAGTCCATCCCCGCCGGCGGAACGCCGGCGGATCTGTCCACTCGTTCCCGCCGCCGGCAGGGCTTCGCCCAGCCATATCCACTCGTACCCGCCCCTGGGGTGTCCGCTCGGCCTGGAGAGAGGGCCGCGCTTTTTATACACTTGGGCCTTTAGTCCCGGCCCGTGCCACCAACCGGGACTAGAGCCCCTTTGGTCCCGGTTGGTACCATGGCCCGGGACCAAAAACAAATTTCGAATTTCGGTGGCACCCCTGCGCGCCCAAAATTTTTTAGCGCCAAAATTTGAAAAGTGTTAAGTTTGCACATTAACAACTTTTATATACTTCCAAATTTGACAAAAATTCCAACATGAAAAATGCTAGAATTTGCAAAACTAATTTAAATCCATTTTTCGTTTAACTAAATAATTATTCTAACTATTGAAACTATTAATTATTTTTTCATTTGTATATAATTTGAATATAAATTATGGAAGTTATGGATGTAGCCTCTTTCTTGAGCAGCTGCACAGAAGTGCTTAGAATCCACAAACTCCGGCTCTGTGTCATACAAATTTCTGGAAATTTCCACCCATACACTTTTTGGAGCTAGGGCCTCATTTTCATAGTAGAAGTAGGGTGGCTTGTTCATCCTCTAGAGTCGATGTCAGTCCTGGCTGCTTGTCCATCCTCTAGAGTCTGCTCTGCTCTGCTCTACTGCTCCTTGCGGCTCAGGTTGGTAACGGTCCATGTTTGCGTATGCTTTGTAAACTTATGGTTTGATTTGAGAATTTCAAAACTTTGATTTGATAATCTTTTGGCCGGAAGCACCTAGCAATATCTTTTAAACCTTGTTTCTCTCCATATGCTATTTGTACTTCTCATCGGCTCTAATGTTTCTCTACCTGATTCTACTTCTCCTCTGCCTAGTTTACAGATGTTTGCTCTTTTCTGTAGATGTTTCTACACTGTAAAATGGGCATGTCCTGCGAAACATGCAGACAAGGCGCTGAGCACCACTACTGGGACATCTTGGACGATCAAGGCAAAGGTTTTTTCAAGATTATGCAATTCTATCATTAGTGAGAGACTTCACGTCGGCAATCTCAATTAAAGTGCCAGTTTGTGTCTGATCCCACCAACCCCTCAGAATCCTCCTATTAACTTCACCTATCTCAACTGAAATCACTGTCTTCATGTGGATGCCAAGCCTGTGCAAAGCTATCTCTCCTCCTCCAATGCCTCAAATTAATATGGTGTGCCTGCAATATGTGCACGGAATATATCGCTTGTTCTATACCGTGTGTCAACAGATACTACATCTTAAAAGTAGTTATAATCCTGCAATATCTGTCAGGATGTTATCCGTACTATCACTTCGAAATGTATTCGGACATGGGTCATAGTTGTCAGCTATTTACCGGTCAATACAAAATACTAATCAAACAGAACTATATGATCATGTATTCCACGCTTATTATTACACATCACCAACATACGGAGGAGAGAGAAACAGAAAAGTGGGATGGTGGAACAATAATGCTTGCCAGCTTTTCTTCGTGTCCCTTGCTTATGATCGCTTCGGCCGTAACCATGGAGCATCTTCATTATTTAACGGGATGGTGGGGTCAGATTTCACTGTGAAGGGTGGAATTTCAACAAACTTATTATAATCTTCTGACATGTCTGTCGTGTCCTCGATTCCCACGATGTTTCTTTTCCCTGAGAGAACTATGTGACGCTTCGGCTCATCGTATGATGAAATTGTTCCCTTATTTTTTCTTTTCTTCGGTCTGGAAGACATGTCCTTCACATAGAAGACCTGAGCCACATCATTGGCTAGAACGAATGGTTCATCATTGTAACCAATACAGTTGAGATCCACTGTTGTCATTCCATAAAGCGGGTCTACCTTTACCCCTTCTCCATTCAGGTTGACCCATTTGCACTTGAACAAAGGGACCTTAAAAGAAGGTCCATAGTCAAGTTCCCATATCTCCTCTATGTAACCATAGTATGTGTCAGTTTTTCCATTCTCGTTTGTTGTATCAAAGCGGACACCACTGTTTTGGTTGGTGCTCTTCTTATCTTGGGAGCTCGTGTAAAATGTATTTCCATTTATCTCGTACCCTTGAAAACTCCCAATAGTCGAAGATGGTGACCCTGCCAACATGTATAGTTGATCTTCAACAGTGGTGTCATTTATAAGACGTGTTTGCAACCAACTTCCGAAAGTCTCCATGTGTTCGCGTTTAATCCATGAGTCATCCTTCCCCGGGTTTGCAGACCGTACAATATTCTTGTGTTCCTCGACATACGTAGCCATGAACAAAGAATTTTGTAGAACTGTGTAGTGTGCTTTGGTCAAAGAATGCCCGTCCCTAGGTATCATTGTTTTCTTTCCCAGCCTTCCTTTTCCCCTCAGTCTCCCCTCATGCCGCGATTCAGGAACACCAATTGTCTTAAGGTCAGGAATAAAGTCAACACAGAACCCAATGACCTCCTCTGTTCCATAGCCCTTCGAGATGCTTCCTTCTGGCCTAGCACGGTTATGAACATATTTCTTCAAGACTCCCATGAACCTCTCAAAGGGGAACATATTGTGTAGAAAGACCGGACCGAGAATATGAATCTCTTCACATAGGTGAACAAGGAGATGAGTCATAATGTTGAAGAAGGATGGTGGGAACACCAACTCAAAACTAACAAGACACTGGACCACATCCCTCTGTAATCTTGTCAGAATTTCTGGATCGATTACCTTATGAGATATTGCGTTCATGAATGCACATAGCTTCACAATGGGTACTCGAACATTTTCCGGTAGAAGCCCCCTCAATGCAATCGGAAGAAATTGCGTCATAATCACGTGGCAGTCATGAGACTTCAGGTTTTGGAATTTTTTCTCTGCCATGTTTATTATCCCCTTTATATTCGACGAGAAGCCAGACGGAACCTTGATACTGTAAAGGACTTCAAAGAATATTTCCTTCTCTGCTTTAGTAAGAGCGTAGCTGCTTAAGGAATGGCGCCCTGTATCTGTGTGCTTGTTGCTTGGGTCTTTCATACGTTGCTGGTCCTCCCGTGCTTCAGGCGTATCTTTTGACTTCCCATACACGCCCAGGAAGCATAGCAGATTGACACATAGATTCTTTGTCACGTGCATCACGTCGATCGAAGACCGGACATCTAAAACTTTCCAATAGGGTAGCTCCCAAAATATAGATTTCTTCTTCCACATGGGTGCCCGCTTATCAGGGCCGTACGGAACTGGTTGGCTGCCAGCAGCCTTACCAAAGATTACTTCTAGGTCCTTGACCATATCGAATATATCATTACCACTACGGAGCTCAGGCTTCTTTCGGTTATCTGCCTCACCTCTGAAATGCTTCCCTCCTTTTTTCCTTAAGGGATGCTTGATCGGAAGAAATCTACGATGCCCCAGGTATACAACCTTTTTACATTTATCCAAAAAAACACTGTCAGTCTTATCTAAACAGTGTGTGCATGCATTGTATCCCTTGTTTGTATGACCGGAAATGTTACTAAGAGCTGGCCAATCATTGATGGTCACGAAAAGCAACGCCCGTAGGTCAAATGGCTTTTGTTCGTTCTCATCCCACACACGTACACCTGGTTTGCCCCACAGTTTTAAGAGTTCTTCCACTAATGGCCTTAGATACACATCAATGTTGTTGCCAGGTTGCCTCGGGCCTTGGATGAGAACTGGCATCATAATGAACTTGTGCTTCATGCACAACCAAGGAGGAAGGTTGTACATACATAGAGTTACAGGCCAAGTGCTATGACTGGAGCTCTGCTCCCCAAAAGGATTAAAGCCATCTGTACTTAGACCAAACCATAAGTTTCTCGCCTCTCCTGCAAAGTCTGGAAAGTCTCTCTCGATCTTTCTCCACTGCGATCCATCGGCGGGGTGCCTCAACTTTCCATCTTTCTTACGGTCTTCTTTGTGCCATCGCAACAACCTAGCATGCTCTTTGTTTCTAAACAGACGTTTCAGCCGTGGTATTATAGGAGCATACCACATCACCTTAGCAGGAACCCTCTTACGGGGGGGCTCGCCGTCAACATCACCAGGATCATCTGCTCTGATCTTATACCGCAGTGCAGTGCATATCGGACATTCATCCAAATTCTCGTACTTCTCACCGCGGAAGAGAATGCAGTCATTAATGCATGCATGTATCTTCTACACATCTAATCCTAGAGGGCAGAGAGCTTTCTTTGCTTCGTACGTACTCTCAGGCAATTCGTTATCCTTTGGAAGTTTTGGCTTCATTAGTTGAAGTAAAGTCTCAAATGCCTTGTCAGTCACACCGTTTTGTGCCTTCCATTTCAGCAACTCCAGTGTGGTACCGAGCTTTGTGCTACCATCTTCGCAATTTGGGTATAACAATTTTTTGTGATCCTGTAACATGTTGTCCAGTTTCAACCTCTCCAATCTATTTTCATAGTCTTCCCTTGCATCAGCAATAACTCGGCCAAGATCATCATCGGGCTCTTCTGATGCCTGTTCTTGATCACCTCCTTCTTCTGCATTCTCTTCCATTGCAGTATCGTCGTATTCAGGGAACAAAGGATCTTCTTCTTCTTCTTCATCGTCTTCCATCACAACCCCTCTTTCTCCATGCTTGGTCCAGCAATTATAGCTGGGCATGAAACCTCTCCGAAGTAGATGGCCGTGAAGGATTCTTTCGGAAGAATGTTCTCTGACGTTCCGACAATCAACACATGGGCAACACATGAAGCCATTATCTTTGTTCGCCTGAGCTACAGCAAGAAATGCATTCAGGCCTGCCATATACTCGGAGGTGCGTCGGTCACCATACATCCATCGCTGCCGTGCATCCATCTGCATCATATAATTAAGTTTATCAAAATACATATTAATACAGAGATAACCACAGTACATCGACAAATAATACTTTTTTATGTATCAGTTACAGATGAAAAAGATAATTTGTTAACCTCGGTCGAAGAAACCATTTTCAGTGAGCTTGTGTGCGTCTCGGGAATTTCGTCGAACACCTCGTGTGCATAGTAAAAAAAAAACAGCAACACCACACTCTCTCACACCTCCAAGCAAAAAAAAAGATGGAAGGAGGGGGGGGGGGGCTGGGGCAGTATATATAGGGGAAGGGGGCATTGGTCCCGGTTCGTGGACTGAACCGGGACAACAGGTCATGCGCGTGCCACGTGGCCTGTGGCTAGGCATTGGTCCCGGTCCGTGGCACGAGCCGGGACCGATATGCCCCCCACGAACCGGGACCAATGCGCCCAGGCGATTCCTGTTGCCCCGGGCGCACGAACCGGGACCAATGCAGGGCATTTGTCCCGGATTTGGTTGCAACCGGGACAGCTGCCCCCCGGCCCCCTGGACGAGAGGGGTTGTTTCCACTAGTGATAGGGTTAGTCATTCCGAACGACCGACTTTTCAAAGGTAAATCAATTGGTATGTTTAGCGTGTTTCATTGCCTCAGTAGAGGCCAGCCGGGGCCATAGGTTGTAAAAATTGGGTGTTTGAAATCCTACCAGAGGGGGCAGAGGAGGGGCCCGCTTGCTCCTAAGGCTGCTCATAGTGGGTGGTAACATCACACATATTTAGGAAAAAAATATGATGTGGAACATTATTAATGACGAGAGAGATGGTTGTGGTAACACAATATGTTACCATAATATCACACATACCAATGCAATATGAGTCTATAAACTAACAAATACACACATACAACATGACACCACATATATGTTACCCCACCTATGAGGGTAGTAACATAGACTAGTAACATTGGCAAGTTACTAGTCTAAGTTACTCCCCACTATGAGCAGCCTAAAGCACCTGTTAGCCGAACTCCCGAGGAACGGCCGATTTGGCCATTTCTCTAGATGGCGGCTCGCACGGACGTTTTCTCGGATGACCGCTCGCTTGAACGTAAGCTGGCCGAGGTAGTGCACATTGCTAGAGATTGTTGGCTATAACGATGCCATTTTGTACTTGGGCTTGCGTGAGATTCGTTCTCCTTACCGTCTTTGTGTCTTTTTCACTCATCTGGTATGATCTACACAAGTGTATTGATTTATGATGAGCCTCTACACTAAACATATGCACACATGGATGATGTGATTCCAGTATTCCACTCCAACAGACGACTTTAAGTTTTTTTAACTTTAATACTCCTATTACGTGTTTATATTCTTAGTTTTTAAGATCAATTTTGTCGGATTCATCCTCTAAGGTAAATCTTTATAAAAATTACTTCAAGCAATGACTTCATCTAGTCGATTCACACAACTCTCATATTTTTAGTTGTCCACTTCAACAATCAAGGCCAAAATGTTCATGGATTCTTTAACTCTTATTGAGTTTGTCTGAATGTGTCCGGGTGTATCTCTGAATGTGTTTGCTATTTCTAATCCATTTTTTGTGTGTGTGTGTGTGTCTATCCATCGGTTCATAATGTTCTCTACACCGAAAAAATTACATTAACGAGCTGATTCCATTCTGGCAATTTATTCCAAGTTTTGTAACCAGAACTCATTAATTTTATTTGCATGCATAGAGTAATTTTGCTTTTGAGACGTTAGTCGCGCATGGTGGATCTATCTTTTCAAAATGCATTTGGCACTACCTTCATCTAATCGTTCCACGCCACTTTAATAAATGGATGAAGTTTTCTATTTCCAGGGTCATAATCGAAGCGGTTATGACATATTGTAAATGTAGTGGTGTAAACCCATGTATGATGTAATTTGAAGAGGCGAGGATAACCATAACGATACACACAACCCAACACCAAGACATTTCATCACACGAATACAAAATATCTCAGGAAGATAAGAAAACATCGTTCTTAGGCTGGTGCCAGTGCACCAACCGTTATAGCCTCGCCACGTCAGTTTTTACCCACACTCTCACCCCACTCTCACCCCACGGTGCCAGTGCATGGGTTATAGTGCCAGCTCTCACTTCTCTCTCCTCCACATCACAATTTCTTTTTCAGATTAAGTTATTTCACTCGCTTTTGTTTAGATATTCAAAATAATGCAAGAAAATTATTTTATTGAACTAAAAATGTTACCGATTACATAATAATTAATAAAATTGCATAATAAATTTAAAAAATTACATAATAAATAAAAAATAAATTCTAATCCTCCTCCTCCTCATCGTCATCATCTTCCAGCCCAAGCTCGTTTTCTACCATCTTGATGGCCTTCGCATGTTTGCGTTTTTCTGCTTCGTCGGTTGATCGGTCCTTCATTTTGTTCCATTGCTTGAGTAGCTTAGCCTTCACTAAACCATTCCACATGTTTTTTATCGCGAAGGATTTACTTGCTACCTCACTGGTTGATGAGGATTCCTTCCCCTTCCTCTTTCCCTTCTCCTTACGTGCCGTGGCCTTGGCCCTATCGCGGCCCATTGGACGGTACTCCTCCTCTGTCGCCTCGCTAGAGCTGTACTCACCAGAAACTCCCAGACGGCTTCTCTTGGTAGTGGAATCGGATCCACTACCAGGATCATATTGTCCTTTCCACTTCGCTTCATTGCGAACAGCTTGCCACCAGTGGTGCCGTCTGAAAGGCTGAGTCACTCTTATGTCATTCTCGTACCTCGCCATTGCCGCCTTCTTGACAATTGCATCATCTGCTCCGCTCTGACGTACCGCTTCTTCTTGGATGTGGTATCCATTGAACAAGGACACCTCACGGTTGTAGACGTTCCAATGATCCTTCAGTTTCTTCGAGGTCCGATGACGGGCAGGTTCCGAGGTAGAGTTGAAGGTTTCAGCTATCTGACCCTAAAAACTATTGCCGGTCTTGGAATTACCGGCGATAGAGTCCTTGGAGTGAAAAATCCAAGCATGAACCTACCCCGAAATAGATATGCTAGTGAAAAATCCAAGCATGAACCTACCCCGAAATAAATATGTGACGGGTAAGTAAATTACCAGTTTTTCCTCGTCCGCAATTGTCCACTCAAGCCTCTTTGGACGCTTTGGTAGGATTGTTTCCGCGACTTCGGACCCGGAGCTTGGAGCAGTGGCTTCAGTAGGTGGCGGGGGGTACGGACCATATGGCGGGTATGGATACGGAGGTGGAGGGTAAGGACCGTACGAAGGTGGTGGGTACGGAGGTAGAGTCCCACTCCCGCTACCTGTAGGTAGAGCATGTGGAGGTGGTGGGGGGTATGGATATGGAGGCGGAGTGTATGGACCATATGGCCCCGGAGGTGGTGTGCCGGAGGGGTATAATACTCGGGGAAGCGGCAAAGAACTGACATTGGAGCGACGATGTGTCGGAGAGATATCATCTAGGGGAGCGACTGGTGACCCATCGACCTGCAAGAGATCGGTGAATGAGGTCATATCTGGAGTCCAACCAGACATGGTGGAGAAGATTCGAGAGAGTGGAGAAGAGAAATGTGATGAAAGGGGTGTGGAATGAGTGAAACCGGATGGGGGATATTTATAGGGGTGAGGATGATTTTTTTTTTCGAATCCCGCTCTCGCCTCCCTATCGCCCACACGTGCCAGCGCGTCGCCCGCCTATCGCCTCCAGCGTGGACGGTAGCGGGGCGGTAGTGGGCGCCACCGCCGGGCGCTGGATCTCTCGCCCCGCGCTCCCGTCTCGCCCCACTCTCGCCCGCCTATCGCCTCGCGGCGGGCGGTATCGCCTCGCCACTCGCCCGCGTTGGCACCAGCCTTAGGTTACTGCTCTCCTGCAAAGCAAAACATGATCACAGGACCATCGGACAACTGGTGCAAAACACATAACGATACACACAACCCAACACCAAGACATTTCATCGCACGAACACAAAATATCTCAGGAAGAGAAGAAAACATCGTTCTTACGTTACTGCTCTCCTGCAAAGCAAAACATGACAGGACCATCGGACAACTGGTGCAAAACATGGTACTCAGTAGCAACAGCCAATCGAACAAGATAGGCCATGGATCTAGTCTGGGGGATGCATGCACATGTCCCCGTTCCTCCTTGCTGCTAAGCCCCATGGCAAGCGGCCACAGATGGGCCCGTGCTTGAGCAGTACCAGTGATTGCTGCGCGCTGTCATTGGATCAGCCCGGGTCATTAGGTTTAAATCAGATCCAGAAGGTGAATTCAATGGAACAAAGTGGTCCATGATTGATAATCCATGCTAGCTGCTTAAGAACGGGCCACTGCCCTCCGCTGACATTGCCGGATCGAGGAGCGACGTGAATTCTAATGTTAGAGAAGATATTGCGAAGCTAGCCCTAGCGAACCGGAAGAAGGACGGTTTATATCTGGCCGTGCTTCTGTGGTGGTCACAGATGACAGCTCTGTAGGGAAACTCAGAGTAATTCTAAATGGCTCTTTGCAGGATTTAACGACATTTATGACCATTCAAAAACTTTCAACCACTACTATCCCTTCCATGTCGCGTTTAACTAGTTTTCATTTTTTGACAGCATAAACACGACATCGCATATACCTAAATCACAAATTTTAATCAACATAATATAAATTATATATAACAAAAATTATACCGTATTAAATTGATAACATTGACGACCTAGTGCCACGCGTAGGCCCTATAAACTTAACCGGAGGGAGTAGTTAGGTTTGCAATTTAATTTCAAGAACTTAGACCTGATCTCTCTCGACAAAACATGAGGCGAAAACCACGCATTATTTAAAAAAATAGCAAACCCAACTGGCCGGTCCATGGCTCCGTGTTGTCTAAACGGCAGCATGTTTGGCGTGCCACCGAAGGGACATAAGTGGTTGAAAGTCCTGAGGGCCATTTAGGGCAAACATCTCGAAAATGAATGGTCACAAGCTGGGAGTAACCGTTCAAACGATTGTTTTTTTTTTTTGAGAAACAAACGATTGTTCTGTTTGTTTCGTTTCAAGAGGAACAAGAAAAAAAAAGGATGGAAGCGGGCATCATTCGGTAGCGATTCCATGTTTCTTTGCGGGCGTGACCAATCGTTCCTAAGTCACACCAAATATGGTAAGACAGTGCGCTGATAAGTTACATTAGAGACTCTTGGACACAATTCTACGGAGTAATTCCTCCATCTTAAATAAAAGTCGTTACACACAATTTTTATTACTAATATATACTAAAGAGTAAATTCCAGTTTTTACCCACTACTTTGACATTTTTTACACTAATTACCCTATTCAGAATTTTTTTCATCCAAATTACCCCATTTAGCAAAAGATGTGCCGATTTTTACCCCTTCTAAAATTTTGTGAGAATTTTGATCGCTGAGTCCCAAGTGTAAGGTATGTGTGATGTGTCAATTTGTTCAATAATTATTCTACCAAAAAAGGCAATCGAACACAATTAACTACACCGTTCTACCATGTTCAAGTGCTTAACACTAAGTTACCACAATCAAGTGTTCTTCCTTCCTATACAACAATGTTTCTTATTACTAATGTGTCTCACTTCTGTATTCTAATATGAAGGATATCACGTGACTTCTCTCAGAAAGAAAAAGATAAAACAGATGGTATCTTGCTTAAGCCAGCCAAAACTGTATGCTACCTTAAAACTGAGCACCACTCGTGATCCACATATGTCACCGTAGTAGTTTGGCGGACAAGGCAGACATCGCCGTCGTCCCATGAAACATGGCCGGACAAGCACACCTTGTGGTACTCTGTCTGGATGATCTAATTTGCAGTCAGTAAATCAACGGCATCGGCCGGCAATGCATTGTAACAGGTTCAAACTATAGAGGAACTTTCAAGGAACAGAAGTGCAGCCTTAGTTAAGTGACTCGTAGTGAGGTGTTATGCGGCTTTGCTTGCATTGACAGGATCTAACTGTCCAAATGCTGGAAAAATAAGAAGGGGTAAAATTTGGCGTTTTTTCTGCTAAATGGGGTAATTAGAATAAAAAATTGTTAAATGGGGTAATTAGTGTCAAAAATATCAAATTACGGGGTAAAAACTGGAATTTACTCTATACTCAATGATAAGACTTATGAATCTAAAAATTGTATCATTGCACTATTCTTGCAAAAAGATCATTTTATATATATTTATACTAATTTTGTGCATATGTTATAACTAAAAATTATATTCCGAATTCTAAGTTCATGACTAGCAAAAATCACGCGCAGTCTTATATTTTTAGGATGGACAGAGTATTTTACAACACATGAATGAGTACTAAATAACAGATTTCATATCCTTATGTATACGTGCTCCCAGCCTCCGGTGTTAGTAATAATCCTGCCTTAATCATATGTATGTCTAATTAGGAATTAGTATTTGTTTATTCGGCAAGGTTACCGTCACTACCAGAGAATGGACCCTTTCCCCCGGTTGGAGAGGGGGGGGGGGGGAGGGGGCGCTTACGCCCGACCGGGTTTGCCAAACTCGGGCAAATGGCCCCCCTTAGGCCCCGGTGGGCTTACAAACCGGGGTAAAAGGGTTGCCACGTGGGCTCTGCGCAGCGAGCAGGCCGACACCCCTTTTATCCCGGTTCGTAACAACAACCGCGGTAAAAGGATCTCTGCCGCGGCAGAGTTTTGACAAGTTTTTTTGTGGTTTGTTTTTGGATGTTTTTTTCGTGCTGTTTTCTTTTGGGTGTTTTCGTTTATGTTGTAATGACATATTTGTTCCACATTGACAGTAATCATCATACAGATCATTGCATGCATTGATATCATCAGAAGATCATTACATTGATCTCATTTAGATCATTACATCTGAACACACTGATACACATTGAGACCATCTACGTACATGCATGCAGATCATTGTTTATAATGGAATGGTCCATTTGGATCTATGACTTCCTTCAGCAAACCCCCCCCCCCCCCCCAATTCCTCTTGAATTGCTTGTAAGCGGTCTTTCGGTATGAGCTCCTCCAATAGACCGTGCATTCGAAACACACAAGCTTAGAGGAAAACAATAAGAAAAGTGTTCGGAAAAGGAGATAAGTTTTCGACGTATCAACTCCCCCTAAGCTTAGCTTATTGATTGTGTTCAAGCAATTCAGTAACAACCGAGTGCGATAAAAGACTTTTACGAACACATTTGTTTCATATGATGTAAATATACTCACTATATGATCAAATACTTAATTATTCTCATGATAAGATACATGCAAGATACTGTCACTTAATAGCTATGCAAACCATGAAGAGATAACAACATATTAGTAATAAACAACATGAAGAATAACTATTTGCGAGATTGTAATATTCATAATAGGATCTGATAAAGTGGTATCTCGCTTGCCCTTATGTGTGGGGCAAAACATAAATGCCAGGGCACCTCTGAAGTTTAAGGGAAGACTAGAAGTAAAGATATCAAAGATACAAGTATCAAAGTTATACCACAATCAACCGTGCTTTGGGACAAACACATCACAATAAGAATGACAATTATGCTATCAAGAAAGTGCTCAAAGAATATGGTGGAGACTCAACATAAAAGTAAAAGAAAGGCCCTTCACGGAGGGAAGCGGGGATCACTCATGTGCTAGAGCTTTTATTTTGTTAAACAGAGGTATTAAAAATTTGATACTCCTCTCATCCATCTTACACAAACCATGGCTAACCGAATCCTCGGGTGCCTGCCAACAATCACATAACATGGAAGAATGTCTATATTTTAAGAGAGATGTATGCTAGTGTCAATGAATGGTAAACAGAAAATACAGTACGTCACAAGACAACTAGATTTCACAAGAGCGGCTCCCATATGAAGGACGCATCTGGGTAGAAGGTCATCGCTCTTTCTCTTTTGTTTACACAATTTTGCTTTGACTGATAAATCAGGGGCAAAAATAGTGAAGAGAGTTGGTTTGCATTAATTTGGGGCTGGGCACCCCGCTGCCAGCTCTTCTATCAATTCTATAAGCGGATGAAGCCACTAGTCCAGGGTGTGAAATCCAATCAACAATTGAGATAAAGATTCTCTATTGACGTCCTCATGAGCAAAAGCAAGAACACAAAACAAGAGTAATTTTGAAAGTTTTAAAGGTATCACATGAGAAATTTACTTTGGAGTGGCAGTTAAATACCACATGGGAGTTTATAGTGGACTCTATGGTATAACTTTGTTTTGAGGGAGTTGGATGCACGAGTAGAGCTCATATTCAGTACAGGTGGAGGTTAGCAATAGACTGGGAAGCGACAATCAAGAGAGCAATAATTACCATAATCATGTTTGCGACAAAGTAAAATTAACTGAGGCATAAAATTGATACTAGAACTCTGAGGCAAAATAAATCATCGAGGCTTATTGACTTTTTGTTTTCATTCTTAGCATGCGTGAACATGTGCCAAGTCGATTCAAATGAAACAGTCAGAGGAGGCTACCACAATGTCATAACCTTCTACAAATAGAACAACGTGAACAAATATTTATACGACAGGTCATTAACTATTAATAAATTGGAACAAAACATGAGAGAACACGAATTATTAAGAAGCCATTAAGTCACATATATCTTATACGGACAAACTAAGCATGCTCACATGGACGGATATATGTACAAAAATGAAAGCAAATAGAGTTCATACCAGCCTCTCACCACAACTTGAGTTGTCATAGATCGTCATTATTGCTCTTCACTTGTGGCTCGAATAATACATAATGAAAACCAAGCTCCAATGGAGTCACGGACGACTGTTAAACTCTGCAGCAAACTTTACAAAACAAAAGAAGAACAACAAATATTTTTGGGATTTTCAATTAAAGCATGCGCAAAAGAGAACAAGCAAACAAAGAAAAATCTTTTTGGTTTTTTTGAATATTAAACTGCAACTAAAGGATAAAGCAAACCAACTACAGAAACAAATAGAGAGAAACACCAGAAATATTTTTGGTCTTTTTGTGTTTTGGAAAGCGAAAACAAAACAATAAAACAAAAGAATTGAAAGAAACGAAAACAAGCAAAAGAATCAAAAACAAGCGAAAGAAACAAAAAGAAGCGAAAGAAAAGAAAACATGGATATACAAAGAACCGACAGAACATGATATATAAATAAGTGTGATGTCGGTATACCTCCCCCAACCTTAGGATTTTGGCCTAAGTGGAGATCAATCACCAAGGGGACCATGAGGTGGCGCCCCCCGTAGTATGCTGAGGAGGAACCCTCTTCCTGACATGTGCTCGAGGATGCGTCGGTGTACTGCATGTTGTGGTCCTCGGGAGGCGCGTCTCGCCTCTCCTGCTGCCTGTGAAACTCCGTGGTGCTCAGATGCTCGTCTATCTGCTCCTTGGAGAGAGAACATGGCGACCTGTCAATCTTAAACAAAACAGGCTGCGGCAAAGTAACTTTTTGCTCCTCTCCATCTATATATAAAACTCTATATACTAAACGTTCAGCAGTAGAGTTAGCAGTAACAAACTGATGGGATTTCATGGTAGCAAGGTTAAACCTACATGGAGCAATTATTTCATCGTTAGGGTCAATGGAAAATTTAAAGCAGTTGCTACACGTGTAGCAATAATGCCCCCAAAAATAGGCCCAGAAGCAGCAATGCGGCGTGCAAAAAGTGCACCAAGGTTATATTTCGTGCTACTGTTCAGCGCAACATCAATGAAAGCAAGGTGGTAACTAGAAATGTTGCTAGTGTTCTCCCTACCAAGGATACTAGTAGCAAGATAGTAAGTAAAGTATCTAAGAGCAGGAAGTTGAATGTTCCTTATCTTCCCACGCTGGGATGAGCGACCGTCATCGTTGGTGATTTCTCTGTAGAGCCCCTGGAGGTCTGCTAGTTTATCTTGAATCCTTCTCGCTGTCCGGGTGGCGCTGATACCTATAATTGCACAAAAATCTACCAAGGACAAAGAAATAAGACTATTATATAACTTGAAGGCAACAGTTGGACCAAAATGTGTGTTTAGAAATTTAAAGCTCTTAACAAAAGTTATTGTGAGAGTGGCATACTGAGGGATCTCATCTTCCGTAAAGTTGATTAGACCAACTCTTTCAATAAGCATACGAAAGTCATCTAATAAACCCGCACTTCTTAAAAATATACTGCAAGGAAAGCTAGATGGGTTAACGATACCATCACCTCCCGCATCGTCAACATTTGGTGCAATAACGTCTTCATTGTACGATGGCCTCACTGAAGTGGATGAGCATGAGGTCCTTGTCCCTATAGGAGCATCGCTCCTAAATATTTCTCCAAAATTATAACTATCCATCTCTGAAATTTTTCAACAATCATCACAATAATTAATTTCAAGCAACTATAAGGTGGAAACTACCATAGGGACTAATATGAGAGCTAAACATGCATGAAAAATACATTATTTCTACTCAAATCAAGCATGCTAACTCACATAAGTTGTCACCTACAGTACCAAAATACTCATGAAATACTTCACTAAACAAAATTCTACTTGGATCATCGGAGGAGTCACACACCGGAGATCAAACACACGAAATCTCAGCACAAATGATGGGCTGAAGAAGGAGATCGAAAATCCAGAGGGAGAATAGCAAGAACACGGGTTCTAGGAAATTTTTTCAGTTTGGGAGGTGAGAGAGAAGACTTTGGCAGGGGAGAGAGTTAGTGGGGGGGGCCAGGGTGCCCCACACCATGTGCTGGCGCCACCAAGGGGCTGGCCGCGCCACCCCATGGTGTGCTTGACTGGTGGGTCCCCCTGGGGACTCCCAGGTGGCTTTCTGCCTCATTTTTGACGTAAAAGTTTATTATAAATTTTCTGAAATTTTTCGAGAAACTTTATTTTTCGGACTTTTTCAGAATTTAAATAAATAACAATATCGCTGGAAAACAAAGATGGAATGATGAAAAATGCCAGCAAAACAAAACCTACAGTAGTTCTAAGAAACCCTACTGAACATATAGCCACCAAGAACGGAAGAAAACATATAGAAACTGTGATTGTGAATAGTGAAAACATGAGCAAACGATGGAAAACGAGTGAAAACGAGGTGAAAACGTGTGTGGGCATGAGTGAACATAGTGAAAACAATAAGAAAGCATGATACACTTTATGGAAGCACAACGAAAACGATCATATGAGTAAGTAAATGTAGTGAAAACGTAGTGATAACATCGTTTTCTTCATTTAAAATTACTTTGTTAACAAGCTTGATCAAGTCTTGCTACCAAAATAATTTTATATGAAACAAAACTTTGTTTCTCACTAAATACTCATGTTACCTCAACCTTGATATACATAGTCCCAATCATAATCATTTCAGATTATTTTTGTGGTACTGGAATGGGACAATAAAATTTCCAATCTTGATGGTCTCAATATTTTCAATTGAATTTAGACCATATTTCTTATCGATCTTCTTGGGAAAATAAACAATATGCTCTTTATCATTAACATTAACAGTAACTTTAACTTGATTGCAATCAATAACAGCCCCTGCAGTATTAACAAAAGGTCTTCCAAGAATAATAGACGTATTATCATCTTCAGGCATTTCCAACACAACAAAGTGAGTTAATATCAGACAATTATTAGCAACTTAAACAGGAACATCCTCACATATACCCACAGGAATAGCAGTAGACATATCAGCCATTTGCAAATATATCTCAGTTAGTACTAATTTTTCTAGGAGGAGTCTTTTATAGAGTGTAAAAGGGAATAGTTGGTATACCAGGATCTCCCAGCTTCTTAGGAACCTTGCCATTAAAAAAGTAATTATCAAGCATAGTGGAAATTTCCTCATTAGGAATCTTCCTTTTGTTAGAGACAATATCTTTCATATATTTTGCATAAGGAGGAAATTTAATAACATCAGTTAAAGGAATTTGCAAGAACAAAGGTTTCATCCATTCACAAAACTTGTTATAGTGTTCTTCTTCTTTTGATTTGTGTTTCTTATTAGGATAAGGCATTGGTTTTTGTACCCAAGGTTCTCTCTCATTACCATGTTTATTAGCAATAAAATCTTCCTTAGTGTACTTTGTATTTTTAGTTTGCTTTTCAGGTTCCTTTTCAATATCTTTTTTATCATAAGCATCATTATTTTCATTACCACTTTAAGTTTCAGCATCAGAGATAGATATACTATTAGGATCTTTAGCAAGTTCAGAGGATTCTACAGCAGTTTTATGTCTTCTTGTTAGTATGAATGACATTATTATTAGTTTGCTGAGAATCTTGTTCAATTCTTTTAGGATGTCCCTCGGGATATAAAGGATCTTGTGTAGCAATACCACTTCTAGTTCTTATTTCATAAGCATGTTTTTCTTTAGAAGCATTAAGTAGCAAATCTTTTTGCACTTTAGCAAGTTGATCAATTATTAGAGGTTCTTTATATAATACCATGCAAATTATCAATAGCTCTAGAGTTTTCCATTAGGTGATTTTGCACTCTCATATTAAAATTATCTTGCTTAATAACATAATTATCGAATTCATCTAAACATTGACCAGGAGGTTTATTATAGGGAATATCTCTACTATCAAAATGTTGGAGAGAGTGTACCTCAATGGTGAATGAGTGAGGGATTAGCTTACATAATTTTTCTATATGTGGAAGATTCTTCACATCTTCAGATTTAATACCCCTCTCTTTAAGAGATTTCTTGGCTTCTCTCATCACTTCATCATTTAGTTAAATCATTCCCCTCTTCTTGTGTGTTGGTGTGGGTGTTGATACTGGAGTAGGGGTCGGCTCAGGATCAACCATAGTCCAATCATCATGATTTTCGCTTATTTTAGCCATTAATTCCTCAGCTTCATCTGGAGTTCTTTGCCCGAAAACACAACTAGCACAACTATCCAGGTATGTCCTAGATTCAACAATTAGTCCATTATAGAATATATCAAGAAGTTCTAGCTTATGCCCAAGTGTAGTCCTAACTAAAAAACAGAACCTTTCCCAAGATACAGGCAATTTCTCTCCTTCCATTTGCTAGAAATTAAATATATTTTGTAAAGCCGCATGTTGAGAACTAGCAGGAAAATATTTCTGAAAGAAACCATTAACCAAACCAATAGGACTATCAATAGATCTCGGAGACAAATTATTAAACCAAGTTTTAGCTTCCCCTGTTAATGAGAAAGGGAATATTTTAGCAACAGAGTAGCTACGTTTCTTAAGATCATCAGAGAATAAACTACTCAAAGATGAGAGTTCATTCATATGTTTCATAGCACTTTCATTTTCATTACCACAAAAAGGTTCTTTCTCAATAGTAGATATATAAGATAAATCAAGAGAGAAATCATAATCCTTATCCCTAATATTAATAGGAGAGGTGGAAAACTTAGCATCAGAAGATAATTTATATTTAACAGCATGACTTTCAATAACACTTATAACAACATATTTATCCTTCATAGCATTTATTTCATCAATAAGATCATCATTAAGTTCAGTATAGGAGTCATCGAAATCATCACTAGGATTTTCTCTAAGCTCAGGTGAAACAGCGGGAGTAACTGGATTTTTATCAGGAGTTTCAGTTTTTGCAATATTTTTAGCTTTAGCAATAGTAGCATCTAAGAAAGGACCAAGAGAACCACTCTCATCAAGCACAATAGAAGCATCATCAAAACTATCAGAAGTATTTTCAGATTCAGCAGGAGTAGCACGTGTAGCATGTGTATGTGGTGGTGTAGCAGCTTACTCATAACAGACGGTGAATCAAGAGGAACAAAGGAGTCCATAGTTGTACCTCTTCTTGTAGTGGATGGAAATATAGGTAACTTTCCATCACGAGTCTTACCCATGATGAATGATTGGCAGTAGGTAATAGTACTCTCCGGCGAGCTCGCAAATAAAACTATGCTCCCCGGCAACGGCGCCAGAAAATAGACTTGATGACCCACAAGTATAGGCGATCGCAACAGTCTTTGAGGGAATTAAAACCCAAATGTATTGATTCGTAGCAGTAGTGAAATAATAGCAGCAGTGAAATGAAAATAGCAACTGTAGTGTTTGAAGTAAAAAGCAGAATTAAATACTGTAGGAATAGGGATAGATGAACGGGCGTTGCATGGATAAGATAGTTCATATAATAATCAAGACATGGGCATTGCAGATAAATAAGATAAAGCATCCAAGCACTAAGTAACTATAGGTATGTGTTCCGTAATATTCGTACGTGCTCGCAGTGAGAATTTGCACAACATCTTTTGTCCTACTAGCCCGTTTTCAGCGGGGCCTGAAGGGAACTAGCGGTAATTAAGGTGTTCCTGTTAATAGAACACTGGAGCAAAGCATTAACACTCCTTGAACACATGTGATCCACACATCACAGCCATCCCCTCCGGTTGTCCCAATTTATGTCACTTCGGGGCCTCGGGTCCCAGACAACGATATGTGTAAACAACTTGCAGGTATGATCAAGAAACAATAATTATCATCGTGATTCAATAGCATGTTCAGATCTGAGATCATGGCACTCGGGCCCAAAATGACAATAATTAAGCATAACAAGTTGCAACAATGTCAATAGCACTAATAGAGGATACTAGGCACTATTCCCTAACAATCACGGCATTATTACATGAAAAATCTCATCTAATCCCTACCATCCCCATCAGCCTATAGCGGGGTAATTACTCACACGTGGATGGGGGAAACATGGATTGGTGATGACGATGGCGATGATCTCCTACGATTCCCCGACCCGGCAGGGTGCCAGAATGGAGTTTCTGAACCCCGAAAAAGGATTCGCGATGGCGGCGTAGCTACGGACTTCTTTCTGAAAAACTATCGAACCCCCTCTTGTTTTAAGGTTGAAGGCAATATATAGTCGAAAGGGGAGCCCGGGGGGTCTCTGGGTGGCCCACACCACTAGGTGGCGCGGCCTAGGGGGGCGTCAGGGGGTGGTGTGGCCCCCTCTGGCTCCTCTCCTGGCCCCCTTCTGGCTCCCGGCGTCTTCCGGTGTTTTAAGACCAATGGGGTCTTTTCTGGGAAATTTTCCGAAAGTTGATTTTTTTTGCACAAAAACGAGACACCAAGGTAATTCTGCTGAAAATTGCGTTAGTCCGTGTTAGTTGCATTAAAAAAACAAGTTTACAGGAAAACAATAAGAAAACTGTTCGGAAAAGGAGATACGTTTTCGACGTATCAGTCATCCATAATCCACGAACATAGTTACATGGGAGATTCAGCTAAATTTGGGATAGCATTTCTAGCATATTCTTGAAGCGCTTCTTTACTGTCGGATCTATTGGTTCCTTTGGCGGATCCGAGGTTTTCTTTCCCCACGCAGACATCTGACGTTTCATGTCCGCAGTCACCCACGCCTTGGTCTCCTCGTTATTCATTTTGTAAGGCAACTTTTCTTGCAATAGCTTGGGTTTCTTCTTCGGAGCAAGTTTCTTATTTGGGGAAGACTTAGAGGCAGCAGCCTTCCGCTTAGAGGACTTAGTGGGCCATGGAGTCGTCTCAGGCATCGGAGATCGAGTCGGACTCGAGCTTCTAACATCCATGGCGTCGACGTGTGCTGGCGATGATCGATCCGGACTCGTTGTAGGTGGTTGTGCTGGTGGTGGACTACGTCTTGGAGAAGTAGGTGGTGGTGGTGGTGGTGGCGGCGGACTGCTCATCGGAAACACTGTGTCTTTGTTTTCCATTGTATGATGGAATTGACGGCTTCTCCCAGTGTCTCTACCCCATCACCTCTGGGGATGTCAAGCCGCATTATCCTCCATGCCGCATGAACATCCACACCGACACAAGCATAGCCAGGTGTAATCGGACGGCCATGGCAGATCGCTCCCTCTACACAAGGTAAAGCATAGCCGTCCGCCACCTTGATGGATACGTTCGAGATCGACACGTATAGCTACTTGTCTTCTCCTTTATTGCATCCATGGCCTCCGTATGTGCAACGGAATGAACAATCATATGTGTATTAGCAATCACCGTTGCAGCGCCAGCTGGGACCTCCGTTGAAGCCATGCTACGCCGGATTTGAGATGGGTCTGCTTCATCGAATGTAGGGTCTTGATCTTGGGAGCGCTGTGAATTAAACTCATTAATCTATTGTTTCTACCGCATAACTGCTGCTTCCAAGAAACCAACCTGTTCGTAGACCTGCGCCTCCTTCCGTCTATTTCCTCTCTCTCGGCTTCTATATGGATATAGACAATCTTGCTTCTTAAACCCAAAGCACCACAGACATCGTCCCTTGCCTCGTGTCCAGCCGCCATGTTTTGGATTCCCGAGGGCCTTCGATAGCTCGTCATTCTCTTGATCCGGCTTGAACTCTCCCGCTTTAACTACTTTGAACACTTTTTCAAGTGCCGCAAAGGGGGCCTTTATTTTTTCAGTTATAATAAGGTTCCCTTCTGCGTCAAACGTTGCACCATGCCCAAGTATCCTGTTTCCTGACCTACACGGAAAATCATGTGTACCTGGAATGGTCCCCTTCTCTCGCAGATCTGCCTCAAGTTTGTCAGACTTAGACAATTCAACTGTGTAGCCACCTGAACCCATTCTATGGTGATATATCTTCTTCGCCGCATTTGCCGCATTCTTTGCTGACCTTTTCTTACCCTTTTCTGATTGCTTGTACGCCGGAAATGTTGGCCAGTGTTGCTTTTGCTTCTCTAGCGGCCCCTCGAATTTTGGGACTGTAATTTTCTTTGTATATTCTTTCCATAATCTTTTCTTGTAAGCATTGAAAGCCTCGGCCATCTTCTTAAGACCCCAGTGTATGACTGCGGCGTGCATTTCCTTTTCTGTTTCCTCAGTATAACATTCTGGTAGAAATGGTTCATGAGCTTGTCAAAAAGAGCTTTTTTGGACCGGTCCGAGACAAAAGAAACTGCATGACGATCGGGATCGGCTTCGTCCGTTGCTGGCTCATTCCATTCTTCAAGACTTATTAGGATGAGGTCCCTATCAGTAACTCCACATTGACTTGTAAACTTAGTTGCAGTACTACTGGGCCAAGAAGGTTTTTCCGGATCCATAGACTGACTCAATTATCGGATGCTCTTTAGAGCTCATCTCTTGTGTCGGGCCTCTTTTCGACTTCTTGGTAGACGACGTCGATGCAGTAGGTTCCACGAACTTCACTAAGGATTTGGTCATCGCTGCTTTTATCCGCTTCCACATCCGGTCCTTGCATTTTCTCTTCTTTCTCCATTCCCTGACCTAAATCGTTCAAGTACTCCGAGCGGTCGTCTTGACCTCCACCGTCATTGGGTCCGACGGGGAGTATACTTTCTTCTATTATCACGAACACCTGCTCTTCACCCTCTCTGCCATCCATATCTCAACTAATAGAAATGGAAGCTAAAATACTTTAGTAAGTCAAATATTTGAACAAGTCAATCACTTCAATATTTTAATAAATTCAAATGCAATCAAGTTTCACATATGTCAAATTACCACTAAGTCAATCACCGGTAAATAAGAAAAATTACAACTAAGGTAATCTACTAAGTAATACTTACTACTAAATAATCACACTAAGATATTCTAAGTAAAATACCCTAAGTACTAAAAAAACACCGTCAAAAAATATTTCTACTGTATTTGCTAAGTCCCACTACTACTAATAATTCTAATTACTAATATTAACTACTAATTCTAATAAAACTAATATTAACTACTAATTCTAATTCCTAACCCTAAATAAATATTCCTAACCCTAAATATATATTCCTAAGTCAAAAAATTGACTACTAAGTATTACTACTAATATTAACAAATAATTCTAAGTACTAATATTAACTACTAATATTAGTAGAAAAAGTTACTAATAGTAAAATGTTTACTAAGTAAAAAGTACTAATTCACTAATATTACTAAGTACTAATTCAAATATTACTAAGTAACTAACAGTAATTAAATTACTAGTACTAAATATTACTAAGTAATCAGCAGTAATTAAATTACTAAAAAAAACTCTCAACCCTCTCTCTGCTCACCTCGAGGAGGAGGGGCATGGCGGCGGGTACCGAGGCGCGGAGGAGGGGGCACGACGGCTCTCAACTGGAGGAGAAGGACCCCGCGGCGGCTGTGTGTCAAGGAGGAGGCGCGGGCCGGTCGGCGGCGAGGGGGAGGGCTGCGCGCGCGGGGCGTGGATTGGGGGCTGCGCGAGGAGGGCTGGGGTGCGAGAGGAGGACTCCGACGGTGGCGGCAAAATTCGGCAGCCTGACGGCGTGTGTTCTTTCTCGGCCCGCCGGTCTTCAGAATGTCGGTTTGCCATGGGCGGTGGCTTGGCCCAGAGCTATATACCTTTCCCCCTTTTCCCCGGTTGGTGCCTCCAACTAGGGTATGATACGTCATAAACGTATCATTAATTTATGATGTTCCATGTGGTTTTCATGTTATTTCCTACATGTTAGCTATACACTGTATGTCATTTTTATCGATTTCCGGGACTAACCTATTAACAAGATGCTACAGAGCCAGTTCTCTGTTTTTTGTTGTTTTTAGTTTCAGAAAAATTGTTCCGGAAATATCTTGGAATTGGAAAATTCGATGTCCGGAAGTCTTAGAATCCCCGACGGTTCCACGAAGTCCCGAAGAGACCCGGGGAGATGCCATAGGGGGGCACACCTTAGGGAAGCGCGCCCACTGGCCGCTCCTAGGGGTGGTCTGGGCCCCCCGGGTGCCCTCTGCCATTGCTCTTTCGCCTATATAACAACCCTACATATCAACCCTAGAAAAATACCACTTTTCCCCGAGAAACACCCGAGGCCGCCTTCATCGTCATCCCGAGATCGGGAGGGTTCTGGAGCCCTCCCTGGCACCCTGTCAGGAAGGAAATTTATCACCGGAGGGGTCTACACCACCATGCCGTCCTCCGAAGTGATGCATGAGTAGTTCATCCCTGGACTACGGGTCCATAGCAGTAGCTAGATGGTTGTCTCCTTCACTGTATGCCTCATGTTTAGATCTCTTGAGCTGCCCTACATGATCGAGATCATCTTTATGTAATGCTACATGTTGTGTTTGGTGGGATCCGATGAATGTTGAATGCTATGTCTTCTGATATCAATCTAGCATGTTATCTTCGTGTATATGTTATTTATGATCTTACATGCTCTCCGTTATTAGTAGATGCTCTGGCCAAGTACATGCTAGTAACTCCAAGAGGGAGTATTTATGCTCGATAGTGGGTTCATGCCTCCTTTGCATCTGTGCTCAAGTGACAAAAGCGTGACAAATAGAGGATGTGTTGTTTCCATTAGGGACAAAACAACAATGCTTTGTATAAGGATGATATTCTTGTTAACATTACACACTTTGCTTTAGGCAATTATCTGTTGCTTATAACTTAATACCCAATGTTTGTTCAGATGATATTCGGAGGGTGTATTATTAGTCATAGATGCAGTTGGACGACGATCTATGTATTTGGTTGTAATGCCCACATGAATCACATAGTAATCTTTATGTCTTGCATATGCACTACGGTGCAACCTTCATTTATGTCAATTGCCCAGCTGTAATTTATTCACCACACATGTTATTTATCTTTCTCGGAGAGACACCACTAGTGAACTGTGGACTGTAGAGGCCCCAAACCGGATGGTCGAGAACCCCTCATATGCATACATTCACGATCCCAGGAATTCAGTCGTGAACAACATACGAAGTGGTACACAGATACATTATCCATTACACGAATAAAATAGTGTTACAAGCCAATGGTCACATGACCAAGTCTTAACAACTGTCACACAGGACAGGCGAATGTCTCACATCACACACACAACGGAAAGTAAACACAACGTAGATAGCCCATGTCACGCCTTCACCAACAGGCGGCTGACCTGTAGCCGGGCCTAGTTCGCATAATCGTCGGAATAGTACTCTTCCTCGTACTCCTCCTCCTCCGGTGGCATCTCCTCATAGTCTTACCAAGTAAATAGCTAGGGGCAAAACCAATATGAGTACATTTGAATGTACTCTGCAAGGCGTCCATTATACACTTACAAAATGCAGTATGCTTGTATGGTGGGTAGGTAGGCTATAAATAGGGCTCACTACCCATGGTGTATGTAAGATAACATCATGGTTGCTTTGATATCTCTATATCTTTGTTGAATAAGATACTTCAAACAAAATAGTATAATTTTTCTTTCTCTTGTAGATACCCCATGTACAAGAGGTTTTATAAAACTTGTTTTATAAAAGAAAGTTTTCTTTGCAAAACTTCTTGGAATAACATTTCCAGCTTCTTCATCAGTACCTCTCAGGTACAAATCCTTGTTTAAAAACACTTTTTGAAAACTTGACACAATGCTAGGTACATGGCCTTTCAACTGCCCATATCCGAGGGATCAGCTATTCTGAATAGTTTTACTCTGCAGAGCTGTACACATTCCACTAGATCCAATCATCTTCCATGAACCACCCATGGATCGACACAGCGATATGCAAGCATCAGAAAAATGATCCTAACTGTCCACTCTGAAACAAGCTAGTATATGACCATCCCTTCAATTAGGTTTATTCCCCCTGGCACCATGTCACACATCTCCAAACAGGGGACCCAATTGTCGCATCCGGGGGTAACTTAATCCCTCACTTTGTATGTCCCGTTACTCCCTCCTGGCGACACTTTGGTTCAGAGTATCATCCTCTCTATAGCTTTTGGGATAGAACACACACTAACAAGATCAAGTATCTAGATAGGCCCCGTACCCATGTTGGGGTAGAGTGGCCGCACTTCTTGGTTGTCCAACGAAGACTAGGTTATGTGTCTTTTGTAAACCATTTTAAAACAACTCTTTAGCTCCCCTGGTGAACAAGGTCCGACCTTTTCACCGTGGACTTTTCATAACACCTTTTGTTTGCAAAAGCACATTTTAAAAGTGTCCACTTAGGGACTCTAGATTATTATCTTAGGCAGTATTTATATACCTTATAGTGGCTAAAGGCTTGGTAACACCAAGTTGACTAATGGCAAGGTGATAATATAACTATATAATATTAATAGTACTAATGATAGCCACTCAACAAAATAGTTTTTGGTAATCAAGTTTTTGTAAAACTTAAGAAGTAGAACATGCATGATAGATAATTATAAGCAAACTTTAAGGTTGGCTTGCCTTGGAGGAGTTGAGGTTCCTGTTCGTGATAACAATAAGAATGGTAGTAGTAGGCTCCGTCACCAACTACTTCTTCTTCGGGTTCTATCGTCGCAAAAATAAAATAAGGACACTCAATCAGAACCAAACGAAGCAAGCCATGATACTCAACTACACCATACAGCAAGAAAGAAACAAACAAAAATAACACACAAGTTTATCAAGCAAACAATCTACAATCATACACTCAAAATAATAATATTTACCACTACTACTACTACTATTACTATGGTTGAGAGATGGCATTTCTCAACAAAATGAAAAGGGAACCAGTGGGTGTTCCACTAAGTTTTCCATGAGATTAAAGACGGTTCTAAGCCTCTGGTCTAACTTGTGGACAACAAAACAGTCACCGAACCAAATACAACTAGATATTCTAGTGAGAAAGTAACAATATGAGTAATAAGCACTAAAACTACACATGCATCTCTAAGGAATAAAATGCAACCTAACAGAGGTGAAAGCTACATCTAACCAGTACCAAAATGGTACTGGACCCTATCAAAACACCTCTAAAACTTTGGTAAATAAACTAGCTATACTATGCATTGCAAGATTTATTAAAATAAAAACTAGGAAACAATACTATGCATATACTAGTTCCATACAAATATCAAACATGCACACACTTTCTAACATGCTGGATCTGTGGGAAAAAGACCTTCTAACACTAAGTACCACATCTAAACATGCTATAAAACAAAGTAACACTAGCAAGCAATTATTCTAAAAATAAATCGACACATCTTATTTCTAACAAAAAAGTGCAAAAACTTAGATCTGTTGAAAAAATAAATCTAAAGCTCTAAAAATCACACCAAGCTAGGTATTCATAGACCTAAACATAATCTAACAGATCTAGTTGGATTCACATCAAAAAGTTGTTTCAAACAACTTCTAAAAATCCTAGAATATGCTACTGGACATTTACCAAAGTGGATGGAATTTCCAAATGGTAGCTCACCTTGGTGTGAGGTCAAGCCCTACTGATAGATCCAGTCAAGAGCTACTCAAAAAAATTTAGTTTGCACATTTTGAACATTCCAACGAAAAGTTATTGCATTTTTACTTCAACTGACAGTGTGTATAGTTCATGATTTTTCATTTGTAAAGTATTGGTCCCAACACAGATCTGCAAGTCGCATATGTTCAAGATTTTGTAGACCTACCACATATAATTTTGGTTGATTTTATTTTTGAGTTTAACTATTTTTAACATGATTAAAATAAAGTACAAGATTCAGTTGATTTTAAAAAAGGAAAAAGTAAACATGCGCAGGCTGTTCTTTCTCACGGGCGCGCGGCCCGCTAGGGCTCTGCGGCCCAGCTCGCTTCCGCGGCCCGCGGCGCACGCGTACCGCTTCGCGATTTGAACGTGGCCATTGATCTCGCGATCAACGGCGCACGACCGTCGTTCTCCTCTCTTCTCTCTTCTCTCCCTCTCTTTGTTCTGATCGACGCAAGGCCGGCGGTGAGTTTCGCGTGATTGCTCACCTAGGGCTCGTGGGGGCTGGTGGCGAGGGGTCGAGGCAGTTGCAGGTGCTCAGGGGCGGTGGAAGGACGGCGCGGGATGGCTTCTGTCGTTGGCGCGAAGCTGGGGTTCCGCGGCGGCTCTAACGACGTCTCCGACATTCCTGCAAACGAGGGAACATGAGGTTGGGTCAGGCGTGCTCCACGGAGGGTGGAGAGTGAGGGGAGAGCAAAAAGGAGGGGCGGGGTTGCCCCAGGCGCTCGCAACCCACCGGTGCTATCCGCGGTGGCCGGCAACGAATTCCGGTGGTCTGGGCTCACAGAGAGCCTAGGTTGTTCGTGGTTGGCTTCCAGGCGAGTGAGGGGTGGGGTGTGGATGTGGTGGCGAGGCCAGGACTCTCCCGTGGCTTTATAGACGTGGGGGTCACCATGTGCACTCGTGCGTGCTCTCAGGTGACAAGGGGGCGAGCTCGTGCGCGCTCTGGCGTGCAGATGCCGTGGCCCTTGGGATTTGGGTGTGGCTAGGGGTTGCAAACGACGCTGGTCAAAGCCACAATGGGCGAGGGAGTGGAAGAATGCACGAGGTGGCCACAGTGCATGCAATAGTGGCGTTCTTTCAGAGCACCCCCATGCCTCCTTCCCTCGTTTTCTTCTCTGGAAACTGCACACTCCTCTCCTCTCTGGTCAACAAGACTTGGATCCTAAGAAATGGAAATAAAGACTACTGACTAGGCTTCTAGAAGGTCCAAGTGGTGCAGCAAAAGGATGTTTCAAACAAAAGTTATTAGAATTTGAAAATGGTGCCATTTACTGTTTTCTTAAAAATTCAGTTTCAACTATAAGACTTAGAGAAAATTTCTAAGTGTTGGGGACAGAGTGGATTAGGCATAAGTTGATGTTGTTTTCATGAACCAAAACTAATTCAAAGTTTGTTTTCAAAGTGTGGTTGTGTTAATAAACATTTTTTACTTTCATAACCATCAAAAGGAAATTAAATTAAATTTCAAATGAGCATTGAAAACAAGGTGGAAAAACGGCTAGTTTCAGTTTTTCTCTGTTTTTCAGAAAACACTATTTATGTCTTATTTTCTTAACATAAAATCATCAAGCAAATGATTGTTTCTTCAATTCAAAATTTGAAACATAGTTCACCCTTTTGTTGTCCATATGTTAGAGAACACGTCCATGCCAAGAAAACACAAAATGTGATTCTCTATCATATAGATAACATGAGTGAAAAACACCTATTTGGCTTATTTTTCAGAAATAAGTTTCTGTAGAAAACCTTAAGGAAAACATTGAATTAATCTTTTGACAAATAGTTTTATTTGTCCTAAACAAACCAAATATTATCAATAAGTTGAAAACAACATTGACACAAGAATTTAGATGAACCATATTGGAAACACCATGTGGAAAACCTCACAGAAATAAATAGAAAACATCATAAAACAAGGTGAATGATTTTTGAATCAAAGTTTGCTTGCATTGTATAGATAACCATGGTTCATTACATAATGTTGGATTACACAAGGGCATTAAAAAAATTTGTCGGCTCACAAAAATGTCTTCCCTCATGAGATACAAGTGTCCCAAATCTGGGGTGTGACATGGACCCCGGTCAATTTTCCTCATACTGATAATACGCACTGCTTCCATTGTTTTCACACAGCTGCTACTGATTTCATGATGTTCCCATACTGTTTTCCACACCATACGTTTAACCTCTTTTTTTTAGCAAAACCGGTGAGATTGACAACCCGACTGCTTCGTTGGGGCAAAGTGATTTGATTGTGTTGTGTAGGTTCCATGTTGCTGCTTAACCGGTAGTGCGCCCTGTCATCTCAGCTGCATCAACCTTCTGAATTTACTTCCTCCTCCTATTGGTCCATTCAACATTGGTTTCTTTTCTGAGGGAAAACTTGCCGCTGCACTCTTCACAACCTTTCTCTTGGGGTTTACCAACGTCAGCCATCAACAAGTTTTCTGGCGTCGCTGCCTGGGATGAAGAGAATTTCTGCAAGGGGAGTCTCTCACTTCCAATCTCTTTACTTTGTTTTAGTTTTGCTGAGTTTATTTTATTTTGTCTTGTTTGTTTCTGTATATCAAAAAAAAATACTTCTTATTCTAATTGTAGTTTTTATCCTGTTTTTAATCTTGTAAAAATGAGTACTCATGTTCCTGTTACCATGTCGCACGAGAAAATGATCTTTACTTTCAAACAGAGGAATGATGAGAGTTTCAAGGAAGCTTGCTCTAGAGTTTTTGATTCATATTGCAAAACTGAATCTAAAATGACTCTAAGCCTGTTTCTGTATAGCTTTTACCTTGGTCTTGGTCTTTACTATAGATGTGCTTTGAATACTGTGGTAGGAGGATATTTCCTTCATTCTGAGGGAGATCAAGCTTTTAATGCCGGAAAAAAATTAATTGCAACCTACAATTCACCTAGTATCTCTGGTAAGTCCTTTGGAAGTATTTTTGCAAAATTTAATACTCTAGAGTCAAGTATTTCCTGTCTAAAGGAAGGACATAATCAGATTCGTGAACACCTTCATCATGTCCCAATAAACTCTGAAGCCTCAGATTTAATCCCTACTGTGAATGTTACTATTAATAATGAAACTTTTCATGCTCGTTGTGATATTATGTCTGAATTTTGTCTTATGCGTAAAGAAATTTATGAATCTTTGAATACTTGGAGACTTTCTGAGGGAGGACAAGAAATACGCTTCACTAATAACGCTACTCTACTTTCTATTGGGATAACTGAGGGAATATTTACAAAATACTAGTAAGAATGGTATCCACTGATTATCTTGTTATTAAATGTGTAGGAGAAGGGCAAATTACCCTTGGAAGATCTCTGCTGAAGTTCTTAGGAGAACCTATTGATATGGGAAAAGGTACCATGACTTTTTCTCCGAAACTATGTGCTGATGATCAGTTCCCAAAAAGAAAGAATAAGGGTAATAGAGGTGAACGTAAGCCTCATAACAATTTGTATGCTTCTTCATGGGAAAATACTTGAATCCACTTTTCTGGACCTACCTAAAGGTGTTAAAGAAAAACCACTTCTTGGGAGATAACCCATGGTTTTATTTTTGCTTGTTTTTCTCTATTTAATTGAGTAAAGGGGTTGTATACTTATGTAGCAACTCCTTTGTATCTTTATTTTCATGTATTAGTTGTGCCAGTAAAGTTTCTCGCGAAAGTTGGACTTAGGTTTGGAATTTCTGCGCAGGAAACAGATTTCTGCTATCCACCGTAAAAAATCTTGAAAAATCCAGAAAGATCAGAATGACCTTAATTTTTTTGTGCTTATTCCTCAGTTAATTCCGCAACGTTTTCGTTCTTTAAGTTGTTTGATTTGAGTAGTGTAAGTGCCCTGAAAAAATCGTCTTTACGGACTGTTCTGGTTTTGGCTCATTCTGCCATTTTTCTTGCATTTGCTCTTTTACGATGTCAAGTAGATTTTTTGTTTCACGAAACATCAGTGGGTTTAGATAATGTTTAAAAGTATCAATATCACTTGTTACCATACAAAACCATGGATTTTTTATTGTTGCACTAACCCTCTAATGTGAATTACACTTCAAGAGAAGAGGGTGATATATGTGATCGAGAAGAGTGCAAGGTCAAAGCTTCGGGATGACCCCATGGTTCATCCCAGAAAATTCTAATAAGACTCAAGCATCTAAGCTTTGGTATGCCCAAGGAATCCCCTTCTTCATCAACCATTTATCAGGTAACTTCTAGTGAAACTATATTTTTATTCGGTCACATCATATGAAATTTACTTGGAGCGTCTGTTATTTTTCGTTATGTTTTCTTTTGTTTCCTTTTTTTCCTTTCTAAAATATTATCATTTGAACCTAGCATCCTTGTTTGGGAGAGCGACATGCTCCGCTTTTTTGTTTGAATACTCGTTATGCTAGTATTCTTAGTTTTTCTTCTAGCTGCTGCAGAAATTCTTGCTTAGCTCTTGTTTTCATTGCATATCTTATTCAGAGCTGTTAGTTTTAGTAGTGTTATGTTAGTAAATCTCGTTTTTTCTTGTTGTATGATTTAGAGTGTTTTTGTTAAAACATATTTTGTATGGTGCTTGTTGGGAAAAGAAATTCCTGCACTTGGTAGAATTATAAACGATGGAAATAAAAGCTTGTATGGATCGTGGCTAGACTTTTTCATATCATGCTAGGTGCTATTTTAATTCTAAAGCCTAGTGGTTATTTAGTAGCATGATTTGTCTCAAATAGTTGAGAGTTTTTAATGTGCCATTGAAAGAATCATGAGTTGTTCTTGTCATATTGAAGCGTAAATTTGTGGTATTCTCTCATTTGAATGTTTTATTTGGTTGACTTGGCGCATGCTCACACCATGTTTATGACTACGAGCCAGTCACTAATAGCCTCTATGATAATTGAGTTTTTGAACTTGTGGTACCACTTATGCTTTGATTGATGATGTTTATGTCGCTATGCATGATTATGGCCATTATTGCTCTCTTGATTTGTCGCTCCTAGTAATTTGCTAGCCTCCACATGTACTGAGTATGAGCTCTAATTGTGCAATCCAACTCCCAAAAACCAAAGTATGCCAAATGTGTCCACCATACCTACCTACATGTGGTATTTAACTGCCACTCCAAAGTAATTTGCTCATGTGTTACCTTTAAAACCTTCAAAATTACTCTTCTTTTGTGTTCCTGTTTTAGCTCACGAGGACGTAAATAGAGAAACTTTATCCCACTTGTTTATTGGAATTTCACACCCTGGACTAGTGGCTTCATCCGCTTATCCAATTGATAGAAGAGATGGCAGCGGGGTGCCCAACCCCAAATTAATACAAAAAAATTCTCTTCACTATTTTTTCCCTTGATTTATCAGTCAAAGCATAATTGTGGAAACAAAAGAAAAAGACGGATGACCTTCTACACCAGTTGCGTCCTTCAATGGGAACCGCTCTTTTGAAGTCTAGTTGGCTTGTGACATACTGTATTTTCTGTTTATCATTCGTTGACATAAGCATACACCTCCTTAAAAATAGACATTCCTCCACAGTATGTGATTGTTGGCAGACACCTGAGGATTCGGTTAGCCATGGTTTGGGTAAGATGGATGGGTGGACTGTCAAACATTTTATACCTCTGCTTAATAAAATAAAAGCTCTATCACATGAGTGATTCATGCTTCCCCATGCGAAGGGCCTTTCTTCTACTTTTAGGTTGAGTCTCCATCTTCTAAGTTTATGTATAGTTGAGAGAGCATAGTTTCCATTATGAGTTTAATGTGCATTTGTCCCAAAAACATTATTAATTGATTCATGATGTGTTATTGCTTGCTCTCAAATGATTTGTTCTAGTTTTCCTCATAAACTTTGTAGGTGCCCTGGCATTTATTTTTTTCCACACTCTTAAGGACTAGCGAAATATCACTTTGCCATGATTTCTCTATACTTGAAACAAACGTATAACTTATGATGCATTGTTATTCATGATCTTTTATTTGTGTTACTTATCATGATGCAAGGTGATTGCTATGCTTTATTATTAAAGTTATATTTGTCATTCTTGTGTTGAAGTTCTATGATCTCAGCTTACATATGCTTTTTACATTATTGATGATCAAGTTCATGTTGGTAGCATGTCACCTCAGAAATTATGTGTTTTTATCGTTTACCTACTCGAGGACGAGTAGGAACTAAACTTGGGGATGTTGATACGTTATAAAAGTATCCTTAATTTATGATGTTCCATGTTGTTTTCATGTTATTTACTACATGTTTGCTATACACTTTATGTCATTTTTATCGATTTCCGGGACTAACCTATTATCAAGATGCCACAGAGCCAGTTCCCGTTTTCTGCCGTTTTTAGTTTCAGAAAAGTTGTTCTGGAAATATTCTCAGAATTGGAAAATTCGAAGCTCGGAAGTCTTAGAATTCCCGAAGGTTCCATGGAGTCCCTAAGAGACCCCTAGAGGGGCCACACCATAGGGCGGCACGCCCCTGGCCGCGCTTGGGGGTGCTCTGGGCCCCCCGGGTGCCCTCTGTCATCGCTCTTTTGCCTATATAATCCCCCCGACATATCAACGCTAGAAAAATACCACTTTTCCCGAGAAACACCCGAGGCCGCCATCATCGTCATCCCGAGATCGAGAGGGTTCTGAAGCTCTCTCCGGCACCCTGCCAGGAGGTAAATTCATCACCGGAGGTGTCTACACCACCATGCCCTCCTTCGAAGTGATGCGTGAGTAGTTCATACGTGGACTACGGGTCCATAACACTAGCTAGATGGTTGTCTCCTCCACTTTATGCCTCTTGTTTAGATCTCGTGATCTTCCCTACATGATCGAGATCATCTTTATGTAATGCTACATGTTGTGTTTCCTGGAATCCGATGAAGGTTGAATGCTATGTCTTATGATTATCAATCTGTCATATTATCTTCATGTACATGTAATTTATGATCTTGCATGCTCTCCATTATTAGTAGATGCTTTGGCCAAGTAGATGCTAGTAACTCCAAGAGGGAGTATTTATGCTCAATAGTGGGTTGATGCCTCCTTTGCATCTGTGCTCGAGTGACAAAAACGTAACGTATGGAGGATGTGCTATTGCCATTAGGGAGAAAACAACAATGCTTTGTCTAAGGATGATTTTTTTTGTTTACATTACACACTTTCATTAATGCAATTATTTGTTTCTAGCAACCTAATAACCAACGTTTTTTCGGATGATATTCGGAGGATGGATTATTAGTCATAGATGTAGTTGGATGATGGTCTATGTATCTTGTTGTAATGCCCGCATGAATCACATAGTAATCTTTATGTCTTGCGTATGCACTACGGTGCAGCCTTGATTTCTGTCAATTGCCCGGCTGTAATATGTTCACCACACATGTTATTTATCTTTCACGGAGAGACACCACTATTGAACTATGGAACCCGGTCCATTTTCCTCATACTAATAATAAACACACTGCTTCCACTGTTTTCACACTGCTGCTACTGCTTATATATTGTTTTTCACACCATACGTTTAACATTTTTGTTTTTGGCAAAACCGGTGAGATTGACAACCTCACTGCTTCGTTGGGGCAAAGTAATTTGATTGTGTTGTGTAGGTTCCACGTTGCTGCTGAACCGGTAGTGCGCCCTGCCATCTCAGCTGCATCAACTTCTAAAGTTACTTTTTCCTCCTACTGGTCGATTCAACCTTGGTTTCTTTTCCGAGGGAAAACGTCACCCATCAGGATAAAAAAAAACCCTTTTACCCCAATTGGTGCCACCAACCAGGGCAAAAGGTGGGGGTGGGGGTGAAGTAGGGTTTCGTTTGCGCACTCACCCCCCCCCCTTTTACCCTGGTTGGTGGCACCAACCGGGGTAAAAGAAACCTTTTTCATTTTCATCACCCTGCCGCCATTTTTTTCCTACCACATTTCAAATACTTTTTCTAAATACCTTTTTAAATACATTTCAAATGATTTTGAATTTGGAGAACTTTTCAATATGAAAAGTGTTTAAAATTACATGAACATTTCAAATACATTTTTTGTTTAAAAAATAAATATTCTAACTATTTAAGCTAGTAACAATATTTGAATTTTCAAACATTTAAAAAAAACTAGTTTATGAATTGTTTTGAATTTGAAGAAACTATCAATATGAAAAGTGTTTAAAATTGCATGAAAATTTCAAATACATTTTTTGTTTTGAAAAATAATTATTCTAACTATTTGAACTAGTAACAATTTTTGCATTTTCAAACATTTCTTCTCGCCATCTTTCTTCCCGCCATCTTTCTTCCCGCGCTTTCTCTTCCCACGATATTTCTTCCTGCGCTCATTCTTCCTGCCATATTTCTTCCTATGCTTTCTCTTCCCGCCATATTTCGTCCCACGCTTTCTCTTCCTGCCATATTTCGTCCCACGCTTTCTCTTCCCGCTATATATATGTAGGCTTGTCCGGCATTGCCATATCACATCTAAACTCATATCTACAACCTCATCACTCTCTCATGGCTTCCACCGTACCCACTCTAACCTACCCGCAGGCAAAGGATCTTTGCGCCTCGAACTACCCCTGCCCGCCCGGCTACACCGTCCCCGCTGGCTGGTACCTGAGCGCCGGAGGCGTGCCTGTCCCTCCTGTCCCTCAAGGTATGGCGCGTTGGGAGGCAATCACAAACCACTACTACCTCAAGCTCACACCGGAGCAGCGTCGGGATCCCCAATGGAATCCTGGCTACTGCCCGACTTGGGACACCTTCTTCATCAATTGTCGTGAGAGGGCGCTCGCCAGGCACAAGGAGGATGTCCCGCCTCCTTCAAACTTCAATGTGATGAGGCCGTACTCTCCAGACCGTCATGAACTACATCACTGTCGGAAATAACCCCCGCCTGCGATACCCTCACATGCATTCCAGGCGTGCTCACCTGCCGAGATTCAATCCCGGACCGCCGTCCAACGTCAGCGACGACGACGGCGGCGACTCGGGAGCCCGCACTACGGCCGACTCAAGGCCGTTGCGTGATCACCCGCTCGCGTGCAATGGAGAAGCTCGAGGAGAAGTGGCACGGTCGCGCACTCGAGGTCACCATGGGAGGGAGTCGCCCTCCTTTGTCGCCTGAGGAAGTCCAGGCTGCGCTGTTCGCGCAATGCGCAGTCACCCGTAGGCAGTTGAAGGTGGATGTTAGCACGCCGCCGGTGGACTTTCTCATTCGATTCCGTTCTGAGGAGGACTACACCGCCGTGTTACATCTGTCCCGGCACGTCGTCGCCGGTGGAGCGCTGCTCACATTTAGTCGTTGTTTCCGTGGTAGCGGCGCCGAGCGATCTGAGCTACAGTATCTGACGAAGGTCACCTTCGATCTGAGCTACCATCTTGGCGGTGATCTGGTGCAGATGCATGTCCCGGTGGACAGCTGGTTCCTGTCGGTGGAGGCCTGGATGAAGCAGCCGAGCGCAGTCCCGAAAACTTACATTGTGAAGGTGCCAGAGCCGTACATGCCGGCCACAGTGCGCACCCCGACTTCGAAGAGGACATTGGAGCACACTGTCCTCATCCATGTCTCGGAGGTCGTGGACCATGGCCCAGTCGTCTCGGACAATCCACTGTGGGAAGACGACGAGGTCGACACCACACGCACGGACCAGTTCCCATTCTTTGGTGGGTGTGTGGATGGCAGTGGCCCTCCTCAGGTGAGGGACGGTGGCCACTGTTTCGGTGGGCACAACGGCAACGGATCTGCCGAAGGAGAATGATCTGCTGACTAAAGAAGATTGAGCTGTTGTTTGAACATCTCTCTGAAGATATCATTTGGCTTATGTTGCATATGCTATCTGTTGGGAGTCTAAATTCTGTGTTGTATCGTGCATCTCTAGTCAGTTTGAAAATGTTTGACTTATGTTGTGATTATTATCTGTTGTAATATGTCAGTTTGATCTCTAGTCAGTTTGAAAATGTCCGAGTCTGTTGTTGAATTTGAGCCTAATCTAAGGCTGCTAATGTTTGACCAATTAATGTTAATTCATGCCAAAAAAGAAAAAAAACAGCAGCAATGTATGTCATCTATAAATCATGGAAACAAATTCTAGGTGCTACATATTTCACAAAATTACATTAATATGTAAAACAAACAAATTATTCGCGCACACAAACCAGAACACAAATAAGAACCTTATTATCAAGCGCTAAAAACACATAAACAACTATTTCCTGCATATCCTTTTATTCGTGCCCTCGTTGCCGCGGTGACGACGTGAAGCTCTATCTTCGCTCTTGCACCAGGGGAGGATCATCTCCAGCCATGTTGGACCTAAACTGTTTTTCATGTCTCGGATCCTTCTGTATATCTCGTAGCTGACATATTCGTCCACCGCTACATAGTTGAGACTTGTTCGAGCCATCTTCCATTCCAATTATTTGTGCAGGTATGATGGGAATCCAGACTTCATATTGAGGTACAAACTTTTTATGATATTTTTTGCTAGAGTATCAATTTCAATTTTGGGTTCCCCAAATTCATCTGGATGTCATGTTGTTACTGTGGTGGCAGAAAGAAGCCTGATTGGGCAAGAGCCTTCTTGTCGCCCGTCATGTCCACGCTTGCGAACGTGATATTCTTTGTTGAAAAGAAATCTTGCAGCAACTTGCGTCCATGATCTGTCTTCGGTGACCTACACCAGTGGTACACGAGGACGTGTTTGCGCATGGCGATTTGCACGATGGCGACAGCATGGGGTTTGTAAGCATGGCTACGTGTGTACTCAAGGTCGAGGCCCAAGAACTTGCGCTTTTCAGGCTGAAGCCATTGCTCGAAATTGGCCAGGGCAGTCTCCAAGGCACGTTCCTCATTGGTGTAAATCACCCGCAGCACGTTGCCGCCATGGAGAGGGAGGCTGATAACCTCCGTGGTTGGTCGACAATCGTCCATGGCAAGTCTCCACCGTGGGCTGATGGGTTCGATGGGTTTGGAAGAAGAGTCGGGGAAGATGATGAACGGAAGGAGCGCAAATGGCAACTGCCTAAATATCGAAGGCGTGTGTGAAACGAAGGTGTGTGAACCTAGGCGAGTAGATGAACAAACGGGAAACTAAATGGCAACTGAAAACGAGGCAAAGTGCATACACGTTCGTCACCGTGGGTGGCTCCCTCGCAAATGACCGTTGTGTTCGCTGGAAGAGAGCAATTCGTTGGCTCGGTTTGGCTGAATTTGTTCGACTGATAGCTGGCCCTGACTCGTGGTGGCCCCGTTTGACAGTGACTAAACGTCATATCACTCTCTGTTTGACAAATTCATCCCAGCGAGAGCCATGCAGAGACATGCATGCACACACGTCAGCAGGCCCAACGGCCCTCGAAATGGCAGTCAATATAAATGCCCTCCTGCTTGCATCGCCTCCCTCCCCCACCATTCCGGCCCCAAATCTAGAAAAAAACTCCACTTTGCTCCGGCCCCAACGCATCCCTCCTTCTCTCCCAACTGCCGAGCACACAACCTTGAGGCGGTTCCGCGAGGAATGGAGGACTCCGTCGCATCATATCCTGCCGGCGCTGAAGGTGCGGCCCACCATGTCGGTTGGACCCCATGGCCGGATCCGATGCAGGGGAATAATGCCAGCGCGGCATTTTTTATGGTCGCCGTAGGTGCGGCCGGCCATGGCGGTTCGCTGTCATCGCCTCCTCCGACAGTGGAAGCGCCGGGACTCCCTCTCCTGTCCGATCTGGGGAACCCCATGGGGGAGGAACCGGCGTTCGAGGAGGTCGTCTCCGACGAGTACTTCGAAGTGCTTCCCTAAACAGATATATCTATCCCTAGTTTAGTACTGAAGATCCAATGGTTTGTAGAGACATGCAAACAAGTTAGGGATTCTCGGGTTTGTAGTTGGATCTGTAGACGGGGATTCTACATATGCAACTGCGAACCCAGCGCCCCCTATTAACCAGAGGTCGGAACAGTGTAGTTAAAGTTTATTTCATAGAAAAATACACATTAATCCTTGTAACTGACTGTTTGCCCGGGCTTTAATCTATTCCCGGGTCCGCTACTGATTTTAGGTCCTGGATTCTAGAGCTTGTAGAACAGAGCGATTGGTATATGCAAGTTAGAAATTAGCTATACATGATTTTGATGGCATTTTGTCTATTTGCAAGTTCTATTGTCCCTTTCGAATGTGGGCCTAAATTCTAGGCTTGTTATTACATATTAAGTCCATTAACTAACTGCATATATGTGGTACCATTTATGTTCTGCTTAAATTTTTGTATGCTATTTAAGCAAAGATTGATGTCATTAGTTTATCAATGGCATGGTTATTTGATTTAAACTAGTGTTAGTACGTGCATTTTAAAAATGATCTATAATTAGAGTGTGGTGCTAAATTTTGTTTGATTGCTAATCTGAAGCATTGCGATAACGGCGTATCAACTGACAAGGAGTCCCGCGATGCTAAGAGCAGACATGTTCTTAGGAAGCTGCAGAATGGGCAGATTAGGTACCATCGTCGCGCCGGCATGATGTTCCGCCCCTTCTACTGCAGGAACATTGATACGAGCATCGTCAGCATGATCTAGCATGCCAGCGGCGTTGGACGTGGCTCGAAAAACCGCGGACCCGCTGTTAGGGTCAAGCACGCTTCCTACGGTGTGTTCCTAAAGAAGTTGCTCGCGCGCAATATCCGCTTAGGGCTCGCGCATCCTCATCTGAACCCTAATCACCAGGACAGGAATCCTTGGAGGAGTTAGTAATGATGTCGCTTGTGCCGAATGCTGCAATGGTATCCTGATGAATTTAATTTGAATAGTGGAAAGTGCTACTAGCTAATGTTCTGGTTTGGATAAGTAGTATATGTATGAAATTTATTAGTATTGTGGAAGAATTCCTCGTGTGTGTAAGAATTTAAGTACTATATATGTAGTACTTCTATACTATGTTGCTTCTGCCGATCATGTTTTTAGGATGCATAAATACTTATTTGGTATAACTTAGTAATAAGTGGATGTGTCACGTCCATTTAGTACTCGATCATGCCCAATAAGCCAATCCTTGTCGAAAACTCATTGATCTGATAGATCAATGGTTTTACTTCTTCATTTAATTAATAGAAAATAAAGAACTAATGGTAAGAATGCAAATTTTTTCGTATCAGCAAAGATTTACATTTGAAAACCTTCAATTTATGGGACAACATGCCACAGTTGGCAGCTATAGCCCTTTGTACCCGAATTAACACATAGACCCTCAATTTTAAAAAATTCGCATCCAAACTTAACATCTGCGCGCCTAAATTACGACCGCTAACAGCCGCGCGCGTGCTAAAAACCAAAACAGTCTCACACGGGTCCCACTCATCAGTGTCTCAGCCGCGCGCACTAAATCTTCACCGAAACAGCCTCACACAGGGTCCCACTCGTCAGCGTCACAGGACGCCGCGCTCCCTTTCCCACTCTCGGCTACTTCCCCACTGAAAGGGGTCACTCTGCCCCCCCCCCCCCAAATAAACCCAGTGCCTCCACTTCGCCCACTGGGCAGCGGCTATCACGGCAGCGCCCTCCCTATCTTTCCCGTCCTCACCAACGTCCTCAACCAATGTCTGGTAAGTGCTGGTTGCCTCCCTTCCCCTTCCTCAACCAAACGATTCGATCTCGGTTAGATGTCGGCGGATGTATGTTAGATGCCGGCGGCCACCATCGTTGACGTGTTTTAGGTCACTACCAGCCATGGATTTAGCTCACGCTACCGTCACAGGAATCTCGAAGATCGCTTCCCCCAACCAGATAGAGATCCACCTGAACAAGGCCTCAAAGCTCGCAAGGTCCCCTGTTCTTCAGACAACCAAGGTAAATACTAGCATATAAATTAGTATCTCCTTTCGCCTTCATAGCTACTTGTTTGATTTTTCTTCTTTTCATATTTGGCTGTAGCACTCTAGTCGAGGTTGTAGCTTCTGCACCATGTCTCCTTGTGAAACTCGTAACTGGATGGAGGCGCCAGTTGAAATAGATTCAGAGTATCGTCTCTTTCTGGAGTCCCGTGGCATTCTGGTTGATGGAGTTGGTAAAAGTCCAACTCGGGAGGATCTAGTCAGTGAAGGAAAGTTCACTCGTAGAGGTGACAGGTCCAACAAAATGTTTTATTACTCTCTTATGCACCTACAGATTAGCTAGGATTAATTTATTTCTTGCATTATAGGTCCCAAAATCCAAGGACTCAAGACTATGACGAGCACTATTTTTTTGCAAACGAGGTGGAAATGACTGAAGACCAAGTCGCGCATCTCTGTATCCAAGTTGCTGGACCACACCCATCTATACCGCACTACGTCTGTAGGATGACAAAGTCTAATGTCTTCCCTGGGAAGGCCAAGATGGTAAACATCTTATTCTTTTACTATTCCTATGCACATTAATCTTAGTCAACGGCTAACTACTTCTTGTCCAGTACTTCTCAATAAAGTCCAGCCAGACCTACCTCAACGGGTTTACGTCAATGGATCGACTTCCTGTCATATGCACCAACAATTCCGATGCTCAAGATGTTATGTTCATTATGGGCAAGACAAACGATGTCGAGATGACAACCAACTGGTCAAAGGTCGCCAATTTAGCTGGAATCAAGGAGGGTGCTATGTGTGTATTCACCTTCTACAACAGAAGAGATGGCTTTATTTCTTCTGTTGTTTGCCTCAACTGAGGTAAATAACTTTGCTTTTTAATTAGATGATTTCAACAATGAGGCTCACTGTTACTGTTTTATAAATGTGCCAATGAGGCTCACTGTTATTGTTTTATGTGTCTGTGCTTGATACATGTGCCAATGATTAAATTATGCACTCGATCTTGATGAGATCATCGAGCATTTTACCTAGTGTTGTGTACAACCATATTGGTTCTGCATCTTCCTTGGTAAACTGTTCAATGATCTCATTAATTTTGTTTTGTGCTTATTAGTATGAGGCTACTTTTCTTATTTTCCATTGCTAAACATCTTTCCTTGATACATGTGCCAATGATTAAACTGTGCGCTCGATCTTGTTGAGATCATCGAGCATTTTACCTAGTGTTGTGTACAACCACATTGGTTCTTCATCTTCCTTGGTAAAATGTTCTACGATCTCATTACTTTTGTTTTATGATTATTAGTATGAGGCTACTTTTCTTGTTTTCCACTGCTAAACATCTGTGCTTTATACGTGCCAATGATTAAATGCACTCGATCTTGATGAGATCGTCGAGCATTTACCTAGTATTGTGTACATCGACATTGGTTCTGCATCTTCCTTGTTAAAATGTTCTACGATCTCCTTAATTTTGTTTTGTGCTTATTAGTATGAGGCTACTTTTTTTTCCATTGCTAAACATCTGTGCTTTATGCGTGTGCCAATGATTAAACTATGCACTCGATCTTGATGAGATCATCGAGCATTTACCTAGTGTTGTGTACAACCATATTGGTTCTGCATCTTCCTTGGTAAAATGTTCGATGATCTCATTAATATTATTTTTTGCTTATTAGTATGAGGCTACTTTTCTTGTTTTCCATTGCTAAACATCTGTGCTTTATATGTGTGCCAATGATTAAACTGTCTCTGTCGATGATTAATATGCATCAATGTGTTTAGCAGTTTGGCTACTATAGCAAATAGGATGCAGAACAAGTTCAGTTGTGCCTCATTTTACTATGGTAGGCACATCTGTTAGAATTATTTCGTGTCATTTGTATGTACCATGGTTGGCAATGAGGCTCACTATTATTGTTTTATCTGTTTTGTTGCATGTGCCGATGATCAGACTGTGCTGATGGTTTGCCTTGTAGTTGATGATGTGGTAAACATGTATGATGCCTTTTTTTGTAGGGTTTGCGAACCTGTGGTTGTGCCTTCGAATTGGATGCATCAATAGGAAACGTGACGTGGAACCTGTGGATGTGCCTTTGGTATGGATTGATGACTAGGAAAAGTGACGTGGAACCTGGGGATGTGCCTTTGGAATGGATTGGTGACTAGGAAAAGTAACGTGGAACCTGTGGATGTGCCTTTGGAATGGATGGATCAGTAGGAAAAAGTGACATGAACCGTATCGATGAGAAACTATTTAGTTTATGATGTGCGCCTGTTTAGATGCTGAGGTGCACCTGTTGTGATGTGAACCCTATCGATGACATGAAACTATTTAGTTTATGATGTGAGCTTGTTGTGATGATGGCGGGTAACCTTTGTGATGCTGGTGTGAACTGGTGTTAATTCTAGTTATTATAAATCTTCTTGTTGTCTCTCTTCTAAGTACGACTGTTAATCATTGATTGTGGTGACTTGTGACTTGTTTCAGAAAATAGGCTTGTTATTTTTTGTGATGATTTGGAAGATTATATGAATTCTTATATTTGGAGGAAATGGCATATTATCCAACAAAAAGGTCAGACTAGACTGACACCTGGGCTCGTGCAAAAAAAGTTAGGAACAACCGCAAGAGAGCGCGGTCGTTGCCGGTCAAAGTAGTAAAACATGTAAGGATGTGTGGGTCCGATGAAAATTTGCGACGTTCTACGTGACCAAGCCAGTTTCGTCGAAGGCAACTGGGCTCCTAGTGGGCTACTGGGCTGGAGACGAAAATCCGCGACGTAAAAGTAGCAAAAAGTCGGGCAAAACCAGTCTGCGACGGACCAAACCAATAAGTCAAGAGCAAACTCCACTTTCAGCCATCCGCGATGGAAATACGCGACGTTATCAAAAAATTCCGCTCAAAACGTCTCTGATCGCACGGAATTTGGTAGTGTCTTCTATTCATCATGGCTAGTCAAGCCCTAAGTATAGCCTTCCTACCACTTTTATGGCATCCTTTCATTTGTTAAGCTTTTAATTAGGGTGTCTTGCGAGTACAATCCAATGTACTCATAATGGTTTCCTCCCTAGCTATTGTCTTGGTCAGACTGTGAGGAGCTGCCTCAGGAGATTACCTTTGAGGAGGAGTACTATGACAATACCGCGTACTAGGCACGTCTCCCGGTCAGCAGCCTTTGGTGTTAAGGCGTTGACATGGGTTCTACTCGTTGTGTTTGCTTCTGCTAAATAAAGTAGTTGTGATGTACGTTTGCCGCTTGCTCTGCACGGCAGTTGTCTCTGACTTGGTCGACATACCGTTTGTGTAAGACTTTATATTCGTGTAATGGATGTGAACTCTTATGTACCTCTCTAAATATGTTGCTCATGACTGTCGATCTGGGATCATGAGTGTATGCATATTGGCGGTCTCGGACATCTAGTAAAAGTGTGAAAAAAAATTATTCCCAACCCACATAAGAAAATTACATTTTTCGTTTGTTAAGGATGGAGCCTTTTCATTAGTTAGCTTAGAGTTATTTTAATGATGGTTCCTAGTTAGAAATATTATTCAAGTATGATGCATAATTTTTTTAAGGGTTTTGCATGGGACCAATAAGTTTATTGGTAGTACATTTCCACTTTAACTCCAAGTGTTTTAACACATTATATTAAGGAGAATAGTTTCTTCTAATGAAAGAGATGTGGAAATTATATTAAGTTAAGATCGTGAATATTTGGAGAATAATTGAATGAAAGGGGAAACATGAAAATGTTTCCAATTTATCACCTTGTCCAGGAATTTATGTATGAGATACATAAAGTTCAAACTCAACATTCAATAAAGGGAATATGAGGAATTTGACGTAATATTCACTTTATGATTTAGTCATCGAAATTCCAACACAATAACCATGAAGTAGAAAAAAAATAGACAGTGGTACTCATAAATATATGATATTGGATTATCAAATAGATCCATTATTAGGAAGATATTCCTGTTGACTCCAAGATTTCATCTTTAAAGTAAGTTGGAATGATTTTAAAATCACAAGGAACATGAATATTTTCGCAAGGAAAAATATATACGAATATTTTATATTCGTAAAGCTAGTCTTGATTAAATTCTTTTATCAAGAACGAATAAATGATAATGTTGAGTTGAAAACTTCTCATGTGAATGGCTTGGGGCAGTTCTTATAGCTATTAGAAATTCAATTTCTAAATGTAATTAATTTCGGATTACTAAAATAATATGAAATATTACAAGTATGAGTATTAAGTAGGTGGTATTAATGAAGCGAGATGGTTTTATATTTCATTATATAAAGTGTAGGGACTTAAAAGTCAGTGGGAGCTAATTATGATGTTTTAATTTGGCTAGGCCTAATTGAAAGAAAGTTGCCTCATGAAATGATTTAAAAAGGGTTTTCATACAATATCAAAATGTGTCATATTAAATTCAGAATCTATGAGACAGTTTAAGAAGTTTAATAAACATGAATGTGATGGGTGTGCTAAGTGTAATTCTGAACGAAATTTTGATTACAATGAGATAAAGCTATTTTGTCTCAAAAGTAGACATGACATTATATTTTTCAAAAGACATGGCCTTTGCAGTCATTGGTAAGAAAAATATAAAGGGCTAAGATCAAATCATCATATTTTTTATTTGACTAATCTCGTAGTCATAAGAAGGGGCACACAAGAACCTGTAGATCTCCGTTGACTAAATTGTTTAGTCAAACCGATATAAAGGAGAAAAACTCACGTAGAAGTTCTTCTCATGCAGTTAATTTTTTGTAATAAAACCTGGGAATACTATAGTGAGATGTTTCTCACATAAATATTCAATGGTGGTATCACTAAGTATAAAACGACTCAGTGAATTTTGTATAGATAGAAATAATATTGTGAGAAGTATTCACATATGTATTTATGGTGGAATTACGAAATCAAATCTTATTGATTTTAATTCACATTATTATTCTTCAATTTATAGTACCGTGTGTTGTATGAATATCAACATTGGAGTATTATGAGTGGACTCTATAGTATATTTCTATGTAGTTGCAACATAATGTAAGAAATTGTAGATTGCCAGTTATTGGATAAAAGTCATTCGACTAAGTGAGGTTTCAAACAACGGTATGCCAATTCATTCAAAGACGCTTGAATTATTAATACTTCCACGGAACCAGGTTCACACAAATCCAATTCCTAATGAATACAAACACAAATTAATCACAAATTGATAAGATCAAAAGGTGAAAGACAATGGTCTAAGGTACCACATGCAAAGTGTGAGTAACACCGGAATTCCATAGGTATTATGTCATCATACTAACTAGAGTATTAATTGACTCTAGTGCAAGTGGGAGACTGTTGGAGGTTTGCCCTAGAGAAAATAGTATCCAGTCTTTATTCTATTTCCAAGTTCAGTATTAAGTTTATGTCATCATGCTACAACCTCTATAGCACCTGAAAAATCTTTATGCGGGCGTGAAGCCATAAAAAACAAGAGTTACTAATTTTATCTCTAAGATTGGCTTATCATTTGTGAGATGATCATGTTTTGCTCATAATGGACTTGATTAAAAGTATACCAAAATATAAGAGTTCATTGTTAGCGTAACAATATTACTTAACCAACCAAGTATACGTTGTTGCTAAAGGAGACTAAACGAATGCGATGTCTTTAGCAAAATACATATGAAGTTGCAACTGATTATAATTCCTATACTATGCGAATATCTTGTGACCGTCTTGCTGTAACTTGGATCAAAACGATGATATGTGGGTATAATCTAGAAAGTGTAATGGAACTGAGATCGTGCTAGACTAGTACTTAACTCCTCTAGATGATAGAGAGATACATACTCTGGGCCCTCTCAGTATTACTCATGTCAACGAATCGTCTGTTCATAGACGGTGCGATATATCACAAGGACATCGATGAGAAAATAGGATGATATTGGAAATGTGTTCTGTATGTGTTATGATCAAAGAGTTTGATCACACTAGATCACATAGTCTCTGTCGTGGTGGTGTCACGGCAGATGCCATAGGATGGCTAAAGTTGTGGGGACGGTGGACGCTGGAGGCGCTCGGGGAGGGATCACGCAGCGAGTAGCCGCGTGAGTGTGAAGCTAGCACTACAAACAACAAGATCTACCCAGGTTCAGGGCCCTCGTGTGGAGGTAAAACCCCTACTCCTGCCTTTCTCTCTTTATATTCGAGTCTCTCCGAGTAGCCACAGTACAAATGTTCTTGCTACCGAGGAGCCACTCTTCTCTCTACGTGATGAACTAGGTCAAGGATCTGAACCAAGTCTGGGATCCCTCGCGCAGGAGGGGGCAGGGCACCTTATATACTCGGTGCCCAGCCGGATACAGCCAAATACAAACAGATGTCGACATAGTGTGCACACCGTCCTTCTTCCGAGCTCCCGCTGACAGCTTTGGCTTCTAAGTTTGTCCGGTGCGGAAAGTCGTTGGGCAAAACCAAGTAATCGATCTGTTATCACTGCCGCGAACACAGAGTAGGTCCCCCTATCCTGCGACGCCTTGCTGACACACTGTCGCTGTCAGGCACGCCGTCCTCAGATGAACAGTGCCGTGAACAGTGCCAAAGTACGGACCCGGGATACGCGGGATCCCGTGTCAGAACGGCTCCTTTGACTTCTGGCCCGAGTAGGATCCCGCCATTTCTACTCGGGCCAATTCTTCTACTCGGGGGAATATAACTTCCTTGATTTTCCCTTCTGGCCATCTACATGCAGGACCGAATAGCAGTCGACCGGGTAGTGAGTACCGAGTAGCCAGCTACTCGGCCCAACATCCTCTTCTGATCTTGCCCTTAGCACTTGCCTTTACCCTACTCGGGGGTAAACCCCCGACAGCAGTCCCCGAAGCTGGTAGAGTCCTGCGAACTCGTTCACTGGGCCCTGCCAGCTTAAAAACCAATCTTGACAGTCTTGCCCTTGAACCTTGGGATGCCGAGTAAAACCTCCGAGTAGCCCTTGATTTTGTCTTAAGCTTCTTCCGAATAGAACCACTTCTCTTCTCTGTAGCCGAGTAAAAGGACTTGGTGAAATCTCGAATCGAAATCTCTGCGTGGCAGAGCACAATCCGGCTTTCCGCGGTGCAACTGGGCACGTGTCACGCGGACACGACCCCGACGCCTCGGTACCCAGGAACTGACAGGCCACGCGCCCAGTTTTCACGGAGTGGGCCCACTATCCCGTTATGTCCCATCAAAGGCAGTGATTACCCACGATCACGTCGTGGGATTAACTGTGGCCGTTACGCGCGCGTTCCGCGCTGTGTGCGTTTCTAACCGGTCCACACGGCCCACATCGCACGATCTCTGCCACGATCGATCCCACTTCCTCAAATCGTAACGGCAACTCGAGGGGAGGTATAAATACCCCCTCGGTGACTCCTTCTTCCTCTTCCTGCTCTCACTTTCCCCTCGCCTTCTCGTTTCTCCGCCGCCAGCGAGCACCTCGCCGCTGTGCGTTTCTCCGCACCGCTGCGATTCTCCCCGCGCCGAGAGGCCGGCTCTTCCATCCAAATCCACCACTCCTTCACCAAATCCATGGCCCGTGACGACGACGCCCGCGCCGGCTGGTCCGGATCTGAAGTCACAGCGGAGGAGTGCCAATGGTTAGTGAACACCCGGCGAGTTCCTCCCGGTGTTCGCTGCCGGCATCCTGGCCGCGAGCTCGTCCCCACTCCGGAGGAGGGCGAGCACGTCGTCTTCCTCGTGCACTTCGCGCGAGGATTCGGGTTGCCAGTCTCCAACTTCTTCCGGTCTTTTCTCAACTACTAAGGCCTTCAGCCGCACCACCTCCCGCCTAACGCCATCGTCATGCTCGCCTACCACGCTGTGGTGTGCGAGGCATTCTTGGGCATCCGGCCCACCACGACGACCTGGGCTCGATATTTCTTCTTTAGAAAGCAGAGCAAGGCCAAGAAAGATGGCGCGGACAGCAGCCGCGGCCTGACGGAGACGGGTAGCGCCATGATGGTGCAGCGCGGCGGGACCAATCACCCGCGCATCAAAGGTTTGGATTCTGTCCGCAAGTGGCAGAGAACCTTTCTCTACGTGAAGAACATCTCCGTCGAGAAGGGAGTTCCCCCTGCGGACCAGATTAATCTGCCCAGGTGGACCAACACCGCTCCCACCGGGCAGAATTGGAGGACCAAGCCGCCAGTGGATAGCGACCTCAAGCAGATGGACGAGCGCCTTGCCAAGCTGATCGAGAAGGGGCTCAAAAGTGACGACCCTATTGCTTGCTGGATCTCCAGACGGGTGCTTCCGCTCCAGCGCCGCGCACACCTCATGTGCTACATGGGTGGCCACCGGGACTGCACTCGGACGACCACGTTCGCGCTCAACAACGTGGACGTTGCCGTCTGGGCGCGTTCCATCATGACCACCGGCCTCAGGGACAACTGGCAGTACGGCTTTGTGCCGTTCAGCCGCACGAAACCAATCAAACGGGTTAGTCTATCCCCTCTTGTTTCCTGTGTACTAACACCGAGTAGATACTTCTCTTAGCTTAACATGCCTAGTATCCGCACTCCGCGCCGAGTAGGACACTTAATCAGTATTGCTCAGGCTTCATGTGCTTTATGTCTGCATGCCACGCCGGGTAGAACACTTAATCAGTATTGCTCAGGCTTCATGTGCTTTATGTCTGCACGCCACGCCGGGTAGAACACTTGGCAATATTCCTTAGGCTTTATATGCTTTATGTTTGCACGCCCTGCCGAGTAGAACACTTAGCAGTACTCCTTAGGCTTCGTGTGCTTTGTGTTTGCACGCCCTGCCGAGTAGGATGCCTTCATGCTACTCGACTAATCTGTGATACTTGCCTATGTTTCCAGGTTCTTGCTCGTCAGATCGCCGAGAGTGAGGAGCGCTTCGAGGCTAACTGGGAAGAGGACCGACAAGAGGACGATGAGGTCTCCTACGACACCGCGGACAAACTCAACATCCCTCATGCCGCCCAGACGGAGAAGCATCATGTGGACACGTCCGTTCGGGACTGGTCCGAGGAGGACGACGAAGGTGATTGAGCTCACCTTCATGGTTGCGAGTAGCGCTATCCAATTTCCTCCTGTTTCTTAACTGTTTCCTTCTCTCCTTTTCTGCATATGATGGTGATGCCGCCGCTGAGGAAGAGGACGAGGACGAGGGTGAGGACGAGGACGCCCTTAACGTCGATCCGCTTGCAGTCGCTGCTCCCGCCACTCGCAAGAGGGCAGGTAGCGGTGCTCAGGAGCCCCCCAGCAAGAAACCCAAGCAGGCCATGAAGAAGGTTAGACAGGGGAGATGGCTACCGCCTTCCCGTGCGGGGTAAGTAACTTTCTCCCGAGTTGCGCATCGCTGTTGCTGCTTTTTGGTTCCTTCTGCCTTTCTTCCTTTTCTGAATTTTCTCTTCTCTTCAGCGCCCCCTTGGATGCTAATGCTGCCGCCGCTCCCTCCAAATCCAAGAAGAGGCCCGCCATTGACGTTGACAAGCTTATTGATCTCTCTGAAGAGGATGAGACCGCAGCTAAGGACAGGGCGCGTGCGTCCTCTCCTGTGAAAGGAGAATACGAGGACGACGTCCAGTACATGGATACTGACGCCCACGACGCCGAGCAGGAGCAGCGGGCCCGCGCAGAACGAGAAGCGCAGGACGCTGCTTACGACGAGAGACCACTTTCTCCCCCAGCTGCCACAGCCGGGGAGAACACAGAACAAGACCCCGAGCAGCACGACCAGGCTGCCCTTGAGCGGCAGGAGGAGAACCAAGAGCAGCCAGCAACAGGGGCTGCTAACCAAGAATCACAGCAAGATCCCGCTGCCGAGCAGCGGGTTGAGATAGTTAACGAGATGGAGCAGGACCTGCAGAGCCACGCGCAGCCGCGGGTAGAGAGACAAGAAGAATCACAGCAAGATCCCGCTGCCGAGCAGCGGGTTGAGATAGTTAACGAGATGGAGCAGGACCTTCAGAGCCACGCGCAGCCGGATGCTGCGCCGGGTAGCGAGCCCTTGGTGCCGCCTACCCAGCAGGGCACTTCATCCACCTATAGCTGGGCATTCGGTTAATATGGTTAATTCGGTTCGGTTTATACGGTTTTTCGGATTGTACGGTTTCAATACTTTGGTAAATACGGTTTTGTACAAGAATACGGTTCGGTTTCGGTAATAACCATTTAATTTCGGTTCGGTTTCGGTACTAACCAAATTAACCAAACTTGACGCGAATGTTAAAATGACAATTTCTTTTGGTGCCCATATATTAAAAAAATAATGGAATAGACTATAAAATTAATACGCATATGGTCCAAAGTAACCAAATAACCCATAAAAGTTAATGAAAGTATATACAAGCAGCAAATCACATACTACAAGTAATCTAGAAAGTTAATAAAAGTAGCAAATAAGTACATGTTAATAGCATTCGGTTTTTTAATGGTTAACCATTCGGTTTTCGGTTATTAACCGTATTAACCACATGTATATGGTTAGCTATTTTGCTAACCGTAACCTTAACCGGAAACCAAAATAACCATAATTTCGGTTCGGTTTTGGTTTTTTCGGTTCGGTTTCTCGGTTTTCGGTTAACCGTGCACAGTTATACATCCACCGCACCGAGCTCCCCGCCGGTGAAGAAGACCAAGATTACAGCAAGCCCTCCAGCCAAGAAGGAGGCTGCCGAGAAGAAGGCTCCCGAGAAGAAAGACACCGAGAAGAAGACCGTCGAGAAGAAGGTCGTCGAGAAGAAGGCCTCTGAGAAGCAATCTGCCCAGCCTGACGCCAACGTCCGCAAGAATCCTCCTCGTGGTGCTGCGCAGGACTCTCCCGTGATGCCGCCGCCCCAACCAATTGCAAGAACTGTCGCCAAGGCCGGGCAGCTCACCATTGGCGATTCCGGCGCAGCCGTTGATGCAGCCGCAGGACCAAGTTTTCCGGATCCGCCTACCTACCCGCCTTACTTGGTGAAAATGAGCAAACCACACAGCATCCCGCTAACCGCGGCCGAGAAGAAACTTGCTATCAGGAAAGGCAAACAGGCCACGGCTGTGGACTCCAAGCCGCCAGCCAGGAACAAGGACAGATCCCTCTCAATTTTCTCGCGCGAGGTCCAGGAGGCCGAGGTGACGTCCAGGGGGCTCGTGGAGATGATTGACCGGGTAGGCTTCATCGACGCCGAATGGAACAGCGACATCCTTGGCAACAAAACCTGGCACGGCTTGGCTTTGGGCGATCTGGATCATATGCGCATTGACTGGAACAAGGCGGACATGGGCTACAATCCCATGACCATCTCGTCCAAGACCAGCACGCTTGCCGCCAAGCTGTTCGTCCACCGCAAGGCCGCAGAGGATATCGAACAAACTTATGCAGTAAGTTTCGCTCACCCAATTCGAGTTGCATTTTTCTTCTCTTCTACTCTTCTCCTTCTTCTTATCCATCACCCAGTCCCCGAGATTCTGGCCGAGTAGACGGATACTCAACCGAGTTGCCGTCTTCTCGGGTTGAATCTTCACGATTTGTGTCTGATTCGTTTTCTTTCTGCTTCTCAGAATAGCCTCTTGAAGAGAACAAACTTGTACCGGCGATTGCTCTGGAACCACAGCATCGCTAAAAGGCGCCTTGAGGCCCTCGAAATGGAACGCAAGACTGATGAAGCGACGGAAAAGGAGGTCATGGATCGCACCCTCCAGATTTCCGAGATCGAAAGTAAGCTTTTAGCTACGCGGTTCCTGCGTTTTGTGTTTACGCCCGCTTTTGCTTTCTGCTTTAATCGATTCCTTTCTGCAGGCAAGTTTAAGACCTTAGCAGAGGAGCATGCGAACTGCCGCGCTTTTATTGAGAGCGGTCAAACTACGATTAAAAGGCTGGAAGGTGAGTTGGTGTTTTTCTCGGCTTGTTTTCCTTCCTCCCATATTTGCTACTCTGCTGACCGTGTTTTGCTCTTCACAGAAGACCATAAGAAATTTGTCGAGGAGCATCTCGACTGCCTCAAACCTGCCGAGGTGCAGCAGCAATTGGCGAGTCAGGCTGTAGAGTTGAAGAAAGAGCACACCACCGAGATGGAACCTCTCCAACTCCAGCTGCGAACCGCTCTTCAAAATTCCCTCAATATAACTACCGAGAAGAACAAGTTAGCAGCCGAGAAGAAGAAGATCGAAGCAGCTGCCAAGGCCGAGAAAAGGGATCTCGAGCTGGAGTGCGATACGCTGAGGAAGAGCAACTCGGATCTAATGCAACAGCTGGCCCAGTTCCGGAGGGTGGAAGAAAGGCACGTTGCTGACGAGGAGTCATGGGAGAAGACGCTGCAGTCGCTACTTTGCGAGTTGAACAGTAAGTACCCGCTTCCCTGCGCTTCGCTGTTCCTTTTGCTTCTCTGCTGCCTGATTCGCTTCTCTTCCCTGTCTCTGTTTCTAATCTTTTTGATAGCTTTTTCAGAAATCTTCCCCGACCTTTGCTCGGCCTGCAAACCTGCTCTTTCAAAGGCCCAAGCAGCTCGCACCGAGAAGGGCCAGCCCATGGATACTAAAGCTTCGATTGAAGACTTCTTCACAAACATGCAGGGGCAGCTCCAGTGTCTAAGGGAGGTGGGCACCGATCTGGTGCGCACTGCCTTCAAACTCCATGACTTGTTCTGGCCTCGAGACTCTGCGCCAGCAACCATCCGCGGACTTGCCGAGAAGCTGAATGGCGTTAAGGCCGAGCTGAAGAAGTGGCGAGCGTCCGGAGCTCGGGCAGGCGCTGATATGCTGCTCCTCTTCGTCTGCAGCTGGTACGACAATCTTGATCTCAACCTCATCCTCGAGATGCGCCAGGATTTGAGGTGGGAGAAGAACTCCGACTGCGTGGCTCGCCGCCAGTTGGTTGCGTACGAGATCGCATCCTACGCGGATACCGCGGGCTACATCGAAGGCATCACCGAGCCCGACACGGATGTGGAGGGCGAGGGTGACGACGAGGATGAAGATGACGACGAGGAAGCCACTGAGTCCGAAGGCCTGAGTTGCTTCAACAGTGCTGACGAGAAGACCGGGAAGGGGAAGGCCGCGGTCGTCGCGGATAGCGAAGATGAGGCCGAGAGCGAGAAGATGACTATCGACACCGCGGCGCTCGAATTCGGCACCTCATCAGGTGCTGCCCTCGACGACACGACGCTACTCTGCACCCAAACTGCTGCCTCCACCTCGGCGACGGACCTCATCTCGGTGGCCACTGCCACCTCTGATCAGGCTGCCACCAACCCAGAAGCTGATGCGGCGAAGACTGACGCCACAAACTCGGAAGCTGACACTGCCAAGGCCACCTCCGAGGCCGATGCCGCCAGGACCAACACCGAAGCTGATGTCGCCAAGGCCAACATCGAGGATGCTGCTACCTCCACCTGATCACCTCCTCCAACTTTGTCCTTAAAACTTTTATCAGATCCCCGGGATGCCGGGTGCAGATGTATCGAAACAATTATGTTTGTCGCTTTGCTACTCAGTTTTATTCGCGTTTGATCTTTTTAACTTAGCCAATTTGAGCAGCCTTGGCTCGATGCCGGGTTGTGTTATTATGCAAGTCCCCGAGTTGCATTTCTTTTTCGCTCTTCCTTTTTATCTCAGCTCTTACCCGCAACTTGTTGCTTTTTTGGTATTCGAGTCACAAGAATTCAAAGTTGGAGTTGCAAATACTTAGCCACTTAGAAACACTCATAGTAACGCAGCCCACCACACAGCCGAAAAGAAGTTAACAAAGAGCAGTAGTAAAAGACTCCCTACTCGGTTCCTGCGCTCTTTCTTTCCTTCGTAATTTTTCTTGTGCTCATTGACCTTTTTCTTGTTCTCTTGCTTGCCATGAAGCCGGGTTTCGGACAACAGCAGAGTCGAAGAGTTGGCATGTAGGTTTAAACACAATACTAAATGTACTCGTGAAATTTTAAGCAGAGCAACCGAGTGGACAAAAGTGAAGCCGGGTAGAAACACACAGAGTAATTTTGGACGAGGGCAGTCCCCGAGCTCAATTTCAGATTGCAGAGTAGAATTTTAACTCGGATAAGAGAGTACATACACATCTTTGCTCACGAATGAAAGCGACGAAGTAGGGCTACATTCCAGGGGCGCTTAGATTCCTCTCCAGCTTTATCTGCCCTGTTCTCCTATGATGGACGCATGTCCACGAGATAATAGGCATCATTGTGCAGCGCTTTGCTCACAATGAAAGGCCCTTCCCATGGAGGAGACAACTTGTGCATCCCGGCTGTGCGTTGCACAAGCCTAAGGACCATGTCTCCTTCTCGGAAAACCCTTGGGTTCACCTTTCGTCTATGATAACGCCGCAGGTTTTGCTGGTAGATAGCTGAACGTGATAGAGTAAGCTCTCTTGCTTCTTCGAGCAGGTCAACGTCATCTTCTCGAGCTTCTCTCGCCTCCACCACAGTGTAGAGGGTTACTCGGGGGGAGTCATGCTCTAGGTCTATTGGCAACACAGCCTCGGCCCCGTATACCAAGAAGAATGGCGTGTAGCCGGTTGACCGGTTAGGGGTAGTCCTTAAACTCCACAACACCGCTGGCAACTCGTCTAACCAACACCCTGGTGTTTTCAGCAGTGGCTCAATCAGCCTTGGCTTTATGCCTGCTAGCACCATGCCGTTTGCTCTTTCAACTTGCCCATTGGAGGCAGGATGCGCAACAGATGCAACATCTAGTCGGATATGCTTATCTCTGCAGAACCGCACCATTGCTCCCTCAGCAAAATTTGTGCCGTTGTCCGTGATGATGATGTGCGGATAGCCGTATCTCAGGATCACGTCCTTCAAGAAACTCACGACTGTGGCTCCATCGCACTTCCGAATAGGCTTCACTTCTATCCACTTGGTGAACTTATCCACCATGACTAGGATGTGAGTCATGTTGCCTCTAGCCGGCTTGAAGGGACCAACCATGTCCAAACACCAACCAGCAAACGGCCAAGTGATTGGAATGGTTTTCAGCTCGGAAGCCGGCAAGTGGGTCTTACTCGCGAACATCTGGCAGCCGTTGCACTTCCTCACGATGTCTTCAGCTTGTTGCAGAGCTGTGAGCCAGTAGAAGCCATGCCGAAAAGCCTTCTTGACCAATGCCCGAGAGGAGGCGTGGTGCCCGCATTCTCCTTGGTGTATCTCCAACAAAATTTCTCCTCCTTCTTCTGGGTCCACACAGCATTGCAGCACGCCGGTGGCACTTCTCTTGTGCAGCACATCTCTGAATATGGTGTACCCTTGGATCTTCTCTGAATCTGCCTTGCGATCACCTCATCTTCTGGCAGAGTGCCGTCCTTTAGAAAGGATAATATGGGCATGGCCCAACTCGGTGTCTCCCGTGTAGAAAACACCGGTTCGTCCACTTCCATCGGGATAGGCGCCTCTGGCTGCTCTTTAGGGTTGGGAGCACTTCTCTGAAGCCCTGAACGATTGGCAAGAACTTCCTCAATGAATGCGACAGTCCCCGGGCTGAGGACAGCAGTCCCCGAGTATGGAGCGGCAGTCCCCGAGTGAGGAGTGGCAATCCCCGAGTAGGGAGCAGCAGTCCCCGAGTATGGAATGGCAGTCCCCGAGTAAGGAATGGCAGTCCCCGGGTTCTCTGCTGCATTCTCCCAGTCAATCTCCATGGGAACGGATTCTTCACTTGGCAGAGAAGGAACAAATATGGATTCCGAGTTGGGAGATTGGTTGATGGATGGCTTCCTCAAATGCTCCAAGGCAATCCCCGCCGGGATGGACTGCCGAGAAGACCCCAACTTGGACAGCTCGTCTGCCGCCCCATTCTCTGCTCGGTGAATATGCTGGAACTCGCAGCCTTCGAAGAATCCAGTCATAGATTGTACCAGGAAGCGGTATGATGCCATGTTGGCATCCAGAGCATCCCAAGTGCCAGAGACTTGCTGCACCACCAGATCTGAATCGCCATAGCATATAATGCGCTGCACGCCAACCTCCTTTGCTACTCGCAAGCCGTGCACTACGGCCTCGTACTCTGCAACATTGTTGGACGCCTTGAAATGGATCTGCAGCACGTACTTGAGTTGATCTCGCTTGGGTGACGTAAGCACTACGCCAGCACCAAGGCCTTCCTTCACCTTCGAGCCATCAAAGTGAATCTTCCAGTAATTGGAAACTGGAGCAGGAGGTTCGTACTGCACCTCAGCCCAGTCCACCAGAAATTCTGCCAGGATCTGAGACTTGATGGCTTCTCTTCTCGCATATGCGGGAGCGTATGCGGCCAGCTCAATCGCCCACTTGGCTACTCTGTCACTTGCTTCCTTGTTGCCCATGATATCCGAGATGGGAGCAGAGCTCACAACCGTGATGGGGTGCTCTTGGAAATAATGCTTCAGTTTCTTGGCGCCCAGGTACACGCCGTAGGTCATCTTCTGGTAATGCGGGTAGTTCTGCTTGGAGCTGGACAGCACTTCACTCAGGTAGTATACTGGGCGCTGCACACTTTTGCCTTCCTCTTCTCGTTCCACCACAATCACCACGCTAACTACCCGGTTGGTAGCAGCGATGTACAGCAGCATTGGTTCCTTGGGTAGCGGACTAGCCAAGATGGGAGCGCTACCCAGCATTGCCTTCAGCTCATTGAATGCCACGTCCGCTTGCGGAGTCCAGACGAACTTGTCACTTTTCTTCATCAACTGGTACAGAGGCAGTGCCTTCTCGCCCATTCTGCCCAAGAAACGGCTCAGAGATGCCAAGCAACCAGTGAATTTTTGCACATCCTTCAGGGATCTCGGCAAAGACATGCTCTCAATAGCTTTTATCTTTGAAGGATTGGCTTCAATGCCCCGACTAGACACCAGGAAGCCGAGTAGCTTGCCGGCCGGAACGCCAAAGGTGCATTTACTCGGGTTCAGCTTCATTTTATACTTGCGCAAGTTAGCGAAGGTTTCCTCAAGATCGGCAAGCAGAGTATGTGTTTTATTCGTTTTGATGACGATGTCATCTACGTACACCTGCACATTCTTGCCGAGCTGGTTGTGCAAGCATTTTTTCATGCACCGCTGATAAGTGGCACCCGCATTTCGCAACCCGAAACACATGACACGATAGCAATAAGCCCCGTACGGGGTAATGAAGGCAGTCTTTATTTGATCAGCAGGATTAAGAGCTATCTGGTGAAAACCAGAGCAGGCATCTATGAAAGACAGCAGTTCACAACCAGCAGTGGAATCGATCACCTGATCGATGCGAGGTAGCGGAAAAGGATCCTTGGGGCATGCTTTGTTCAAGTTGGTGTAGTCGACACACATGCGCCATGCAGTAGCAGCCTTGGGGTCCTCCTTCTTCTTCTCGACCATGACCGGGTTGGCTAGCCAATCCGGATGCAGCACCTCCATGATGAAATCAGCAGCTTGGTGATCTGGTCACCAATGGCCTTCCTTCTCTCATCTCCGAAACGGCGCATAGCCTGCTTCACTGGTTTGGCGTCAGGACGCACATGTAACGAGTGCTCAACCAACTCCCTCGGGACTCCTGGTAAATCTTCATTGGACCAGGAGAACACGTCCCGATTCTCACGGAGGAAGTGGATGAGCTCGCTTTCCTATTTCTCCGCCAACCCGGAGCCAATGATGGCTACGCGGTCGGGGAACTCAGGGTCGACCTGGACCTTCTTTGTCTCTTGAGATGCCTGGAACGCGGTCCCGTGCTGGGTACTCGGCACGCCCTGCGCACCAGCTTGCGCGGATTGCGCCATAGCCACCACCTCGTACATCTTTTTCTTCTCGGCAGCTATCACCATGGACTCCGCCAACTGAGAACCAGCCGAGGCACACTCGATGGACTTCTTGTAATCACCAGAGATGGTAATCACGCCATTGGGACCAGGGATCTTCATCTTCAGATATGCAGTGTGGGTAGAGGCCATGAACTTACTCAGAGCAGGCCTGCCGAGTAGGGCATGGTAGGGGCTCTGATGATCGACCACTTCAAACTGCAGGCTCTCTGTGCGGCAGTTTTCCCTGGTGCCGAATAGCACATCTATCCATACTCGACCAATCGGATTGCAAGAGACCCCTGGCACAATGCCATGGAAAGTGGTATTGCTGGGTAGTAGCATGTTCTCGGCCATACCAAGCTTCTCCAGCGTGTCTCTGTACACGATGTTGATGCTGCTGCCGTTGTCGATTAGTACCTTGCTGAACCTCACATTCTTCTCGGGACCTAGGAAAGTAGGGTCCAGCACCAAGGCGTAGCTACCCGGGTTGGGCATCACCTTGGGATGATCTACTCTGGTCCACGTGATCTCTTGGTTGCACCAATGCATATAGTGAGGAACAACAGGGATCACGGCATTGACCTCCATGGCACGCCTGTGCTGTGATTGCTTGTCGATGGGCTCAGAAGTGAAGATCATGTAGCTCTCGTGGTGTTCTTGGTACTGGTTCCGGCCTCCGCCCTCATTGTTGCCGTTGTTGTTGCCCTGGTAGTTGTTGTTGCCTCTGCTGTTGTTGCGGTTGTGGTTGTTGTTGTTGTTGCGGTAGCCCTCATTGTTGAAGTGGCGATTGGCTCCTAAAGCCAGTTGGTTCACGTTTTCTCTTCTCGGAAACACTGGAGGCCGAACTGCGGGTGCGCGAGCAGGCTGCACATTGGCGTTTGCAGCTGGCAGAGGAGGAGGAGGAGGCAAGCCTTCATTCCTGATCAGATCCCACCACTCGCATTGTCGGGTAGTGTGGTTAGTAGGCCTCGAGGGGTGCTGAGTATGGAAACTGCATGGCCCATCCCTCATGTCGTCGAAGACGAACTTCCTTGTCGGTTCAGAGTTGCCGCTACCCGACTGAGGAGCGCGGTATGGTTTCTTGTTGCCTTGGCCCTGGTTCTGGTTCTGCCCGTAGGCTCCAGCAGGTTTTTGCCTTTGGCTGCCCCCAGCTCCAACAGCCACTGCATTCACTTCCTCAGGGTCGTACCGAGTATCTATTCGGTCACCCCTGCGCTTATTGCGGAACTCGTTGCGCTTGTTGCTGTTGAAGTTTCTTCTCGGCTCGGAGGAATCCATCAGGGGCTGAGTAGGGTCACCGAGTGCGTACTGATCCGCGATCTTGATGGTCTCCGCCAGAGTGTTTGGCATCTCCCTCTGCAACCTTTGCCACAGCATACTGCCATGTCTGCAACCCTGCGCAAACCAAGTGATGGCCTGGGCTTCATTCACACCTTCACAGGTGTTTCGCAATGTGCTCCACCGAGTAAGGTACTCGCGGTCCGTCTCGTCTTCCCGCTGCCTGCAAGCGGACAGCTGCTGTGGCCTATTCGGCCTCTTGTAAGTGCTGGTGAAATTGCTGATGAAGGCCTCCGAGAAGTCCAGCCAGCAATTGATGCTGTTCTTGGGCAAATTGTTGAGCCAAGTGCGAGCTGGACCCTCTAGCATCTGCGGAACGTACCGCACTGCCCATCTCCGGTTGCCGTTCGCGATATGAACCGTGGTGACATAGTCATTGAGCCAATCCTCCGGCTTGGTGCTACCATTGTAGCTCTTGGTGCCTCTTGCGAGCTGGAAGTTCTTCACGGAAGGCTCGTTCATGATGCGCGGGCCAAAGCACTCGGGGCCGGGAGGTCCCGTGTTCTCGAGTCATGCCGACAAGCTGATCCGGTCCAGCTGGTGCCTTGCATCTCCAGGCGCCAGCACGCGCTCGCCCACACGATCCAGGATGTCATAGCCAGCCAATCCCATGGCCGAGTAGCCATCATCATATCTGTCCACCTGCACAGCTGCAGGCTGCTCCACCGGGTTGGCGGCTGGCGCCACCGCACGCGGCTGCTGCCTCTGCCGAGTAGGCTGAGCAACTGGATGCTGAGAAGGGCCTGGGCGCTCTCCATCTCGGGCCTGGCTTTGAGCTTTATGGGCTTGAAAGCCTGCTCCTGCAGTGTTGTGTTTCTGACCGGACTATCGTGGCACAGCAAGCTGTTTCGCGGCGACAACCGGGTCGTACACCTGCATCTGCCTACCCTTGCCGGAATGCCCACTCCGGCTTCTCTCACGGCTAGGATGCGGTGATGAAGCCTGATCGTTAGATCTAGCCACGTGCGAGTGCACCACCTGAGAAGCTCCAGCACCCGGGTTGGCTTTCCGGAACTCCTCATTCTGCCTAGCAGCCTCTAGCACCAGCTCGTTTAGCCTCTCCTGCTGCCTAACGCGCGCGTCGCCAGCTAGATGCGGCAACTCGGCAGCTACGGCCTCAGCAGCTCTAAGTGTTTTGGCGGGTGTGCTGTATCTGGGTCTAGTGGAGGTGTTTGCGGTGGCGGACTGACTGGGAGCCTCTACAACCGTTGCCATCTCGGCGCCTAGGTTGCGACGGGTAGCACCTACTTTGCTAGCTCTCCTAACAACCGGTGTAAAACCGTGAGCATTGTTGTACTCAATCTGATCTAGGCTAAGCTCTAGCCTAATCTTCTCCAACTCCGCCTACTCAGCGAGCAGCTCCTGGCGCTGCCGGTCGAGCTGCGCCTTCATGGTCAGGAGCTCGAGATCAGTGGGAGGCGGCATACCCGTCCGCGCAGCTGACGTAGGGATTGTCGGAGTAGTGGAAAGGGGAAGGTTGCAGTCCTTCTCGTAAGGCTTGTGCGTCTTCCCGCCAGCACTCGAGCCAGCGAGGTCCTCGACGACGACCGCGACGGCAGCCGCGCCCTTTCCGGCGTCCGCAGCTAGGCCAGCCACCATCACCTCCGCGACGTCCATAGAGCGGCCCATAGGCCTCCCGCGTGCAGCGATGACGGCGGGGGATCCTCCGCGACGTGCACCAGCTCGGGGTACTCGCGGTCGATGACGGTGGCGACGTAGACGAGGTGCGCGCCGAAAGAAAGCACCGAGCCGCCCTCCGGCATGGCCCTGCCGCCGAAATCGCCGGCGTTGTCGGTGACGAAGTCGAAGGAGCCGAATATGTGGACGAGGCCGCAAACCACGCGCTCTCCGGTAGCCGAAATCGATCCCGTCCGAACAGAAACTCCAGCCAACGCCGCTGGTTGCCCCACGGTGGGCGCCAACTGTCGTGGTGGTGTCACGGCAGATGCCATATGATGGCTAAAGTTGTGGGGACGGTGGACGCTGGAGGCGCTCGGGGAGGGATCACGCAGCGAGTAGCCGCGTGAGTGTGAAGCTAGCACTGCAAACAACAAGATCTACCCAGGTTCAGGGCCCTCGTGTGGAGGTAAAACCCCTACTCCTGCCTTTCTATCTTTATATTCGAGTATCTCCGAGTAGCCACAGTACAAATGTTCTTGCTACCGAGTAGCCACTCTTCTCTCTACGTGATGAACTAGGTCAAGGATCTGAACCAAGTCTGGGATCCCTCGCGCAGGAGGGGGCAGGGCACCTTATATACTCGGTGCCCAGCCGGATACAGCCAAATACAAACAGATGTCGACATAGTGTGCACACCGTCCTTCTTCCGAGCTCCCGCTGACAGCTTTGGCTTCTAAGTTTGTCCGGTGCGGAAAGTCGTTGGGAAAAACCAAGTAATCGATCTGTTATCACTGCCGCGAACACAGAGTAGGTCCCCCCTATCCTGCGACGCCTTGCTGACACACTGTCGCTGTCAGGCACGCCGTCCTCAGATGAACAGTGCCAAAGTACGGACCCGGGATACGCGGGATCCCGTGTCAGAACGGCTCCTTTGACTTCTGGCCCGAGTAGGATCCCGCCATTTCTACTCGGGCCAATTCTTCTACTCGGGGGAATGTAACTTCCTTGATTTGCCCTTCTGGCCATCTACATGCAGGACCGAATAGCATTCAACCGGGTAGTGAGTACCGAGTAGCCAGCTACTCAGCCCAACATCCTCTTCTGATCTTGCCCTTAGTACTTGCCTTTACCCTACTCGGGGGTAACCCCCCGACAGTCTCAACTTGTGATACCGTTGGCATCATGAAGTTAAGGAAATAAGTGTAGTGAGTAACTTGTAAGGTACCGTTCTTCAAGAATACAAAGGAACCATCATGGGCGTCCGCGGTACCGTTGTTGGTTATTGTTTAGTAGGTTCCCAAACATGTCTGTATGTTATTGAGCCTTTGCGGGCCACACACTTAAGCCGTGCCAACATTTAATCGAGATAATTAATATGTTGTTATAGGTTTAGTTAATGTCCGATGTCGATACGATATCACAAAAACAAGTTTGGTGTTAATTGGAGTGGTTTCAGGGAAGTTACTATAAGGGAGAAATTTTGCCGGTGCATGGCAGAATTTATATGAGATATAACAGAAGAAATGAGATGTGCCGGGATGTGGTCCCTAGTGGCATCGCATATTGGTACTTGTCATCCCGGTATTTTTCTTGCATAGAAAAATGATTACAAGGAAAAAGGAAAGAGGAAGGTGGGATTGGTCTCCACTTGGAGCCAATCCGAGTTGGGCTAGGAGGATGGCTTCAGCAAGCCCCCTCCTAGCACAATTCGGAATCCTACCTTCCCTTTTGCAAGTATCCCCCTCTTTCTTATTATAAAAAAGACCACATGGCTCAAAGGAAATATACAATTGGCTCTGAAGCCTCTCTCTCTCTAGTCGAATTAGAGGGTCGAATTACATCTTCTAACGAGTGCCCCTATATTTGAATTAGAGCCTCTTCTAATTGGGTTTATATTTCTACTATATCCATTGGAGCTAGCTCTAGCTAGCAAGTCTATCTAATGTGTTGAAAACTTCCAGATTTATATATCTCTAATCAAAGTTGATTAGATTTACCAATTAGACTTGATGAAAGGTAGTCTATTGATGACCCACAAGTGGAGGGGATCAATCATATATTTTTTGATAAATACGAGTGTTGAAACCAACGGGGAGCAGAAGGTAATGAGAAATTTTGAAGCAAGGTTCCATTGAAAACACTAGAGAGCAATTGTTTAGGGATTTTATGTAATAGTAAGAAAGCGATAACAAGTAAATAAAAATAAAGGTAAATATTTTCTACAGGTGTCCCAATTCTTTTTAGCACAATGAAAAATCTGGTGGTACTTCTTATAAAGGGTAAAATGTTCTTGAGGATACATAGGAGGTTTCGTCTAGTTATTTTCATCACAAGTCGTTGATTAATCTTTATCGTTTGTAAGTGTTATGTGGGTAGACCTATGATAGTGCACCATCCTATCCAAGACTAATGCACACTTACGAGTACACTACTTTGAAGCGTCCGAAAATAAAATAAAGTAATTACGAAATAAATCTAACCATAGCAATAAAGTCATGGTATCTACTACTATCTTATGTGAAGTATTGCAAGCTGGGGTTTAGATTTCTATCACCCCGGCAACCCACCACAAGGAATCCAGCACATAATGCATTCCTCTAGGCCCTTAATAAGTGAAATGATGTGTAGTCGACGTTCACATAACACCACTAGGGAAATAACAACATAACTTAAATATCAAACCGGTAAAAATTACTCAATAAAACATTATTACTAACAACAAGATGTCTCCCATGTTCTCAAGAACTAAACGATCTACTCACATCACATCATACGCTACTTGATCAAAGGTGATAAATGGATGAATAACGATATGGTCATAAAGTGCAAACACCGATTAATATCATAAGCATCAACTAGAAACAAGTAATTCACACTGGAAGAGAGATCCAGTAAAAACCAACGATATAGAAACCTAATTATTACAGCGGGACGGAGATGGATGGTGAGGATGATGGTGCTGATGGTGAGGACGATGACGATCTTGATAATGCCCTGTGCGATGACGGTGACAGTGGTGACGATTTCTGCCTCCGGGAGGGAATTTCCCTGGCGGAATCTCCCCTCCAGGAAGGTGGTTTCTTCTGTGTCGTTTCCATCACTAAAAGGAAGCGGAAAAATTCTACGAAGTGCCCATCAGGATTTTTAGGTCAAGGGGGGTAAGTACCCCGAAGGGGAGCTACTGGAGGGGCCTCTGGGCTCCAGGGGCCCACCAGGCTAGGCCAAGAAGGAGCTCGCGCCTGGGGCCCACTTGGTGACCCCCTGGCTCCCCTTTGGCACCCCTTTGGGATTCCTTGGTGATTTCTGAGAAACCCTCGTTTTCTGATTTTTCTGAGATCCAAAAAATATCCCGTCTGAAAGGTGCTTTTTCCAGCTGTTTTCTGACTATGATAAATGATTTTTTAAAACTATCAAACACAAATAAAACAACAAAATAACATAATTATAATGCTCTAGTAGGGAAAATATCAACGAATAAGAGAAAATTATCTTATGAAATAGTGATGCAAAATGGACGTATCAACTCCCCCAAGCTTAGACTTCGCTTGTCCCCAAGTGAAAACTGAGCTCAAAAAACATGAAAACTTGTTTTATGATGTGAATTGTCGATAATAACGAATACGGACATGAAACAACAGAAATTGCTCAATAAAAATTCACTGTGTCGACTGATTCTAATTTTATAGCTCATTATTCAACTTTAGAATGCCCAATGGTTCCGACTTCTACATAGACTATGAAAAAGCAAGCTATACAGTTTTCATCGTTTATTTGTTCTCCATGTTTTGGGTGTCGTATAATATTTGTCATACCATTTTCCCCGGTGGTTTATATCTTGCCAGCTAGTGTTGTAATTAGTTACTGACTATGCTTATCCAGCAGCGTGGCAGTTTTTCTTGGACCATTGGATCATAACCTGTTTGTAGCATTGGAATAACATCAAGATTCTCTCCCATATTTTCCAGCAAGCCTTGGGACTTTGTTAGACAGCTTGGTGACTGCACGTTTTTAACATGTGCAACAAAGCTTCTTTTTTTGACACCATTATTGTGGGGGAATCCCCCACAGCCCCCCATTTATTAAATAAATAAAAGGTTATTTACAAAATTTACACTATATACAAGGGATTAGGAGAGTGAATCAATCCATGATGTCAAAAAAACAGAGAAATCTCTCTTCACCCTGTACTTAAGCAGGGTGACTTCTTGTATAAACAGGGCCTTCCATCCTCTAAAACTTGGTTTGATATTCTTAAAAATCCAACCATTCCTCTGCTTCGAGATGCACCAGCAGGCCAGGATCACTATCTCCACAAAACAGGGACCAGAAAAATGTTTTTTGGCTGACATGATAGTAAATAATGAAGAACCTGGGTACCAAGGGATTTGTAGATAGTTCCAAATCCTTGTACTAAATGTGCAATTGAAGAACAAATGCCTCCAGTCTTCATATACATGTGCAGGACATAGGATGCAATCAGAAGAATCATTAACATTCCAGTGTCTTCTAAGCAACATATCCTTGGTGTTAATTCTATCATGTAGTAACAGCCATGCAAAAAATCTGTGCTTAGATTGACATTTACTCCTCCATATTCCATAGGAAAGTGAATCATCAGGAGCACCATTAAAATGGTGTTTATAAAAAGAACTTGGATGTAGTCTGCCAGTTGAGTGAGGACTCTTCCATTGATCTTTAATACTTGACTGGAGTGTAAAATTAACAATCATGCATTTCAACAACCTTAACTCCTCATTTGCTTGGATAGTCAATGGCAAAGAAAAAATTTGAATGCAATCTGTGCATAGCAAGAACTCATTAACAGATTGAAGCTTATCTTTCGCAAAAGAATATAACCTTGGAAAGGTTATCTTAAGTAATTGTGGCTGCCAATTATCCTCCCAAAATAGGGCAGTGAAACCATTTCCTACAGAGCATGTAGTGAATTTTCTGAATTCCTCAGATAAGGCCAAAATATTTCTCCACCAAAAAGAACCAGATTCTACCACAGCATGAGGAACAGCCTGATGATAGTAAGCATCAGTAATGAGCTGGACCCAAGGCAAGTCCTCCTGATTATAGAATTTATCTAGATGTTTAAGAAGAAGAGCAGAGTTTTGGATTTTCAAATTTATGACCCCCAGTCCTCCCTTCTTTTTAGGTTTACACACCATAGACCAAGCTGCAAGAGAATTAGCTTTGTCTTTCCCTCTCTTCCTCCACAGGCAGTGCCTTCTTGCTCTGTCAATGACCTCAATAACACCAGCAGGAATAACCAAATAGAGCATGTAATATGTTGGTAGTGAAGATAAAACAGAATTTACCAACACCAGCCTATCACCATAGGACAGAAAAGAGGAAGTGGCAGAAAGCCTTCTCTCAACTCGATCAATTAAAGGTGCAAAATCCTTAATAGTTGGTCTAGTAGTACCCATGGGTAATCCAAGATAAGTGAAAGGCATAGACCCAGTTTTACACTGAAAAAACTCAGCCAGAGCAGAAGTTTCAGCAAAGTCCAGATTGATAGGAATCATAGAGGATTTGTGGAAATTGATTTTCAATCCTGTAAAGGCAGCATATGTTTGCAGAATATCTTTGAAGACCTCCAAGTCTTTCTTACATGCTGGAAGAACCACTATGGTATCATCAGCATACTGAATAATGGGGAAGTCCTTTCTAACTGGGATAGGAGAGGAAAGGATCCCATCATAATAAGCCTTATTGACTAGACTTTGCAATAAATCAGCTCCTTCAACAAATAAAAGAGGAGACAAAGGATCTCCCTGCCTAACTCCTCTTTTGCAGTGATTTTTTTTGCCAGGAATCCCATTAAGGAGAACAGAAGAAGATCCAGAAGCTAAAATTTCTCTGACCCAACTATTAAAAAGCTCTGGAAATCCTTTTATTCTCAAGACTTGTAAAATAGCTTCATGATCCAATGTATCAAAGGCCTTTTCAAAATCAATTTTGAGGACCACTATTTTCTTCTTTGACTGCTGGCATTGGAACGGGAATTCAAAAGACCAGGGAAGACAGTCTTGGATTGTTCTACCCTTTATAAAACCATATTGATTATCATGAATTGTATCACAGATAATATTCTGCATTCTATTAGCAATAAGCTTGGTGACAAATTTGAGACAAGTATTAGTCAATGAAATTGGCCTGAAATCATTGACAGTTTCAAGGGAATTTGTTTTTGGAATGAGAGTGATATAAGAATCATTTATACTCTGCAAAGATAAATTCCCTGAATGAAAATCATGGCAGAGTTGAGTGAAATCATCTTTTAACACATCCCAACATTTTTTCACAAAGAGACCATTGAACCCATCAGGCCCTGGAGCTCTATCAGTCTTAAGAGATTTCATAATATTAATAATTTCCTCTGGGGTAAAGGGCTCAATAAGAGAATCCAGGTTAACAGAAGGTTGTATAACATTGGAAAGATCTAAATGCTGAGTGATGATAGATGATACTCCCATTCTATTCTTGAAACAAGTCCAAAAAGCAGCTGCCTTATGATGATGGTCAATCAGTGAGACCCCTTCCTCATTTTTAATCTCAGCAATAGTATTAATTCTATACCTTTCTGTAGCTTTGGCATGAATTTTTTTTGTATTTTCACCACCAAGTTGCACCCATCTGATAGTGCATCTATTCTTCCAATAGGCAGATTGAGAAAGGAGCAGCTTATTCAGATGAGTTTTAACAATAATTCTGAAATTAAATTCAGGTCTACTAAGGTTCCTTTCTTCCTCCAGAGTATCCAAGATCAAAATAACCTTATTGCATTTGGCAATTAGTAACTTTAGATTAGAGAGGCTTCTACCCCACCTTTTGAGTTCATGCCTGATGTTTTTAAGTTTAGCAGTAATTGTGGCAGCAATGTTATTTCTCCTAACAGGCCATTTCCAAACTTTATCAATAAGATCCATGAAACCTGGCTGATGGGTCCAATGGTTCTCAAATCTGAAAATCTGAGCTTTTGGAATGTTGGTGGAGATGGAGATGACACATGGTACATGATCAGAGGTGGACTTAGCAAGAGGCATTACCAATGTATTGGGATAGTTTAAGGTCCACCATGGGCTAGTAAAAAACCAATCAAGCTGTTCAAGAAGAGGTTGATCTTGCATATTAGACCAAGTAAAAGATCTTCCCTTTAAAGGTAGCTCAATTAGCCCAAGATGACTAATGATTTCATTAAAAATGAAAATATCATTCATGTCTTGTAAGCATGAACTTTCAACTTTTAATATATTGTGTTACTAGTTTTAATTTATGTGCTGATTGCAGCTGAATTTAGGTGTGTTTTATGTGGTATCTTGTGCATGTATACTAAATGCAGCTGAAACTTGATACCTTGATTTTATTGATGCAGAGTGTAACTATAATTACATTTGGAAAAGCCTTCTACCAGCAGCTGCTTTGTTGGTTCTGTCTGAAGGTTTATCTTTTACTACTTGTTTATTGGAACATTCTATTTTCTTACAATTTAGTAATCCTAACAATTTAAAAGAAAAGAAAGCTACTTTCATTGAATCCAGTAAGAAAGTCAAGCTACCTTCATTGAATCCAGTCAACAAAATTGCAACGATATCTACATTGTGGCTGTAGTGTACTGTGGCTGTTCAATGGATTAAAGATATTTTGAAGTGTGGTGATGGTGTTCATCTAGCTTCTAGTTCCGTCGCTTTGAAATTAACCTATATGTTCTAATAGCTTGCTATTTAGTTTTGGATGCCACTAGCGGGTATCGTTTCGTCCTTATCATGCCTTGGTTACGGAGGAACGACTATTTATTTGACATTGCTCTAGTTCTAGTATTGTTTGCTTGGTCTGAATTATTCACCATGATTTGGTTTCAGAAAACATGATAAACTACATATTTTAGCGTGGTTAACTTTGTGCTACCCCTCTAACCATGATTTGTGCTATAACTACTGGTTCTTAAGTAAACTATAATTTTTTAGCATTTTCTTCTTATTTTGCTATAACTGATATTGGAAGTTATTGCGGCAAAATCTGTATGCTAGTTAGGCTTGGTTGTATGCTACTAATTTTGCTATAACTCATTTCTAGGACTTGGAACTGTTACTATCTAAAACCGCAACATCGTCATGGGTGTTTCTTAGTTATAGGCAACGCTTATTTAGACATTAATAGTTATGTTCTAATAGCTAGGCGAGGTCACTAAGCTGAAGGTGGAAAGACCTCGATACAAACCACATGTGCGCTGCTAGTTGCATGCGCAATGCTTATGTGTGTTAAACAACATTCTTGCATTAACATCAATGCAACATTGAACCTACACTGCCTCTCAGTTTCATCTGTTTGTGTTCTTTACAGGACAATGACACGCCTTGGAGCTAACCACTGGCGGTGGTCTCGGAACGCCTCTCTGCGCAACTTCGAGGTCATGCCGGCGTCTTGCCCGAGCTGCTGCTGCTGTCAAGGGATCCGGTGGCGATGTTCCTCCTGGGCTGGCCGTGGCCTACCACTGTTGCCGACAAGGCTTCCAAAGCTTCTGCCAGCGTATTCCCAGACCGCACACTTGAGCTCCTGTGCTGCTGGCCAGTACAACGCCACGATCTGGCACCATCTGTCCAACGAGTTCCGCTGTGGCTAATGCGTTGTTGATATCGGCGGACATGACGCCATCGTCCTCCTGCTTGGGAATGGACGATCACGGCTTTCTCATGCAAGAGGATGTAGGCTCACTGCCATCCCCATCAAGTAGGTAATCTCTCCAACGATGATGGTTCAATACAATTTCTTCACATGGTGATACTATGTGTGTATTATGTGCTTGCCAACTGTGAGGAACAAGTTAGGGAAGAGTAAGAATCCCTGCTGGAAATCTTTTGTATATAAAAGCAACTTGGCACTTGGTTATCTGAAAATTCTATTGATGTATTTAGACGATACGAAGCAGTAGTGTATTCTCTGATTGTGTACTTCTATATGAATATATTTTATGATCCAACTACAACTGAAAGTATATGGAAACTCGTTCATTGATTCTTGGATTGTGTAGTTGTCCGAATTATTTATTTGAATATGAAATTTCTAGCCTTTTTTTTATTCTGGTCATCATTGTGTAATTGTATATGAAATTGCTAGCCTTTTTGTATTATTTTTTTTGGTCTAGCACACGGCATAAAGGACCACAAAATGCCATTTCGGTCACACGGTAAAGAGCTGCCACGTGGCCCCAACACAACACAAGGCAAAGCAAAGCACACGGTAAAGAGAAGGCAGTGGCACACGGTAAAGAGCCACACGGCAAAGACGTCTGACAGGTGGGTACCGAGGCACACGGCAACGCCTTTACCGTGTGGAAGCACATGGGAAAATTTATCGGTGGGTCCCACTGCGCCGTCGTCGTCTCTCACCGTCGTCAGAGGCAAGTGGGTCCCACGTCAGCTCTTTGCCGTGTGCCCTGAAAAACGGCACACAGCAAAGAATTGTGTACCGTGCTTCTCGATCCCGTGTGCCCTTTACCGTGTGCACACAGCAAAGACTTTACCGTGTGTTTATGGGCCTTTGCCGTGTGTTTTCGGCAGACGGGAAGGAGCCGCCTTCCGGTAGTGAGGTGTTGTACCTTCTAAATGCAGCACATTTTCAGGTGTTGTACTTTCGAGTGCATCATGCTTGCATTTAATGTCTTCTAGTTCCATATGCAGTGTACTTGTAGTTCAGGTGCAACACTGTTGTCTATAGGGAAAGCATAGTATATATTCGGAATTAATTTTTTTATGTCAGGCAACATGGATATAGTTTCAAATATTTTGACGCCAGGAAACGGGGATGAAAACCGTTTGTAATTCAATGTGAAAAACGTTGAAAAGATATAGTACCATTTTCAATTTGGAGTCTTCGAAAAAATACTATATTCCCGGAAAGAGAAAATACCAGCAAAACTCTTTCATTGTGACACATGTATTTGATAAAAACGGACGTATCTAACACTAAATTATGTGTAGGTATATCCATTTTTATTAAACTTTGTGACAATTAATTTGAGACCGAGCAACTCCCCTCGCATTTTCAGTGTCTGCTGGAGGACGCCGCCCCGTGCTTATCTGTCCACCTCTGACTCTGTCCTATCCATACAGCGTTGACACCTTTCCTGCCTTGCTGATCGAAGTGTATGCCGGCAGCATGACGCGCCGCGATGAGCATCGATGAAGCCGGTCAATTTTTCTCTACCAAATCTAGCTCACATATGGCGACTGTATTACGTCCTATTGCAGTACATAGGTGGTTGAGGGGAGCTGCAGAACAGCTCGCCAGCGCGCGTGGCGGTCGGCGCCGTGGGAGAAGTGGAGTAGCTAGCGGTGTTTTCGTTTCCCCAATTCGAAAAATCAACCAAAATCCGGAAGGGACACGAATTAAGACCCACCCCGTGGGAGAAGTGGAGTAGCTAGCATCTCGATTCACCTGTTCTACAATAAATTCGCCGGCAATCCTCCCCCGCCGCTTCCCGTGGCTCCCTCCCTTGTCCGGCGCGCGCGAAATCATCTCGTGCGATGTAAGTATATATATGTGCCCCTCACTTACTCGTCCGGTGGTATTAGATTACTGAGCTCTTTGAATTGTGCTTCCGATCGACCCATAAATCTGTTGCAGATCTAATGTTTGCAGCGTGATTCAAAGAAATTAAGTATCCTTTTGTGTGCTCACTCTCTAATCGCAGCAATTCGCTTCACCAATTTCGATTACAATATGTAAGCAGCTTCTTAGACTAGTAGATCCAGGCATATAATTCTAGCTTCATTGATTCGTCACAATTCTCTTATAATTTTCCTGTCAAATATTTTGTTTGCCTCGATCCGCTCCGGCAACCTTAACCGGCTCTATGAACTGCCTGCCAAAAACTTCTTAAATTCCTCATTAGTTATACATCTCCGGGGTTTCGATCAACTGACATGCCTTATTATATATGGTTTAAATGTTGGCAAATTACCACAACGATGTACTGGGGATTAGATTACCATCACCTTAGTTGTACCACTACTAAACGTCCGTTTCCATCTACTACTACTTTCTACTTCAGGCCTGCAAAGAAGACAGTACTGATTGATTGCGCAAGAGGCCTGAGTAGGGAGGAGAGAGCGGCAGCCAGAAGGAGCAGAAGCGAGTCCTTGCTGTCGAGCAGCAGCAATGGCAGACGAAGAAGGGGGGCTTACTGGTTGAACAAACGGATTGACAAGAGTGTAGAACGTGGGTCACATTCTAGTTTTATCTAGTTACTATTATTATTCTTCCTTTTTCTCGCGCATATATGTATATAGCTCACGTAGACTACTCACAGGATCATCTTTTTTAATTAGTGCGAAAAGCTTTGCTTGTGTTAAGGGCCGCTCAGGCTGCAGAGGACGCACGGCTTTTCGCCTTGGAGCATCCCAATCAAGTTGTTACAAGCACACCTTTCCAAGAGGAAGAGTTCGGCGATTCAGGCTCTCCTGATGAAGCGCTTCAAGCACTCGGGGTCACCAAGGACATAACTCAACAATTGTCTGACTTTGTTGTCTCCCTTGCTTTGTTTGACGGTGATTGATTCTTCTGCTGAATTTATGTTTATGCACATTTGTATATACTCTTGTTAACTGATTTGATTCACAATCTTGTGCAGGAGATAAGATGTTATTTGCATGCTCAGGCGTAGTCGTACCATCACCATTGGAATGTAAAATAGACCTGACAAGATTTGTGACCACAAGACGTTTGGTTGATGAGTATAATAAAAACAAAAATCTAGATGATAAATTGACGGTCGGCGCAGCTAATCATTATAATTCCATTCTGCTCTGTTTGTTCAAGCTAACCGTGATCATTAATTGTGTGGTTGCTTTTATCACTGCAGATTGACGTGTGCCTTCCAAACAATGTACATAAGGATGGGTTCTTGGGACTCTATGATAAACATATCGCTATTGTCACGTCTTGTGACGCTGTTGATTATGTGTATCCTGTAGACCTGGACCTTCTGTCACCACTGCCTTCTGATGGTAAGGTTATAGCAGCTGCTCGTGCCTTCAAATCTGGCCGTTTGATGGCCGCGCGTGGTCTTCTGTGTGGAGACAATCGCGCATGCTGGACACAAATCACAGAGGTGCTTTGCTGATTTGCTTTCTTAATTATTTTTGGCATGATTGAGCTTGAAACAGATAATATTGTTATTATATTATTAGTGGATTTTTCTTTTGCCATTTTACATTTGTAACCCCTACCACTTGAATTTTATTCTAGGCCGCACTTGGAGGGCACTCATCGATCTTGATGGGAAGTTTCTTGGGGTGAATCTTCGTATTGATAGTGCTGAAAGTCCCTCTTTCGTACCACTGACGGTCCTTCGTGAACGCCTGGAGCATTTTCAGATACTCAAGTAAGTGTTCTACTTTAGCTACATCATTTCGAATTTCATCTACTATTTGTTTGAAGCCCCTCCCCCCTGTTCAACTTTCCCCTTGTAAGGTAAGCCATTTTTAGATACTAATATGATTGAAGCCATAAATAGTTTTCACACAGTGACGTGTTGGTTGACAATAACTATGTTGCTAATTAGTCCGCTTGCTTCATTGCTGACGATATCATGATGGTATTTTTTCTAAACAAGGAAGAGTTATTACAACTTGTTTAAGTATGGGCAATGCAACTCATATTTGTGGCATGTGCCTCTGCTCAACCATTTCATGTCTTGTGTTGAGTATTAATAAGTTTGATTGACGATTTGAACGTGCGTTGCTCTGGGTGAGCCTGTCCGTTTTTATGGGTTGGAATTTTTACTGGTTGTGGAAAGAAGAAATGTAAATTATGGCAAGTTGGTCCAACAAATGAAAACAATTATGGTGATTGATTGGTAGTGTGGAAAAATATATGTAAATTATAGTGATGATTGATCATTTATGGAGGCATGGAATGTAAATAATGTGGGAGGAGAGACGTGGGAGAGGATGAACAAAGGGTGGAGGAAGCGCATCCTAGAAGAAAGCGGAACACTACTATCTTTTTTAGATAGTATGTAGAGACTTCTAAGTTCTTTATCTTGCCTCGTTTTTTTTTGGACAATATCGTACAAGTTTTTTGTATGTCTGTTTTGATGTTGGATCAGTACATATGTTTTTATTTTATATTGTGTTCTATTGCAGTCCTAAAGTTAGCGACTTCCGTGGATATTCCTTGCCTGCAGGTGTGTCTAGCATAGTCCCCTCAGGTTTGAATGTTACCTGTTGTGCACCTAGAATATATTTTGGATTGTTATCATTACATATCATCCGAGAACTAACATTGATCACCTTATTGCATTAGGATTCTGGAAAAGAATTAAGCGGCTAGAATCCGTTGGCTATCCCACGCCACCACCACTTGTGCTTGAATGTAAATCATCCATGTAGCTGACCTCTCCGTTCTGCACCATTTTGTAGCTAATTTCTATTCTTATTTATTTTACCAGTCAATGCAATGGCGAGTTGCTCAATACATTTGAGGACGAGTTTGGCGAATTGCGTGCATGGAAAGAGTATCCTTACAAGGTTACAAACCCTGATTCGTATGAGTATGTTTGGGCGCTACTTCCAAGAGACGTTGTTACAAACATATCCCGAAGTGTTGTCAGACTTGTTTCATTCAATGGTGATTTTTGTAGCTGTATGCTTATTACTTTCCTGTGTTTGTATTTGATCTCCACTAACTAATGATTAAACTTATGATGTGTAGGAAGCGTGAGGTCTTTTGCGTGCACAGGCTTGCTTATAAAGTGGCCAGGAACTAAAGGCATGCACCCTGTCATTCTCACTTCGGCCAGCTTGGTCAGAAGTCGTGATAATGCTGACGATATTGATAATAACTTAACGGTTGGTCCTGTTAACCGTTTCCTTCATCCTTTAAGTTAGGTAAATGATGGTTCGTTGAGGTGAATTCGTTGTTACTGCAGATTGACGTGTTTCTCCCACCGAGACAACAAGCCAAGGGGACTTTAATATTCTACCATTTAGGTGTTAATCTTGCTATTGTCAGTCTTGATAACAGTATCAATTGCATTCGTCCAGCTGATCTTTGCCGTAAAGAGGACTTGTCTAAACCAGTAGTAGCTATAGCGCGTCAAATTGAAGAAGGTTTCTTAATGGCCTCCAAGGGGGAAGTGATTCTTGGCCAGTCTAGTAGGTTCCCTGATTGCGGGCGGTCCACTTGTAAAATCAACAAGGTACACCAGCAAATTTCTTTTTGAGTTATCAACAAGCCAAGCATAGATTGGATAGGAAATACATTGAGTTATCTTTTTAATCGATCTATCAATACATCTAGCAAACTGCTGTATGTTACAACTTGTTGTCAATTAACCGGGAAGTGTATTTTGTCTCTGTACTAGGCTGGGATTGGAGGCCCCCTTATTAATTTTAACGGGGCTTTTGTTGGCATGAATCACTATTATGGGAAAGAAACTTCGTTTCTTGCTAGGCGTAAGATTGTCCAAATTCTAAAAAGGGAGATCAATAGGCGAAAACAAAGGTGATTTTATTTTGGCTATTTGGGTAGGCATAAATTTGAATATTTCTACGAACTTGCATTGACAGAGGTATGTGTGTTGTTTGTTGACAGTGGGTCGTCCATGGGCATATTGCATGGTGTCAGGCCTCATCTTCCTACACGGTATGTTATATCTGTTGCTCGATCACTACATCTTCTTTGTGGTGTGCTAGCATATTGCAACGGCGAGCTTACATCGGAAAAGTATTTTTGGTGGCAGGTGGCCGGTGCCTGAGCCATACTGGCACAGTGTGCTTAATATGTACTTGTACGAGCTGCCCCCGCATATTGGAAGAACACTCATGTAGGACGTCATGCTGTCATCGTTCTGCTCGTTTTCCGGTGGACCTATTCTAGGGCTGTGATTGTGCTCATTTTTTTTCTTTTGATAAAGGGCTTTTATTACTTAAAAGGTTTAAGCATTAGACCCGTCCTCTGTATCATAATAATGCACACAACTGAAATCCAGAACTGAAAGAAAAAAGACGACAAGTCTAAACAAATCCTGCAGATGTAGACTGTCGAAGCTATGGAGCTGCTATCCGTAGATCAAGAGGCCAGCCATGTGGGATAAAAATATCCCTCGCCATCTGCTCCAGCCGTGCAAGTGCCTCCACAAAAAGGCCTCGAAACTCCCCCCGCTGTAATGTGGACCATGAACGGAGAATATATGTGCATCCGAATAGAACCTGCATACGAGAAAAGTTTTTATCATTGAAAATCTTGTCATTTCTACATAGCCAGAGCGACCAAATAACGGCTAGCGCTCCTACCCTAATAATAGTCTTGAATCGTTTATCTACCCCATTCAACCAGTTACCGAATATCAATGTTCAGGATATCGCTTATCGTTAACTTATCGGTCGGCCCATGATAAGACATATATCGGCTTATCGGCCGATAAATCTATTTTATCGGTCGACTATTTATCGGCCATTTTTCTTGTAAATCCCAAATTGTAGCACTAAAACACTAAAATATGCTATCAAAATATATCATATCGGAACTAAAAATTCTAAATTATGATATTTAGATATATTGTATTCAATAATACTAATTTTTTTATGATCGATGTCATTAATCACATGTTGCAGTGTTGGTAAATCGATATATCGGCCGATTTATCGGCATATCGACCAATAAATCGCTTATAAGACCGATAAAATTGCCCGAATGATAAACTCCGCTGATATTCATTTATCTTATCGGTCACCACCCGATAAGCGATAAATCGGCCGATAAATCGGCATATCGGATGATATTTTGAACAGTGCCGAATATATTCACAACGGATGTGGGCCGATAAAGGTTCGAAGCCATTTGGATAGCGGACCATATAGAACGCGCAAATGTGCACTCAAAGAACAAGTGATTAATCGTCTCATCATGAGAACAAGAACGCACATTGAACTCCCATGCCAATTACGTTTGACAAGATTATCTTTTGTAAGTATGAACCCTTTACGTAGATACCACGCAAAGACCTTAATCTTTAGCGGTACCTTCATACGCCATACATTTTAAAAAATATCGACTAGCATGTCTGATTGGATCATAGCCCTATACATGGAATCCACCGAGAATATTCCATTCTTAGTTAGTTTCCAACAAAACTCATCAGTTCCTGGTGTTAGATTAACCGTAGTTAACCTATTAACCAGTGCCTGCCAAGAAGCAAGTCGTGGTCCGATTAAATCTCGTCTGAACGTCACATTAGGAGGTGAAGTTTGCATGACCGTAGCCAGCGTATCATCTCTATGTCGCGCTATAGTGTATAATGTCGGATACTGCTCTCTGAGTGTGGTATTACCTAACCATCTGTCCTCCTAGAACCGTATCTGCGATCCATCCTTAATCTGAAATACCCCATAGCGAAAAAACATATTTTTGTTCGCCATAAGTCCAGTCCAAAAGTGTGAGTCACCAGGTTTCCACATAACCTGTGAGACTGCTTTCGAACCTATGTATTTCCGTTTAAGAAGGGTTTGCCAAATGCCATCTTCGGTTAATAGTTTAAACAGCCATTTACCAAGTAGGGATGAGTTCTTTACTCGTAAGTCATGAATCCCAAGTCCACCCTGGTCTCTAGGGCGACAAACTACATCCCATCTGGCCAGCCGATATTTCTTTTTCTCGCTGTCACACTGCCAAAAGAATCTTGATCGGAAATAATCCAATTTTTTCAAGACTCCTTTAGGTAACTGAAAGAATGATATCATATACAGTACCATATTAGATAGTACTGAGTTAATGAGGACCAGTCTTCCACCAAGTGACAAAAATTTCCCTTTCTAACTAGCCAGCCTTTTCTGCAAACGCTCTTCAACGTGGCACCATTCTGCATTAGTCAACCTCCTGCAATTTATTGGTATTCCCAAATACTTAATAGGAAATTGACCTTGCTCGCATCGGAATAGTTCGGAATACTGTGCAACATCATCCTGGGCCTCGCCAAAGGAGAACAATTCACTTTTATGAAAATTAATTTTCAATCCGGATAGTTGCTCGAACACCGAAATGATTAGTTTCAGATTCGCCGCTTTCTCCAAATCATGGTCCATAAAGAGAATCGTATCATCTGCATACTAAAGGATAGACATTCCCCCATCGACAAGATGTTGAATCACACCCTCAATTTGGCCGCTTTCCTTGGCTCTTTCAATCATGATCGCTAACATGTCAGCCACAATATTGAATAATATGGGCGAAAGCGGATCACCTTGCCTTAAGCCTTTCTTGGTTTGGAAGTAACGGCCCACATCGTCATTGACTTTGATAGCCACACTACCTCCAACCACGAAACTGCGAACTAGAGTACACCACTCTTCTGAGAATCCTTTCATTCTCCGAGTTTGTTGTAGGAACTCCCAGCTAACCTTATCGTTGGCCTTTTCAAATTCTATTTTAAGAATGACACCATTTAGTTTTTTCGAATGGATCTCATGTACAGTTTAGTGTAAAGTCACGGCCCCACCAAGGATATTCCTACCCTGCATAAATGCAGTCTGTGTAGGTTTTACCACATGATCTGCCACCGAATTCAACCTAATGGTTGCAACCTTTGTAAAGATTTTGAAACTAACGTTGAGTAGACAGATTGGTCTATACTGTTGTACCTTTTCTGCCTCCAAAACCTTAGGTAACAAAACGATTTCCCCAAAATTAGGACGATACAACTCTAGGTGTCCACTCTGTAAGCAACCAAACATCTCAATGAGGTCATCTTTAATGACCTCCCAAAAATGTTGGTAAAACTCTGCCGGACAACCATTGGGGCCAGGTGCCTTATTACGCTCCATTTGAAATACCGCTTTCTTTATCTCCTCTTCCGAGAAGGGAGCATTAAGAAAAACGTTTTCCTCATTGGAGACTTGGGGAATATCATCTGTGCGGGTCTCGTCCATAGGAATAGTACTTACTTCAGGAGTCCCAAACAGACCTTTATAAAACTTTGTGATATAGGCCTTGAGACACTCTTGTCCCTCAATCAGGCGTTCATCCTGATGAAGAGAATGAATCTGTTTTTTTCCTGTGCCTTCCATTGGCAACATTATGGAAATAACGAGTATTCGAGTCTCCTTCAAGAATGAACTGTGCCTTGGATCTTTGATACCATTTGAGTTCCTCTTCTCGCAACATTTGTGCTACTTTTGCGTTTGATTGACTTTTAAGTTCAATCTCTTGCATCGTTAGAAACCTAGTCTCAGCGATCCGATCCAACTCATCGATAATGGAACAAAGACGCTCTTTCTCCTTTTTGAGCATTCCAGTAGTGTGTCTAGCCCATCCACGAAGATATTTACGCACATTGCGCATTTTATTATTCCATCTCCGAATGGGGTTGTCACCTAAGACTCGTTTGCACCAAACTTTCTTAACTAGCTCATCAAAACCATCCCGTAATAACCAGCCAAGTTCAAACTTGAACTGCGGTTGAGAATATGGTTTCGTTGTTCCAGTGGAGAACATGAGGGGGGCATGGTTCGATAAAGCCTCAATACTCTCAAGAACACGTACCGTTACCAAAGGGAACTTATGTTCCCAATCAGTACTCATCAGTACGTTGTCTAATTTCTCGTATGTGGGCTCTGGTAGACTATTCGCCCAAGTGAACTGTCTTCCTGTCATATGAACCTCTCTCAAATCCAAGCTATCAATGACAGCATTGAACATGAAAGGCCAATGACCATAAAACCGTCCACGACTCTTCTCATGTGGAAACCTTAGAATATTAAAATCACCACCAATTAAAATTGGATATGGATTAACATTTGCCAGATTCACCAATTCACGAAGAAAAGCCTCCTTAAATTCTTCCTGGGCAGCGCCATACACGGCAACCAAACTCCACACGAAATTGTCAGCTCGGTTACGGAGGTGCAATTTTATATGAAAATCGCCATCGGACCGTGCTAAAACATCTATGGAATCTGATCTTACGCCAAGTAATATGCCACCCGATCTTCCGCGGGGAGGAATAGAGTGCCAAGTGAAGTCTAAACCTCCCGAAAGACGGTTCAGAACACTCACTGGAAAGTCTCTCCTCCCAGATTCTGAGATAGCCAGAAAATCCAACCTATGATCCCTGACGTATTGTGCAATATTCAAATGTTTAGCCAAGTCTCCAAGACCTCTGCTATTAGTGAATAAGCAATTCATCGGGAAACAATTGGATTTTTTGGCGGTCTCACAGAACTCTGCGGCGAGTTCTTTCTCTTAATCTTAGCGGATTTGGATTTCCGACCAGATGCATAGAGATCAATTAAAGATCCTAGCCCGTCATCATCAACTCCCACCTCTGTCACTTCCCCCACAAGATGAGATAAAAGCTGTCCATCCGAAGAGGCATTCGCTGAATCATCATCCATATGGGGTATGTCTACCCTTGGAGAAGCACATGGTTTAACCGTTAAACGGTTGTATTCCATATGCCTCAACTCATTGGCCGACAATGTGACCTCAGAATCATTTCTTCCTAACCTAACACCAATTGTACCTAACCTAGAGGATAACTTGGTATTGGAAAATTGAAGAAAAGATTGCTGAATGGACTCCGTACCTCGAGGCGTAGGCGAAAACATGGCAGCCTTCCTCCGCATCGCCTTGGAGAGGGCGTCCTCATCCGTCGCAGAAGAGCCGTCCATCGCGACACTGTGGCGTGCACTGCGCCTCAACTCCTTGGCCGGCTCGGCCCGCACAGGTGACGATAAAGCGGCGAAGGGGGGCAGAGACGATGAAGATACCCCCCCCCCCCCGACCACAGGAACCGTCGTATCGTTGAGTTTCTCCCCGCCCCCGGCACAGAGTGGCGTCCCGAGGGACGACAATCCATGTACGCGTGAAGGCCCCCGGCTGAATCCGGATCCATCTCCATCCCGACCGCCTGCTAACCAACAGTTGTCGCAGCCAGAACCGGTAGTCGCATGCCCCGCGTGTCGTCGGAGTGCAGAGCCTTGGAAGCAGCAATGGCAGCGCCCTGTGCATGAGAGATAGCCTAGGCAACAGAAATCTGCTCCTCGCCCAGCCCACGCTCGCTCGGCGACGCACAGCGCGTGGCTCCCAGTTGAGCGTCAGCCAGTTGCTCACCGCCCGGCCCATCCACGCTAGTCACCGCGCCGCGAGCTGCCGACGCCAGTCCATCCTCCATCTGGACCGGCACCGGCCCCATAGCGGCCTGCTGCGCACCGCTGCCCGCATCCTGGCCGACGTCCGCCTCCAGCCCATCAGCTCCACCGCCCGGCTCCCTCCTGTAACCCGCGCTGGCGACAGATACAGGGGTGTCGCCCCCGGCCCGCGAGCGCCGGCACCAGGAAGTTGAGGATCAGCCAGCCCACCGCGAACACCCGTCACCGGAGATGCAGTCAAGGAGAAGTCGCTGTCGAGCGGCGAACGCAGGGACCGTCGACCAGCCGAGTACATCGCGAGTGCACCACCTGAAGATGAAAAGAGACTCACAATTTCCTTCCTCCGAGGTGTTTTGGGAGATGGATTAATCGGTGTTAGCGCATAATTTTTGAAAATATCCAACGCCTCAGAACGGACATGTCCACCACCATCAGCCGGGAGTGAATCAATAGCCATACTCGTAGGACCACCCTCGTATCCCTCAATGTCATCACAACAACATCTGCATCCTCTCCGCCCACACCTCTAGTAGATGTCTCCGCACGTACCTTGTGATCTCACATAAAAGGCACAAAGTCTGGCTCTGGCTCAAAGTCCTCGGGCTCAGGTATGAATTTGAACGCATATCTCTTAAACCTCAGAACCCTATCCGTGGTTATATAATGACCCACCTCATCCTCCATGTGAAACACATCATCATCCGACAGAGCCATCCGCAGTCTAACAATACCACTTCGTCGTAGAGCCAACAGGTCTACGTCTAAAGTGATACCAATCAACGATCCAACCGCCCAAAGGCCTAGGAAATGTCTCAGCTCGACGTGAACCCAAGTCTGGTATAGCTCGAGCTTAGGTTCAACCTCTTCTGTCTTCCACTTGCTAAAAAGCAGCCTCGTAGACTGAGCCTGGACCCTGAAATCCATCCCATCAAACCTCTCCAATTCAGCCACAGACGGGAACACCACCTTGAAAGCACTATTCCCACACGACAACGCCTCCCACTTCCACCACGGGGTAGAACTCATTCTAGCAACCGTCATCTCGACCTGTTTAGCGGTAGCAGCAGTGCCCTGAACTGATACCAAGGCAACAGGTCCATCAGAAGAATCCGCATCCTTGAAAAGACTATCCGGGAACTGAGAGAACATTGTGTGTTTGCTACCAATTCCAACAATGAACACTGCCGGCTTTGGCAGTTTGAGAATAGGACACTTCTTCAACGGGTGCTTTTTTGCTATCGCTAATGTAACAGTAGTGATCAACAGGCAATCCTTGGTGCATGCATGTCCACCTCACACTTCCAGCACCTCATTTTCTTTGTGGCCTGGACTGCAACAACATCAGCTCCCCCGGGACCAGCGGTAACCTGTACCTGTTGTTCCACCGGTGTTACTGGTAATGCTGAATCCCCTCCCAAAGCAGTCACAGTAGCCGTCGCCGTTTTCTTTTTTTTTCTTCTTCCTCTTGACAGCAACTCCCCCTCCCATCGAGCCGACTGTGAATCCCGAGCCGGAAGCAACCCTCGGCGCCATCACAGGCACACACGAAGGACCGGGGCCCCCACCGCCACCTGCACCGCCGTAGTCCCGGGCGCCGAGACTTGCGCCGCCACCCGCGTCACCCCTGTAGCCACGTGGGATCCACGCGCCTGCTGCACCACTTGCGCCCCCGCGGCAGGAGCCGGGGCGATGTGAACTCGAGGATGCTGCTGTCCGGCGGCACGAGCGAGTTGTCCCTACGCAAAAGTTGGGGGGCCCGCTGCCGGTCTCCCTGCTGTCGCTGCACCGCGACCGCCGCCTCGACCGCGACCACCAGGCGGATGTCCCTGCTGATGCCGCATGCCCACGCTTCCACCGGGTCCTTGCTGAGCCACCATCGGCGGAGATTGTGATAGGAGAACGTCCGCAAACGATCTCCCACCGCTAAGAGTGGCATTGAAAGTCGGTGCCGAGCTCGTCGGAGCCGAAGCTTTTGCCGTCGAAGAACTCGCCCTTGTCGAAGCGAACGAAGGCGGCTTCGAAACCGATCTAGGTTTTGATGCCTTTGTCCACATAAGCTCAAAGGCGATGTGCATGTAGGCCCAGGGCCTCGGCCTGGTCCCACCTGCATGTAGCCTGTCCCCTCCTGCTAGCGTGATCGACGTTTGAATCACCGCAGAAGCGGGATTGGACACGTCGGGTCGCCGCCGCCGATCCACCTCGTCGGCCGCCGTCTTGAAGCTGTCCGGCATGAAGTCCCCTAGTCAGGGAGGCGGGGTAATCCGCGGATGAGGTAGTGGACCTCTCCACTTCATGCGAACACCCGGCCTACGGAGATAGCACCCCACCGGAGGAAACGGACGTTGCCGGAGAAGGTTCATCTTGCCGTGGCGTTTCGATGTACTCCTCGCCTTGGCCCTGCACAGCAAGGTTTTTGTTCCCGGTAGGAAAATTTTCCCGAGGGGGGTCGGGATTACCGGTTACCGCGGTTACCGGAAAATCCCGACCGGTTACCGGATGAATTTAAAAACCATAATTTGAAAATCCGAAAAAATTGATTCCCAATATAACCATTTACCGAGGGGTTTTACTAAAATTCAAAATTTTCAAAAAAATTGAGATTTTTTGACCGGTATGAGCATTTCCCGAGGGTGGTCGGGATCTCCGGTTACCGGGCGGTTACCGGATTTCCCGACCGGTAACCAAAACCATGCTGCACAGAACGGAAGAACCCTCACCTGAGCACTGGCTGGAGGAAGACGCCTTCTCCCACAACCTGTCCTCCCGGTTGGGGTAACCGATGTTCGCCCAGAACTCCGACGCAATTTCCTCGTCGGTCTTCACAGTTCGCCGCACCACCGCGTCCGAGATCTCCCGCTCGTCTGAGAGAACCTCCTCAGCTACACGAACCGCAGTTGCCTCCGCCGTCTGTCTCTCATCGCCGTCTCCACCATCCCCTGCCTCATCCGAGATAGAACTGAACCGAGATCCACCCGGGGCGGACGGATCGGCCGACGATAGACCACCGGGGGCTAGAGTGAGCCGCCGTGGCATCGGCGGTCGGAGGTCCGATCTCCGCCCGAGATCCGCCTGGTCGCCCGAGATCACCGACTCACCTTACATATACATACTCTTCCTTCAGGCTGATATTGATAACTTAGTCTACAATTTGAAGGACCACAGAGTTATGTTCTCGATAACTTAGTATACAATTTGAATATTTTGGTGCAAGCTGTACTGGTGCGTATGTAAATTCTGTGAATATTGCTGGGAACCATGACGCAAGCTGCCTGCTGAGCACCATCCTAAGTTTGCGTCACACATTTTGAGGAAGCAGGGCATAAATGTGTGATGCAAACTTACGATACGACTTGCAAGCGGATACCTTTGTTCGGTAAAAGAAAAAAATCTATACCTTTGCAAGGGGATACCTTTGTTCGGTATATATATTTTATTTCCCTTTTCTCGTTCTTGTCCAAACTAAGATCATTCAGTTGATTTCTTGGAACCGTACAACCCATTTAAAATCTGCTGGGAAGGCTGGTCTCCACTGCAAATTTTGATTATTACCAATGGAAGGGGCACAACTAATAGGATTGTCCGTAAGGTGGTCCTAAGCTTTGTACCTGAAGAAGTCTTATAGATGTCACATGTTAGTCACTAGGAGGCAAATGGACTATTCATATTCAGCAGCAGGGAGGTTGCATATGATCTGCCTGTGAGGTGAATTAAGCCTTGTTTGCATTTTTCAAATAGTGTGGGGACTAGCTCCGGCTCACAAGTTAATCAATTGCAAAGAAGGATTTTATTTACCAAAAAAGGCACCCCCATCTTTGTACATACATAACAGTTGGCTTCAGCAAAAAGGTTAACCTATGGCAAATCACAGTAAAACACAACAAAGGGTTCCAACCAACTATCAGCCCAAGCTGCAACATGAACTCCATTGCATTTTTTGCCTTTTTCTCCAAGCTAAGATCATTCAGTTGCTTTCTTGGAACCTAGTACAACCCATTTAAAATCTGCTGTGAAGGCTGGTGTGCACTGCAAATTTTGAATATTGCCAATGGAAGGTGCACAACTACTAGGATTGTCCGTAAGGTGGTCTTCAGCTTTGTCTCCGAAGAAGTCTTATGGATGTCAGATGTGAGTTAATCCATTGCAAAGAAGGATTTCATTTAAAAGTCACCCCCATCCTTATACATACAAAACAGTTGGCTTCAGCAAAGAGGCTAACCTATGGCAAATCACAGTGAAACACCGCAAAGGGTTCTAAGAGCATCTCCACTCGCGCCCCTAGTACGCGTCCGGATCGGTGCCCGGAGCGATCTTTTTGGGGCTCGTCTGGACGGTGCCGCGCCCACGGGGGCGCCCCATCCCCACTCGGTGCCCGCAACCAAAATCCCCAAATTTTCAATTGTGCAAATACAAAAATAAATAAAATCTTACATAATTATGTTTTTTGGCCATAATTTAAAGGTTTGACATTACAAAACCATATGAATTCGCCACGCGCTAGTGTCAATCGATGTTGACGCCGTAGTTGAAGCCGAGGAATCCGGGGTTGGGGGTGTAGCCACGCAAGTCGTCGCCGGCGGGCTCGGCGCCCTGGGTGTCGCTGGCTGGCTCGGTGCCCTGGGTCTCACCCGGCGTTTCGTTGCTGCCACCGCCCGGGGTCGCTTCATGCCGCTCCGTGGGCCCTGAGGATGCCGCCGCGTTGGTCGCCGTGGCCGTCGTGGATGCCGGACCGAGACCCATCTCGACATAGATTTGAGCACTTAGGCGGTCACATGCCGCCCTCGCCCGTGGATCAGGGTTGGATGTATCCGTAGTGAGAATCATGAAGTCCCATTGCCTCTTCTTAGACATTTCCTTGTCGGCCTCGATCTCAATCTTCTTGTCCGTCTTTTCGGAGAAGTCCGCCCAATTGGCCTCGGTTGCGGCACGTCTCTCGGCCGAGTTCTCCGTGACGTTCTCCATGACCTTGTCAATGGCGACATGCACTCGCTCCGAGCTCGCTTTCTTGTTTCCCATTGGCCTTTCCGAACTGAACACCACCTCATCAATTTGAGCATCGCCGGGCTTTTGCTTTAGTCGGAGTCTATGCTTCTTCCATTTCTCATTGTTTTGCAACTTATTGAAGCAATGTATAAGAACAAAGTGCTTGCCCCATTGATAGCCTTGTACAAGGTGATAGCATCAATAATCTAGCAACAAGAGAAGTCAAAATTAGAAAAAATGTATGAATGTTGTCATAGCATAGGAGAAGATGAGACACACAAACTCACTTGGTCTTTTGCACTCTTGCCACTCTCCGGCCTAGCCGTGATGTTCTCAAAGGTTCATTGAAACTTATTCACCGACTTTTGGATTGCGGCCCATATATGAGCTAGCACATTTTGATTGTGATCCATGACGTACTCCACATATGACAAAACTCCGAGAGGATCCGCTTCCAATACGAGTCGCTTGTTTGGTTGGATCCCGTGATCATGTATTAGGTAATGGCACTCCACGAGTCAATCAAGCACTCGTCCTCTTTGACGGTCCAAGATATGCCGCGGCTTCCACTTTTCTTCTTCCTTTTCTTCCCATCCTCGCCGACTTCTTCCACATCGTCACCGGCGCCATCACCATCTTGGTCGTCGTCATCATCGGCGTTGTCGACGTCTTGCTCCTCGTCGACAACGGCGCTCCCGCCATCATCTTGTGCCTACATAAACGGCGAACAAACATTGGGACGACACAAATCAGAGGAACATTGGTGCCGGGCCGTCACGGGGCGTACCTGAGTACCAAAGGAGGCCAGTGAGCCGAAGTCGTAGCCTCCGGAGGGTGCCTGGTCGGCGAAAAGAGCGCGGGGACCGGCGTCGAACACGTTGTGGGCGCCATCCTCGAATGACAGGGTGCACCCGGACTGGGCCTGGCCGGACGCCGCGCCGTCCCGGCGCAATCCTGGGTACACCTCGTAAGCCTCGTTCTAGTCGAGGCCCGTATCGGCACCGCTGGGTCCGCCGCCGCTGAACACGGCGTTTGGATCGAAGCCGCCGTAGTTGCCGCCGTAACCGTACGCGTAGCCGGCATAGCCGCCGGGCTCGGTGAAGTTGGGGGAGAGGCCCGGGCTAGGACAGAGCCTCGACTGCGAACACGGCGTGCTCGTGGCATCCACGCGGATCGGTGACGCCGAAGTCGACGAGCTCGAGCCACCTCCCGGGCTGCCTCCTACGACGGCGCCGACCAGTAGCTCCAGGTTCGCCACCGCATTTCGGGCCTCCATCTTCTCATGCCGTAGCCGACGCTCCTTCGTGGAGACGTCGCGCCAGTGTTGGTCGGCCGGCCACTCGGCGTAGGTCATGCCCTCCGGCCTCTCCTTCTGGCGGCGCGGCTGCAGCACGCGAGGCTTGACGCCGTGCGTGCGGGCCTTCGCATTGTTCGGCGGCGGTCTCGGCAGCCCTTTCGCAGTCATGGCGCCTATGGCGAGAGAGGCGGGAAGGGGCGGGAAACATGGGCGGCGGCGGGGAAAGAAATGGCAGGCGTCGGGGGACCGAAAGGGTTTTTCGTGGGCGCTTGTGTCACTGACAGGGAGGGCCCGCGGCGCGGAACGACTCGTCCGGCGCCCCCACGGGAGCCCCTAGGAGACGTGGTTGGGCTGGGTTTGCCGGACAGAAAAAAAGGGTCGTCTGGACGGAAAGGCCCAATAGGGCGCGCGACTGGGCGCGCTCGAAGCCCGTCCGGATAGGAAGGCGCTTGGGGACGGCCTTTGGGGGCACGAGTGGAGATTCTCTAACCAACTATGAGCCCAAGCTGCAACATGAACTCCATTGCCTGCTTGCCGTCTGTACACTACCATGGCAGCCTGTCGACGGGCGAAGATGGGTTGCTTACTAAACGACCTGTATTCAAGCACACCAGCAAGCCGCCGGTCATTTGAGACCGCGACCCGACTAGCAACATGGCAAGCAATTTTGTCACAAATGCCTATTCAGCATGTGGTCTCACAAACCCTATTTTAAGCATTGCGCGAGCCTTTCTTTTCTGTTTGGTTTTTTCTTTTATTCTTCTTTTTTTTTCTCCAATTTTATATTTTCTCCTTTTCTTTTATTTATTTATTATTTGTTTTTTGTTTTCCCTTTTTTCTTCTTATTTATTTATTTTTCCCTTTTATTTTTTAAAATTATGCTGTGAAAAAGATAAAAAATGATCATTATACAAAAAATAAAATAACAAGGTTTAGTAAAAATGGTCAAAGGCTTAAAAAACTATCCACTAGGCTAAAATAGTGTTAAAAATTCTGCTGTGAAAGAGAGAAAAAAAATGTTCATTACACAAAAAGTATCCAGGAGGTTTAGTAAAAAAATGTGATTCAAAAAAATCACACGGTTCAAGAAAGTATTCATAATTTCGAATAAATGTTCACAAGGTTCGATAATTTTTCATGGCTTCTACATGCAACACATGTTTCTATCTTGGAACTCCCAAAATTTTCCCAATATTAAATTATTAATCTGACAAAATAGAAACTCAAATGTTTTTATGTTTTAAAAATAGTTTCGAATTTATTATAAAAATAAACAATACCTATTACGTGGCCTGATTGGAACAGCCCATGAAGAACAAAATGTTACGCGGACAGCTAGAATGCTCCCCTACGGGCCTCTCTATGTGTTGCTTGCAGCAAGTAGCAGCCAGCAGGCCGTGGTCATCCGGAGAGGTCCATATATGAGTCCGGCTCACTCGAAACTATATATTTGTTTTGAATATGAGAAATGTTTAAAATATTAAAGAAAACTTGGTTTATTACAAAAAGTTCGTTTCTTTTATTTTTAGATATATTAAAGAAGATGTGCATGTTTTACAAAAATATGTGCACGGTTCCAAAAAAAAGGTGCTCGCCATATAAAGCAATTCATTTATTTTCAACCAAACAGTCATGAAATTTTAAAAAAGAAAAACCATTCATCTCATAAATGTGATTATTTTTTGTGAAATAGGTTTTCATAGGTTAAAAAATTGTACATGTATAATGGAAAAATTACTCATGTTTTTTCCCTATATAAATGTTGTCAGCACCAAATTATATATCATGTACCGCGCATGTATCTGGTAGGATGCACAGAGCACGCACCAATCATTAATATCGATGAAACAACAAAGGCCAGAGATAGGGATTAGGCCAATGAAAGTGTCGACACCCAGCCTCTGGATGCTCACCTGGCTAGCGGTGCGTGCCATAGGTCGATGTCCACATCGTGTACTCATCCGGGCCCACGTAACATCTCTTGCCCGATCATCTGCTCAGTGATTTCAAACATGTCGCGGATTTATCCGTTTGAATCGCCAAACAAACATCAAAATATGGTCCTATCGGTCAACCGGTGTTCTGTACCCAACGTCACGATGCAAGCGGCGGGACTGGGACGACCGTCTCATGCCTAATCTTGCCTGATGTGATTAGACGGGATGAGTGGGATATTAAGACGTGGGACACACGGGTGCCATGGAGCGGTATAGCAAGCAACTTCCCCGCGGTTCAAATCGGGATATGTGGTGGAGCCCTTTATCCCGCCGCACTAAACGGGATGCATATAAACAGGATAAGTGGGATTCACTCGCGGGATGCGAGGCAAGCCTGGCGGGCGGGCTCATCTCACTTGCATTTATAACTCAACGCGCCTGGTCTATTTTATATTATTTTCGATTTTAATATAATAGCATGTTTATAAAGTGGACATATTCCACATATACATATGGGGCATGCCACAGTTGACTTTACATGATAAAAATATTAAGAAAACATGAAAAGATAGGGTCAGCACCGGCAGCGTCCTAGCCTAGTCTAGGTCGATGTACTTCGGCGCCTTCTAGAGATACGCCAGTGGGACAAAGGTCGGCGGCGAAGGCGAGTGCTCCCGCTCCTCCACCGGCAACGCTAGGGCCTCGTCTGGGGCACCCCAGACCTAGTGCTCCGTGAAGAGCTCGGCGGGGAGCATGCATTGCGCCGACTCTTTCTCTATGTAGCTGTACCATGGGCGCTGCTCCGGTGCCGCATGCACGTGCTTGGCTACCCACTTGGCCTCAGCGACAGATTCATGGAGGAGCACGGAGTTGCCATCCCACTTGGCCGCCTCTTCCATGAGGGATAGCTCGACACGGGGTTGCCGATCCGCAACAACTGCTAGGTAGCATGAAGATGCAGGGGCGGTGACCGAGAGTGCGTGCGGGCCAACGCCGGGGCACACGAGAAGGAGCTCCGGCGACGGATGTTATTCTCATCATGGAACCATGTGACCCTATATGTAGAGTCCTTTCCGGATGCGGAGTGTCGTGGGATAATCATGGCAGACGTTACCGGAGGTAACTTATCATGGGGCAATTCGACTCTGGTGTTTGGGAGAGGGTTTCGCTCTGGGGAAATCATGGTGGCAAACGATCTGGTAGCCGGCAATCAAGTCGCCGAGTCTCCGATCTAGATTTATTATCTCAACTATGGTATTACCGGGGATACTCGAATAGCTAGTGAATCTCGCACGTGTCTAATCTAACCCTAGGAGCCGGCTTATATAATATCCGGACCCCCTGGCTTCCTGTCCAAGGTACACTCGGAGTCCTACCCGGGCACCGCTTACAAAACCTAAGTTTCCTTATCGAAACCCACAATACGGGTTACGAGGCCTACACTCTTGGGCCTTCCAGAAACTCCTTTTCCCTAAGCCGGGTCTTGCGCAGCTCCCTTTGGGCCGAATTACACCTTGGCGTTAGCCTACCGGGTTATCATCCCTCCATCAGTAGTCCCCAGAATAGCTTGGGCTTCACGAGATCCTCCTTGAAGCGCATGCTATTCCCTGCAGAAATAACAATCATACAATTTCATAAAATGCCGGGTTAGAGTGCCTTGATAAACAGCTAGGCCTAACTCCTCAGGTGGTCCATATATAACCCGGCTTTCTCCGAGTCCAACGTCACTTTCCCGGGTCAACACTCCGAGGAAAACACAGAAGAACCGGCTCACTTTGTTCGCCAATTAATCCGAATATCGCGGAAACGATTCGCTCCAATCCTTTCCGGATATCCCGCATAGGCACTTAACCACTTATCCCAAAAAATCCGGGCGGGTATCCCACCTCCCGAAATTTTTGGCTCCCGCTCTCTCGTCTAGGGTTTCTCACCCGCACATATAAATAAGCACCTTAGGGGTAACCCTAACCTACAAATCGATTTCCCCCATCTTCCTTATCTCCTTCATCTTCAACCTCCATCGGCGCTCCCTTGCTCGAGCTTGACACCGCGCCGCCACGGAGCCCGCGGAGGAGCAGCCGGAAGCGAGCCGCCGCCGCCGCCTGCGCTCCGCTTCCGCCCGCGTCGCGCCGCCGTCAACCACCGCAACCGCGCCGTCGAGCTGCGTACCGGAGGACCCCGAAGGTCACCGCAACTGCGCCATCTGTCGCCGCCGCGCTCTCCTCCAAGCCCCGCCGGTGAGTTCCCCGCATCCATGAATCTAACCCTTAAACTTCACTCGAATTAGATTGGATCTTAGTTCCGCTTCATAGATGGCTTTCTTGCTCCGTGATAATTAAGTAATCCGTGTTCCGTTTCTTCCCAATCAGTGCGTAAATTAGATCAATAGTATACCTCCATTAGCCGTGGTCACCAATATCTCGGTAAATTTCTAAGTCTAGATCCAATCTGTCAACATTTTTCATAACAACCTTTTGATACCCGGACATCCTGTAATTTCCGGGTCTTTTAGCTGCTCTTTGGTTAACCGGACGAACAATCATTTTCCGGGTCTTAGTTACTCATACTCTGCACTTTTCACCTCCTGTTTTGTAGACTACGCAAATGGCACCCAAGAATAAGGGAAAAGAGCCGGCGAAAGCAAGGCCGAATCAGTCCATATCTGCCAACTGGGCAAGGTCCACCGTGACCCGGGCTAAGTTAGATGAGCTCGCTGAGTCGGGCGTCCACCCTTCCCAGGAGGAGATTCACTGGAGAGTCCCGGGTGATGAGACCCGGCTCACACCCGGCTCTAATGAGGTAATTTGCTTTGTCGAGCATGTGATCCGGGGATTCCGTCCCCCGGGTCACTTCTTTTTCCGCGAACTTCTTAGCCACTATGGCCTCCGAGTCTTTGACATAGGGCCCAACTCTATGTTAAACATCACCCACTTTATCGTTCTCTGCGAATCTTATCTATGCGTCCCCCCAAACCTTGCTCTGTTCCTTGAGTTATTCCAATGCAAACCGTGCCGCGAAAGCGGTGACGGGGCCCTCCTGGCTTGCGGCGGACTGTCCATCCAGAGGCGGAAGAATTCGCCGATGCTGACTCTGAGCCTAAACTCCCATGTCAAGCACTGGCAGAAATCCTTCTTCTATTGCCGGGACACCTCCCCACCCGGCGAAAAGAGATTGCCGGGTTTCTCTGAGGGCCTCCTCGATCTCTCCGACACTTTCAACGCCTTTGCTTCTGAATCGGATAGGGAGTCCATCCAGCCCCTCTTAGCCAAACTCGCTGTCCTCTCAGCCCAGGGTCTCCTTGGGCTTAACCTGGTTAAAACTTGGGTGAACTTCCGGATCCAGCCTAATTCCATCCGGCCTAAGCTGATGTCCGAGTATTCCGGACACGTCACGGATTCGCTCTGATACTCTTTGAGGAACTATCCGGCTGCCGATACAAATAAGATTATCAAAAGTTTCTTGACTGAGAAAGCGGAAGTGATCCGGAACATAGCCGGTTTGGAGCCATACACCCGAGACAACCCGGCTCCTGCGGTAAGATTCGGCCTTTACTCTTCTGTTCTTGTGCTTTTACTTGATGCAATCACTAACCTTTTTTACCACACCTTTATTTCAGGCAGGTAGCGCCTTCTGGAACATAGAGACTCCCCCTACCTCCGAAAATCCGAAAGAGGAAGAAGAGCCGGCTGAGTCGGAAGAAGGTACCATTTTACTTTCTGCTAACTTGTTTTCCCACACTTTTTCCTTTTCCGACTGTGTGCTATGCTTCTAAGGAATGGAGGATAGGGAGGACAAGGAAGACAAGGAAGACCCGGAGGAGACCGAGAGTGACGACAGCGAGGCAGACCCGGAACCTGTGGTTGGAGCCAAGAGGAAACCCCGAGGGGTCGTGTTCAAGGTTCCATACTCCTCCATGTCCTCCAAACCATATTCATTTGCTAACATGCGCGAGCTTAATCAACAATTTTCCAACTCACCATTGAAGGAGCCCCCTACGGTCAAGCGTAGGGTAACCCGGAACTCCCCGGGTGAGGATCCCCTCAACCCGGGTATCCCTACGTCCCCAGTTCGCCGTGCCGGTACTTCCCGATCTTATCCTTTCAATTCACCTCGAAGATATCCTTCTCCCAATCACCCCCTAGCGGGACAACTCCGAGTCTCACTTTATCAATCTTTATCAGCCTCGTCCGGGTCTTCCAACGAGCTTCCAGCGGACTTCGTGGTGAACACTGGGTAAGTTGTATTTCTGGTTATCCGGTATACTAGCTCTTTCAATATCATTCACTCATTACTACTGACCATTTCTTTTACTTTCCTTAGCGTCCAGGTCACGATCAGTGACCCGGACAACATGGATCTGGATAACCGGGAAACTGAGGATCCGGTTGATAATGTCAACGCCGCGACTGGCGACGCTGAAGAAGAAGACCAAGGAAAGGACCCGCTGACAGACCCGGCCAGACAGGAGGGCGAGTCTCCCAATCCATCAGATGGACCCGGGGATGACGACGTAGAGGTTGTGGGCGCAAGGATGGGTGATCCCCATCCTGATACCCAGGAAACCCGGGTCTCCCCCCCGAGGCAGGAAAGGACTCCACCTCCAAGTAACTCGGCCCCCGGCTCTTCCGGTACAAAGCCTGATAATATGAGCTTCGCCGAGATGCTTGACGCTCTGCATACCCTGAGAGCTGACGAAGAAGGCATTCTAGAAGCCTTGATCGCCAAGCACGAGGTAAATTCAACTAGTACTGCCCATATATTTGTCTAGTCCCCAAGTTCCGAGTGAACTTATGCATAATTTACTTGGAACTTTTCATAGCATATCCGACTGATAGTTCTTTTTTCTTTTTGTCCGACTAACACTTCCTTGTGTTTCCACGCATGCATACGTAGCCCACTCTGAGGAAGTGTTGGCTAAATCCACCAAACTCCTCGAGGTGGAGACGAAGCTGCGTGAATCGGTTAAAGCTGATGCCAAGAAACTGGGAAAACTTGCAAGAAAGTATAGAAAGAGAGCCCATGCTGCCGAGGATGAACTGACCAAGCTGTCTGCCCAGATTGCCGATACTCACCGTGCTTTGATTGGTAATGATTCCCAACACACTAAATCGTAACCCGGATTTTTCATCCTGATAAAGACTCGGAATTCCTTACTTGAACCTTTCTGTTTTTCTGCAGAGCCGGATGATGAGATTCCGGATGAGGATGACATAGCGAAGCTGAAGACCAAAAAAAGCACCATCCGGCAACTCTGTGCCGGCACCAAATGGATTCTTCAAGCTTTTAAGTGGTCGGGTACTGGGCGTGGTGGTTTGAGCACACTGCTTGATGCGTGCTCCACCATCCCCGAGTGGATCGAGCACTGGAAACACTCGCCATGCCGGGTTGGGATGACCCGGGGGCTTGCGCTGGCTAAAGCGTACTTTCCCAAGCTTGAGCCGGCAAAGCTCGTTGGCGGGTTTCCAGAGTTCAACACTGATGGCTCCAAGTTTTCAGCCAAGAACTACAAAGCCATCCAAAAAGAGGTTCGTCACTCGGCTAGTCTGATTGCCGACAGTCTGGATGTCAGTCTGATTGTTCCACCATACGACTCTGAGGATAAGCCAGTTCAGTCGGATCTTCCAAAGCCTTATGACATGCTAGCCCGGTGGAAGGCGGAAGCTGCTCAGCTGAGGGAAGAGGCCGCGAAGAAGAAAGCTGAGGCCGATACTGCGCCTACAATCTCTACGCCGGTTGTTCCTCCTCCCGCGCGTGCCGGTACTACTGGTGACCCGGATGCTGCTGCCGCAAAGACCGTTGAAGAGCAAGTCAAGGACCAAGACCCGGCTGCCAAGGACAAGGTTGACGACTCGACCCAGGAGGCCGAGTAAACTTTTATCTGCTACCGTCTCAAACATTTCATTCGGCCAATGGGCCTTTAAAACAATTATTCTTTTGATAGTGCGCATGTGCACTTTTTGATACTATTATCCTGGTTTGTAATACGTTTAAAACCTTAATATCTTTCATGGCCCTTCTGGCCTTTGCGTGAATTTGATATTTCTTAACTTTGAGCTTTTTCATTCCTGGTTTTCCGACTTTCGCTATGGTTCCTTTTGCGAGACTCGGTTTCCGGGTCTCATGGGTGTTGACAAGTGGACTTTTTCTAAGTCCCCAAGTCCCCAAGACTCGGATTTTTGGGTTTTTGAGCTGAATAGCTAGATAATTTGTTTCTTTTTTTCAATTTCCCAAGTCCCCAAGGCCCGAATTTCCGAGTCTAGGGTTTTGGACTTTTTCCAAAAGAACAAATTGTTTCTGCTTAGGCCCAAAACCTAGAGCCATTCACGTAGGTTTGAAGCTATGCTTAATATACTTTGAGTTTCCGGCTGTTAACCTTGTGCTCTGCATAACTTGTGGTTTAGATGACCCTTTTGACCTTCTTCTACTATAAGCCGGCTTTCGCGTGGATAATCAATGTTGCTATAGCTGTAGAATGACAGGGTCAGGCAAGTCCCATTGGGCATCGTGACTGATTGTAATCATACGCTAGCAATGCATGCCACTTTAGTGCGAGTCGCATCAAGCTTAAGCAAGAAAAAGTCATGAAAATTTGGCTCTATTGTTCGGTTATAAGCTTGCAGCCGTACTTATTACAAGCAATCGGCCCTTATAACCCAATGGCATCATGGCCGGGTCTTTGAGTTTGCAACTGTGCTATTCAAGCAATCAGCCCCCAAGACCTAGATATATGCAATTTACTAGAAAAACTAACATATTAAGAACAGTAAATAATACTTACCTGAAAAAGAAATAGAAAATAACAGAAATAAAAACTTGACAAAAAACACATAGAAAGGAATATTTTGTTCAACCATCTCTTTATTGATATGAGAAAAGTTAGGTCAGCAAGCCGCCTCATTAAAAACCTTCCAGTCCCCTTAGGTACCCTGGATAGGAAAATAGTGCGTCTGAAACCTGCTGCCTGTTACATCGTGTAATTCCACTTGTGAATCTAGTCTATTCTAGGTGTAGTAGGGATGCAGCTGAGCCACGTTCCATGGTCTTTCTCTTTCTTGCATAGATGAAGTTGTATGAGCGGTGTCATTGACAGTAGCCGACTCTTCCCTTGCATCTACCAAGTAATACGATCCATTGTGCAGATTCCGGCTTATGATAAACGGTCCTTCCCATGGTGGAGATAACTTGTGCTTTCCTTCCTTTGACTGTACCAGGCGCAGAACCAGGTCTCCTTCCTGGAAGACCCGGGTTTTGACCCGGCGGCTATGATATCTCCTCAGGTCCTGCTGGTATATGGCTGATCTTTCCAAAGCTTGTTCCCTGTGCTCTTCTAACATATCCACGGCGTCCTGCCGGGTCTTCTCGTTCTCCACTTCGACGTAAGCCGACACTCGAGGCGAATCATGAATTATATCACTCGGCAATACTGCCTCTGCACCATAAACCATAAAAAACGGTGTCATCTGAGTGGATCTGTTAGGTGTGGTGTTAATTCCCCAAACCAATGATGGTAACTCCTCAACCCATGCGCCAGCAGCTCTGATGCATGGGACTCGCAGCCGTGGTTTTAATCCACGAAGCAATTCCTGATTTGCCCTTTCCACTTGTCCATTAGCTTGTGGATGGGCTACTGAAGCTACGTCAAGCCGGATTCCATTGCTCCCACAGAATTTTTTCATCTCGCCTAAGGACATGTTGGTTCCATTGTCCATGATTATGCTGTGAGGGTACCCAAACCGATAGATAATCCCTTTCAGGAACTTGACTGCCGTAATTGCTTCACAATTGGTAACTGGCATAACTTCAACCCACTTGGTAAATTTATCAATAGCCACCAAGAGATGTGTCTTTTTGCAAGGTGTCATGTGAAACGGGCCAACCATGTCCATACCCCAAACGGCAAACGGCCAGGTTAAAGGAATTGTTTGCAACTCCATAGCCGACACATGGATTTGGCGGGCGTACCTTTGACATCCATCACACCTTGCCACCAAGCGTTCCACGTCTGCTAAGGCTGTGAGCCAGAAGAAACCGTGCCTATATGCTTTGGCCACAAGGGATCTTGTGGATGCGTGATGCCCACAGTCGCCTTCGTGGATTTCTTTCAGGATCTGTCGGCCTTCTTCTGGTGCTACACAGCGCAAAAATACTCCTGCAGCACTCCTTTTATATAACTCCCCACTGATGATGGAATAGCCTTTTGCTCGCCTCAGAATTTGCCTTGCTAATACTTCCTGCTGTGGTAACTCGCCCCGTGATAGGTAAGCCAGGAACGGCTCTGTCCACTCGGGAATAGCTCGTACTGTGGCCACGAGCTACAAATCTGGGTCTTGGTTAGCCACCTCTTCCTCAGACTCTGTTTTGACTGATGGCTGCCATATCTCGTCCAGGAAAACATTGGGTGGAACCGGCTCTCTACGCGAACCGAGTCTTGCGAGTGCGTCTGCTGCCTCGTTCTTTCTCCTGTCAATATGCTCCACCTCGTACCCGGAAAAACACCCGGCAACCCTGTCCACCTCTCTGCGATATGCTGCCATAGTTGCATCCTTCCTATCCCAGGTTCCTGAGACCTGCTGTACCACAAGATCCGAATCTCCATAGCACCGTATCCGCCTGATGTTCATCTCCTTGGCTATTCTCAATCCGTGTAATAATGCTTCATACTCGGCCACGTTGTTGGAACAATCAAAGTGGATTTGCAACACGTAGCTCAGCTTATCTCCTTTAGGTGGTGTAAGTACTACTCCAGCTCCTGATCCCTCGTATTGCTTGGAACCATCAAAGTGCATTACCCAAGACTCGGAACTTGGCGTCATTGTGGGCATGCTAGTGTGAGTCCAATCATTAATGAAATCAACTAAAGCTTGGGACTTGATTGCTGACCTGGGCTCGTAGTTGATGTGATAATCTCCCATCTCGATGGCCCACTTGGCTATTCTACCTGTTGCGTCCGAGTTTCAGATGATATCCGACATTGGTATAGAGCTAACCACTGTTATGGGGTGTTCCTGAAAATAGGGCTTCAATTTCCGGCTGGCCATGAAGACTCCGAAAACCAAATTCTGCCAATGTGGGTATTGCTTCTGATAATACCTCGCTGACGTAATAAACCGGCCTTTGAACCGGGTGATCCTTCCCATCCTCTTTGCGCTCAACGACAACCACTGCACTAACCGCCCGGGGCCCGGCCGCAATGTACAGTAACATGGGCTCCTTGGGACCCGGGGCTGCTAAAACTGGTGCCTCAGATAACTGCTTCTTTAGCGCCTCGAACGCCTCATCCGCCTCTTGGTCCCAAACAAACTTATCAGATTTCCTCAAGAGCCGGTATAATGGAATTGCCTTCTCCCCGAGTCTTGATATAAACCGGCTCAGCGCTGCTACGCACCCTGTAAGCTTCTGAACATGCTTTAGGTTTTCCGTCTTTTTCAGACTCTGGATAGCTTTGATTTTGTCCGGGTTTGACTCGATTCCTCTCTCGGAAACAATGAATCCGAGTAACTTTCCTGCTGGAACTCCAAACACGCACTTTGTAGGGTTAAGTTTCATCTGATACCTTCTCAAGTTCTTGAATGTTTCCTTTAGATCATCAATGAACGTTTCCGCTTTCCTGGTCTTGATCACCACATCATCCACATAGGCGTGAACATTGCACCCAATCTGGTCCTCAAAGCACTTCTGTATGCATCTCTGATAAGTTGCGCCAACATTCTTTAACCCAAAAGTCATGGTTTTGTAACAGAAGGCCCCAAAGGGGGTTATGAACGATGTTTTCTCCCAATCTTCCTTCTTGAGCTTGATCTGATGATACCCGGAATATGCATCCAGGAAACATAATAAGTCACTTCCAGCCACTGCATCTATGACCTGATCAATCCTTGGAAGGGAAAACGGATCCTTTGGGCAATGTTTGTTGAGACTCGTGTAATCTATGCACATCCTCCACTCGTTGCTCTTTTTCATCATTAGAACCGGATTTGCCAGCCAATCCGGGTGAAATACCTCCATGATAAAGCCGGCTGTCAATAGCCGAGCAATTTCTTCCCCTATAGCCCTTCTTCTTTCCTCATTCATTTTTCTCAGGCCCTGCTTCACGGGCCTAGACTTGGGATCAACGTGCAAGCTATGTTCCGCTAACTCTGTAGGGATATCCGGCATATCGCTGGGCGTCCAAGCAAAAACATCTTGATTTGAACGAATAAACTACACGAGTGCTTTTTCCTGCTCATTGTCCAGGTTAGACCCTATAGCAAATTTCTTGGAGGGATCACCTTCGAACAAGGCCACCATCTTGGTATCCTGTGCTGCCTTGAATTTCGCTCTCTCATCCTCCGTATTTGGCCTTTTTAACGCTGTCCTGTCATCCGGGTCTACTTGAGACCGATAATATTTGAGCTCCTGCTTTCTACAAGCTTGTTCTGCCATTGCCGCGTCTCCTTCGTCACACTCAGCCGCTATATCCCGGCTCCCATGGATGGTGATGGTCTGCTTGGGACCCGGGATTTCTAGCTGTAGGTATACGTAACACGGCCTGGCCATGAACTTGGCGTAAGCCGGCCTTCCAAATAGCGCGTGATAAGGGCTACGCAACTTTACCACCTCAAACGTGAGCCACTCCACCCGGAAATTATCCTTTGATTCTCCAAAAGCAACCTCCAAGGTGATCTTTCCCTCAGGGCACGCCGAGTGACCCGGCACAATCCCGTGAAAAACTGTTGAACTTTTTTGTAGCTGAGACTCCTTGAGGCCCATGCGCAAGAAGGTTTCCCAATATAAGATGTTGATGCTACTTCCGCCGTCCATTAAGACCTTTTTCAGCTCATAACCGTTAACCTGTGGCGCAACCACCAATGCTAAGACTCCCGGATGTTCTATTCTTTCCGGGTGATCCCTTCTGCTCCATGTTACATCTTGATCCGACCATCTCAGGTACCTCGGGACAGCCGAGGAAACCGAGTTTACTGCCTTTTTCAATATCTTTCTATCCTTGTTAGAAGTTCCTGTGGTGTGAACGTGGTACTGGCCCAATTGCTTGGGGTTGGCCTGGAAACCTCTAGCTCCTCCCTGATTGTTACCCGGATTACCGCCTCCTGGGTTGCCTGCCGGGGGTGGGCCATTGCCCGGGTTACCACCCGGACCCGGTCCTGCTCCCCGGCCTGCGCCTCGCATTGCTTTCTGTATTTCCTCATTCTTCCATCTTTGCAAATCTACGCACTGTTCCAGCGAATGATTGGCCGGCCTGCCGTTCCTGCTATGGCGGGGACAGGGAATCCTGAAGGCCTCTATGTGATTAGCCGGCCTTGGCGGCCCTTGGTAATTTCCTCCATTAAAGTTTCCACCGTTGAAATTTCCTTCTGCTCTGGGTCTCGTAAACCCGGCTTCTGTATTGGCAACAAACTCGGAACTTCCTTTGTACGAACGCTTATTCTGGTTATTTCCATTGTTTCCTCCGTTGTTACCCGGCGCAGACCCATTGCCGGTTCTTCCGTTATTGCTCGTGTTTGCTTTTGCTTTCTTGTCATCAACGTCTTCTTCTGTCGTATCCGTAGCAGCGTGCTTGTTGCATGCATCAATTAACTCTCCCATCGTAACCTCTGAAGCATTCCGACTAGATTTCATGCGAGTTAGCTTTTGCACTAAAGGTCTATACTTGCATGTCTTTGCCATAGCTTGTAACGCATCCTTTGGCTGGATATCCGTGGACGAGTGAAGTATTTCCATAACCCGGCGCACCCAGCTGCGCGCTGACTCGCCCCTTCTTTTGCACACACCGCTCTAGATCATCGATAGTAAACAACTTCCTGCACGTCCCATGGAAGTGCTTGATAAATGCAACCTTCAGCTCACTCCATGATTTGATAGATCCTTCGGGTAAATTGTTGAACCACAACTTTGCCGCTCCCTCTGACATCATTAAGTACATGAATTTGGCTTGAAGATTTTCAGATGCGTTGCGAATCGACATGGCCATCTCATAGCTGCTCAACCAGGTTTCTGGATCCATAGTCGGCTCGTAATTCACCACTTTGCCCGGTTCCTTGAACTTATCTGGGTAAGGCTCGGCTCTGATGGCGTCCGATAAACACTTAGGCCCGGCTAAAATTGCCGGTGCTGGCCTCACCCGGGAAACGTGCGACACGGCGACGGGTGCGGCGGGGGGTGCAACTGCTACCGGCCCCCGTACCGCAGAACCGGCTGCTGCACGCCTGGCTCGAGAATTGTCCACGATAGCTTGCGCGGCTGATACTGCAGGTGTTGCTGGTCTACGGGGAGGAGTCGGCATTTGCTGCTGCTCTGCCCTCCGTCGTGCTGAGCTTGTCTGAATATTACCGGTGTTTTCGTTATGCCGGCTTATATACGGCGTTCCATGCATTCCGCTCCTATTATCCGGGTAATTGACTTGCTGAGCCACTGCCGTGCGCAATAAATCTATCGCCCGCCGGGTCTCCTCCGCATGGGGTGACTCTCTTACGGGGATTCGATCCAATGCCAACGTCGCTGCATATACGTTATCCATGGGGTTGTTGAAGTGACCTGGTGGCGTACGAAATCGTGATGGTGGTGGTGGTGGCGCTGTATTGCCAGCAGCAACCCCTGTCTGCAACGTGGGTAACCCGGCTTGTACGTTTGCCGGCTGTCCCCCACCAGTTGCAGGCTGATGTACAATTTCCTGATTCACAACCGGAATTGGTTGATCTTGGGGTGTGACGAATAGCGTGGCCGGGTTTAGAACTCCACCCGTTGCCGCTAATCTAGTTTGGTATCTCTGATGCATCCTAGTCGTCTCAACCCGGAGCCGGTTCTCCAACGCTTCCAGCTCACGTTGGCGCGTGGCTACTCCTTGCTTCTCTGCTTCCACATCTCTCCTTTGCTGCTCCAATGCACGGCGTGCTACATCCAGATCCCTGGCGCGTGCCGCGGCGTTTTCCGGGGTTATCACGGTAGCTAGCACCGTGGGATCCAAGATCAGATTGTTACTGAACAGAGCCGGGTGTTGTGGGTTTGAAGGACCCGCCCCTGGCGTCCTGTTCGCCATGAACCCAAACATATTCGCCTGTAACTCGCTATTCGCCGCTCGGCTAGTGACTGAAGCCGACTCTCCGTCAACCCGGGTCAGGACCGGATTTCCGTCAGCCGGATTTTGCTGCTGGGCCAGCGCTCGCGCCGCTCCAGATGCGGCCATAGTCACGTCTCCCTGATTGAGATTGGTGGCAGGGGCCGTGTAGACCGCGACCTGGCGCGCGATGGCTGGTGAAGACTCGTATTCCTCCTCATCACAGCTATCCTCCTCGTACCGGTCCTCCAGCAAGTGCAGGATAGACTCGGTATCATCTTCTCTCATGACCCGGCCACGCGGGGTCCATGCCGGCTCCTCCGGCTGTTCCCTCTTCGCGGTGGGCTCTTCTATCGGATCCACCGTTCCGACCGATTCTTCTCCATCCGACTGTACGCAGGTTGTTTCTCCTGACGCAGAATCATAATCGAAATCATCAGGGATTGAACCGGACGTACGTACCATGCCTATGAAGACGTTGACCCGGCCGATCGTGACGACAGATCCGGATTCGAGCAGATCCGACTCTGGCCCCCAGCCAAAATCGTCCACCATCTTCTCTCCTTCGGGGTTGGTGTAGATCTCGCCGACGACGAGGTTCTTCATATTCTCCCGAGCTTCTCTCGTGATGTAAACACCTTTGGACGTAGGCCCCACGGTGGGCGCCAACTGTTGTGGGATAATCACGACAGACGTTACCGGGGGTAACTTATCATGGGGCAATTCGACTCTGGTGTTTTGGAGAGGGTTTCGCTCAGGGGAAATCATGGTGGCAAACGATCTGGTAGCCAGCAATCAAGTCGCCGAGTCTCCGATCTAGATTTATTATCTCAACTCTGGTATTACCGGGGATACTTGTATAGCTAGTGAATCTCGCACGTGTCTAATCTAACCCTAGGAGCCGGCTTATATAATATCCGGACCCCCTGGCTTCCTGTCCAAGGTACACTCGGAGTCCTACCCGGGCACCGCTTATAAACCCTAAGTTTCCTTATCGAAACCCACAATCCGGGTTACGAGGCCTACACTCTTGGACCTTCCAGAAACTCCTTTTCCCTAAGCCGGGTCTTGCGCAGCTCCCTTTGGGACGAATTGCACCTTGGCGTTAGCCTACCGGGTTATCATCCCTCCATCACGGAGTCATCGCGGAACTCCACTAGTAGACTAGCGTGGTGTTGACGGATCTGCAGCGTGTTCGCGGGGCTGGTGGTTGGAGTGGCTGGTACTGGAATCCGTTGGGAATTAAGGTGCGTGGGAGTTTGACATCATTCCATGGCACGAGCAAGGCATGCCCCCAGTACCACCAACAGTCCTTTACGGGAACGTACTGGAGCTCGGGTCCACGCTCACGCATACTCACCACCATGGTCGCAGGTAGCGCGATGGTGAATTGGGCTAGAGGAGGAATGGATGGCGAAGGAGGGTAGGTCGCACGCCGCTTGGAGCCACTGGCATCACCGTCGTTCTTCTCCGGCTGAGCCCAATTGGCCTCGTCGGCGGTGGCTAGGGTTTGGTTCGGTGTTGGCGGCAGGAGAGCACAGTGGGGACTTGAGAGTGGTGAGATGGTCGTCCTCATCTGCACGCGTCCATTTAATAGGACCATTGGGTAGGGGAGTAGGCGGTGGGACACTGCCACCTATGCCCGGGAGGTGAGGGGCGAACTTTGTCCATGACTATGTGGACGCAACACACCATCCGCCCATGTCCGTGTGGACGCATTTCGGTACCAAATTTGGGACAAACATGGGTAATTGCGGACCCGATCAGCAGCGAAACACGTCCGTCTGCGATATGGTACGGCGCGTTGGGTCGTGTTTCTGCCCTACGAATAGAATCAGCTGCGACTGGACCAAATTGGTCGGTGCGTTCGAGATGGCCTTAGAGCATATCCACGGGCTCGTCTGGCATCCCCAACTTTGACATTCTCCCACAAAATAACTGAATGCAAACCAAAAATTTCAAATTTCATTCATAGTTTGGAGATATTTTATAAAATTTTAAATGAAATTTGACCGGTACTAGTTGTGTACCTTGTAGAACTTAAATTTCTTGCCCTACGTAACCCGCCAATATCACTATACAGATAATGATGCATGTCCATACATGCAAAGATCCGGAATCACGACTCACCGGATATCGCAAGATCGATGTAGTCGTGGAAGGGTTCTGAATAATCGTAGATCCTCACAACTAGGTCTAGTTGTAAGGATGTCGCTAAGCTACCCCGTCAAGGATCACACGTGTAATTTCTCTGATGATGTGCATGCGTTGATGCCTGCAATTGTAGTTTCTAAATAAGAGTATCAAACCACGGTGAAACTATGGAAATGGTCTTGTGTGTTTAGCTTTGATCGTTTGCAATCTGTCTTTAGATTCAGAAAGAAAGAAACTGTGTTTGGTTGTTGATTGTGGTAAAAGTAAAATAAAAAATAAACAAAATAAAGTAGTAAATAAAATAAAACATCAAATTAGAGAAGATAATGATTGGTAAAATGATTGGAACTTCAATAGATATAAATACGTTCTCGGGAAGTTTGGTTGTACCACTAGATATTTATGAATGGATATGTTTACATATGAATGATTTGCGAGGGCGGAGCTCCGTGAGTTAGTGCGCCCTGAGTGCATCGAGGCAACCCACTACTCACAATCACTACTAGCCCAGGTGACTGGTGATGTGCCTACTTGCACTAATAATTAAGGGTCTCCCCGTGGTATTGGTACTGTGAGTTTCCATTATTCCCGCGTTAGAGATCAACAGAATGGAGGAGTGGCTTTCTGGCATGTCTGCTCACTCTACACCCCGCATAAAACCAATGCTAACAACTATCTCATGTTCGTTTAGACTAAATATTGAAGTGGTCGACTTCATCCCAACATCATGATGATTGTTACCATAACTCAGTCAATTGAAAATATTGCATATTTATCTCAATTCATAGTATTACTAGGGCTTCCCCATCTCACCAAGAATTAATGAAACTACTCACACATGAAGGCTATAAAAATCAAAATAACTGTATTGCAAATGGAAAATGGATAGAAGAATGAGTACATGTGCAAATCCACAATTAGATGATCTAGAATTACAAAAAGATGAGAGAGTGGTGCTATCACGTAGATGTAGATGGCGGTGATGGTGATGGAGATCGATGCGAGATCCTTCACGATGATGGTGTTGATGGAGATGTATTCCCTTTAGCTATTTCCACCTCCGGATGCCTTCTGGAGGCTAGAATTTGGTGATATTTCGAGTCTAGCGGCTGCTCTTTGGTCCCTCTGGGAAATCCGAGGGCACGGGGTAAATATACTACTCGAGGAAGTTCCGACGAGCCATGGTATGGTGTCTGGTATGGTCGGTCGCCATCGTACCATTGGTCATTACGGCAACCGTACCATACTGGTGCGCTCATGTTCTCCGCTTCGCCTACCGCGCCGGGATCTCCTCTGTGGTACGTTGACGCACGAGCGACCATATCGTCACTCATTCAACATCACTTTATGTTTACCTTGCAGATGTCCTTATGGTACAACGGCTGGTACGGTGATAATCACTATACCACCACTCATTAAGCCCGCTCTTAACACTTTTTTAGCTCCTTCTTCTCCTCTCCGAATTTGATCTTTGTGGAATGACCTTTAATGTTTTGATTTGACCATATTCCATCCCGAACTTGTTCTTTTATGTCTTGTATGAAATCTCTTCTTCGTATTTTAATTATCTACGTACATACACAAAAATGATGCACTTTGGCATGGTAAAATGATAGAATCCCTTTCTACTAATAAACCAATAAGTAAAATCGTGTCTAAAATGGACGTATCAACCTCCCCACAGACACCCTTGCTCTTCCTCGACCAAGGCTATGTGAGAAGAACAAGATCATCATGTTCATGGAGCATGAGTCGATAATATGAATGAGGTCATTTTAGTAACTTGGTAAAAATAGAACATATATCGAATCTTCATGAACGCTACTATACTTGCACTCCTTTAAAATTATTTGGAAGGTTTCCACGCTAGTTAATCTGTAATTACTAAGGGAAGATAATTTCTGAAAGATAGGACAACATATTTAGTTTGACCGAATGAGCTGCGAGGAAGCCTCAAGCATTTTTAGAGCTTCACTCACCCCCTTTGATTTCGAGTGTCTCGTACGGTATCTTTTGTTTCTCTTCGTGAGCATTCATATGGTTGGTTATTCTTGACACACTATATTCACTCATATTTTGAGTAGCATGTCTAAGAACAAATCATACATAAGCTCATGGAGAGACATAAAACTGATCAAACAAAGAATTCAACTCCCAAGCGGAGTATGAAGCAACCACTGTATTTTGTGACTTGAAATTCTACCTCAGCTTTAACCCATTACAATGCTTGTCACTTAATTATTTCTTCTCTTTAATATGTTTTAGCAATCAAAATCTTAAAAGTTTTAATCATGCTACATAGGATCTCTTATGCTTCAAAGAAATTAAAGTGTGGAATACCTCCAAATAATTTTAGTAGAGTAACATGTACGGTAGAACTCAAACTAATTCAGGAAATTATATAAAATTGCCACAAACTGAAAATAGCTTGACCCATAATTATTCACTGATAACTCATTGGTTACAAATCCTTTCCTATTAAAATGTATTGCACTTTATCAAGCATAATCAAACTAAAGAAAAATATAATGAAAATAAAACTATAAAATACAAGGCTTCAAGATCCGTCATAGCTTAAATACATAAACTATGCGGGATCAAATAATCCTTACGATTATTCATATACCGCGGTCCATTGGAGCATTTATTGGCGTGGTGTCGCGGTTGAGGGCCTGACGAAGCATCCTATTCGTCCCCTCCAATGCCGGGATACAACTCTTCATCCTCTCTAGCTCCTCACATATCTTGACCATGCTATTGACCATTTTCTCAATTAGGTGGCCAATGTCCCCCTTCGCCTTCTCCTTCACCTGTTTGATACGTTCACGAAAATTTTCTTTTGAACAAGTGAACGCTTTTTGTATACCTCAAGTTTATTAAGACAGTCTTCTATGGTTGGTGCAGCACTTGTGGTAGTGCGAATGGAGTCGGTGAAGATGGTTCTAGTCCACTCCTCGAGAGGCCTTATAAATGCACGTGCGTTGATGTTGAAATTTCGGGTGGTATTCTGATGTGACGTAGTCTCCTCATGAACCCCGGCCACCTCTCAGGTTCCCTTGATTCCGACACTTGTACCTAGGAATTTGACAGTCTCCACTATTATATTGCCATGTGGCCTCTCTTCCTCACTCCTTCTATGGATTTTCTCCTCGAATCCATTCTTCAACACATAGCGTCTGTCGGAGCTAAGCATGAGATGCTCCTTGAACTCATTGAGCTCTATATGCTTATTGTTGGTGTCATCTACTACCATGCCCCTTGTCACGTTCGCTAGTGCTATGGTAACTCTAACCAGATGCGTCCTGTTCTTCCCGGCCGTACGACATGTTCTCCAGCTTCTTCCCAATTCTCGGCCTTCGGAGACACATAGTAGATTGGATCTGTTTGATAATAGAAGAAAGAGAGCCCTTGGCCAGGTATATAAGGGGGGTTAGATGACCTAAAACCACAATATTAGATGGAAGGGTTGGTTAAAAAGGCAGTCAAAATAAACTTGTAAAGGAATATTCAAAATTTGGAAAAAGGGGTTGTGTAATGTCCGGCGGTACTGTCGCTAATGACTGTAAGCGCTGTCATACCAACTCGTTAACGACTTGGATTCGTTTTTTTTTTGAAAAATATTTTATGGGACACAACTTTTTTCAGGTGCTTTAACGAGCCATGGTATGGTTGTTTATGATTGTACCTGTTTCCATACCTGTCCTAAAAAATTGTTTCCAGCACAGACAACACAAGAAAAAAACGAAAACAAAATGAAGTGACAAACCTAACTAAATATGAACGAAGCAAAACTTATTGTAGCTATTCTATTCGAAGCTTTGATGACTTACTTAGTTGAGTAATTGTGTTACTTGTTGCCTTGATGTCGTGTGCACATGTCTTGACGTGTGAGAGAATACTAGGCATGATGGTACCATATGGCACAAACACGCTAGCCTTCTCCACAATCAATAATGGAAGCTCTTTCTCTTCCCCTTCTTTGGTGTGACACATTTTTACTATGTGCAGTTCAAACTTCTCGGAGGTTATGTTCCTTTTAGCTTTTTTTGGACTTCTTCTCATTCTTCTTTGGCACCTACGGTAGATATCGGAGGTATTTGGCCCCCAAAAGGGATTGGGGTATTAGATCCTTGGGAAATCCCTCTTCTTAATACCCCTATTCTCCTTTCATCCGGAGCTACTGTAACTTGGGCTTATCATGCTATACTAACGGGGAAGGAAAAACGTCATTCCAATGAAAGATCCTACTACTCCAGGTAGGGAACTAGAGAAGATTCCCTGGAAGAGCCAAGATAACTAAATTGATTTACTCTTTCCTATTTTTTTCAATAAGAAAAAGTAGTAGTCTTCCACGACGGTGGAGTCTCAATGGAGAACTTTCGTGTTCATCCTACTGCATAGGCAAGATCTCATCCTTCGGCGAATCTAGCCAAAAGCTCATCGCCTCATCCTATTCCATTCTTTTTTCTTTGAATGGAGCCTTAGCGAGTTCCGTTGCAGCCAGTTCGAATTTGGACAGTAGGCCTCCCAACTCGCTACAAGGCAAGAACCAACAATTCTAAGTAAAATCTAATAAAGAAGCTTGGCGGAAAGAAGGAAAGAGATAACAAGCTACGTCTCTTTGATCAATTATCCTTTCCAAAATAATAGGTTTTAGACCCCTCTACTCTATTTGTCTAGGCTGGGGTTAGGTTTGCTATTGGACGGATTTCTCGATTATAGGGGAAGTCTTTCTTGAAAATGAATGGCTTTATTGCTATGATGATGGACTCTAGGCCCACTCGTGCTGATCTGTGATTGCAAAAAATGGATCATAAAGTTTATCACTGGTAGAAAATAGGCCTTCAGTCCTGGTTCGCAAAGGCCATTAGTCCCGGCCGCGCAACCGGGACTAGATATGCGCGACTAAAGACCCCCTATAGTCGCGCCACTTACGGACCGCGGCTAAAGGCCCGTCCACGTGGGCGGGTGGCGTGCGCCGGGGGCGGGGGACCTTTAGTCCCGGTTAGCCACACGAACCGGGACTACATGCTTTTTCTTTATTTCTTTAATTCATTTGGGGTTTCTAATTATTTTTCACTCCCTTTTTTTCACTCTCATTTTTTCACTCCAATTTTTTACTCCCTTTTTTTCAGAATTTTTATTATTTGCTTAGTGTCTAACTACAATTATCTCTAGTCAAATTTCTTACTCGTGTTTAAACTTCCCGCTCGGTCACCCATCCTCCCACTACTCTTAGCACTAGCACGCTTAACTTCCGAGTTCCATCCCGTCCCGCATCCAAGTGTTTCGCACGCATGTATGTGATACTAATATCATATCAATCCTATTAACACGTAGGTCGATGCCACATTTCTTTATTGTCTGAATTTCAAATAAATCTTTTAATAAACAAAAGTAATGATGTAATTAATAATTTTGAATAAATAAATAAACATTAACTTTTTAATTTGTATTATTTCTAAAAAATATTTAGAAAAATAAAACTAATTCATTTTAAAATCATAAAAATACAATTAATATATCAAAATATTCAGAAAAATAAAACTAATTCATTTTAAAATCTTAAAAATACTATTAATATATCAAAATATTCAGAAAAATAAAACTAATTCATTTTAAAATCTTAAAAATACTATTAATATATCAAAACATTCAGAAAAATAAAACTAATACATTTTAAAATCTTAAAAAAACAAATAATATATCAAAAAATTCAGAAAAATAAAACTAATACATTTTAAAACCTTAAAAATACAAATAATATATCAAAAAAATCAGGAAAAAAAACTAATTCATTTTCCCGTTTCCTAAATGCAAAATAAAATCTGATAAAATTCATGAATCAAACCATATGAAATCTAAACCATATAAAATTTGCAGATCCAAGTCCAAACAACCAAATGAAAATACCATCCTTTTTAATAAAAGACCAGTAGGCTCTTCTATTATTTTTAGAATGAGTTCAAAAATGTATTTGAAGTAAATCCAACTGGATGAGTTTGGTATTGATTAGATCTATGTTTTCCTGGCTTAGATTAATTTAGAAACGGTAGTTTTTTTGTTTTGTTTTCTTGATGTGTTATTGTTTGTTTTCTTGATGTGTTTTTGTTTGTTTCTTTTGAAATGTGTGTTTGACATAATATAGAAATAATATAGCTACGAATTAATATAGAAATAATATCCATTACATAATAATATATATGCATTACATACTAATATATCCATTACATGCATATATCGAACGCAAGATGCGGTACACAAACACCATCTACTCTAGCTCCGTCGAGTAGATGCGGAACAACTCTCGTAGGAAACGTATGCATCTATGGCTTAGATTAATTTAGAAACGGTAGTTTTCCTGTTTTGTTTTCTTGATGTGTTATTGTTTGTTTTCTTGATGTGTTTTTGTTTGTTTGTTTTGAAATGTGTGTTTGACATAATATAGAAATAATATAGCTACGAATTAATATAGAAATAATATCCAATACATAATAATATATATGCATTACATACTAATATGTCCATTACATGCATATATCGAACGCAAGATGCGGTACACAAACACCATCTACTCTAGCTCCGTCGAGTAGATGCGGAACAACTCTCGTAGGAAACGTATGCATCTATGGCTTAGATTAATTTAGAAACGGTAGTTTTCCTGTTTTGTTTTCTTGATGTATTATTGTTTGTTTTCTTGATGTGTTTTTGTTTGTTTGTTTTGAAATGTGTGTTTGACATAATATAGAAATAATATAGCTACTAATTAATATAGAAATAATATCCATTAAATAATAATATATATCCATTACATACTAATATATCCATTACATGCATATATCGAACGCAAGATGCGGTACAAACACCATCTACTCGAGCTCCGTCGAGTAGATGCGGAACAACTCGTAGGAAACGTATGCATCTATGACTGCATAGTTGAGGTTGATCCGGTCCAGTAGGTTCTTCCCCCAACGCATGTGATTCTTGGAGGGGAAACCAGACTTCATGGTTTTGTAGTCGGCGTGGATGAAGGCGGTTGCCATCGGAGCCATCCCGGTCTTGAGACCGCACAAATCATCAAAATGGATAAGATCCTGAAGATCAATGTAGTGATCTTCAGCTATCATAATACCCAATCGCATCAACTTCTGCCGGTCTTGAGTGATGTCAACACTTCAGAAGTCGTACCCTTTGTTGACAAGAAAATAAACAAGGGCCGTAGAATCCTTTGAACTACTGCAACAACAAAAATAGAACGTGTTAGATATGTTGCAACACATGTATTATTCCAATGCAACAAACAAATCGAAAATGCAACACTATCCTACAAGAGAGATCGATTGTACGTGTGCGTTACCTTGCCCATTGGAAGACCAACACGATCTCCTGGAAGGCAATTTGGATGACGGCAACATCCTGTTGATCCGCCGTATACTCTAAATCAAGCCCGAAGAACCTATGGTGTTCATCGGCTTCTTCATAGAGATTGCTGAAATGCGTAAGAAGATCGGGGAGCCTCTCGCACATATTGGTGTACGCCACGTCGAGACTCTTGCGGCATGGTGTGGCCACATGTAGAGTGTTCCAAACTTGAGCCATGGGTGCTTGGTGGAGGAAGATCGAAGAGAGGAGAAGAAACAGAGAAGAGAGAAGAAGAAACAGAGACTCTCGGGTGCGCGCACTGTAGCAATGGCCTCTGCCTCTCGCTCGCGAAATAAAACCGCCGCGCGGGAGGCGAGCAGTTTGTATCTTTAGTCCCGGGTGGCCACGCCAACCGGGACTAAAGGCAGGGAGGCCAGCAGACTGGATCATTAGTCGCGGGTGGCCAGGCCAACCGAAATTAAAGCCCTCCACGCGCCTCCACGCGCTTCCCAACCCATGACGCATGACCTTCTGTCGCGGGTCTCCTCCCGACCCGGGACTAAAACCCTTTAGTCACGGTGCGGAAAGTTTGGGGACTGATGGGGGCGTATGGAAGGCCTTTTTTCTACCAGTGTATCCTGTTTACTAACTCACTCTCGAAGTAGAAATTCCTTGTGCCGCTTGCCGTTTCAGGTTCAAGGAATGGGGAAGTGTTCTGTTGATAAATGGAGGTTTTACTCATGGGCGTAATTCCCTGCATTTGTGTGTGAGAATTATAAAGCTAGCTTTATGGGAGAGCTAGTTAGGGCGCAAGGACATCAGGGTGACGTGGGACACGGAACCACAATATTTGGGCCTTGAACCTTATGATTTTTTGTCAGGAAGAGTGAAATAAAAAATCCTTCTCTCTGTATGTCCCGCTGCTAGCCTGCTCTGACAATTAGCACCTGTGATACCAACTCAAGCATATCGAGAGTTTATGATTAGAGGTTTAATGGAGTACTCGGACATATAAGTTGCTAAAAACTTCATTTAGAGAATACCATCGAATCGTGAGAAATAGTGAAAGTAAACGGTTTTCACGTCATTGTTATTAGATACCTGTTGGGGTATATGACTCCTTAGAGCCAAAAGTATTAAAGGAATGGAAATAGGAATGGGCGCATCATGACATCGTAATCTGGCTCGCCCGAATGAATTAGTTGGTACTAGAAATGTTGGAGCCAAGCCGAAGGAACACCAAAAGGGCGAGGCCACACCCGGCTTCGAATAGGAGGAGGCTTAGCTCTGGATCCCAGCTGCTTGCAGAAATAAATAGATCAGAAAGGGGGTTGGGTTCTATTTCCAGGCCGGGCAGTAGAACAAAGCGTTATCTGATTAGATCCTTGCTTCAAACTCAACCCAATCAAGTTTCACAAATAGATGTGGAAGAGGAAAATGGAAGAGCGGGGTTGCTGAATTGTTTCTCGGGATGAAACATCTATCTTTATTTACAATACAAGTACCCCCAAGAAATCATCGGTTATTTTGCTCTTTGTCTAGTAGCTGAACCATTATATGATATGATATGATCTGAATGGAACCAGAATAGGCATCAAGAATGAAAGAGTCAATATATCTTAGTAAAGGCGCTCGCTCTGCCACAAAGCAAAGGGAGGAAATGGAACAATCTAAATAGAAAAGAGATGTTTCCAATTAAACCATGTGTATCCACTTCATACTTAGACTAATCTATTTCGGCTTGCTTAGGTTCATGCTTAGGTCATTTCACGAAGTGTTTTGAGAGGAATGCACCCAAGTGTATTCCAAACGATGGAGGTCATTCGAGTAGAGAGGATTAACTCCTTTCAGACTAGATATCCGGATTCTAGTCCTCACTGACTCTCAGGTGAGCGCTTAGGCCTGTCTAGAATAAGATCACAAATATCAATCCCAATCACTATAAGTTGGCACCTTACATTCATGATCGCACAAGAGATGTCAATTTGAGAGCCTTCGATCGGCCATTTAGTATCTATGCTTTGATTTTAATGAATTCTAGCTGGCCACATTAGCCGTCCGCTCTGCAGTTAGACAGTAAGGGTTTGATAAGGGCAATCACTCTTTCTTAAAACCATCATTCTTAAGTTTAAGATCAAAGAGTCGGGCGGAAAAAGGGGTGAGCTCCCCGTTCCTTGGTCTCATGTAGCTGGATTCCTCGGAACCACAAGAATCCTTAGAATGAGATTCCAACTTAGCACCTTTTGTTTTGAGATTTTGAGAAGAGTTGGTCTTTGGAGAGCACAATTCGATGATTTGTAAGCTATGTTCGGGGGAGGGGGGGTATTGTCTATTGGCAGGTTGGCTGGTTTCAACGACGTTACTAAGTAGTCATGTTCACGTGGTCTCACCCAATGGCTCTTCTATTATATCGAAAGAGAGAGCAAAGTAATGCTCAAATGAGGAACTCAAATATGAAAGTGTAAAATATGGTACAAATTCTTCAACCTCCGCTCTGCGCCTTGATATATTTACTTACTCACTGTCCGGTAAAAGGCCAAAGGCGGATCACCTCTTACTGAGTGCCAATTCATTAAAATTGGCATTTCAACTCTCTATTTTGTATGGCTTGGGCTATTTCTCAAAATTCAAATAAATTTGTTGAGGACATGAAGGAGTCAAAGATGTGTGCTGCATTAATTGTAAAAGGAGATGAGCAACCTATGGAAGATGTAGTTTTTATCTCTTTCCTTCTATCCACCAAGCTTCTTTATTGGAGTTTACTTTTAGTGGTTGGTTCTTGACTTGTAGAGAGTTCGGAGGACTACTGTCCGACAAACTGGCTGCAATGAAACTCACTAAGGATCCACTCAAATAAAAAAGAATGGCGACTGTAGAAAACACTATATTCGAGGACGGTGATGGTGCAAATACCTTCCGCGCTTTTAACACAACTCAATCTGGAGAAACTTATTCAATGGTCACTGCTAACCGCTTTTGGTCCCAATTCTTTGGTGTTTTTTTAATAAACTCTGGCTACATTTATTTATGCTATTTGTACGCATCATAGGTTTATGGATGAGTGCTATTGGCATAGTTGGCCTACCTCTGAACCTACGTGCCTATGACTTCGCTCCCCAGGAAATCTGTTCAACGAAAGATCCTGCATTTTATACTTTGTACACAAAAAAGATTCTTCCTTTACGATACAATCTAGCTTGTGAATAATAAAGCCATCATCCTCAAATCATGATACTAATCCAGAATCCACAGGATTCATTCATTATGAATCTTTTCGAATATCGCCTATTACGGTATGGGTATCTTTTTCATTTCATTGACTATATATGTTTCTTTCCATATAATCTATCCCATTTGCTTTCAATCTGTCTCCCTTTTTTCCTGCATGAGATGAGACGGTGCATTGGACCCACATTTTATCGGAAAGAAAGCGAGGTCTTAGCAGTCCAGTGTCAGCTTCTGAAGATGGTCAACTCATCAAAGCTAAAGATACTTATTATGAAGGTGTGGTTTGAATGGCCGAGAGCGGACCAAATGGATATGTAATCCAAGCTGAGAGTGGAGTTACGTGAACAAACATTTGACGAAAAAAAAACATTCACATTTGGTTTAGAGAGCACTTTTTTCGTTGAGAATAAGTCCTTCCCTTTTGTGTGAAGTCGCATCATGCAAATTTTCCCATCATAGCCTTACTTGACCCCGTGTTTCTATAGGATCCTAAGCTTCATCAGGACAAGCAATTAAAGCATCCCCTCCCGGTAGACGGGGCAGAGCATCTCAGTGGGCTAATCATTGACCTCATCTACCCAGAGACATGATTTCTACTTCCTAGATCCGTTATCAGGACGTGTCGATAGATGGGATGGACCCACCCGTTTGACTATTATGAATTTATAGTTAGATATTATTGCTATAGGAAAGTAAACATATTGGTCTATGCTGCAAAAAGCTACTTCAAGGTCAGGTTCCGTTAAACAGAGTTGTCAAGAACGAAAAGCTGAAAGAATGATGTGTCAAACAGTGATTGTGCATAGAGGTTAGTTAAGTATAGGAAGTATTGTCCCTAAGATATGCATGCTGCTGTCCCAGTCCCAATAAAAAGGAAAGTTGGACATTATCGATTGAAGGAATAGGGATAGCGGATCGAAATCCGATCATCTCATCGGGCGAATGGGAAGTCTTGTCGATATGAATTGATCTTCAACCCAATGACAATGCTTCGATTTCGATCTTCAACTGTAATGGAAATGGAAAAATGACTACCAAAATTGCATTCCAATTACCGTACCAATGGTACTGAATACGACCACCACTCACACCTATTCCAGACCTTTAAACCCATGACCACCTAGGCCAAATGTTAATATTTTTCGAGTCCTCTCGTGAAATACCTTTTGAAAGCCTCTTTTTTCTAGAACATCCATGCTATCTATAGTGGAATGTTGAACGCTCCTTAACGTTTATAAGTATCCTTTTCAACGGTTAGAAACCTTTCTATTCTATGACGGCTAAGTCGAGGGCAGACAAAAAAAGGATGGCTTCACGCAAGAATCTTGATGAACCAGGTATGTCTTCTACTAACAGATATGCTATTTGAAATTCCATTGATTCTGCTAGTCTAGTAAAATATGATGTAGATAGTGGGCTAGTGTTGGGTAGATGGTTTGCTATGATAAGGTCCCGGACCAGATACAACGCTGCATAAGGTAGCTACTTCTTACTAGCCCGACTCGGATCTGCGAGAAAACGGCTGCTACCTTCGCGAGTAGTGGCCAACGCATTAGTCTCCGCTTAACATCCTTTTCTAGTATTAGTTCCCTCAAACCTTGGTGACTAGTGTAGATCTTAACATTAGCATCACTGAAGTATGAACAAAACTTATCACAAGAAAAAAACTATGGAAAATAATTCCAACTCTGCTACTGGGTAATTTTGTCGTGCACCATTAAGCGTACGACTAGCATAATGAATGACATTAAATCTATCACCATCATACTATCCTAAGACTGGACCAACAAAGAATTCATAAGAACTCCAGATTAGTTCAAACGACTTATCACACATAGGAGGTTTTTTAACAGGTGTATTTAAGAGATCTTTTTAAGTTAAATGAGACAATGCAACTTTGATCAAAATTAAATTTTACTCCCTGTTGCAACGAATTTGTTAGAGGTTTAGAGAATTTGAATTTTTGAATGAAACATCTATAGAACCCTTGATGTCCCAAAATGCTTTTTCTAGAATAAGGTAAATTTCCTATAGTAGTAATCTTTTCTTTATCAACCTATATTCCTCTACCTGATATCTTATAAGATAACACAATACCTTTGGTTACCATGAAGTGACAATTCTCCCATTTTAATACCAGGTTTGTATCTTAACATCGCTGCAAAACCTTGTCAAGACTATGGAGGCCGTTTCTATAAGTTTTACCATAGACTGAAAACTCATACATAAAATTTTCCATCATGTCCACCACAAAATCAGCAAATAGTGCAGTCATGCATCTCTGAAATGTAGCCGGTGCATTACACAAACCAAATAGCATTCTACGATATGCATAAGTACCATAAGGGCATGTAAAGGTTGTTTTCTCTTAATCATTAGGATGAAATGCTATTTGTGAAAAATCAAAATATCCATCCAAATGACGAAAATAGGAGTGGCTAGCTAACCTTTCTAGCATTTGATCGATGAAGGGTAAAGTATAGTGATCTTTACGAGTATCTTTATTTAATTTCCTGAAATCAATGCACATTCTATATCCTACTATAGTTCTAGGAGGGATCATCTCATTATTTTTGTTTGGCACAATGGTAAATCTCCCTTTCTTGGGAACATAGTGAAAAATACTAACTCATTTACTATCTCCGATAGGATAAATAATTCATGCATCTAAAAACAAATAATTTCTTTTATTACCATTTCCTTCATCGTTAATTGGATCTGCTCCTTCCTCCATATAAATTCTATGAGTAGCCATAGAAGGGCTTATACCTTCTAATTCCTACATGGAGTAAACTAAAGCATCCAGGTGCGTTCTTAGCACCATCATCAAGATTTCTTATTCTTTAGATGAAAGTTTAGAGCTAATAATAACTAGTAATTTGTTTTAGCTTCATCAGAAAATTCATACCTTAATTCCTCAGGTAATTTCTCGAGTTCTTGTGGTGGTGGTTCTTCATCTTGTTCCTTCATTTTAGGTATCTCGTATTCATTTTCTTGGTCAATTTCACCATTGTGGGTCTCCTCTTCATACACCTCTGTTTCTTACTCATCCTTTGTCTCCTCATAATCGTAATATTCCTCTTCTCGTTCATTATGTGCACAACAGTATATAGCTACAAGTTCATATATGGTCCTACCTTCTTGATCGTTAAACTCCCTGAGATATGGATGGTTTTTGAATTTTGAGTAGTGGAATTGTACCTCATCTTCACTAAACCTTAAAGTTACATTTTCTCTTATGCAATAAATATAAGCTTTCATAGTGCAATGTAAAATTCTTCCAAAAACAATACGACCGAAAGGATCAAACGTGACATCCATAATAAAACGATCAATTAAATAAGTATGAGATCGTATTTGAGCATCATTTAATATTCCAATATGTTCATGTAGTGATTCGTCATCTATGTTAATAGACATATATGTCAACTCAATGTCACGTGCGCAAATTTCATGTTCAATTTTCAGATATAATTCATATGGGATAATATTAATAGAGGAGTCTATGTCGCATAGACCATAATAATACATACCTCCTCCAAAAGAGTAAGAAAATAAAGGTATACCATAATACCTACCTTCAGTTTTACCTATAACTACGTGTGTGGTGTCCTGGTCTAATTCAACCAAACCTTTGATAGGTGGTTCACCAAGTTTATCTTTATGATAATCACCTGGTTTTGAAGCAGGTTCTTATTCTAGCATAACTGTGCATAACATAGCTTCATACCTTTCTTCTTGTATCCTTCTAGGTTAAGGAAATGGTACACGCGGTTCATAAGGGGTTTCTTCAAGTGCATGAACATGTTCTTCCTCTAAAGGTGCATGAATCTTTACAACCTTCTTAGGAGGATCATACTTTAGCCAGTTGTTTTTAGGGAGATGTAAAAACCGGTTGTATCTCTTTATCAGCTGCAAAATGATGCCAGAATCCATATGCAAGGCTTTGCTTAATTTATCTAATTTTCCAACCTCAGTAAAATTTTGTATGTTCCGTCCTTTCTTCCTATTCTGCTTATGTTCCTTCCCTACTTCCTAAATCATATGACCAAGTTACTTTGTTTCTACGCATGTCATTTAATTGTTCCCAGGCTTGATCAATTGTATATTTCGTAAAAACTCCTCCGGAAACTTGATCTAATATATCTCTATTTTCACTACTAAGTCCTCCATAAAAAAGTATATACTACTAACCATGGTGTTAATTCATTATGGGTACAGTAGTAAAGTAATTCATGAAACCTTACATAACCATTGAGTTTGCTTTCTCCATGCGTATTCTTCAAGTTTGTGATCATGCGTCTTGCTCCACTGGATTCTTTTTCTCTGGATAAAAATAAGACAAAAACACAGAAGATAATCTAGCAGAACTATCAAAAGTACCTTAGGGATGTGAATTATATCATTAAATGGATCTACCAGTGAGAGTTTGGCTAAATATTTTTAGCCTCATTTCATCATTAGTAAATGCATTAAGTTTAAAGGTTCCGCATATATCTTCAGTTTGCAGAATATCAACCATTATAGGATTAATTTCATACCCATCTGCATTTACCCGAACATGTACCTTCATGAAAGCATCCATGTTCGGTGGTCCCATGGTCTGCAGAGTAACAAGTTTGATGTAAGGACCCGCTGTCCTCGTCCATGGTTCCTGCCTTAATCTATAAACAATTTAGCACAACAAAAATAAAGAAGTACTAAAAAAATACCAATAGCACTTAGCTCCCTGGCAATAGCGCCATAAAATACCTTGATGCCTGCAAGTGTAGAGGGTTGTTATAGCTAGTTTTGAAGTAAGAGTATCGAACCATGGTGGAGCTATGGAAATGGTCTCGTGTGTTTAGCTTTGACGTTTCTTCTCGTTTGTACATGCAAACTGTCTTTAGATCGAGCAAGCAAGAAAGCATGTTTAATTGTTGATTGTGGTGAAAATAAAATAAAACAAAAAATGAGAGCAAATAATGATTGGGGAAATAAATGAAACTACAATAGGGATAAAGACGTTCTCGGGGAGTATGGTTCTACAACTAGAATATTTCTGAATTGATTAGGCGTGCCTTTTGTTTACATATGAATGATGTTTAGAGGACGGAGCACCGTGAATTAGTGCGCCCTGAGTGCATCGATGCAACACACTACTCACATCTACTACTAGCCCAGATGACTGGCGATGCACCTACTGGCACTAGTAATTACGGGTCTCACATTGGTATTGGTATTGTGATTCTCTGTTATTCCATCGTTAGAGATCAACAGAATGGAGGAGTGGCTTTCTGTCCTGTCTACTCACTCTACACCCCGGGTCAAACCAACGCTAACTACTATCTCATGTACGTTTAGGCTAAATACTGGACTGGTCGACTTCACCCCAACATCATGAGGATTGCTACCACAACTAAGTAAATAGAAAACATTTCATATTTATCTCAATTAGTAGTAGTATTGGGTTACGTAGCATAACTTAAACATTTCCGTCCTACATAACAGACATGATCTACTATGCAAGTAAAGGAGTGGATAGATCTGATTCGTTATCGACACGAAGCGTAGAAGGAGGGTTGCCGATTCCCCGTATTCCACGTTATGAATCTAGCAGAATGAGGGTATCATGTGTTACCCCTCTGAGATCTTGCACACATACGTCCATCAAAATCTTGCAGCGTTTCGCCGTTCAGGACTAGGCACTGCAGGTTCATATTGAGGTGGAGAGATCCCAACACATGGGAGAGAGAGGGAGAGATATTAGATCTAGGTATAATTGAGAGATGACAATCCTCTCCCAATTAGAAGAAGGGCTAAAAAAATTAGAGAGTCTCTAATAAGAAGATCTAATCAAATTAAGGATGTTCCAATTAGAGGCTCCAATTAGAGAGGTTCTAATTAGAGGCTCTAATTCAATTAGAGGGTCTCTAATTAGAATCTGAGAAAGAGAATAACCTGAAAGCCAATTGGATGTTCCTCAGAGGAGGGGTGGGGATTATATAGGTGGCCTCAAGGGAAACCTACCATGGGGAGGGGGAGGTAGGTTTGGGAGACACAAGGGAAATCCGCGCCCCTCCGCTAGGTGGACTCGGACGATTGGACTCCATTTGGAGTCCAACTCCATATCCACTTCCCTTTTTTTCTTTTCCTCCCTTTTCCACCTCATTTATTTATCATATAAATAAGGGAAACATCCTAGGGGATGGTGGTATCCAACTTGTGGTCATAGGGTCCACCTAGCAGCCCCCAAAAAATTGGGCTCGGCCATAGGAGGAAATTTGACCCCCTCCAGCACCCCTCCCCTTTATGAAAAGTCCTCTTAAACTCTTCCAGAATCATATAGTCCATATAGATAAAATCATCGGATTTCGATCGGTGGCCCTCTAAATATGTTATAAATATATAATAACATCTCTTGGACATCTCATATCCCTCTGCACTTTCTCTGTAAAGTGTGCAAATTATTTCTCTCTCATAATAACTTCTCTGCAACGTCTCCAATTAACACCGGCCTTGTTTTTGTGATATCGTAACGACATTGACCATTACTTATTGACGTCAGAAACATATTTCTGACATCCTGGGACATCCCATGTCTTCCTTAATATATCTTGAATATTAATTCTATCGCGTCGGAATTACCCGAATGATTTCCTACTCTCCTCCGGACTAACCAATCCAAACAACATACTTTATGCCTTAAGTGTGTGACCCCCTACGGGTTTGATAACTAGTAGACATGACTGGAAAACCATTTTACTAATCAATAATAAACATCAGGACCGTGTACTTCCATATTGATTCCTACAAGTTATACGAAAAAAACTGTTGAAACTCTTGGTTCTTAAGTAAGTTCCTATTACTTTTCTATAGAAATCAATACCTCGAGACGAGATGAATGATAGGACCGTGATTAAACTCTTTAATCACCATATCACATTATTCTCGATGTCCGGTATGATTCCTTTGACTAGTTACCGTGTCATATTATCCCCATGACTAGTGTCATGTCTTTGTCTGGGCAAACTTATTTACTGATACATTTCACCGAGTGGATCATGGATGTATCTCTCTATCATCTAGATGAGTAATTCCCTGTCTTGAACTATCATGATGACAAGAACACTATCCAGACCACCCAGTGTTAGACTTTTTTGATCACCGAGTTTATGGTGTGATACTTGACTATACCAAAATGATCCTTACGGTGAACATCATCGTATATTCTCATTGTCTAAGGAAGCAAAAAAAAAAGCTGGTGATGACACTATTTAGCAAAACTAATCTCGTAGTATCTCAACTATTCGGGTCTAGCCAGCCACATTGTTGAAACAAGTGCTCCCATTAATATTGACATACCAAATGTCCATGACCAGGAAAATATGGTCATCTAATATTAGATTATGAGGTTTGTTTGTGCGACATGACAAAGGGTTATAACGGTGTGTTTATTTTTCTACACGTGCATATGGGTTTTCCTCTAAATCTCATATTCACTGACTATAGCAGTTATAGCATACAAATAAAATACATTAATCATCAAAATCATGTATACATACAAAAATTATTACTAGGGATTCCCCATCTCCCCAAGAACTAATGAAATTACTCTGACATGAAGGAATTAAACATCATAAAATTTGTATTGCAAATGGAAAATGGACAGATCAATGAGTACACGTGCAAATCCACAACTAGATGTTCTAGAATTACAATGTGATGAGAGATGGATGCTATCACGGAGATGTAGATGTCGGTAATGGAGATGCAGATCGATGCGGGAACCTTCACGATGATGGTATTGATGGATATGGATTAAGTTCAGCGAATTACCCATCCGGATGCCTTCTGAAGGCCATGGTTTGGTGGTATTTCGAGTCTAGCAGCTGCTCTCTGTCTCTTATGGGAAATTGAAGGGAAAGAGCTGAATATACTTTTCGAGGCGTTTCCAACGAGCCACGATGCGGTGGCTGGTTCGGTCGGTCGCCACCGTACCAGTGGCCATTACGTTAACCGTGCCCTCGTGGTGCACTGATATTCTATGCTTTACCTGCCACACCGGGATCTCCACTATGGTACGGTGACGAGTATGGAAACGAGATCGTACCATCACATCCATAAAGTATGTTTTTCACGCAGATGTTCTTAAGGTATGGTGGCTAGTACGGTGGTAAATCACCGTACCACCACTCGTTAAGTCTGCTGTTAACTATTCTTTGCCTCCTTCTCCTATGCGAAGTTGCTCTTTATGGAATGGAGTTTAATGTTTTGATTTCACCCTATTCCATCCCAAACTTGGTCTTTTATGCCTTTTATGAAATATCTTCTCCATATTTTAATTATCTGCATAGATAGACATAACTGGTGCACTTTGGCATGGTAAAATGATAGTATCCCTATCTACTTATTAATAAATCACTAAGCAAAATCGTGTCTAAAATGGACGTATCGCGCGTCCACTCATGTCAACATGCCATCGCTCCGTCGTCTAGGACTCTGCACTGACGAAGAGAGACAGATTTTCAGCATTGCTAATTGGTAGCTCTAATCAACTAGATTAGAGCTATAAGATTGTGGAAGTTTCTCAACACATGGAAGAGAATAATGTGTTGAGAATAATGCGTTTTCTCAACACATGGAAGAGAATAACAATTATAAAGAAGCGAGCCCAGCTCACTTGGTTAGGGAAGTGGATGTACAACCCAACCACCCACGTTCAAATCCTCACGGATGCAGACTTGGGTTCTTATTATTTAAAAAAAACGCCGTGGGGGCCTCCCCTGCTGCATTCCTTTAAAAAAAAAGAATAACAATTATAGCTAGGTCTAATCGGGAGACTACAGCTGAAAAACCCTACTCCCTCCATTCCAATGAATAAGGCACGCACGCTTTTCGAGATTTGTCTTTGACCAAGAATTAATCCTTATATATAATAATATTTGGTATAAAATCAATATCATTAGAAAGTGTTTTTCAATACGAATCTAACAATGTCAAATTTACACTATATGGTTAAGATATTGTTACTCAAATCTTTCGGTCAAACTTTGTCTTGAAATACGTGTGCGCCTTATTCATAGGAACGGAGGTAGTATTACAAGAAACCCTAATAGAATTGGAGGGGCTCTAATTAGATAGTCTAATTATATGACCTAATTCTACTAGAGAGAGAGAGAGAGGCTATGAAGGGGCAGACCTGCCCTTGGGGTGTGGGGGGCGTGGGAGAGGGAGTTTCTATTCCAATATGCACGAAGAGGAATTGGCCGCACCTGCCCTCCTAGCACAAATCAGATTGGACAACCTTTGGGAGTCCAATTCCCCACCTCCTTTCTTTTTTCCTTTTTCTCCTTTTTTTTCCTTTGGTATTTATATTTTATCTCTCAAAACCTAATATGGAAGGAAGAAATGGGGAGGGGTGCACCTTGTGTGGTTCCCTGGGGCCCATCTGGTAGCCCCCAAAATTGTGTGGTCCATGGGTGCAATTCTGCCCCTCCGGCACCCCCTCTTGTTTTTTGCCTGAAACTCTTTCGGAACCCTGTGAACCCAATAGATAAAATCATCGACCTCATATACTTTTGTTGTAAACATATTTCTAACATCCTGGGACATCTCATGTCCTCCATTTTTTTCATGCAAAATTATGCCTTCCACCAGCATTATTTCTCTCTTATAGTAACTTCCCAAAACCCCTCCGATTAACACCAGACTTATTTCTGTGACATTGTATCGACATAGAAAATTCATAAAACTATTGAAATTTCTTATTATCTCAGTTAAATGTTGGCACGTGTTAAGTGTGTGACTCGTAAATGCCCGATAACAAGCAGACATTTTCGGGAATTTATTAAACAATAACCAATAGCAGGGCCGTGGACACCCATGATGGCTCGTGTGTGTCCATGAAGATCGAGGGAACCTTCAAGTTACTCATTAAACTTATTCACTTAACTTCACGATACCAATGATATCACGAGGTGAGTCAATATTCTATATTCTGATCAAACCATTTGATCATAACACATATGAAACTTGTACTGATATCGTTCTATTTTCTCCTCCATATCCCTGATATCCTTGTGATAAATCACACAATGTCCTAGCCAGACGATTGGTTGGCGTGAGTGATACTGAGAGGTCCCAGAGCATATATCTGTCCATCGATTGGAGGATTTAAGTACTATTCTTGAATGATCCCAGTTCCATTACTCACTCTAGATTATGACCACACGTCAACTCCATGATCTCCTATTACAGTGTACGGTTGAATACATCCAAAGCATAACTGTCTATTGTGTGGTCACTAGATATTCTCATAGTATAGAAAATCTAGTCAATGACAACTCCATATGTTTTGGTAAGTACATTACTATTCTGAGTCTCTTAGCAAGATCATATATTTGGGTCGGTTCCATAATCAGGAAAACATGATCATGTCACAAAACATAATCTAATATTAGAGATAAGATTAGGAACTATTGTTTGTTTATCTCTTCATACCCGCATAAACATTTTCCTTTGAAAACTCACTCTTCAAATACTATTTCGGTTATAGCATAATGACGTAAACTTAATTCTGAACATGGAGATAGAATAATAACTAAATACTATTGTCTCTAGGGCATATCTCTAATAGTCTCCCACATGGACTAGAGTCAATAATACTCCAGTTAGTATGATAACATAACACCTGTGGTTCCTTAGACCATTGTATTTCGCCTTCTGATCTTATCAACTTGTGATAAACTTGTGTTGTATTTATTAGGAATTGAATTTGTGTGAACCTGGCTCCATGACAGTACTAATAATTCAAGCTTCTCTGAAGAAATTATCATACCATTGTATTGAAACCTCACTAAGTCGAATGCCTTTTATTTAATAACTTTCAATCTATAATGTCTCACATTGTGTTGCTACTATCCACATCAATAGAATAATAACTGAATATTATTGCCTCTAGGGCATATCTCACGCAGGGACATGATACATCAACACACTTTTGGTATTGTTTTGCCTCTAATTTGCATTATTTGAGTGGAACTAACACGGCTGCCGCTGTTTTCCGCAGAACTGCGTTGGTGTCTTATTTCTTATGCAGAAATAATGTTTCGCGGAAAATTTTAGAAAAAATAGAAAAGACAAAGTTTTGGAAGATAAGAGCCACATAGCCAAAAAGGCACACAGAGGGGGCACCAGGTGGCCATGCGCCGACCTGTGAACGCGGCCCTGGGCCCACCAGGTACCCCTTAGGCTCCACTTTGGCTCAAATACCCCTCCTCGGCAGAAAACCCAAACTAAAAGTAAAACTTGGTACTTTCATTTTGAAAAAAGGTCAGTGGATAAGCACTACAAAAACTTGCTAGCAACAGTAAGGAAAACTCCAAAGAAAAACCCAAAATGAAAAACCAAATAATATACAATGGAAAACCAAATAAAGAAGCAAAACACTTTTTTTTGTTACTTTAATTTTGTAAAACAAAGTAAGATAAAAAACAAATGAAACGACATAAATAAGAAAATTAAAAAAGGTAGAACAAATTAGGAACATCAAGGAGAACTTCCAAAAATAAAACGGAAAGGAAATCAGAAGAAGAAAAAACCAAATAGAAGAAAAGAAAATACGTTTTTTGTTTTTTTTTTGTTTTTTAAGGGAAACCAAAACAAAATTCAAGATCAATGAAAAAAGAGCCAAATGAAAAGAAAATTGAACATAATAAGAACGAAACTAAAACCAAGAATAAGAAAATAAAATAAGAAGACAATCTAAGGATGACAAATAACATGTGAAGGAATAATAAAAATCCAAATGAGACAAACTAATAGTTGTTGATGAAAAATAAGGGATTCCATGAGCATCCCCAAGTTTGGATGCTTGAATATTCTAGAATATATCACTAGGATGCACTTGTGCATCCTCAGGTTTGAGCTCTTGTGTATTATTATTCATCTCATGTCATCGTCTCTATTGGATTTTAAAATTACATCCACATAAAACTTAACAAATTAGATAAGTTATTACACATTAAATAAAATCCACTCATGTACAAGTATTCGAAAAGCTGCAAGAACTTAATTTAATATTATATACTATATACTAACGAATTTATAATTTTTATTTATCAAATAAAAATTATAAAGATCGAGTATAAGCACAATACTAAATAATACAACAATCTAAAAAAAATGGTACTTCGTAAAGATAAATATCAAACAAATACTTTTTTTTAACTCAAAACGGAAAACTTAAAACTAACAAATTAAATATAGCAAGAAGAGCTTTACTTGCAAGAAAATTCATATCAAGTTCTTGTTCTAGTGATTTTTAAAAGCAATAAACTTACATCATAAATAAACTAGAGGTTATCTAGACATTTTATTTTTATGTTATAGTGGTATATATTTATTTTTTATGTGAGAAGATTCTATGAAAATATTTGCTTTGGTTTCATAGCCATGAAAATGAGTGTTCAAGGCCAACCCCCGCTTAACCATTACTTATCTTTCCGATCACTTCTCTTTTAAAAAAGTTTTAGATAGCAAGCAAAACTAAATTTTTTGGTAATTCATGTTACCTGTCCAGACTAAGATAGAAAACAACTTTAAAATGAAAGTATTTAAAAAAAACTGAAAATAAGAAATACTTTGTGGTAAAGCAAACAAGTGCATATAACAATATTCACTCCACGCTATTGCTCCCCAGCAATGGCGCCATAAACTTGATAACCCACAAATTTAGGTGTAAAACCGTACAAGGAGCTAAAGGTAGGATTAGTTTTGTCTCAAGTTATATGAACCACTTATACAACTCTACACACACCGAACATTTTCTCCATCTAGGAAACAAAACTAAAGTAACAATACATGTATGAAACGATAATTTTGCAAGATAATATAGAATAAGAAAAATAGATGTTAGTTGTTGTAGCAGTAAATAATACTAAATAAATAGAAGTATGAGTGTAGAATAGTGGTGTAAGGTGTGGTGTAACTATCCATAGTTAATTAGCATATTTATTAGGATTATATTTTTCTTTTATATGGGAGAGGCTAAACAAGCAAGCTCTCGAATACTAATGATTTCAAGTACTTATGACTGGAACTCTATTAAACATCCGTCTATACAAGAATAAATATTAAAGTAAAAAAAACCGAAGCATAGTCTTAAGATCAAACGTCCCCTTATCCCTTATGCTTCAATCACTAGAATGATGCTCATGTTTCTGTCACTCAAGCATCACTATCCTATAGTTTTTTGCAGATACTATAAACCCTATGATGATGATCCATGAGCGCATAAACATGATCGGGACCATATCACTTTAAAAAATTCAACACATAACTCAAACTAACTATTGAGATTCAATAATCAACTATAAGACAAAAGGGAACTACAAAAACATGACATGGATAGGACACATCATCTTCAAATAATTTATAGAATCAAATACCATATTTACATAGCCGATTACAGAGGTTTGTGGAAGAGTGGACCTCCGTAGCTATGAAGTAAAGGTGTTGGTGAAGGCGGCATCATGGCCAAGGGGACAAAGAAGGGCGCAACGCGTGGGCATAGGGCGGTGCTGGCAGCTGGTAGTAGTGCAGGTGGCTCCTCCTACACCGGCCGACCATAAGGGGAAAACATCCACCTCTTTGTCCATGGCTTCTTGCGCTTTAGATGAGCCCCTTCCCCTCTTACATGAGAGTCAAGGGAAGGAAAATTATGGACTTTGTTGGCTGCCCATAATTTAGGATTTCCTCCATTTATATAGGTGGAGACAATGCTTTTCGTCCTTGCAATCAATAGTCCTTCGATTAAAGAGATCTGGGGAACCTCTAGAAATTTCCTAGGGACCCCTCTCCTCCTTAATGAGGCTCCAAATTCGTGTATGGGCCGAATCAATAAAGTTTGGTAAGAATTGGAGTCAATCACGTCACAAACTTTTTATTTCCGTGATCAGGTTTTTTCTTTCTTAAGAAAACGGGTCCATGTGTTAAAAAAAAAAAACGGGTCCACATGTCGTATATGAACTCTGATTGATTTGTTCTTGGGCTTAAATTAAATTTCTGGATTTTTCCAACAACTTTGTAGAAAACGAGATTTTCTGTTGATATCGTCTTCGGAGGTCACACTAACAATCTCTAAAATATGTAGGGGTAGTTAGATTTCACCAAAGTCAGAGTTCACATCCAACAAGGCTTCCTTTGCGGGTTTTTTTTTTCCAATTTTGAAGTAATTCCTACACATCAAAGTGTAAACCAAGAACATTGTGCATTTTTGCAACTATTAATAGGTTACTTCAAATAAATCATAAAACTTAATATAAAAAAGTATGTCAGTGGCATGAAATAGCATGAAACAATAAAAAAATTATAGATATGTTTTCGGCGTATTAGTAACTGGGCAGCAGGGGCTAGATCTTGGCATGCGGGCTTAGGTCTGGTCCACTGGACATGCACGTCTTGCTCCGACCATGTGTCGGGTTGGAATGACACGATTAGGCGGCGTCTCCTATGGAGCTACAGCAGATCGGTATTGACATCTACGAAATTGCAATGTACGGGGCTCCGGCCGAGTCCGGCCTTCGGCTGGCGGTTGGGCACAGTGGAGGGATCTCGGCGGGGATAGAGACGGTAGGGCGAGGGAGTCCATGCATGTGGATGGTGTCAACGGCCATGGAACTGCATCATCTCGGCGGGTCTAGTCGGGCCTCATCTAAGCCAGAACTGGTCATGACTTAGGCTAGATCTGGCTGATCTGGGCCTGATAAGCCCGGCCTGCTGCACCCGCTTGGTGACCGCCTATGGAGGATATCCATCAAATAGCTGCTGGTTACCACATTTCTACCACCCATGTGAGTTTGGATATGTTGTTGCCATACCTCGCCCGATTTGCTGGCCTCGCGGTGCTTCGTTGTCACTCTCAGTATTCGAATTCGTGGATGCCTAGGCCGTGGTGATGGAAGGTGGTCTTTGTGGAACGTCGAGCGACGTGACGGTGGTGATGGTTTTTCTTTTTGGCTATTTGGATTGCGAGGAACATGCATCCGGGGCTTTTGGTTTTTGCTTCTCTTCGGCAGAGTCAGCTCCCAGATCATATTCTGGAGGCCTGACTCTAGAACAATGGAAGGTCCGACCTACTGGGCGCGGTGTGAAGGTTTTTCGACGCAAAAACGGTACGTTCCGGTGGCGATGCCCACGGGTATCGTAACCCTTTTAGGAGTGTTATCGTGGCTACCTTCTTTGTGTTGGAGCTCCGGGTGAAAACCCTTGATCATCTCGGTCACGACGACAGCGATGGCAACTTCGTTACCTTCTTGGGGTTGTTGTTGTGGAGTTTTGATATCTCTCGTTCTCGTCCAGGTGTATTCCATGGCAAGTTCGGCTCTCCTAAACCTTTTCTTTTTCTCTATCTTTGATCTGCGGTTCTCCTCGTCACTTTACATCGATTCGGCAGTGTGGCTTTATTTATAATGTGGTGTAAAAGCCTATTTCTAGAGCTATACAAGTAGAGTTCCGCGTTACTTGGTTTTCACTTGTGGGCTTTATGTAGGTTTAAATTTATCGACAATTTAGTGTGAATATATCAGAAATAATCCAAGAGTATAATACCCGGAAAGTCCTTTTGGATTTTTTTTCACGGTGGTAGATCTTGACATTATCTATGTCTATGATTTCTGTAAGAATTTTGTAAGCAAAAATGTAGGTTCAATATTTTTGGAGAACCGAGCTATATGTAGCTCGACCTCCAAAACGCTATGTCCATAGATGAAGCCGAGTCATCGGGAGCTCTTTCGTGTGCGATGTGCACGCACAAGCATATAATGCAAAGAAAGCACGAAGGATGTTTTTTCTCCAATTGTTAAAGTTGGAAAAAAGCCAGGGTAAATACGAATAATTGTTGCTTGTGATCGACATATACAAATTATGGTTGCATGGGATAGAGTAATATATATGAGCATCTATGAACCAATGGTTGAATTGCTAGGAGAGTGGTTGTACCTCTAGCCTAGCAGAGTTTAAACCACAGTTTTGGCAATTGTATATCGCATATATGCGGAACATTCTTTAGTGTGAGGTGACATTCCCGTCGATAGCTGGACTTTTATCGTGACTTCGTAAATCTTAAGACCGACCAGCCGGCATAGTCTCTTGGAGGTGTTTCATCGTGATAAGATGTACGTGTATGAGTTTATATAGGTGAGTGTATGCGCATTTATGTGAGCATTTGTGTTTGTATTGTGTTTCTCAAAACAAAAAAAAAGTTTATCTACACACATGAGATTCTACGAATTTAAATGTAACTTCATTATAGCAGGTGAGCTCACATATTTCCTTACATTGGCTGATTTAACCATGCGTATGTTTAGTTTAGTATTCTTGTCTGAATATTGGTGAAAAGAATATGTACTAAGAGTTTAGAAGAAATTTAAGAGGAAACATCAAAGGTCAGCCTAAAGAATATATGGTTATATTTGACCGAAATATTTTCTACAGTAAAGTCCAATCGTTTTTCTTGATATCTATATTTGCCTATTTGGCTGGCTGGATTATTTTTTATATTTTTAATGCTACATATCATATTTATTAAGGTAGGGGCTATTTATCGAATTGCCCACAGCGGACCACTTCTACTCAGTTTTACCCCTAGCGCCGAATGGTGCTCAGTTTTGCCCTAGTCCGTGCGCAACTACTATGGAGAGGCTGGAACGGTAAGTTTGGAGTCGAATCCGTTTCGCGAAGTGGGTCCGAGAAGTCAGACTCCGTTTCGCGAAGTGGGTCCGGGTGGGACTGCCAAGTTCGTTGAAACCGTCCGGAGCTTACAGGTGGGACCGCGCAGTTTGAATAGTCCACACCCAAGCTTCCCGCTGGGTTCAGCGACGCGTGGGAAAACCACGGGCCCCCGCGTCGGTCAAAGGCTGCCGGAGTAACGTCACGCGCGGCGCAGCAAATGCCCCGCCAGGGCTACAAAAGGCCCCTCGCCGCTCGCCGCTCTCCCCATTCTCGCCGTTCATCTCCTCGCCCTCACCGCACTCACACTCATCGCCGCATTTCACCTAGACACCCCGAGACGATGCCTCGCCGGCTCCGTGCAAACCGCAACTCGCTGTTGTACTACCGACCCGCGGCCGCGACGTGGGGCCACAGTGATGGCGATAGCGACAACGAGTTCTACTACGAGGAGAACGGGCAGCCGACGCAGGAGGAGGGGGCGCCCGAGCAGCAGCCGGCGCAGGAGGAGGCGGCGCCCGAGCAGCAGCCGCCGCAGGAGGCGCAGCGCTGGAGGAGGCAGTCAATCTGGCCCGAGCAGCACGCGGCGTTCTACTCGTTCCAAACATGGCGGAACAAGGAGGCGTTCCACCAGGTGCGCGCTTGGCTCGAGGAGGCGGCGGCAGCGGCCGAGGCTGCCGCTGTTCGTGCATCCCTGGAGACCCACAAGAGGGAGGAGGCGGAGCGCCAGGTCTACCGGCAGCTCACCGCAACCGCGGCGTCGGATGAGCAGCAGGCGCTCGTCGCGCTGTACGATAGAGACCGGCGCAAGGTTGCCCTGCAGAGCGAGAGGCGGAACCGCCGCCATCCCTCCGAGCAGGCGCAGCTGCAGCGACTGTGGATCCAAGGCAGAGCGGAGCGGCACTGGCTCGCTACGGTAGCGAACCCATCGCCAAGCGACCCATCGCCCTTCGCCAAGAACGACCACGAGGCGGGGCCCTCCAACATGCTGGCCTACGACGGCTGCGAGGAGGACGACAAGGAAGAGGGCGACGTCTAAGAGGAGGGCGACGACCAGGCCGGGTGATCGCGGCGAGCCTCGGCCTGCCGTAGTTTTTTAAAGTTTTTTCACTGTTTTTAGTTAAATTATGCCGTCTATCTGTAAAAATATCGTCGAATATATGAATTTGCGCCTATTTCAACGAGTTCGCCGTTTTTTAATTAATTTTGAGTATTTTTGAACAAAATCACGAGCCAAAATGTAGATTAAAAGCGAGTTTGGATGATGTTTGAATAATAGTGTATGATGTTGAACCAAGTCATTCCAAAATTTTAGGCAAATGTGCTTCACATGAGGTCTGAAGCTAGGGAAGACACCCCCGTTTGAAATTTCATGAAAGATTCGACCTTGCCAAAATTATCCAAATAAATTTGAGAGCAACTATATCACATATAACAACATTGTGCATTTGATTCATGTCATTTTGATTTTTTTTGAATTATTTATGCTCATTTGAAACCATCGCTCTATGCTCATGAGAAATGTGCTTCAAATGATGTCTTAAGATAGGGTAAATACCCCTGTTTGGAATTTCATGAAAAATTCGACCTTGTCAAAATTATCCGATCCAAATCAATTTGAGGAGCAACTATATCACATATAACAACATTGTGCGTTGGATTCATGTCATTTTGATTTTTTTTGAATTATTTCTGCTCATTTGAAACCATCCCTCTATTCTCATGAGAAATGTGCTCCAAATGAGGTCTGAAGCTAGGGTAGACACCCCCGTTTGAAATTTCATGAAAAATTCGACCTTGCCAAAATTATCCAAATAAATTTGAGGAGCAACTATATCACATATAACAACATTGTGCGTTGGATTCATGTCAGTTTTATTTTTTTTGAATTATTTATGCTCATTTAAAACCATCGCTCTATTCTCGTGAGAAATGTGTTTCAAATGAGGTATGAAGATAGGGTAAACACCCCCGTTTATAATTTCATGAAAAATTCGACCTTGCCAAAATTATCCAAATAAATTTGAGTAGCAACTATATCACATATAACAACATTGTGCGTTGGATTCATGTCAGTTTTATTTTTTTTTGAATTATTTATGCTCATTTAAAACCATCGCTCTATTCTCGTGAGAAATGTATTTCAAATGAGGTATGAAGATAGGGTAAACACCCCCGTTTATAATTTCATGAAAAATTCGACCTTGCCAAAATTATCAAAATAAATTTGAGGAGAAACTATATCACATATAACAACATTGTGCGTTGGATTCATGTCATTTTGATTTTTTTTGAATTATTTATGCTCATTTGCAACCATCGCTCTATTCTCGTGAGAAATGTGCTTCAAATGAGGTCCGAAGCTAGGGTAAATACCCCCATTTGTGCTTCAACATTTTTTGGCATCTTTTCTAAATCAACCAAATTAATTTCCTAGACATCTATTCTACATATATAGTGTAAATCTGAAGTTTCATTATGTTTTGAATAATTCTTCTATTTTTTTATATTTTTTATTTAAATAACATGGTTTAATAATTAATAGAAAAGAAATCATATGTAGAACAGATAGAAACCATCGATCTCTGTGGCCAACGGGCCAACCAATCTGAGCGCAGAACGAGCGTCTCGCGGATCGATGTGGCTGCGAGCGCATCCGTCTGATGCACGATTCCTTCTAGAAGGCGTCGATCCAACATCCCAGGTCGAATCTCTGGGTGTCCTTATAAAAACTTTTCGGCTGGTCAAACAGAGGGTTGACCAAGCTTGAAATGAGCATACATAATTCAAAAAAAATTAAAAAAAATATAAAACCGACGCACATAGTAGTGTTATGTCATATAGTAACGAAAAAAAAATATAAACTTGTCTTCAAACCTTTGGAGATGAAATAAGGTCAAAATCTCACCAAAGCTTCATTTTGGTGTGACTAAGAAAGATCCAAAGTTATTTTTTCATTTTGATGTTTTAAACTTGTTTTATTTACGATTTTCGATTAAAACCATTATTATTCAAAAGAAAATAAATAATACGAATATTCATCCAATAAATTTCAGCCTTCGAAATTACATTATATAGGTCGAATACAAGTCTAGAAAAAATATAAATAGGATTGAAAAACATTAGAACGAAAGCCTTCACTAAAATGTGATTCCTCGAATATAGTAGTAGAGATTTCAAAGAATATGAGGTGGAAACATTGTGAATCTTCCGAAGAGGTGGGTTCTACCTTTTTGTTTTATGTTCCTATGGGCTATCCTAGCACAACCAAGCAAATACTTCCACATTGCTACCCCCTTTCGACGCCGTTACCGCGTGTTTCCGTATAAGTCCGTTATTTCTCCAGCGGGTAGGGTTTCAACGGGCGGGGGGGGGTCTACGGAGCGTCTGGATCCCAACACAAGATAGGGGGTACCATACCATGTTAGTTTAGGTGTGTTGTGTGCTTTGGATGTCAAAGATTGCTCTCCGGGTTGTGACCCGCTTCACCGGCATCCACTTCTCGCTCGTGAGCGCTTATAGGGTGAAACTCCTGTATCGGACGAAACATCATGAATCTTCCGAATAGGTGGGTTCTACCGTTTTGTATTGTGTTCCTATGGGATATCCTAGCACAACCAAGCAAATAGTTCCACATTTCTACCTCCTTTCGACGCCTTTACCGCGTGTTTCCGTATAAGTCCGGTATTTCTCCAGTGGTCTAGGGTTTCACCAGGAGGGGGGCTACGGAGCGTATGGATCCCAACACAAGATAGGGGGTGCCATACCATGTTAGTATAGGTGTGTTGTGTGCTTTGGATGTCAAAGATTGCTCTCCGGGGTGTGACCCGCTTCACCGGCATCCACTTCTCTCTCGTGAGCGCTTATACGGTGAAACTCCTGTATCAGACGAAACATCGTGACTCTTCCGAAGAGGTGGATTCTACCTTTTTTTGTGTTCCCATGGGCTATCCTAGCACAAAAAAGCAAATAGTTCCACATTGCTACCCCCTTTCGACGCAGTTACCGCGTGTTTTCGTATAAGTTCGGTATTTCTCCAGCGGGTCTCGGGTTTCACCGGGAGGGGGGCTACGGAGCGTCTGGATCCCAACACAAGATAGGGGGTACCATACCATGTTAGTATAGGTGTGTTGTGTGCTTTGGATGTCAAAGATTGCTCTCCGGGGCGTGACCCGCTTCATCGGCATCCACTTCTCTCTCCTGAGCGCTTATAGGGTGAAACTCCTGTATCGGACGAAACATCGTGAATCTTCCAAAGAGATGGGTTCTACGTTTTTGTTTTGTGTTCCTATGGGATATCCTAGCACAACCAAGCAAATAGTTCCACATTGCTACCCCCTTTCGACGCAGTTACCGCGTGTTTCCGTATAAGTTAGGTATATCTCCATCGGGTCTAGGGTTTCACCGAGAGGGGGGCTACGGAGCGTCTGGATCCCAACACAAGCTAGGGTGTGCCATACCATGTTAGTATAGGTATGTTGTGTGCTTTGGATGTCAAAGATTTCTCTCCGGGGTGTGACCCGCTTCACCGGCATCCACTTCTCTCTCGTGAGCGCTTATAGGGTGAAACTCCTGTATCGGACGAAACATCGTGAATCTTTCGAAGAGGTGGGTTCTACCTTTTTATTTTGTGTTCCTATGGGCTATCCTAGCGCAACCAAGCAAATAGTTCCACATTGCTACCCCCTTTCGACGTAGTTACCGCGTGTTTCCGTATAAGTCCAGTATTTCTCAAGCGGGTCTAGGGTTTCACCAGGAGGGGGGCTAGGGAGCGTCTGGATCCCAACACAAGATAGGTGGTGCCATACCATGTTATTATAGGTGTGTTGTGTGCTTTGGATGTCAAATATTTCTCTCCGGGGTGTCACCCGCTTCACCGGCATCCACTTCTCTCTCGTGAGCGCTTATAGGGTGAAACTCCTGTATCGGACGATACATCGTGAATCTTTAGAAGAGGTGGGTTCTACCTTTTTGTTTTGTGTTCCTATGGGCTATCCTAGCACAACCAAGCAAATAGTTCCACATTGCTACCCCCTTTCGACGCAGTTACCGCGTGTTTCCGTATAAGTCCGGTATTTCTCCAGCGGGTCTAGGGTTTCACCGGGAGGGGGGCTACGGAGCGTCTGGATCCCAACACAAGATAGGGGGTGCCATAACATGTTAGTATAGGTTTGTTGTGTGCTTTGGATGTCAAAGATTTCTCTCCGGGGTGTGACCCGCTTCACCGGCATCCACTTCTCTCTCGTGAGCGCTTATAGGGTGAAACTCCTGTATCGGACGAAACATCATGAATCTTCCGAAGAGGTGGGTTCTACTTTTTTGTTTTGTGTTCCTATGGGCTATCCTAGCACAACCAAGCAAATAGTTCCACATTGCTACCCCGTTCGACGCCGTTACCACGTGTTTCCTTATAAGTCCGGTATTTCTCCATCGGGTCTAGGGTTTCACCGGTAGGGGGCCTACGGAGCGTCTGGATCCCAACACAAGCTAGGGGGTCGCGGCACTGTACCAACTATCTCTAAAAATGTCTACAAATGACATGGCCGAGTAGTGCAGACAGCACCCGTCTACACTATTGTACATGCCCTAAAACAGAGGGAACCAGATGCTCTTACTTTCCCCACCTTACGTTCTCTGACTTTCTCCCATGACACGTGGGTCCACTGTGTGATGGGCTCCATTTTTCAGTGACCTAAAGTCAGAGGATCCCGTTCCCGCACAGAGAAGCGCTCGTCTCAGCGTCTGCAGGCCGTTGCCACCGTAGTTTGCATGCATGGACTCGATCTGCACCGTTCCTTACGATCAAACGATCGAAAATGACGCGGTGCATGGACTGGGTGTTTTGTCTCAATGTAACTGCATGCAACAACGGACACTGTCTAGTGGGGCCCCGTTCACCAGCCCGGTGTATGCACGCCTCGTTTTTTCAGAGTAAACAACGTGGCAGAAGAAAAAAAGAGTAAACGTCGCGTCGCATTTGTAGCAGCCCTGCACACCTCGTTTCAGAAACACGAGTCGCGTTGCATTTGCAACAGCCCTGCACGCTTTGTTTCAGAAATACGAGTCGCGTCGCATTTGCAGCGGCGCAGCCCTCCACGCCTCGTTTTCAGAAGATACGCATCAGTGCATATGCAGCGAGGCATGATTTGGCGTGAGACTTTGGACTTTCTTCTCTTCACCTCTTTAATACACGCATGCAACTTCGAATCACTTTGACTGCCAAATGCACACGCTCGTACTCCGTGTCACTAGCTGTCCTACGCCTACGCCTGTTCTACACCGCTTTGACCATGCATCGACTCTTCTACACTGCATCCAACGTCTTCACACAGTTTGCTTCATCTACCCCAATTAATTCACGTCTCATCGTGTCTTTAAATAGCCCGTTTCACTCATCCTCCATCTTCTCATCCTTCTCCAGCCTTTTGCGTTCTCTCCCTTCAAGCCCCGAACAATGTCTTTCTACTCTCTCCCTTCAAGCCCGAAGTCTGTCTCCGACGTGGACAACCACCCCAAGGCTCGGCCTTGGTACGAGGCCGAGTGTCCCGAGGAGGAGTTGGACGTCCTGCCCATCGAGCTTCCCGTCGACTCTCCCAAATGGGAGCGATCGCCGACGCCTCCCTTCGTCCACCGCCCCGTCCCTTCCACCTCCACCAAGAATTTGGACATCTCCCCCAAGACGAACCGCCGCCTCAAGAGACTGGAGCGGCTGGAGAAGAAGGAGTTGAAGACGGAGGAGAAGAAGGAGGCGAAGGCTTTCCGGGCCAGCATGAAGCGGTCCATTGAGAGGGAGGAGGAGAGGATGCGGGCGGAGAACCGCCGCGCCCGGATCAAGCAGGAGATGGAGATCCGGGCGACGGAGTGGAGGAAGTAGGGCGGCGCCGGAGGGCGGGAAGGGCTCCCGCATGCAGAGCGGGAGCAGTTACGGCTAGGCCATTTTTTAAAATTAAATGTAATGTTCCTCGGGCCCCACTGAATATATGCAAAGTGGGGCCAGTTATCTTTTCTAAGTATGTTTAATTATATATAAAGTTATGTTCTTATATTTGTCCAAATGTACCCACTCTTTAGAAGTTTTATCCTTTCTAATTATCGCTTTAAAATCTGCACATTGTAAACAAAATTTATATATAAGAGATGTGATGCATTATGTTTTCTAAGATAATATACAAATTTCAGTTGATCACAATATATATTTTATATTATTAATACGAATAATTTGATGGTTTAATAAATGGATAATGTGTAGTCTGCATGTAGTGATTAATAAATATAAATGGATAATGTGTAGTCTGCACGTTGACATTGGGCCTCATTTGACATTGGGCCGCAAGCAACAGTCAACAGCTGGGGCCCACATGCAGCGCCAGCCGTCAACAGTTGGGGCACACAAGCCGCGCCAACGCTCAACAGCTAGGGCTCACAGGCCGCGCCAACGGTTCTATGATGGGTCCCACAGGTCAGCATCCTAACGGGGGCAGAAAGTTACAGTGGGAGCAGCGAAACGAGTCCTTGCGGACAGACTATGCGCAAAACTGAGATCGATTCGGCGCTAGGGGTATAACGGAGGTCGTGGTGCCAACTGATGGCACACTGTTAAATAACCCTTAAGCTAGCCACACAGAACACAACGAAATATAGATATTTATGTAAAAACCATATAACCATGCATAACACAGCTAGTTTCTTTGAATTAGAGCGGTCCTATACACTTTTCGTTTGCATGTACACGGACCATGATTGATCGACCGACATCAAAGTGTGAAAGACAATGGAAGCCACATGGGAATGAGGACATCGTGTTGCCGGATGGTTGGCGTACTTATAATAATTTGGTGCAAGTGTGCAAGCATAGATACACATTTGATCCCCTAGAGCTAATTTGTGCTAATCAATTAAGAAATCCATAATGTCAAAATTAATTTGCTGTCTAATCATTCTTTAAAATGTAAGAATTTGGACACCCTGGACCACTTACGCATTAGGATGGAGTCGTGGAGAGAGCAAGAAGAGAGAGAAAATGAGAAAAGAACTTGGTCATGCCTTTATCCATCCTAACAGTCCCTGAATGCGACTAACTTAAATTCAAACAAATCTTACCAATTAATTAATTTAAATAACAATTTAAAGTCACATATCATGTTTTAAAAGTTGTTAATACTCATTTGATATGCGCAACTTGCATCTGTCCATCACAGATGTCTATCGACATCTCATATCCTAGCTACAATACAAAATTATTATCGGAAGGTAGGTAACGAAAGCAACCTACCGGCTGGCTTGTCTAAAACACACGCCGCGAGCTTGCTAGATCGATCGAACACAAAGACCAACTCTAGCTAAGCGTTGCACATACAAATAAAAGAGAGAGAGTATTACTAGGTCATCGGTTCTCGCCGACCAGCTGGCCGCCGGCCGATCAGTGTCGATCATGGACTTCGCGATCCACGTGGTGCTGGAGGTGGTGATGCGGAGGAGCATCTGCTGGCTGCGTGAGGCCGTTTCCATCATGCTGGAGCTCGGCACGACGCTGTTCGTGGCTATCCGGATCTCCAACTCTGCCTTGGACCCGACGACCGCGCCGCCGTCTTCGTCGTCGTCGTCGGGGTCGGCCCACTACTACTACTACGCCCCGATCGCGGCTTCCATGGTCGGCATGTCCAGGCACTAAGAGTGAGCTTCCGTAGACCTACGGACCAAGCTACGATACCTAGCCACCGGATTTAATGGCTAAGTGTTCTTGTTATCTTGTGAGTAATAAATTCAGTAATCGATTAGCCACATATATACCTGTGCATGAGCAATGTTACTCATGACATCGACATGGCAATTGTTCACCTGCATATAACTTGAGACATAAATGTGCTAACAGGATCTCGATCAGGCCGGATGGTGTCCAATTTCGTTCCCCTTTTGTTCTTACTTTGTTAGCAACCCCATTTTTGTGTTTCCTGTTCTTGATTGTTATCATTTGATTATGCATAAACAATGTGCCAACGAGTTTGGCAATCTGTGTAGCAGATCAATAGAAGATCGGATAGGCCGAAAACAAGCGAAAATCAGTCACCCAATATGGACTCTAGCTACTTAGGTGGATCTTCTCTAAGAAATGGGCCATCAAATGTTGAGTTCCCCTGTATCTTAATATGTGGAACCGAATTGTTCTTAGTATGGGCACTAGTTGCTATATTTCAGGTACAATTTCACCCGAATCTATGTTTCCTTCACCGTGTTACAAATGAAACTTTAACAAGTAGGTTTTGTTCGAGAAATTTATGATTCACCACATCAATAAGTTGGATGCATATTCCTCATGAGATGTGGCACATATAAATAACAAATATGGAAAATGCTAGCTATTACTTCCTCCGTATCGAAATGTAAGATGTGTTACTGTTTGCTAGACAAAACGTACATAGACATGCTTTAGTACAAGATACACATGAATCTACACATTAAAACATGTCTAGATACATGTTGTCTAGCAAACACTAAAACATCTTATATTTTGATATGAAGGGAGTACTAACTTGCTGATTACCATTCCTAGTATAGCCCAAATCATAATGCTAAGTTTCATTTGGTCCTTACTAATTGAGTGCTATGTGGCTTACCATGTACTCCCTTCGGTCCTTTTTTTACTTTGCATAATAGTGTGGCTCAAGTCAAATGTTTTAAGGTTTGAATAATCAATACCATTTGTTACATTATAGAATATATTTTCTAATTATATAGATTCGGAATTCCAAACGTGGTTATTTTTTTCCTGTAAACTAAATCAAACATAAGAGCATTTGACTTCAGAAATACATAATATGCAGAGTAAAGGACCGGATGGAGTACAAGTTTTTCTTGTAATATTTGAAATTTAGGCTCAATTAGAGCCGGCCTAGCAAGAATGCCACAATTTGTGTTTGAAAGTTCAGCATAAGAATGCCACAATTTATGTGATAGGAAATAAATTCATGTTCACACTTAAATGTTATGCTGAATAATATATATAACCCCTATGCGAAATACTCAATAAATTCACGTTGTGATCAAATAATTATTTACCGATTTGTTAAAATACCATTTTAATGACCATGTATGTCATTTTCCATGACAGTTTCGGCAATATCCCTCTTTTTTGGGGGTCATATTGAGCTTCAAACTTTGACTACCATTTGTGACCTACTTATTACAATTATAGTGATTTTGAGCCATGTGGAATCCATCGGTTAGGGTCGACTTGATTGTTGGATGGATAGTTTTATTTTCATCATAATTTGTGCTACATATCTCTTTTTTGTGACTTGATGACTCTAATATATAGATGATAGATATATGCAATATTTTGTACTATATGGTAGAATAATGTGGAAGCTTTATCCATCTTTAAGAAAATTAAATGTGCTAAATATGTGGCCATATGGTCCAGCCACTTAATCTATGAAAAACAGACAATAACATTCATGATTCATTATTGGTACTTTGTTATGTGTGACCCAGTGAATCATTGACCGTTTGAACCTCCATTAGTTCCCACACCGTCATTGGTGGAAAAGGTCTATGGAGGCAAGAGAAGCATTGACTTGCAGTTAGGTATCTTCATTGTTATACATGTGTGTTCATAGTGGTAGTTTCTTGGCAGTTGAGACAGTGTCATGAAAAATACAGAACTCACGTCAGTAGTAGAAAACTGAGTATTAGAGACCGTTACTAGAGACGGGTTTACCCGTGAAAAAAAAGAACATGCTCAAAAACGCTATCCCTCAGCCGGTCTGTGTAGATAAGCCGCCTCTAAAGAAAAACCCGTCTCGGATATTCGCGGATCGGAGGCGCGTAAAAAAACTGCGCGCCTCCCATAGTAGGCGGGCGAGGAAATGGCCCGCGTCGGCATTTATGGTGGGCTAGAGACGGACAGACCAAAGGCCCGTCTGAAATAAGTAAGGCGGCGGGCTTGTTAAAAAAAAGCCGCGAAAGTTCCTTTGAATTAGGGTCGGGCCAAATATACAGCCGACTGGGCGGGCAGGTCTCGCACGCAACATTGCATGGTAAAACTGACTCGGACAATACGAATGTTATTACGACTGTGTCACTGACTTTCACATGCGTTAGCACAGTGCCTCTAAATTTCCTGAATTGGGTTTATGCCACTAATTATGTACAGTATTTATGCTTTACATAGCTAGAAGAACTTTTCGACCACATGGGCCGGTCGAATGACTTGACGCCGCTGGTTGTCGTCTCGTGTGGCTAAACGTGAAGTTAATTCCTAGAGGAGTTAGTTTAATTAGGCCATTAGCCTAACACGTGGTTCCCTATACTCGTCGATTTCTCTTCATTTCTACCGCCGCCATCATACACGGCTCTTTGGCCCCCCGCTCGAGGATATGAGGAAGCCATTTTTGTGTACCTTTTTCTATTTTTGGTTCAAGCTCTCCCTTCCTCACTCCTCACCGGTACTGTCCATTTTAGGACAGCGAAGTCCGCCTCCGCCGGCGCCTGCTCCCCTGCTGTGCACTGTTGACCGCTCCTAAATTTTGACACGGGGGATCTTGTCACCGAGATGGACTCCGCAGAGGTGGAGATCGTGGGCAGGGCCGACGCCATGTTAGTGGAGGCCGGCAGCCAAGCTTTGCAAATGTGGAGTCCGGTGAAGCAGCCGTTCGTCGCATCACAAGGGTAAGTAAGAACCGAATTATATCTATAATATTTCTTCAAAGTAAGTTTAGCTGTTGCGATCCGTAATCGTGATGTTCTAGGCGGTTCTTATTGTACGTAAGACGTCTGGTGCATCCGGATTACTACTGAAGATTTGGTAGGGGTATCGCACAGAAACTCTGCCCGGCGGTAGAATTACCGTTAACTGTTATTTTTTGTATGTACTGACAGTAGATGCGGCATAATTAACTTTAAATGACTTGTGCATGTAATTTGGGAATTTTCCTTGTGGGCAGAACAAGAAATTCGTTGCTAGGTACTATCACATCAAACATGACAATTTTGTTGACCTTAGGAAGGATGAGGCTTTGGCCTTGATGTGGGGTAAACACTTGGCTAGTAGGACTATGTTGATGTCGGTACATATTGTTAACAAAGAGTCTTGGTAAGAGAGGATTGTCACTATCATACCTTCATGTACGGAAAGAAATCCCAGCTCTGAGCAGCTCCTTCGTGAGTATGATACATAGGTTAGTGACAAGGAGGACATAGAATTAGTAGAGATGACGGTTTTGCTATAGGAGATTATGATGCGGATGAGAAGGAATATCCAGATGTGGCTGCTGATCCTAATAGGATGGAGAGATAGGAATATTTGGTTGATCCCAACTTTGATCCTAAATATGGCACTGATTCGGATGAGGATGGTGCAGATGTTGAGAATGCATCACCTGGGAGTCTTGTTGACATCGACTATGAGTTCGTAAGATGAAAAATAAAAGTTTCAAGAAGGAAGAAATATAAGATGGCAGATAAGAGTTACTTCCGCAGATGTTCTGTGTCTCTGAAGGCATGCTGGAATGGGTTTTTGGACGACTATAGGCCATACTTGGCAATAGACTCAATTTTGTTGACAGGGAAGTTCAGAGTACAGCTTGTGCTGTAGACACACATAATTGGTTGATTCCCATAGCTTATGTTATAATTGAGGGTGAATCTAATTAAACCTGGGCATGGTTCATGCAGAGTCTTCGTAGAGTGATAGGTCAACCCCACGGCTTGGTGATACACACTGATGAATGCAATGGGCTAGAAAATGTTGTTGATTTTGTCTTTCCTAGGGTTGAGAACAGAGAATGTATGAGGCACCTCTCCAACAATTTTCTGTGGAGATTCAAAGGAAAATTCTTTGAACATAACTTGTGGTCAGCTGCGCACACATACACCCAGGGCATGCATGTTTTTTTTTGAATCAATTGTATGCGCAACCAAAGGTTAAAGATTATCTTCAGAAACATCACACCAAACTATGGTGTATAAGCAAGTTTGGTAAGTAAAGCAATGTGGATTAAGTCTGTAACAATTTGCTAGCTAGTTTCAATTCAAATATTATTGACCTTGGAGGACTATCACTGGTTCTTCTGGTAGATGCAATAAGACAGGCCATAATGGTGAAGATTGATTTAAGGCATAGAATATGTGCAAGAGAGTTTGTAGGACACAAAATAGTGCCAAAGGTGGTTTTCTTACTGAATCAAAGGACCAGGGAATGAGAGATATACAGATGAGGATGGTTAGGAGTTCTAATACCCTCGTTGAGGTTTAGGAAACTGAGAAGGATGGAATTGAAAGGAGATATCCTGTAGACATTGAAAACAGGAGTTGTGCATGCAGAAAGTGGCAGCTAACTGGTCTGCCTTGTCACCATGCTCGTTTCTTTATCTTAGCTTTGAGGGGTGAAGGTGCAGATATTGAAGAGTTTGTTGACAACTATTTTTCTGTTACCAAGTTTTCTGCAACATATATGGAAAATATACCAGCAATGAGAGATCCAACTGATTAGGAGACAAACAGTTCAGGGTTCAAACTTGAACCACCAATCTTGAGGAGACCACGTGGAAGGCCTGGGAATATTAATATATACCTGTGCATGAGCAATGTTACTCATGACATCGACATGGCAATTGTTCACCTGCATATAACTTGAGACATAAATATGCTAACAGGATCTCGATCAGGCCGGATGGTGTCCAATTTCGTTCCCCTTTTGTTCTTACTTTGTTAGCAACCCCATTTTTGTGTTTCCTGTTCTTGATTGTTATCATTTGATTATGCATAAACAATGTGCCAACGAGTTTGGCAATCTGTGTAGCAGATCAATAGAAGATCGGATAGGCCGAAAACAAGCGAAAATCAGTCACCCAATATGGACTCTAGCTACTTAGGTGGATCTTCTCTAAGAAATGGGCCATCAAATGTTGAGTTCCCCTGTATCTTAATATGTGGAACCGAATTGTTCTTAGTATGGGCACTAGTTGCTATATTTCAGGTACAATTTCACCCGAATCTATGTTTCCTTCACCGTGTTACAAATGAAACTTTAACAAGTAGGTTTTGTTCGAGAAATTTATGATTCACCACATCAATAAGTTGGATGCATATTCCTCATGAGATGTGGCACATATAAATAACAAATATGGAAAATGCTAGCTATTACTTCCTCCGTATCGAAATGTAAGATGTGTTACTGTTTGCTAGACAAAACGTACATAGACATGCTTTAGTACAAGATACACATGAATCTACACATTAAAACATGTCTAGATACATGTTGTCTAGCAAACACTAAAACATCTTATATTTTGATATGAAGGGAGTACTAACTTGCTGATTACCATTCCTAGTATAGCCCAAATCATAATGCTAAGTTTCATTTGGTCCTTACTAATTGAGTGCTATGTGGCTTACCATGTACTCCCTTCGGTCCTTTTTTTACTTTGCATAATAGTGTGGCTCAAGTCAAATGTTTTAAGGTTTGAATAATCAATACCATTTGTTACATTATAGAATATATTTTCTAATTATATAGATTCGGAATTCCAAACGTGGTTATTTTTTTCCTGTAAACTAAATCAAACATAAGAGCATTTGACTTCAGAAATACATAATATGCAGAGTAAAGGACCGGATGGAGTACAAGATTTTCTTGTAATATTTGAAATTTAGGCTCAATTAGAGCCGGCCTAGCAAGAATGCCACAATTTGTGTTTGAAAGTTCAGCATAAGAATGCCACAATTTATGTGATAGGAAATAAATTCATGTTCACACTTAAATGTTATGCTGAATAATATATATAACCCCTATGCGAAATACTCAATAAATTCACGTTGTGATCAAATAATTATTTACCGATTTGTTAAAATACCATTTTAATGACCATGTATGTCATTTTCCATGACAGTTTCGGCAATATCCCTCTTTTTTGGGGGTCATATTGAGCTTCAAACTTTGACTACCATTTGTGACCTACTTATTACAATTATAGTGATTTTGAGCCATGTGGAATCCATCGGTTAGGGTCGACTTGATTGTTGGATGGATAGTTTTATTTTCATCATAATTTGTGCTACATATCTCTTTTTTGTGACTTGATGACTCTAATATATAGATGATAGATATATGCAATATTTTGTACTATATGGTAGAATAATGTGGAAGCTTTATCCATCTTTAAGAAAATTAAATGTGCTAAATATGTGGCCATATGGTCCAGCCACTTAATCTATGAAAAACAGACAATAACATTCATGATTCATTATTGGTACTTTGTTATGTGTGACCCAGTGAATCATTGACCGTTTGAACCTCCATTAGTTCCCACACCGTCATTGGTGGAAAAGGTCTATGGAGGCAAGAGAAGCATTGACTTGCAGTTAGGTATCTTCATTGTTATACATGTGTGTTCATAGTGGTAGTTTCTTGGCAGTTGAGACAGTGTCATGAAAAATACAGAACTCACGTCAGTAGTAGAAAACTGAGTATTAGAGACCGTTACTAGAGACGGGTTTACCCGTGAAAAAAAAGAACATGCTCAAAAACGCTATCCCTCAGCCGGTCTGTGTAGATAAGCCGCCTCTAAAGAAAAACCCGTCTCGGATATTCGCGGATCGGAGGCGCGTAAAAAAACTGCGCGCCTCCCATAGTAGGCGGGCGAGGAAATGGCCCGCGTCGGCATTTATGGTGGGCTAGAGACGGACAGACCAAAGGCCCGTCTGAAATAAGTAAGGCGGCGGGCTTGTTAAAAAAAAGCCGCGAAAGTTCCTTTGAATTAGGGTCGGGCCAAATATACAGCCGACTGGGCGGGCAGGTCTCGCACGCAACATTGCATGGTAAAACTGACTCGGACAATACGAATGTTATTACGACTGTGTCACTGACTTTCACATGCGTTAGCACAGTGCCTCTAAATTTCCTGAATTGGGTTTATGCCACTAATTATGTACAGTATTTATGCTTTACATAGCTAGACGAACTTTTCGACCACATGGGCCGGTCGAATGACTTGACGCCGCCGGTTGTCGTCTCGTGTGGCTAAACGTGAAGTTAATTCCTAGAGGAGTTAGTTTAATTAGGCCATTAGCCTAACACGTGGTTCCCTATACTCGTCGATTTCTCTTCATTTCTACCGCCGCCATCATACACGGCTCTTTGGCCCCCCGCTCGAGGATATGAGGAAGCCATTTTTGTGTACCTTTTTCTATTTTTGGTTCAATCTCTCCCTTCCTCACTCCTCACCGGTACTGTCCATTTTAGGACAGCGAAGTCCGCCTCCGCCGGCGCCTGCTCCCCTGCTGTGCACTGTTGACCGCTCCTAAATTTTGACACGGGGGATCTTGTCACCGAGATGGACTCCGCAGAGGTGGAGATCGTGGGCAGGGCCGACGCCATGTTAGTGGAGGCCGGAAGCCAAGCTTTGCAAATGTGGAGTCCGGTGAAGCAGCCGTTCGTCGCATCACAAGGGTAAGTAAGAACCGAATTATATCTATAATATTTCTTCAAAGTAAGTTTAGCTGTTGCGATCCGTAATCGTGATGTTCTAGGCGGTTCTTATTGTACGTAAGACGTCTGGTGCATCCGGATTACTACTGAAGATTTGGTAGGGGTATCGCACAGAAACTCTGCCCGGCGGTAGAATTACCGTTAACTGTTATTTTTTGTATGTACTGACAGTAGATGCGGCATAATTAACTTTAAATGACTTGTGCATGTAATTTGGGAATTTTCCTTGTGGGCAGAACAAGAAATTCGTTGCTAGGTACTATCACATCAAACATGACAATTTTGTTGACCTTAGGAAGGATGAGGCTTTGGCCTTGATGTGGGGTAAACACTTCGCTAGTAGGACTATGTTGATGTCGGTACATATTGTTAACAAAGAGTCTTGGTAAGAGAGGATTGTCACTATCATACCTTCATGTACGGAAAGAAATCCCAGCTCTGAGCAGCTCCTTCGTGAGTATGATACATAGGTTAGTGACAAGGAGGACATAGAATTAGTAGAGATGACGGTTTTGCTATAGGAGATTATGATGCGGATGAGAAGGAATATCCAGATGTGGCTGCTGATCCTAATAGGATGGAGAGATAGGAATATTTGGTTGATCCCAACTTTGATCCTAAATATGGCACTGATTCGGATGAGGATGGTGCAGATGTTGAGAATGCATCACCTGGGAGTCTTGTTGACATCGACTATGAGTTGGTAAGATGAAAAATAAAAGTTTCAAGAAGGAAGAAATATAAGATGGCAGATAAGAGTTACTTCCGCAGATGTTCTGTGTCTCTGAAGGCATGCTGGAATGGGTTTTTGGACGACTATAGGCCATACTTGGCAATAGACTCAATTTTGTTGACAGGGAAGTTCAGAGTACAGCTTGTGCTGTAGACACACATAATTGGTTGATTCCCATAGCTTATGTTATAATTGAGGGTGAATCTAATTAAACCTGGGCATGGTTCATGCAGAGTCTTCGTAGAGTGATAGGTCAACCCCACGGCTTGGTGATACACACTGATGAATGCAATGGGCTAGAAAATGTTGTTGATTTTGTCTTTCCTAGGGTTGAGAACAGAGAATGTATGAGGCACCTCTCCAACAATTTTCTGTGGAGATTCAAAGGAAAATTCTTTGAACATAACTTGTGGTCAGCTGCGCACACATACACCCAGGGCATGCATGTTTTTTTTTGAATCAATTGTATGCGCAACCAAAGGTTAAAGATTATCTTCAGAAACATCACACCAAACTATGGTGTATAAGCAAGTTTGGTAAGTAAAGCAATGTGGATTAAGTCTGTAACAATTTGCCAGCTAGTTTCAATTCAAATATTATTGACCTTGGAGCACTATCACTGGTTCTTCTGGTAGATGCAATAAGACAGGCCATAATGGTGAAGATTGATTTAAGGCATAGAATATGTGCAAGAGAGTTTGTAGGACACAAAATAGTGCCAAAGGTGGTTTTCTTACTGAATCAAAGGACCAGGGAATGAGAGATATACAGATGAGGATGGTTAGGAGTTCTAATACCCTCGTTGAGGTTTAGGAAACTGAGAAGGATGGAATTGAAAGGAGATATCCTGTAGACATTGAAAACAGGAGTTGTGCATGCAGAAAGTGGCAGCTAACTGGTCTGCCTTGTCACCATGCTCGTTTCTTTATCTTAGCTTTGAGGGGTGAAGGTGCAGATATTGAAGAGTTTGTTGACAACTATTTTTCTGTTACCAAGTTTTCTGCAACATATATGGAAAATATACCAGCAATGAGAGATCCAACTGATTAGGAGACAAACAGTTCAGGGTTCAAACTTGAACCACCAATCTTGAGGAGACCACGTGGAAGGCCTGGGAATATTAATATTGTGAAGACTGCCATTTCGAAATAATGTATTGGGTTGTACAATTTCAGATTATATACTGCTATTATGCCACCATTCCAAAAGAAATTAATTTTTGAGAAGTCTTGCGTTTTTTAAGAATAATGGTATGTTCGTATGACCTGGGTACGCAGACTTTTACCGTAAAATGACCCCACGTCACGAATGACCAACCAATTCAAATTACATTATTGACTGTAAAATTTTAATTTCAGCCTGTATACTCATATTATGACGCCATTCCAAAGGAAATTGAATTCTGTCAAGTTTGATATTTTTCTTTCAATCTTATGTATTAATCGCCGATAGAAATTTGTAGGAGCTAAAAAATATGGAGGAACCTTATTTTTAAATTAACTAGTCAATCTTAACGATCAGCAAAGGTGTGTGCACGATACGATCTAAAAATGATAATAATAAAAGTAGGAATCTTTGTTTCGCTACTCTAGAGTGTAAGGTTTCGATCCTAAGTCAGGGGACTTAAATCCAGATCGACACCATGCCATTTCAAATTACCGTATTGGCTTGTAAAAATTTATTTCAGGTTATATACCCATATTATGAAACAATGTCAAAGGAAACTGAATTTTAATATGTTTTACATTTTATTAAATTTTTATAATGTATTACAAAAATGTCCAAGAATGCCAAGGTTTACTGGACCTTCTAAAGTACACAAAACCGAAGAAGACCGGACCAGCCGACTTGTGTTGATGGCACATACCCAAATCCGCTCCGGTGCCATGCTATTCCTTATCGGGTAAAGACCGCTCTTCTGCAATCTTCTAGGATTCTCTTGACGAGGCCCACGCGGCTGAAGCGCAAACCGTCTGGGAAATTGTGGCTACACCATCGCTTCCTCGCAGTACCTACTCCCGTAGAGTCGTGGAAAATTGGGGCTGTGCCATTATCACGCCTCGCCACAGAGCATCAGTGCCACGTCCCGTCAAAGTAAAGATCGCAATTTATTCTCCACATCTCCCATATCAATCCCCTTCCCTATTTATCTCCCCCAAATTGATCGGGTTCTCATCCAAGTAGCAGCACCACAATATCCTCCTCCAAGCACGAAAGCACACTAGCAACAGTTGTTCTCCGCATCGCAATGGTCGTGTTCATCCCCCCAGCCACCATCGGGGAGTTTCTCTACCCACAACTAGGGAAATGGTTATAGCAACATACCCTACTGCAGGCGCACAGACAAGGTTGTGCGCCTGCATTAAGTAACGCTGGCGAACAAATCTACGATGCGTCTGTGGTAAGGAAACTGCCCCAGGGGAATAGGCATTCTGTACACCGGCGTAAAAGGTGGCAGGGGCACCCCCAGGCACTGTGCCTGTACCGCAGGCGAATGCACACTAAATTTTCCTGCGCTAAGGTACCCTAGCGCTGGTAATAAGGAGGCGATGCGCCTGTGGTACTGCTAGCCCGCTGCCCCCCCCCCCCCCCCGCGCATAGCGCAGGCGCATACTCCCCTTGTTCGCCTGTGGTAAAAGGCACTACCCCAGACACATTTGGCAAAGATTCGCCTGTGGTAATTTTTGGCCTCAATAAGTGCGGCTAGCCACCCACTACCACCCCCTATCCACAACACTCACTCACCCCTCCTCCAAACTCGACCCATTAGTGATCCAAGATCATTCCCCCACATCCCTCCACCCTTTTTAGCTAATTTAACCAATCATGTTTGATATATTGTAGCTAGTTACTCTACCCACTTGCCCTCTTCCATATCTCCACTAGATCTACTAACCGGAGACACTATATCTCGCCCCAAATTCACCACTAGCTACTTCTAGATCTATCAGTCTCATTAGTCGTCTCTCCGGTGTTCTTTGACGTCGTCATCGCGTTTATATATGTTGCATTGTGCGCCGTCTTAATAGGTGCGTGAGACTGGTTAGTGGAGGCCGGAGAACTCGATCTATTTTAAATTTTGTTGTATTGCCATGAGGATGAATTGGCAATGTTTTGCCGAAATGTTGATTAATTTCCGTTTCGGCAAATTTCTGGCGCTCCGCATTAACTTTTTTTTTAGCAAAGGTCATGCCAAAATTTTCCGTGAAAACCGGATCTAATTAATGACATCTCTCTTGCCATGCAGGCGACAATAGTTATTGAGATGAGGGAAAGCGTTATGCATAGATACGTGCAACGCAGGACGGGTGACATGCATCGAAACAACCACACCGAGATAGAGTGTCCATGTCGAAAATACAAGTTAGGGTCATTTTTCAAACCCGCGTCTGGTAATATGGAGCAACACCTGCTTAGGTATAGTTTCATGGAGGGGCACACTCAGTGGATGGATGACGATGAATGCGATGATCACGGCGAGACAATGGGGCAAAAACATGTGAAGATGAGGAAGACTCTGAACATGGCAATGGAGAGGACGAAGAGGCTGCCGGCGGAGACGACTATGAAGAAGAAGAGAGTCATGGTGATCAACAATATGTACAAGACGAGGACATGAACACTCCGCTAACTTCAGCCGTGCCTGACCCTCATGTTCAAGAGCTTCTTCTCAAGAACACGTCGACTGACGCCATAGGGAAATCGAAGATCACACAACTAGAGATAGACTTTGCAACTCTGTTGTATGACGCAAGTGGTGGGGCGGAGGAATCACACTTGAGAGTAGGTCTCGATCTTCAAGATATGAAGGCAAAACACAGATGGACCGACCCAAGCATGGACGATCTTCTGCGTTACCTGAAGACGAACTTACCTGAAGGGAACACATATGCTAGTAGTCTACATGAGGCCAAGAAAATCGTGTGCCCCCTCGATTTACCGCAGACAAAATACCACGCTTTCATCCGTGACTGCATAATTTATCGTAACGAGCACGCGGACCAGATCAAATGTCCTACAAAAGTTGTGTGGTACTTTTCACTCATTCCCCGTGTGCAGCGGTACTTCGTGGACCCAATGAAGCAAAGCTCATGCGCTGGCACACGGAAAGAAAGAAGACGGTGTTGAGTGAACCAGAACGTGTTGAAAAACCAGTGCTGCCACACCCTTCCTATGCACTACAGTGGCAAGCATTAGACGCATTTGATGAAGAATTCGGGAACGATCCAAGGAACATCAGGCTTGGTGCGAGCACCGACGGTCTCAATCCGTTTGGCAACCAGAGCAGCAAACATAGCAACTGGGCTGTGTTTGTATGGATGTACAACCTCCACCCGTGGTTGTGTCTGAAGAGGAACTACATACACATGAGTATGCTAATTCAAGGGCTGACCTGGCCAGGGAGCGATATCAAGCTGTATCTCGAGCTATTGAAGGAGGAGCTAGACATGTTGTGGGAGGAAGGGATGGAAACATTGGGACGCCTTCAAAGAAGCACCTTTTTGTATGAGAGCCGCCCGGATCACGACGGTGTAGGACTATCTCGGATATGGATATATTGTGTGTCAGGTGTGCCATGGAAACAAGGCTTGTGTCAGGTGCATGGAATTGACACCATTTCTACAGCTAGACAAGGGTCCCGGTTCTTCTAAAACCGTCTACATGAGGAATCGAATGTGGCTACAACAGAACGACCCGTGTAGAAAGCGTGGATACCTATTCAACAATATAGATGAGCTGGATCTACCTCCACGCAAGAGAAGAGGAGAAGAGATCGATACTGTATTGAAGAATTGGAAAACATACAGAAGCGGAAGCGAGGAGAGAAGCAAAAAAGAGGATAGAAAAAGTGTCCTCTGCCAGAAGGACCGCTCTTGGGGGTATGGAAAAGGAGGTCCGTGATTTGGAACTTGCGGTACTGGCCAATCCTCGGAGTGCCTCACTGCCTTGATGTCATGCATATCACGAAGAATGTGTGTGAGAGCTTGCTTGGCACTCTGTTCAACATGCCAGATAGGACCAAAGACGGGCCAAACTCAAGATACGACCTAATGGTCCTGAATATCAGGAGCAAGCTTCACTTACCGCCTTCTACGGGTAAACATTCGGAGGAGGATGAGGATGAGGTGGAGGAGATGGACGATCACAAGCAGAAAAGGGCTAAGCAACACCAAACTCACCGCGCGCAATGGCTTTCGATTGGCCAATCAAATCACCAATAAGTGATCGAAAACTGACTTTGTTTAGTATGATATGAAGGTTCTTCTCTTCCAGCCCACCCTCTTGCTTCACTCTAAGTCACGACGAGCTCGAGAAAATATTCAAATGCCTCCTCGGAGTGAATTTTCCCGTAGGTAACGCGGGGCTGGTAAGCAGGTACCTAGACGCGGAGGAAAAAAATCTTCAGCGGGATGAAGTCTCATGACTGTCACGTGAGGGATAATGGAACCGCACGTCCGTCAAACACTGACTGGCCTCTGTAACCTTTTTGACGTCATCACTCGGAAGTCGATAAGCGTGAAGAAACTAGGAAGGCTGCAGGAAGAGATCGTCACCATCCTATGCGAGCTTGAGATGTACTTCCCACCTGCCTTCTTTGACATTAGTATATCTGTTGGTCCATATCGTGGACGATATCACAAATCTTGGGCCGGCATTCTTGCACAACATGATGGCGTTAGAAAGAATGAACGGGATCATCAAATCATTTGTTCGTAACAGGGCACAGCCATATGGAATCATCGTCCAGCTCTTTCTCACCGAAGAATGCATCTCTTTGTGCAAGAATTTTCTAGACGAGGAGAAGCCAGATGTTGGTTTTCCCCCAAACAAGCCTCTTGGTAGGTTCATGGGGGTAGGCCACAACACCGGCAAAAGGGTGATGGATGCAGACTCATGTGGTCGGCGAGCCGACTTTGATAGGGCCCACTTAGTAGTTGATGGCTAGGTTGAGACTCCAAGTGCAGAGTGTGTAGCTAGTGGCAAGCCTTCTTCCCCACGAGGGTGACTCGAGGGTTTATATCGAACTCTTGGGGAGCCAGTATTTCAGTAGTTGTCTTCCAAGCTTCCTCCAGCATCCTGCAAACAAGTAGAGAATTTTGTGCCCTCAACCTCACCAAGTGGTTGTCAAGCACAAGGTGTGAGACTTCTAAATTGCAATGCAAAACGGAAAGTAAATGTGCAATAATTAAATCTACTACTAAATGCAAATGAGAAAATAAATATGCAATGGATTTTTTTTGTATTTTTGTGATGCAAGTGGTGATGGAGATAATGTAAATTCGAATTGGAGATGCAAGTAAAATAAAGTGCAAGTAAAGTAAATTTCAGCAAAGTAACTAGAGTGTTTTATTATATTTAAAATAGGACCGGGGTTCATGGTTTCACACTTGCATTCTCTCAAATAAAGTGGTAGACGGTGGACATAAAGAATTACATGTGAGATTACAATCACATGTTTAACATTGAGTACTTTCATATGGGCATCACGTCCTAGCATAGAGATCTCTACGGTCATATTGATCCCTCTTATACTCCACCAAGATGTGAAATAAATCATAACACCTCGATAATTAAGGAAAAACCAGAGTATAGCTTTAAGCAATGTGACATGAAGTTGAAGTAAGAACTTGCTAGATCTAGTCATGGAGATTGATTAGTGTCACTTCAAATCCCCGGTAACAAGGTACTCATTTTTATCTCTAGTGAGGTAACTAAGAAAGGTTTAACAAAACCTAAGTGGATCGCTGAACTTCGGTCACTTTCACAGCACTAGCCACCCCCCGTTACTCCAACTAATGCACCCATCACCCCACACACGCTCTCAAGAACTAGATTGATCAAAGCTTGCAAATAAGAACGGGGTACATAAGATACATCTACTAAAATAACTCAAGAGAAACAATTGCAATCTCAGATTCAATAACTCATAGAAAAGATCCACCACATAGGAATTACAATGGTGCCCGTAATCATGTGAGGCAGCTCATACGGATCTAATTAGTGAAGCACATAGAGAGAGAGATACAAGTGCTACTTCCACAAACCCATAGCCCTGGGGTGGACTACTCCCTCTTCATGGAGATGTCGATGGAGATGACGTTGGAGGGGTAGGAGATCACACCGGCGGCGCCCCACCGGAGTTTTCCCCTCCAATCTGGAACTTCTGGTCTCTGTTTCGGTGTTTCGGTGTTTCGGCGGCGCTCCCCTCCGTAAGGGTACGGGGGACCCTTTTTATAGTCGGTTTTAGGTCAAGACGGAGTCGGTAAGTCAAAGATGGAAGGAATTGGGGCCACAGGGGCCAAAAGGGGGCCTCTCACGCGGCCAAGGAATCTGGTCGCGTGGAGGGTCCTCTTTTGGGCCTCCTTGCCCAATTCTCGTGGATCCTTCGCCCGCAAGTCTTCTCCTTCCAAGAAAATGACCCCCGCATATTTTCAGGTGATTTCGAGGAAATTTGCCCCCTGAAACGTCAAAAATATAGAAAACGGGGTTTCTGACAGGCAGGGTTAATTCCATAAAAGTTGGGGGATTTTGTAATTTAACCCCAAAATACTATAAAACATTGAATTATACCCTTATATGATGCAATATGTAGTAGAAAACCATGTGAAAATATGCAAAATTCATCTATGCATTTTACATGCATCAACATCCCCAAGCTTAACCCATGCTCGTCCTCGAGTATGAAGGTGATAAAACTACGATGGGTTTTTCATATTGAAACAATCATGGGATATCAAGGAGGATTATTCATGCTACTTATAATCAAATGATTAATAATAGAAATGAGTAGCAATATACAATTCATGTTGTAAGAAATATCAAATATGCAAGCAAAGATGCTTCATGAAAGTTCACAAAGTGTATAATGAAATAAAAGCACTATGGACCAAATGCATACACAAAATGAAAAATAAAATCCTATATTGGTCAAAGAATAGCATAATGGAGAATAGAAAATATAGTGGATACTTCGGAGAAAATTGAGTAGAGGTAAAACATGATCAAGTCTTATTTAGCCTCTAAATTATTCAACTAAAATTACTAATTGAAATGTGGTATCCATTGATCTAGGAATTTCATTGCCCCTTTATCACTAGCATCTTAAAATTGTGAGTATTGAAGTAATGAGAATGACAAGGTGGTTGAAAGCCTCATGCCCGGTGAGTGTGAAAACCTACTCCATGATTACTCAACTTAAGAATCCTAATAAGCTTTGTACAATCATAATAAGTATTAATGACATCATAGAGAACCGCAAAGAGGTACCTCTTGCCCCATGACATGGAAACAAGCCCATGTTACAATGACAAGATGAACAAACGGAGTAGACTCATCATCCTTTTTATTTTCATTCACTATTATGCATAGCTTCTTATTTTATTATAGGATGTGTTGTAGAGTCACTCAAGCTGTAAGTAAATTTCCACCATGATAAAGCATGGCTTGGGTTAGCGGCCCAATGCGTTTCTCTAGTCATATAGATACTTAATCATCAAAACTTACTATTCCTCTATTTCATTTCGGCATGGCAGGAGTCCAAAAACAAAACTACATGATATCAACCAAATGTAATTTTTTTGTGCAATGTTGAAAGCTTTCTGGTGATACACGTTTATAGCTAGCTCCCAACCACACACTTGTCAAACACAAAACTTGTGGCTCCCATTATTGGGTCATGTTTATTAGATGCATAAAAAGTAAAGTGTGCCTTCAAAAGTTCGTGAGATTCCTATCCCAAGTTCAACCCATGACAATTAATAAAGTGAATATCTTAATTTAGAACATAAATAACACAATAACATGGTGAACATACTCGGAATAGCAATGAAGCTAACGGGAAGATATGGTGGACTCACTGGAAATACTTGGCTAAGGATTGTTGGAAACAAGTTTTTACTTGTTGGAATTTTTAAATTTTTGGGCTAGCAAGAGGGAGATAGTTGACCAGCTACTATGCATGCATATGTACATAAAACTACTCATTTCATGACAAACTAAATAAACCATCAATTAACATCAAGGACATGAATAAGAGATAGCTCAAGACAACATTATTGCAAATTTCTACACATAAAAAGCCTATAAATCATGCAAACATATGTAGCTCTTCAAATAAACCATGGCATCCCTATTCCAAGTCATAATACTAGCATCCAATACATTCCAACCCCAAACTCCAGTATCTCAATCTCATATAAAATGATGGTGGTGGTCTTATCAAAACAAAAATAAAAACAAAAACTAGTCGCTTCAAGTCTCTACGATAAATGCTTTGCTTAGAAAAACAGAAAGTAGACGTGTGCTAACCAAAAGAGTGTAGCTCCAGTGGGGTGTTCATCACATCCCCAAGCTTATGAATTTCACCATTCTTGGATGTCTTGAGGCGCAGCTCCTCTATTCCCTCTGAAAAAACTTCACAAAACATGTTTCTCCCATTCTTTTTCTGTGGGGTGAGATTAGCAAGGACAAACAAATCACATGCTTGTTGTGCAAAATTCCAAATCAAATGCTCCAGTAGATATACAATAAGGTTCATTATGTTGTATGTTCACTCTTTTGCTTGAAAGAATCATGGAAATTCGATTCCCAAGCCCAAAGAGTGCATAAAACAAAAGAAGGCAGAATCTGTCCAGAAAAGCAACAGCAGCAAAACGAACGTTTTTCCCTAAGCTAGACTCGTCAAAAAATTAAGCCTATTTTTGTGCTTACAGAGGACGAAAAGTTGCAGAACATACTAAAAAATTAGCTCAATACGACATACCAATAAAAAACGTAAAATCATAATGGTGAGAAGACTCGTGCTGAAACAGAAATTTCATGCACTAAGATAGCAACTTATAAGTCCAAATGGTTTTGACTTGACTCTTTATTGAAACCTCCAGAATTAAAACAAAAAAAACTAATCTCGTGAGACAGCAAGAGGACACTAGGAAAATCCAAACAAAAAACAACCGGGTTGCCTCCCGTAAAGCGCTTTCTTTATAGCCATATAGCTAGGCTTTACTTACTTGATAATCAAGAGGGATAAAGCTCATGAGGGAGCTTGTTCTTCAGCGTACCCCTCTTCCTTGGGAAGTGCTCCATGCTTTTCTTGTGAGGGAACTGAAACTTTACATTCCCTTCCTTGGAGTCTATGATTGCACCTGTAGTACGAAGAAAAGGTCTACCCAAAATAATAGGACTAGGGGATTTATCCCCCATATCCATAATAACGAAATCAACGGGTACGAAAGTCATGTGCAATTCAATCATAACATCTTTTACTTGTCCTACAACATGTTTAGTAGAGTTATCAGCAAGGACAAATTCACTTGAGCACTTTTCTAAATTTTCTAGTTCTAGCAATTCATATAATTCTTTAGAGAGTACCGATACACTAGAACCTAGATCTAACATAGCATGGTGAATATCTTTTCCAATTGAAACTAGCACCTTGGGGATCCATGCATCCCCAAGCTTAGGAGGTATCATGGCCTCATTCTTGTACCTAGCAATTTTTTCTTGCAAGACATGATTAGGAATATAAGATCCAAAGCCAGGTTGATTAACATTTATAGTGGGATCACTAGCAAATTTTTGTAGAGTAGCAATAAGTTCTTGCAAGCTACTTTTTTCTAAATCAAGCAATGGATCCTTATTTTCAGTAAGCATCATAATTTCCTCTACTTTACTCTCTAATTTAGCTAGCATGCTTGATTCATGAGGACTAATTTCATCTTTGCTAGCAAGATAAGACATATATGGAAGTAAATATTCAGGGTACTTCACTATTTCATTCAAAGTTTCTTCTAAGCTAGTAGGGACATGCTCACTTGTATTCTCAGTAATATGATCAATATTTTCCATAATAGGAGCAGCAATAGTAATAGAATTCATTCCTACACTAGGTTGTGCTTGTGGCTTTCCTGCTGACAATGCTTTATCTAAATTCGAAGATTGAAGTTGCAATCCTTTAATATCACTACTAATGGATGCAATAGACTTATTTAACTCATGTATCATAGAATTGTGACTAGCAACTTGTTCCATAAGCAATTTATTAAATTCAGAAATTTCACTAGAAGGCTTCCACTTATTTTCATTAGCATTAGGATATGGAACAAAAGGTTTATTTGGCACATAAGGAGGTTTACTATATGAATTGTAAGAATTACCAAAACCATTGCTACCATAATTCCTAACAAAATTAACATCCACACTTTCAGAATTACTACCAACTAGCTTCTGCAAAGGCACATTCTCCATATTTTGTTTATTAATAAAAGCAAGAATAGTGTCCATTTTAGAAGACAAATCATTGTTTTCTTCAATTGAGTTTATTTTCTTAGTGGGATTGGGTGCTCTTTCAGTATTCCATTGACTATAATTTTGCAATATGCTTTCTAATATGCTCTTAGCCTCACCTACAGTTTTACTCATAAAGGCACCTCCAGCAGCAGAATCAAGTATATTTCTAGACATGTAGTTTAGACCATTATAAAAAGAGTGTAGTATGGTCCATTCATTTACTCCATGTGATGGGCATGTTCTAAGCATTAATTCAATTCTATCCCATGCCATGGCTACATGTTCATTATCATTTTGCCTAAATGAGAGGATATTATTCCTATTTTGCAAAATTTTAACGGGAGGATAATATTTCTTAATGAAAGCTTCTTTTAAATCATCCCAAAACTTTATACTAGCTGTAGGTAGTGAAAGTAACCATTCTTCAGACTTTCCTCTAAGTGAAAAAGGAAATAATTTCAGTTTTAAAACACTACTTTCCACATTTTTAAATTTTTGCATATCACATATTTCCATGAAATCATGAAGATGCATAGAGGCATCCTCCATAGCACTACCACCAAATTGCTCTCTAGTAATTAAATTCAATAAACTAGGACTTACTTCATAGCTTTCAGCTTGTATTTCAGGTGTAGTAATTGGCCTAGCAATGAATTGGTCATTGGGTGTATTTGTGTAGTCACTTAATTTAGTTCTATCACCCATTTTAACAGTTTTTATGTAGTTTTTAATTTTTTATGCAAAACTGAAAAGTAAAGTAACTAGGAAAATTCGAAATAATAAAATAAACTAGATAACTAAATGCAAAACTAAAATGCAAACTAAAATAAAATATGCAAGACAAAACAAAAACAAGAACAAAAACAAAACAAAAACAAGACAAGAAACAAAACAATCTACTTGAAAGAAGGTGGAGATAGAAAGGACGGTACTCACGTAGGTGCAACCTCCACAAGCTTAGGTGTTTGCACACCTTGTTGATGATGAAGACTTCTTGTGAGCTCCCTTGGACAACTCCTTCACCTATGGCTCCCCGGCAACGGCGCCAGAAAAAATCTTGATGGCTAGGTTGAGACTCCAAGTGCAGAGTGTGTAGCTAGTGGCAAACCTTCTTCCCCACGAGGGTGACTCGAGGGTTTATATTGAACTCTTGGGGAGCCAGTATTTCAGCAGTTGTCTTCCAAGCTTCCTCCAGGATCCTGCAAACAAGTTGAGAATTTTGTGCCCTCAACCTCACCAAGTGGTTGTCAAGCACAATGTGTCAGACTTCTAAATTGCAATGCAAAACTGAAAGTAAATGTGCAATAATTAAATCTACTACTAAATGCAAATGAGAAAATAAATATGCAATGGATTGTTTTTGTATTTTTTGTGATGCAAGTGGTGATGGAGATAATGTAAATTCGATTTGGAGATGCAAGTAAAGTAAAGTGCAAGTAAAGTAATTGCAGCAAAGTAACTAGAGTGTTTTCTTATATTTAAAATAGGACCGGGGTTCATGGTTTCACACTTGCATTCTCTCAAATAAAGTGGTAGACGGTGGACATAAAGAATTACATGTGAGATTACAATAACATGTTTAACATTGAGAACTTTCATATGGGCATCACGTCCTAGCATAGAGATCTCTACGGTCATATTGATCCTTCTTATACTCCACCAAGATGCGAAATAAATCATAACACCTCGATAATTAAGGAAAAACCAGAGTATAGCTTTAAGAAATGTGACATGAAGTTGAAGTAAGAACTTGCTAGATCTAGTCATGGAGATTGATTAGTGTCACTTCAAATCCCCGGTAACAAGGTACTTATTTTTATCCCTAGTGAGGTAACTAAGAAAGGTTTAACAAAACCTAAGTTGATCGCTGATATCTGTCACTTTCACAGGACTAGCCACCCCCCGTTACTCCAACTAATGCACCCATTACCCCACACACGCTCTCAAGAACTAGATTGATCAAAGCTAGCAAATAAGAACGGGGTACATAAGATACATCTACTCAAATAACTCAAGAGAAACAATTGCAATCTCAGATTCAATAATGTCGCACCCGGACTTCTAGAGGATACTCACCGTACGAACTGAACAGTATTTTGATTGGATTACGGGGCTTACCGGCACCCGCGTCCTCTTACGAGTAGGCCAACACTTATGTGTGACAACCAATCGTTACTGTTCACCGTCGATGTAAACTATCCCGTAGAAATCAGGACACTACCATTGACGTACTTCACACCATACACACAGGGTACGTCAACGGCTTTGAACAAAATGATAACACAACATATCTCTAAGACACAAAAGATTGAAATAAGTTGCAACTGGCCCTCACTAGGGCAGAGAATAGCAAATACAATCATCCAGAGGACACCTGTCCCAACATAACATCATTACATCTCAGCGGAAGCATTCAAAGGGTCTGAGTACAGACAAATCCAAATAGGCTTAAGAAGCCGGGAAATGAAAAGAAAACAGAGCCCATCCACGATGTCTCGGATCCTGCCCGGGTCCGCTAACTACTCGTCAGCAGCCTCGTCAAACTCCACGTAGTAGCCGTCACCTGGATCCTCGTAAGTGTAGTCTGCGGAAACCACAGCCCCAAAGGGGTCAGTACATCCAAGTACTGGCAAGCAAGACTCACAGTTCACCAAAATGTAACTCGTCAACACCAAGTACAGATGCCTTGGGTTCAACGGAAGGAAGGGGATATAAAAGATGCTGCAACTGGCTGCGCTAACCAACTACAGAAACACTACAACTTCCAGCTAACAGAAAGGGGATAAGATAGCGTATAGTAACCAACTGAAAGATAACCTCAAACAAACCCATCCTGAATCTCGCCCCTTATCCAAAGAAGCAACCCGAGGATAACTCACACAGTTGGATTAATGAATAATGGATCAAGTTGTTGTGTCAATAAGTCTATTACTAATCAAGTTATCATTAGTTAGGTGTAAGTTGTTCTGAGTACTTGTTAGCCAGTACTTTCACCAAGTCAACCATAACCGCGGAAAACACGGCTTCTCGAGAAGATTGATCCCTGCAGGGTTGCACCAATTTGGCCGTACACGTAAGAATACCCCGCCAGATGGGATGTCTCCCACCAAGCGTGGCACTCAACACAACTCAACTCTTCTTCGCATCAAGCCCAAAGCACCTTGGGCGCACGGCTAATCGAGCCCCGAAGAAAAGGGACCCTCATAGCACTCTAAGACCGTGTCCCCCTATATGCCGACTACAAAAGTTCCACCCTGCGCTGGGCTCGCAAAAACATGCATGCGGCAAATGGAAAACACGAACTAAATGAGGCGATTTGGACGAGATGCGAATCGAATCAAATTGAGGGGGGCGCCCATACTCGCTTCCCACATGCGGGTAGTGCGCTCATCATGGATCAGTAGACAAGACCCTTTTCCTATTAGGGTCGACCCTAGCAGGCTCCAAAACCACACAGGGCCTCCTGCCGGTGCCTTATCAGCATATTATTAATAACAGGTTGATTGATTAACATCGAGCCCCCAGAACATAATAGAAGTATAGTAACTGAAAGTAACGGGTAACAGACTCGAGCAAAACAACCTAAGCATGCTAGAAAGGCACTGGCTCAAACAATGGGGTTGTAGGAGTGGAGGTGAGGCAGTATCAGGGTTGAGGGATTCATGTGATAGGTTCGTAACAGAAACAACTACACATAGGGCTAGCAACATAGGCAACGGAAAGTATCGGTAACCAATGTTGAAAAGGAACACAGTGGTTCATGTGAGTGATAACTTGCCTGCAAACTCAGCAGCCTGGTACTGAGCTAGATCCTCAGAAGGGGTGCTGTAAAGATCGTCTGTCTCAACGTCGTCGTCTATTCGAGAAGAAGCAAACAAACAAGACAGATATATAAACAATCAATATCATGGCATAGTGCACAATCATGGGATGATGCATGACAATTTAATAGATGCATCAAAATAACTAGTGGACTTGGTAACACAATTTAAATGGACACATATGCAATTTTGAGTTGCATATGAAAAACCCATGGATTTTGGTTGAAACAGTTGTTTTCCAGTTAACCAACAGGTGAAGGTGGATTAGTATGATGCATGGATGATGATAACAACAAAATAACAATTATAGATGCAAGTGAAAAAGGAATTTAACAAGTTTGGAAATCATTTATTAAGTTTGGAAATTTTTTGGTTACTTAAAGATGTCACACTAGCATTTGTTGTTTTCATCAATCTAAAATGTTCAAAACAAATAACAAAATTTATATTTGAAAAGAACACACAATTTTGGGTGGATTACATGTTTCAAATATTGAAAAAAAGATTTAGGATGAATTTATTATGACTGAAACAATATTAAACAAGTTTTAAATGAATTTAAAACAAGCATGAACTTTATTTGAATTTTATGTGTTCAAAACATAAATTCAAACTCACATTTGAAAAGTTTATGTTTTTCTGGTTTGAAAACATATTTTGCATGTTCAAAAATAATTTAATTTGAGCAAGTTATGATTTTATCAAATTTAAATGATTTAAACAAGGTTTAAATTATTTAGGCAATTTAAATTATTCAAACCATGAAACAAAATTTATATTTGAAAAGGTTATTTGAAATAGCATGGAAAACATATTTTATTTGCATTATTTGGATTAAGAATGAATTAGTTATGGATTTTAGCAAATTGCAATTGAATTATTTGAATTCAAATTTGAATTGCATTTTGAAAATTCAAAACAGAAAACAAATGCTATAGATAGATAGACAATTTAATTTAGAGCAGTGCACATATTTTATTTTCATTATTTGGAGTTATAAAATAAAAGTTATAAGCTTTTTAAAACTAGGGACCATTCTGAAAATTTAAAGGACTTGGATTAAAAGAAACGTGCTGGAAATACTTTTGTTACCGCGCGGAAACATACACCAGCCACTTCCCGTGGGCCTAGGGCAAATGTGGCCCACGCAGCTGCACGCGTGGCAACAGGGGGCTTACAGGTGGGCCACTCCGGGGACTCGAACCCACGACCAAGCGCTTGAGTAAACAGCGCACTGCCACTGCGGTGAGATTCGGTTCGTTGACAGGTACAGAGATGCAGTGGGGTTGTGTTTCAGATCCGTGTTAACTGAAACTTTCGCGAGCGCGCGCAAGCCTGAACTCTGACAGACAACGACGCCGGCCGGCGAACACCGATGTGCTCGTGCTCGATGCAGTGCTGGATGATGTTGTGGTGACGTGCATGGGTGCGTGCGCACAGAGAGGAAGGAGGAGGTAGAGCACGGTGGCCTCACCACCGTTGTAGTTGTGGCAGAGGCGCGGTGAGGACGAGCTCGACGGCGGCAAGTCGCTGATGGCGGCGATGATCCCGTCCTCCTGGTGCTCAACGGGGACGTCGTCGAGGAAGAAGACATCACGGTGGTTCGGTTCTAGAGGCTAGGATGGGTGGTGGAGGTCCATGGCGGCGGCGGTGGACGAAGATTCAGAGCGGATGAACTCCAGTGAGGTGACAGTGGGTGAAATTGCGACGAGGAGAGGAAATGGCGGCGGCGATCTCGAGGGGAACAGGAGCCTAGGGTTAGGTCTTGGGCTGCGGGGTCTAGGGGAATTATATAGGGGGTACAGGCATCGGATCGGCCGTCGGAGGTGTCCGCTGCCGCCGTGGCACCACCGGATTTCCGCCGTACGGGAAACAAACGACGGGGGCGGCTGCGAAACGTTTTCGGGCCGTGTGGGCTGGCTGCGCGCGAGGAAAATGAAAGAGGTGGGCTGGGCTGTGTTGCTAGCTGCCGCGCGCGCTGTTTTTCTTCCTTTTCCTATTTTTTTGTTTTTCTGTTTTTTTTTTGCAGCAAATGAAATTGGAAGCAAATGATAGGGTTTTGAGTTGATAAAAATTTGGAAAAATTCATGTGAGTTTGTTAGCTCAACATCTACCATTTGGAAACTTAGGTTTTTGAAAATTCAAATTTATTTGCTGTTTTTGTAATGGCTTGCATTTGGATGAATTTTGGTTAATAATTGGTTATTTAAAACAAGATTTTTAATTATGGTAATCCAATGAGTTTAATTGGAAACAAATGAGTACATTTGTTTTGGTATTTTTTCACAATTTGAAAATGGTGCTGTTTGTTGATTTGAAATTTGAGTTTGGAAGCAATTTGGAATTATTTAATTGAAATAGAACCACCATTTTACTAGTTGATCTAACATGGAAATAATTGGAAACAAAAGTTTGTTTGAATTGAACTTTTATTTGAACACAAGATTGTAACATGACAAGTATGAATTAAATGTTTGAATATTGTTTGGATTGCTATTATGAAAACAGAATGAAAACAGATGCAAAACAAATAGTAAACAAATGCAAGCAAGGAAATAAATATGATGACATGATGCAATACTTTAATTAAACAGGAAATCAAACATCCTAGGGTTATTTTCATACTTGGGATGTTACAAAACGCCCCCCCTTGAAGGAATCGAGCCCCGAGATTCCTTACTGAGAAGTGAAAAGGTCCGGATACTTCTTGCGACCACTGCACTTTCAAGAACTTGGTGCTCTTGTTGCGAGTCTTACGCTCGGCCTCATCGAGAATACGAACAGGGTGCTCCTCATAAGAGAGATCATCTTGCCGTTCAATGGAATCATGATCAACTGCACGATCTGGATCTTTGAAACACTTCTTGAGCTGTGACACGTGGAACACATCGTGCACTTTGGATAATTTTTCTGGAAGTTCAAGACGATAGGCATTTTCTGCCCGCCTTGAGAGAATGTTGAAAGGACCAATGTATCTTGGTGCAAGCTTTCCTTTAACACCAAAACGATGAGTGCCTCTGAGGGGAGTTACACGGAGATATGCTTTGTCACCAGGTGCATAGACCATATCCCTGTGCTTGCCGTCATAGTAACTCTTCTGACGAGACTGAGCAATCTTGAGATTGTCACGAATGATGCGAACTATCTCTTCAGCTTCCTTAACAATGTCAGGGCCTAACAGTGAACGTTCACCAGCTCCAGACCAATTGATTGGACTTCTGCATCTGCGGCCATAGAGTGCCTCAAATGGTGCCATGCCTAGGCTTGCCTGGAAGCTGTTGTTGTAGGAGAATTCAGCATATGGAAGGTAATCCTCCCATTTCATGCCAAAGGAGAGACCACATGCTCTGAGCATATCCTCGAGAATCTGATTGACTCTTTCGACTTGCCCCTGAGACTGAGGGTGATAAGCTGTGCTGAACAGAAGTTTGGTGCCCATTGCTTCTTGAAAACTCTTCCAGAAATGAGCAGTGAAGATACTTCCACGGTCTGAGCTTATTTCCAATGGAACACCATGAAGAGGAACAATCCTTGCTGTGTAGAGCTCTGCTAACTGGCTAGCTGAGATTGTTTCTTTGACAGCAAAGAAGTGAGCTACCTTAGTGAGACGATCAATAACAACGAAGATTGCATCGTTGCCCTTCTTGGACTTTGGAAACCCAGTAACGAAGTCCATTTCAATCATGTCCCACTTCCACTCAGGAATTTTCAGAGGTTGGAGAAGACCGGCTGTTTTCTGATGCACTGCCTTAACACGTTGACAAACGTCGCATTCAGAAACGTATTGAGCAATTTCACGTTTCATGCCAAGCCACCAATACAGAGTCTTGAGATCCTGGTACATCTTTGTACTTCCAGGGTGGATGGAGAGAGGAGTTTCATGATCCTCCTTGAGAATGATATCTTTGAGGCTTTGGATCTGACGAACTGCAATGCGTCCTTCGAAGAACACAGTTCCCTTGTCATCAATTGAGAAGGACTTGAATTTATCATTGCCTTCTTTGATGTGCTCTACAATCTTCTTGATTTCAGCATCACGAAGTTGTTCAGAACGAATCTTGTCCTCGAGAGTTGGACTGGCTGTCAAGCTAGCAAGATATCCTTGAGGGACAAGACCAAGGTTCAGCTTCTGGAATTCTTCATGAAGTGGAGGTTGGCTTTCCATGATCATGAGATTATTGCAATAGGATTTGCGAATGAGAGCATCGGCCATAACATTAGCCTTGCCTGGAGTGTAAGAAATGGTGAGATCAAAGTCTTTAATCTTTTCAATCCATCTCCTTTGCCTGAGGTTTAGATCTGGTTGAGTGAAGATGTATTTCAGACTCTTATGATCGGAAAAGATTTCAGTTTTGTTACCCAACAAGTATTGTCTCCATTTCTTGAGGGCAAACACAACTGCTGCAAGTTCAAGATCATGTGTGGGATAGTTTTGCTCATGTGCATTCAACTGACGTGAAGCATAAGCCACAACTTGACGTTCTTGCATAAGAACTGCACCTAGACCTTGGAGTGATGCATCGCAGAATATCTGGAAAGGTTTGGTAGTATCTGGGCCAACCAGAACAGGTGTAGAAGTGAGTTTAGTCTTCAGGAGATTGAAACTCTCATCACACTGTGGAGACCAAACGAACTTCCTGTCCTTCTTTGTGAGATCAATGAGGGGTTTGGCAATCTTGGAGAAGTTTTGGACGAAACGACGGCAATAGCTAGCCAAGCCAAGAAAACTTCTGACTTGCTTCACCGTCTTAGGGGGTTTCCAATCAACAATTGCCTTAACCTTTTCCGGGTCAATGGCTATGCCCTTGGCAGAGATGATATGACCAAGATAAGCAACTTTTGGAATCCAGAACTCACATTTGGAGAACTTGGCATATAGACGATGCTCGCGAAGTTTCATGAGAGTGAGACGAAGATGTTCTCCATGCTCTTCCTCGGATTTTCAGTAGACCAGGATGTCATCGAGATATACCACAATGAACTTGTCGAGGTATTCATGGAAGACAGAATTCATGAGTCTTGATAATGTCGCCGGTGCATTGGTGAGACCAAAGGACATGACGGTGTATTCATATAGACCGTACCGAGTGGTGAAAGCTGTCTTAGGAATATCTTCCTTTCTGATCTTTATTTGATGGTAACCCATCCTCAAGTCCAACTTTGAGAATATTGAGGCTCCAGCAAGTTGATCAAAAAGATCATCGATACGAGGAATTGGATACTTGTTTTTGATGGTTTTCTCGTTGAGAGGACGATAGTCAACCACGAGTCTCTTTGTTTGATCCTTCTTGGCAACAAACAGAGTTGGGCAACCCCAAGCGGAGGAACTAGGCTGAATGTAACCTTTCTCCATGTACATATCGATTTGCTCCTTCAACAATTTCAGTTCAGGAGGAGCTATCTTGTATGGATGCTTAGAGATTGGAGCAGTACCTGGTTCAAGCTCGATCACGAACTCAACTGCTCTGTCCGGAGGCATCCCTGGCAACTCTTCTGGAAAGACGTCAGGGAATTCACAAACCACCGGAACATTTTCAATTGCAGGAAGAGCTTTTGCATCGAGTGTGCATAGCTGAACAGAACTTGATTCATATGGAGAATAGACTATCTGGCCAGAAGGGTGGGATAGGGTTATTGACTTTTGAGCACAGTCAATTTTAGCTTCATTGGCCTTCAACCAATCCATGCCCAGAATGACACCAATGTCAGAATTTCCCAGCAACATGAGTGAAGCATGGAATATGCGACCTCCAATTAGGATTTGATTGTTCATACTTATCTTGGAAGTCAACATTTTAGATCCCGGAGAGTGAACAGATATTTGATTGCTTAGTGGAACCAGAACTAGGTTGTATGCTGTTGTAAAGATCTTTGACACAAAAGAATGCGATGCTCCGGTATCAAACAACACTTTAGCTGGAATAGAGTTTACGGGTAATATACCGAGAACGACGTCAGCAGCTTCCTCAGCTTTGTCGGCCTTGATATGATTCACCCTCGCGGTCCTCCCGACAGGCCTGTTGTTGGAGTTGAAGGCTTTAGCCGGAGGAGCACGAACCATTGCCTGGTTGGTGTTGGGGCGAGGAGGTGGAGGTAGCTGCCTCTGAGTGCACTTATCAGCGTAGTGTCCCGTCTCCTTGCACTTGAAGCAAGTGACGACACGAGGAGGACCTGGCCTTGGCTGCCCCAAAGGAACCCTCTGACCCTGCATCTGAGATGGGTTGGGTGGGCGGGGAGCAAAGCCTGGAGAAGCTTGGGCATATGGAGCCCGAGTGACAGCACCATTTGGCACCCAGATGCGGCGCTTCTGCGGAGGGGTGGTCATGTTGGAGGAGGAACCACCCTCACGCGAGTGCTTGTGGGACTCCTCGAACGCCTTGCGCCCATTTTCCTCATTGAGCGCGGTGTTCACGAGCTCCTCGAAGTCCTTGCACTTGACATTTGTGAGAGCGTACTTCAGTTCCGGGTTAAAACCTCGGCGGAACCTTGCCATCTTCTTGGCCTCAGTGGACACCTCGTCACCAGCGTATCGAGTGAGGCGATTGAACTCAGTCTGATAGCTGATAACGTCCAGCTTGCCCTGCTTAAGGGAGCAGAACTCTTCACGCATCCTTTCCATGAGACCATCTGGAATGTGGTGCTTCAGGAGGGCATCCTTGAAGCAACCCCAGGTGATAGGATAGCCAGCTCTCATGGTCTGGTAGTTCTCCCACCAAGAAGCTGCCTGACCCTTCAGCAGGTAGGTGGCATACTTGACCTTATCTTCCTCAGCAACATGTGCAATCTCCAGAGTCCTGGCTATGTCACGGATCCAGTCATCAGCATCCAGGGGCTCGCGTGTTGCCACGAAAGCTTTTGGGCCCAGACCGAGGAACTCCTTGATGTTGACCCGTGGAGCATTCTGGTTGTTGTGCTGGTTAGCCTGGAATTGGGCCATCTGTGCCACGACCTGAGTCATCTGAGTCAACAGCTCCGTGATCGGAGGTGGCTCAGGCGGGTTGTTCCTTGTTGGCGGCATCCTGAATGGAAATGCATTTTAGCACAATAACAGAAAAGGATAGACTTGGTAACCGAAAGATAGATTATTCCGACGCATGAATATATAACCAACAGGTACATCATCACATGTTCAAATACATCAGAATAGCCAACACACCATAAATGGTTCGAATGCCAAAGGATAACTAAACATAGCTAGGAACGGATACATCGGTACTCCCATGCTCATCACGCAGGACGGCGGTGAGTAGTACGACGAGAGATACGGTGAGGAGGAATCCCACGAAAGTAGGTAGAACGACGATCCACGTAGATCGGGACTGCTCTGAGAGCAACTCTCGGTGTGGTGAAGTAGAAAGCGTCGTCTCCCTGTGCTCCAAAGCGGGGAATCCCAGTGTAACCAGGACAAAGGTCGAGGAGTGGACCTCTGATCGGCTCGTAACCTCCAGCATCTGGCAAACTACGTCCAACTGTCTGATGGAAACGTGCAAAGCGCTCATCTCCAACAAAGTCTGTGGTGTAAGTCGCCAGACGAGTCAGAGCAAGGTAGAGCTGCTCCGTGACTGAAACCAACTCCTGAGAAAGTGTGGTGGCAACTGCGTCTCTGTGCCTCACAAACTGAGCGGTTGTGTGCAGCCTGGAACTATCACGCTCATAAACATCCAAGTTGTCGTAGAGAGTGAAGTGAGCTCCCGCTGAAGTGATGTAACCACGGGGGATGTGGCGATAGATAGAATCGTCAAACCCCCAGTAGTCAGCACGAAGGACGGTGAGACTCACGTAAGCTGCCTGCTGCACGGCCATATCCACTGTGGAACCTACTGCCTCGTAGCGGTGGACAATGCTCATGCCATCATCTGACAGAATGTAGACGATAGCCTGGTAGTAGGTCTGGTCAAACTCTCGCTGCTGCTCGTAGACCTGGTACTCTGGTGCCCAATGGAACCCCAGATAAGTGACCATGTCTCTCAGCATCTCCGGATAACCGGCGGTGCTCTCACAGCGAGTCATCCGAACCACCTGCGAGTAGAACCTGAGATCCATATGCAGATGATCGGGGAAGTTTTGATTAGACGCCGGTAGAGAACTGAAGTGGAAAACAACAACAAGGTTTCAACGGACGAAAAGGTTCTTTAGAAGAACAGGATATCGAAGCAACATCGGGAAAACGAGACCAAAACTCCTGAGGTACTACGGAGAACCCAAACACGTGAAAACCTAACTTGAAAGTTTGGGTGAGAAGAGAAAACAACGTTGCACTTCCTTACCAGAAAAAGGGTGGGTGGGTGGGGAAAGAAGAAAAATGGCAGAATTCCTACTCTCACGTTTCATTTTTTCCTATATAGCTACAAAATAGTTTCTAGACTCAAACTGCGACCAGTAAAAGGGATCCTACAGGCAGACAAGCTCTGATACCATTTGTCGCACCCGGACTTCTAGAGGATACTCACCGTACGAACTGAACAGTATTTTGATTGGATTACGGGGCTTACCGGCACCCGCATCCTCTTACGAGTAGGCCAACACTTATGTGTGACAACCAATCGTTACTGTTCACCGTCGATGTAAACTATCCCGTAGAAATCAGGACACTACCATTGACGTACTTCACACCATACACACAGGGTACGTCAACGGCTTTGAACAAAATGATAACACAACATATCTCTAAGACACAAAAGATTGAAATAAGTTGCAACTGGCCCTCACTAGGGCAGAGAATAGCAAATACAATCATCCAGAGGACACCTGTCCCAACATAACATCATTACATCTCAGCGGAAGCATTCAAAGGGTCTGAGTACAGACAAATCCAAATAGGCTTAAGAAGCCGGGAAATGAAAAGAAAACGGTGCCCATCCACGATGTCTCGGATCCTGCCCGGGTCCGCTAACTACTCGTCAGCAGCCTCGTCAAACTCCACGTAGTAGCCGTCACCTGGATCCTCGTAAGCGTAGTCTGCGGAAACCACAGCCCCAAAGGGGTCAGTACATCCAAGTACTGGCAAGCAAGACTCACAGTTCACCAAAATGTAACTCGTCAACACCAAGTACAGATGCCTTGGGTTCAACGGAAGGAAGGGGATATAAAAGATGCTGCAACTGGCTGCGCTAACCAACTACAGAAACACTACAACTTCCAGCTAACAGAAAGGGGATAAGATAGCGTATAGTAACCAACTGAAAGATAACCTCAAACAAACCCATCCTGGATCTCGCCCCTTATACAAAGAAGCAACCCGAGGATAACTCACACAGTTGGATTAATGAATAATGGATCAAGTTGTTGTGTCAATAAGTCTATTACTAGTCAAGTTATCATTAGTTAGGTGTAAGTTGTTCTGAGTACTTGTTAGCCAGTACTTTCACCAAGTCAACCATAACCGCGGAAAACACGGCTTCTCGAGAAGATTTATCCCTGCAGGGTTGCACCAATTTGGCCGTACACGTAAGAATACCCCGCCAGATGGGATGCCTCCCACCAAGCGTGGCACTCAACACAACTCAACTCTTCTTCGCATCAAGCCCAAAGCACCTTGGGCGCACGGCTAATCGAGCCCCGAAGAAAAGGGACCCTCATAGCACTCTAAGATCGTGTCCCCCTATATGCCGACTACAAAAGTTCCACCCTGCGCTGGGCTCGCAAAAACATGCATGCGGCAAATGGAAAACACGAACTAAATGAGGCGATTTGGACGAGATGCGAATCGAATCAAATTGAGGGGGGCGCCCATACTCGCTTCCCACATGCGGGTAGTGCGCTCATCATGGATCAGTAGACAAGACCCTTTTCCTATTAGGGTCGACACTAGCAGGCTCCAAAACCGCACAGGGCCTCCTGCCGGTGCCTTATCAACATATTATTAATAACAGGTTGATTGATTAACATCGAGCCCCCAGAACATAATAGAAGTATAGTAACTGAAAGTAACGGGTAACAGACTCGAGCAAAACAACCTAAGCATGCTAGTAAGACACTGGCTCAAACAATGGGGTTGTAGGAGTGGAGGTGAGGCAGTATCAGGGTTGAGGGATTCATGTGATAGGTTCGTAACAGAAACAACTACACATAGGGCTAGCAACATAGAGAACGGAAAGTATCGGTAACCAATGTTGAAAAGGAACATAGTGGTTCATGTGAGTGATAACTTGCCTGCAAACTCAGCAGCCTGGTACTGAGCTAGATCCTCAGAAGGGGTGCTGTAAAGATCGTCTGTCTCAACGTCGTCGTCTATTCGAGAAGAAGCAAACAAACAAGACAGATATATAAACAATAAATATCATGGCATAGTGCACAATCATGGGATGATGCATGACAATTTAATAGATGCATCAAAATAACTAGTGGACTTGGTAACACAATTTAAATGGACACATATGCAACTTTGAGTTGCATATGAAAAGCCCATGGATTTTGGTTGAAACAGTTGTTTTCCAGTTAACCAACAGGTGAAGGTGGATCAGTATGATGCATGGATGATGATAACAACAAAATAACAATTATAGATGCAAGTGAAAAAGGAATTTAACAAGTTTGGAAATCATTTATTAAGTTTGGAAATTTTTTGGTTACTTAAAGATGTCACACTAGCATTTGTTGTTTTCATCAATAAAAAATGTTCAAAACAAATAACAAAATTTATATTTGAAAAGAACACACAATTTTGGGTGGATTACATGTTTCAAAAATTTAAAAAAAGATTTAGGATGAATTTATTATGACTGAAACAATATTAAACAAGTTTTAAATGAATTTAAAACAAGCATGAAATTTATTTGAATTTTATGTGTTCAAAACATAAATTCAAACTCACATTTGAAAAGTTTATGTTTTTCTGGTTTGAAAACATATTTTGCATGTTCAAAAATAATTTAATTTGAGCAAGTTATGATTTTATCAAATTTAAATGATTTAAACAAGGTTTAAATTATTTAGGCAATTTAAATTATTCAAACCATGAAACAAAATTTATATTTGAAAAGGTTATTTGAAATAGCATGGAAAACATATTTTATTTGCATTATTTGGATTAAGAATGAATTAGTTATGGATTTTAGCAAATTGCAATTGAATTATTTGAATTCAAATTTGAATTGCATTTTGAAAATTCAAAACATAAAAAAAATGCTATAGATAGATAGACAATTTAATTTAGAGCAGTGCACATATGTTATTTTCATTATTTGGAGTTATAAAATAAAAGTTATAAGCTTTTTAAAACTAGGGATCATTCTGAAAATTTAAAGGACTTGGATTAAAAGAAACGTGCTGGAAATACTTTTGTTACCGCGCGGAAACATACACCAGCCACTGCCCGTGGGCCTAGGGCAAATGTGGCCTACGCAGCTGCACGCGTGGCAACAGGGGGCTTACAGGTGGGCCACTGTGCGGGGGAAAAATTCCCAAAAAAAGTGTGGCGCTGCGGGGAGTCGAACCCACGACCAAGCGCTTGAGTAAACAGCGCACTGCCACTGCGGTGAGATTCGGTTCGTTGACAGGTACAGAGATGCAGTGGGGTTGTGGTTCAGATCCGTGTTAACTGAAACTTTCGCGAGCGCGCGCAAGCCTGAACTCTGACAGACAACGACGCCGGCCGGCGAACACCGATGTGCTCGTGCTCGATGCAGTGCTGGATGATGTTGTGGTGACGTGCACGGGTGCGTGCGCACAGAGAGGAAGGAGGAGGTAGAGCACGGTGGCCTCTCCACCGTTGTAGTTGTGGCAGAGGCGCGGTGAGGACGAGCTCGACGGCGATAAGTCGATGATGGCGGCGATGATCCCGTCCTCCTGGTGCTCAACGGGGACGTCGTCGAGGAAGAAGACAGCACGGTGGTTCGGTTCTAGAGGCTAGGATGGGTGGTGGAGGTCCATGGCGGCGGCGGTGGACGGAGATTCAGAGCGGATGAACTCCGGTGAGGTGACAGAGGGTGAAATTGCGACGAGGAGAGGAAATGGCGGCGGCGATCTCGAGGGGAACAGGAGCCTAGGGTTAGGTCTTGGGCCTGCGGGGTCTAGGGGAATTATATAGGGGGTACAGGCATCGGATCGGCCGTCGGAGGTGTCCGCTGCCGCCGTGGCACCACCAGATTGCCGCCGTACAGGAAACAGACGACGGGGGCGGCTGCGAAACGTTTTCGGGCCGTGTGGGCTGGCTGCGCGCGAGGAAAATGAAAGAGGTGGGCTGGGCTGTGTTGCTAGCTGCCGCGCGCGCTGTTTTTCTTCTTTTTCCTATTTTTTTGTTTTTCTGTTTTTTTTTTGCAGCAAATGAAATTGGAAGCAAATGATAGGGTTTTGAGTTGATAAAAATTTGGAAAAATTCATGTGAGTTTGTTAGCTCAACATCTACCATTTGGAAACTTAGGTTTTTGAAAATTCAAATTTATTTGCTGTTTTTGTAATGGCTTGCATTTGGATGAATTTTGGTTAATAATTGGTTATTTAAAACAAGATTTTTAATTATGGTAATCCAATGAGTTTAATTGGAAACAAATGAGTACATTTGTTTTGGTATTTTTCACAATTTGAAAATGGTGCTGTTTGTTGATTTGAAATTTGAGTTTGGAAGCAATTTGGAATTATTTAATTGAAATAGAACCACCATTTTACTAGTTGATCTAACATGGAAATAATTGGAAACAAAAGTTTGTTTGAATTGAACTTTTATTTGAACACAAGATTGTAACATGACAAGTATGAATTAAATGTTTGAATATTGTTTGGATTTCTATTATGAAAACAGAATGAAAACAGATGCAAAACAAATAGTAAACAAATGCAAGCAAGGAAATAAATATGATGACATGATGCAATACTTTAATTAAACAGGAAATCAAACATCCTAGGGGTATTTTCATACTTGGGATGTTACAAATAATGCATAGAAAAGATCCACCACACAGGAATTACAACGGTGCCCGTAATCATGTGAGGCAGCTAATACGGATCTAATTAGTGAAGCACATAGAGAGAGAGAGATACAAGTGCTACTTCCACAAACCCATAGCCCTGGGGTGGACTACTCACTCTTCATGGAGATGTCGATGGAGATGATGTTGGAGGGGTAGGAGATCACACCGGCGGCACCCCGCCGGAGTTTTCCCCCTCCAATCTAGAACTTCTGGTCTCTGTTTCGGTGTTTCGGTGTTTCGGCGGTGCTCCCCTCCGTAAGGGTACGGGGGACCCTTTTTATAGTCGGTTTTAGGTCAAGACGGAGTCGGTAAGTCGAAGATGGAAGGAATTGGGGCCACAGGGGCTAAAAGGGGGCCTCTCACGCAGCCAAGGAATCTGGCCGCGTGGAGGGTCCTCTTTTGGGCCTCCTTGCCCAATTCTCGTGGATCCTTCGCCCGCAAGTCTTCTCCTTCCAAGAAAATGACCCCCGCAGATTTTCAGGTGATTTCGCAGAAGTTTGCCCCCTGAAACGTCAAAAATATAGAAAACGGGGTTTCTGACAGGCAGGGTTAATTCCATAAAAGTTGGGGGACTTTGTAATTTAACCCCAAAATACTATAAAACATTGAATTATACCTTTATATGATGCAATATGTAATAGAAAACCATGTGAAAATATGCAAAATTCATCTATGCATTTTACATGCATCAGTAGTGTTACAACACATTGACGATGTCGATCCTTGGATAGAAGAGCACAAAACCACGATAAAAAACAGTGTTCGCAGGACGATGACGGAAGAAGAGATATTTAGAGAACACAACTCCTCTTTCGCGCCCTGATTCAAAAAGCGGTTTGATGCCGATCCCCCTTCAATGATATGTGAGAAAGATAAAATTTTATTGGCCTTGTCATATGGCCCCGTGCCCAATCTGATGACTTATCAAGCATACGACATCAATGTGACGCCCCGAGATCGGGCACTATGCAGATTTCAGCATTTCCGCCAAAATCCACATAATAACCGATTCCAGGTTGCCACTTGTGATAACATTACAACAATTCACGAATATTCCGCAACAACAACAGAAGAGATATATACAAGACGACTCAAACGAGTCAAGGATACAACTGATACAATACAAAGATCCAAATAACAGCGGGAGAAACAACATAGTGTCAGACTACGGACAAGATACAAATTGGACTAGGAGTCCTGAAGATAACCGATGGCGTCCAATCCCTGCCCAGGCCAAGCCGGAGGGATTCCCAAGCTAACGTCGTCAGACTTCAAACCTGTTGACTGCAATGTGGAATATGCATCCACGAAATGGATTCGTGGGTCAGTACTATTAAGTAATGGCAAGTGGATAAACCATACTCACAAGATACCAGCGTAACCAATCATCACCAGATACAAATACTTTGGGTAGAACGGAAGGAAGGGATTGTTGCAAAGAAACGGCAGCGGGATGCACTAACTAACTACAGAGACGCGCTACAACATCCGGCTAAAAGAAAGGGATAAGATAGCGCGACAAAACCAACTATAACTACTCACCAAACAATACCCATCCAGTGTTACCCCCTACTAAGGAAGCAACCCAAGGAAACTCACACTGTTGATTAAGGTGACATTCATTTTTATGGTGGAGGTAACCTATATTACTAGTCAAGTTATCATCGTTAAGTGTAAGTTGTCTGAGTACTTGTTAGCCAGCACTTTCACCAAGTCATCCATAACCGCGGACAACACGGCTTCTCGAGAAGATTAACCCTGCAGGGATGCACCAATTTGGCCGTACACGTAAGAATGACCCGCCAGATGGAAATGCACTTCCACCAAGCGAGGCACTCAACACAACCCAACTCTTCTTCGCATCACGCCCAAAGAACCACATGATGTGCGTGCGCGGCTAATCGAGCCCCCACGAAGAAAAGGGGGACCCTCATAGCACTCTAAGACCACGCCGCCCTAAATGCCGACTACAAAAGTTCCACCCTGGCGCCAAGGGTTCGCACCTGCATATGCATGCATCAAATGGAAAGCCCGAACTAAGTGTGGCGATTTGGACGAGATGCGAATCGAATCAGAATTGCGGGGGGCGCCCATACTCGCTTCCCACATGCGGTTAGTGCGCTCATCATGGATCGGAGGACAAGACCCTTTTCCTAATTAAGTTCGACACTAGCAGGCCTCAAAACCACGCCGGGCCTCCTGCCGGTGCCTTATCATCAAATTAGTATTACCCAAAACATTAACATGTTGTTGATTAAATTGAAGCCCAACTATCAACTAAACAGGTGATAAAACGGACAACAAGACTTGAGCGCAAACAACACTAAGCATGCAACTACGACACGAGGGCCAACAAGGTAAACAACCAACAGCTAATAGGAAGTGGAAGGAAGGCTATAACATGGTTGCAAGGTAAACATATGATAGGATCGAGACACAAGCATCGAATCATAGGGCTAGCATAAGAACAACGGAAAGAATCGGTAACAAGTGATGAAAGGCAGCCATAGGCAGCAAGTGAGTATACTTGCCTGAGATCCAGCAAGTAGATGTACAACCGCAGAACTTGTCGTTGCTCACATCATCTCAACGTCCTATCCGCGAAGAAGCAACGAACTAGAACAAACAACGGATGCAACAATTACTACGGCAAAAGATCCAGCATGATCAAGATATGGTACTAAAGGCCTCCTCCGCAGGTTTAGAGTTTTAGCCCCCCTAAAACTGGTTTCTTTTTAATTTGTATTGTTTTATTTCTTTTATATTTTATTTTGTGTTTTATTTTAATTTTGATGAAGTTTCAGTACACATATATATTCTACGCTACTATATACATGCATATGAAATTTCAAACAAGAAGAATTCAATAGGAATATAATATATATATATATATATTCAATCTCGGGTGACCATATACAACTTCGAACATGTTTCGATACACAATTAAGATGGATGACCATACACAACTTCGAACAAGTTTCAATCTCGGAGATGCATATAATTTGATTCGTCCTCGGTATAGTGTTCTCCTTTAGGATCGAGGACTTGCCTCATGAAAAATCCTGCTAATTCCTCTTGAATTGGTCCGAAGCGAGTTTCTGGACTAAGCTTCCTCCGCAAGTTATCCGTCGCCTTCCGCACGCTATCCGACGCCTTCCGCTCAAAGGTGTGTTTCCGGATGTTCTCACAAACATAGTATCTACATAGATTGGTCCCCGGTGTCTGCTTATCCACATTAAGTAACCTTCTAAAATCTAACTCATGTTTGAATTCACCGACAATTTCTTCTGAGAACCGTCTCCAAACCCTACAGGGCAAAGAAAATTAAATGAACAAGGGAGTTATTAGTTACTTGATATTAGGAAATGAACGAAAGATACCGATTGATATAGAGCACAAATGATTGAAAATAATTACTTTTGCAGCATTTTTCTCATGTCGGCCCAAAGCTTTGAATCCGAATCCATAGAGTCCATGATTAGAACTCTGGAGGTGTGAAGTTCAATCATTAGCAGAATCCAGTGGAACCTGCGGACACGTTACATGCACAGTCATGCATAACTCATCGATTAGACATACCATGCATAGAGTAAACAAAAGAGAATGGGCACAAGAGAGAAACACTCACCCAAAATGGTAAGGAAATAGAATATGACTTTTGAGTTGATGTTTTCTAAGAAACCTGTACAAGTCTTTCTCCACGTCTTCGGGTGACATTGTAACACATATCCATTAACGATATGTGGGTCAGTGAACCAAACATCATGGATGTTTCTTATTTTGCATTCCCAAATCTTCAATCTGCATAATAGCATACGCAACAATATAGTTAGGACAATATATATATATAGAGAGAGAGAGGGGTAAATTAACAGATGCTCCATGGTGCCCATGCTCCTGTACAAAATACTGTTCAATTTGTACAGGTGTACATTATGGATACCTTGAATATCTAGAACTTGTGTTTGTATGACGTATATATACACTTGGGTATACATACTCAAGGTATCTACATATCTTACATACCTAGAATATATATACACAAGTGTACGCATACCTGTCACCTAGGAGCATGGGCACCGATATCAAATACCGTACATTTCAGGTATGTAGACATCATGAATACCTCGGGTACGTAAACCTTGGGTATGTAGTACGTATATATTCCCCTAGGTATGCACATAGTAGAGTATACATACGTAAAAAAAATATATATACTTATACGTATATATACATAACTGGCAGGTATGCGTACACTTGTGTATACGTATTATAGGTATGTAAGGTATGTAGATACCTTGGGTATGTATACCCAAGTGTATATATATGTCATACAAAATCAAGTTATAGGTATTCAAGGTATCCATAATGTACACCTGTACAAATTGAACAGTATTCTATACAGGAGCATTGGCACCATGGAGCATCTGTTAATTTACCTATATATATATAGTGCAGGCAATGAACAACGAGATGAGGTAGAAATAAATCACTTACAGAACGTAGCAACTCAGCATAGATTTGTCGAGCTCGCGCAGATTGAACAGCTGGAACGATTCACTCATATGAACTTCTACAGAGTACCGTTTGGTGTGATGCTCCTCTGTAACATCCGCATAAACATAATCTTTGTCGGCCCATGTTATGAAATGCTTGTACCAACGTAGCAGATTTCGCATTTGTGGTGCTAGACTCTTTTCCTGCGTAGGCTCGACGAGAGGCCCATTCCGCACATATTGTAATGCTACCTCACTAGTTGGCGCATCCTCAAGGCCTAACGAGGCACGAAGAGTCAAACACATCTCGGCTGCTTGTTTCATGGCACTCGCTATAGTCAATCCATTTGCTGCCGCAGCTTCTATGATCTCGGGGTCCTCTTCCGGACGGGCTTTCACTATGAGCGGGGGGATCGATTGTTTATTCTGCATCCCGAGCTGGTCAACTTGTTTCCCGCTTTTTTTACTTTCTTGTTTCTCCTCCTTCAATGTTTCTGCTTGCCTACGAAGTTCACGTCCATAGTCGTCAGGCATATTCAGCTCGGCTTGGGACGGTGTCGTCAAAAAATCCTTAGCCCACTTCTTTTGCCTCTCAATGAATACTTGTTTGGGCTCAGGCTCTTTTATCGCCTTCTTATCCGCCTTCCATTTCTCATAATCAGCAGACGCGGCCAATTTGGTTTCAGCTTCACTAAGTTCCCAAGCCCTTGGGAGGATAGGCTTCAGTGATGGTTCCGGTACCCGTGTGGTCTTAGGTACATAAGGGTCCGGGTTAATAGTCCAGGGGCAGGTTTCCTTGCTGTCCGCCTGCTTCTGTTTATTCGTCGGAGGAGGAATGGGGGGCGGCGGCTGCTTACCCGCCGGAGGAGGATTGGGGGGCGGCGGCTGCTTACCCGCCGGAGATTGTGGATCGGGGGACGACGTCGAATGGCGTGAAGGAGGTGTAGGTGAACCACCACCACCACCACCACCGCCACCACCACCACCACCACCACCATTGGAGGGGGGTGGACTTGTTAGCCTTGGCGCCTCGCCTGGAAACACTATGTACTTCTTTTTCCATAGAATGATCTCGCGCTTGACATCTCTCAGTCTTCTCTCCCCTTCGGGTGTAGCTATGTCAAACTCCAGGTCCTCAAACACTTGGACTATGTCTTCCACCGTGACACGAGCATAGCCATATGGAATGGGGTTGTTGTGGTGGAGTGCTCCAGGTGTACAGGGTAAAGCACTGCCGGTAGCTACCTTCGTGGAAATGTTCCCCACGGGATAATGCAGATCACATTCTTTCATCTCCTTTACATCATCCACGGGGTAGTGAGGCTCCGGTGCACGAATCTCGATCGTCGGTGCATTAGTACCTGCAGGCGGGGCCTCCGTGGAAGCCACGCTGCTTCTCCGATGCTGGCTTCCGAGATCCGCTTCATGATCTTCATGCGGCCCTACAGCCGATCTTTCTTTCAGTACAAGTCCATGCACGGTCTGCTTCAACTCACTAAGTTCCGATGAAACCTTCGCCAAAAGATCTGCATCCCGGTCCGTCTTTCTCTTACGGCTTCTGTAACAGTACGGGTCATTGTCCTCCGAAAACCCTACTTTCCACGGCATTCTGCCTTTGCCTCGTACATGTCCTCCGTGTTCATCATTCCCGAGGGCTTTTGTCAGTGCGTCTTTCTCTCTATTGATCTTGATCAAGCCCTCTTGAGCTTGGGTCATTGCGTCAATAAGGGCTTGGGTGGGAGCAAACGTTTTCTGCCGATGATAACACGCCCCTGTCTCCGGGTCTAGCGATCCCCCATGCCCGTACCACCAGCTTTTGGCCCTTTCGTCCCATCCCTCTGTACCTAGAGGGATTCCTCGCACCCTCAGGCCCTCCTCCATCTTCGCCCACTTAGGCGCCGAAAGGCAGTATCCTCATGGCCCCATAACATGATGGTACTGTTTCTTATCCGCATTAACTTTATTTTTTTTCGATATTTCGTTGAAATGCTCCGATTTCTTTTGCCTCACAAATTCTGCCCAATCATCTTTCAGTCTCTCATGTTGTCCAGTGAAATCCGGAGTCTTGCCCTTCTTGACATAGTCACGGGTTAAATTTTTCTTGAAGTCCTGGAATGCTTCGGCCATCTTCTGAAGAGCGAATCTTTGACGCGCCTCCTCCTCTCACGTCCAACCGGAACCTCGTTACCGAATTGATCGACTTTGTTGTATTCTATAGGTAGAATGAAATGTTCCATAAGCTTTCTCCAGCAATCCTTTTTTGTTCTCTTGTCGACAAAACTGAAACCAAGACGTGCCTTCTTTGGCTCCTTCCATTCCTGGATGGTGATCGGGACGTTGTCTCTAACAACGACTCCGCATTGGTTGATAAACTTTGTGGTGTGTTGTAGGGGCTTGCCGGTTTCACCGACTAATTCGATGGTATATGTTTCTCCTTGTTTCATCGCCTTGGATTTTCCACGCTTTGTCGTACTCGTTCCGGCCGAGTGCTAAAAAAAGAAAGAGAGTCGCGCGCGTTAATACATATGTATTCACATTTCAGTAAGTTTGTATCACGAGAGGCTCAATGTATATATATACCTCGCCGGAGGTGGTTGCTACTTGCAATTCGAGATCATCGTTTGTCGACGGTTGACCTCCGTCGACAATGTCCGTTCCTTCACCTTCTTGATCATCGACAATGTCTGTTCCACCGTCAAGGTTCAGAAAAGAAGAGACTACATCCTCTTTTTGCTCATCTTCTGAGCCCGGCACATAAGCAATCTCGTTGTTTATGATGCCCATTAAATAACGTTCAGCCTCCGGATCCCTAAGCGGCTCGGCTCTATCGTCCGCCATATGTCACTCCTGCATGTAATAAAAATTAATTAAGTATAAAGGAATTAAAAAAATAAGATTAAGGGGACATAGAGGAGGAGCAGCGACGGTTGTACGGTACGTGTTAGGGAGCCGCGCGGGGGCGGAGGGGGTTTAGGGGTACGGTATAGAGGAGGAGCAAATATTGACGGTAATTTTTTAGTAGAATGAGACTTAGCAAATATTAGTACAAATATTTTACTTAGTGATGAAATGACCGTACTTTTTTGACTTAGGAATATATATTTAGGGTTAGTAGTGCTTCGAATTTTTTTTAGCTTTTTTTGACTTAGGAATATTTAGGGTTAGTAGACTTAGCAAATATTAGTACAAATATATATATTTAGGGTTAGTGGACTTAGGGTTAGTATACACTTAGAATTTTTTGACTTAGGAATTTTTTTGACTTAGGAATATAGACTTAGAATTTTTTTGACTTAGCAATATATACTTAGGGTTAGTAGACTTAGAGTTAGTACACATATAATTTTTTGTAACTTAGGAATTTTTTTGACTTAGGAATATAGACTTAGAATTTTTTTTGACTAAAGAATATATAATTAGGGTTAGTAGACTTAGGGTTAGTACACTTAGAATTTTTTTTGACTTCTTTTTTGACTTAGAAAAAAACGAGTGCTGAAAAAAAAACTGTGAGCAGCCCAGGAGCCAAGCCCAACTGCCAGCAGCCTGTGCTAAAAAAAAAACTGCCAGCAGCCCGCGCCCCTTTCTCTCTGCCAGGTGGAACCCACCGGTGACGCGAGCGTGACGTCACCCTTCGTCTAACTCCCACCGATTTCATTTTCTCGTCGCGCGTGTTCGTTTTCTCTCCCCTCTCTACCGTTTTCTCTCCCCTCGTGAAGCCTGTGCTGCGGATGTCGTCGTTTCCGGCCGGTCACCCGTCGAAGAATGGAGCTCGCGGAGATGTCGCCGTTTCCGGTCACGGGCAGGGGCGCGGGAGGACGGGCGCAGGGGCGGCAGGCACCTACCGGAGACGCGCAGGGGTGGCGGGCGCAGGCGCGGATGTCTCTACGGTCGGAATCGGCGAGGACGGCGCGAGGAAGACGAGAGGCAGGGCGGCGCGAGGAAGACGAGCAAGGCGGAGACGGTTTGGTCCTTAGAAATTTTCAGGGCAGGAAGACAGCGCGAATATATAGGGCCAGCCTTTAGTCCCGGTTGGGGACACCAACCGCGACTAAAGGGATTTTCGCGGCGTTTTCGTTCCCGCGCGGAAAGAGCCTTTAGTCGCGGTTCGTGTCACGAACCGCGACTAAAGGTGGTTTTTCAAATTCTTTTCGTTTGAAAATCTTAAAAATACAAATAATATATCAAAAAATTCAGAAAAAAAACTAATTAATTTGAAAATCTTAAAAATACAAATAATATATCAAAAAATTCAGAAAAATAAAACTAATTCATTTGAAAATCTTAAAAATACAAATAATATATCAAAAAAATTCAGAAAAATAAAACTAATTCATTTGAAAATCTTAAAAATACAAATAATATATCAAAAAATTCAGAAAAATAAAACTAATTCATTTGAAAATCTTAAAAATACAAGTAATATATCAAAAAATTCAGGAAAATAAAACTAATTCATTTTAAAATCTTAAAAATACAAATAAAATATAAAAAATTCAGAAAAATAAAACTAATTCATTTGAAAATCTTAAAAATACAAATAATATATCAAAAAATTGAGAAAAATAAAACTAATTCATTTGAAAAATCTTAAAGATACAAATAATATATCAAAAAATTCAGAAAAATAAAACTAATTCATTTGAAAATCTTAAAAATACAAGTAATATATCAAACAATTCAGGAAATTAAAACTAATTCATTTTAAAATCTTAAAAACACAAATATTGCACACAAACAAGCATCTTGGATATATAGATAAAAAAGGCAGTACATAATGGCAAGAGTAGATCTAAACATAAACGGAGAGCATAGATATCTACATAATGGCAAGACTGGATCTGATATCTGCTAGTCATACTCCTGCCTAGGCCTATAGTACTCCGACTCGTAGTCGTCGTAGTCGCCGCCGTCGTCGTCACTATCGTCGGACGGTGCTCTGGACTTCCTCGGAGGATCACGACTCCAGGACTGGGCGTGAGGGTAGCGCAGACGGGGGTTATCGTCAGCCCTGATGTAGTTCATGACCCTCTGAAGAGTCCGTCCGCCGCCCCACCACAGCCGACGACCAGCGTCGTTGAAGTTTGAAGGAGGCGGGCCGTTCTCCTCGTACCTGGCGAGCGCACTCTCACGCCGATTAATGAAGAAGGCGTCCCAAGTAGGACGGTAGTCAGGATTCCAACCGGGATTCCTCCGCTGCTCCGGCGTGAGCTCGTGGTAGTAGTGGTTCGTGATGGCCGCCCAACGCGCCACACCTTGAGGAAGAGAAGGGACCGGCACTCCTCCGGCGCTCAGCATCCAACCGGCGGGAACGCTGTAGGCGGACGGGCAGGGGTAGTTCGAGGCGGAAAGTGCCTCCGCCTGGATGAAGCTTAGAGTGGGTACGGTAGAAGCCATGAGAGAGTGGTGAGTTTATATGTGTTTATGCCAATGGTGTGGCAATGCATACATATATATAGTGAGAATAAAACATATCCCTTTAGTTCCGGCCTGTTTTACCAACCGGGACGAAATGGTTCGGGTTTCGTTGGGAAACGGATCGTCCCTTTAGTCTCGGCCTGTTTTACCAACCGGGACGAAACGGTTAGGGTTTCGTTTGGACCAATCAGAAAGAATCACACAGATCGTGTGTTTCTTTCAAGCGCTTGTGAGTCGTTGGATCAGGGGTGTGTTTCTTTCGAGCTGTTGTGAGCCGTTCGATCATGGCTACGGTGTTTTTCTTTCGAGCGGTTGTGAGCCGTTGGATCAAGATGTTTCTTAACCATTGGATCAAAACAGTGGTGTTCACTTAATGCTTGGGTCAGTGTTCACTTTGAGCCCGGAGTGGGTAGTTGTGAAGCGTGGCTAGGAGGGCGCGGTATAAACTGCTCTCCACGCGCCCACTCCTCTCCACGCACCGTCGCGCTGCCACCATGCCTCCGAGGAGGAACAACACCACCGGCTTCCGCGGCGTCCGTGCACGGCAGAACGGAATGTTCAGCGCAGATATCCGCTGGGGGGACGACCGCATCCCCCTCGGCTCCTTTGCAACGGCGGCGGAGGCCGCCCGCGCCTGGGACACGGCGGCCTGGCGCCTCAACCGCCCGCGGTCGCTGATGAAGTTCAACGACTGCCACACCGTCTGGGAAGCGGAGGCCAGGGTGTCGAAGCCGCAGATCTTCACTGCCGCCGACCACCTCCACCTCCACCACCGCGCGTTTCAGGGCCTAGTCGACGCCAGGGACGACCGCGTCGTCCGCGAGTATTACGGAACAACCCGAGGGAGGAGAGCGCTGACGAGGAGCTCTGGCAGACCCGCGCGGCTGAGCGGGTGGAGCACCGCCTCGAACGCCACCTCGCGTTAGATGCCGCTCGGGAGGCGAGGACGAAGTCGCTGCAAGAGCTTCGTCGGGCCGACCACACCGGCGAAGTCTGGGCCTCCGACGATCCGAGGTGGGGGGCCTATCTCGGACATACCATCATGCACCTCCGACGACGACGAGGAGGTCACCGACAAGTTCGACAACGACGATGACCCGGAGGAGGTCACCGACGAGTTCCTCGATGATGACGACGAGGAGTAGTGTTCGTCTGTTTTCTGTTTTTAACAATAGAATTTGTATTCCGGCGACACTGCGGTGCGCTAGCACGTCTGTTTTCCAGTCCTTATGAATGCATCATGTCCTTTTTAACCCTTGGTTTTATTTGAGCCATTTCATTAGTCTTCTTCTCTCACAAGGTTTTGAGACATTTAACTACACCCCCCTTTAAGGTTTGATACATCATGCTAGGGTGGGCCCAAGGAAGCCCCAAAACACATAAGAGATAATATAATTCACATGATCCATTAAAGAAAGTTTGGTACAATAAATTATTACACATCAATTCTTCCCTTGTGTCCCTGCTTGCTTACGATTGTGCCGTATCCATGGAGCATCCTCATCATTTAACTTAATGCTTGGGTTAGTGTTCACTTTGAAGGGCGGAATTTCACCAAACATATTATAATCTTCTGACATGTCTGTCTTGTCCTCCACTCCCACGATGTTTCTTTTCCCTGAAAGAACAATGTGGCGCTTTGGATCATCGCATGATGTACTGATCGTTTTCTTATCTTTCTGTTTCCTCGGTTTGCTACTCATGTCCTTCAAATAGAAAACCTGAGCGACATCTTTGGCTAGGACGAATGGTTCGTCAAGGTAACCAAGATTGTTGAAATCCACCATTGTCATTCCGTATTGCTCGTCCACCTTTACCCCACCTCCTGTTAGCTTGAACTATTTGCACCGGAACAAAGGGACCTTAAAGGAGGGTCCATAGTCAAGTTCCCATATCTCCTCTATGTAACCATAATATGTGACCTTTTGCCCATTCTCGGTTGCTGCATCAAAGCGGACACCACTGTTTTGGTTGGTGCTCTTTTTATCTTGGGAGATCGTGTAAAATGTATTCCCATATATCTCGTACCCTTGGAAAGTCGTTATAGTCGAAGATGGTGTCTTGGCCAACATGTACAGCTGATCTCCAACATCATTGTCATTCATTAAATGTTTTCGCAACCAATTGCCGAAAGTCTCCATGTGGGCCTTTCTAATCCAGGATTCAGGCTTCCCCGGGTTGTCCGAGCGTAAAATATTCTTGTGTTGCTCGAAGTACGGAGCCACCAAGCTGGAATTGTGCAGAACTGTGTGGTGTGCTTCAGTCATAGAATGACCGTCCATACATATCGGTGATTTCCTTCAAATCGTGCATTTTCCACTTAGTCTCCCCTCGTGCCGCGATTGAGGAATACCAATCGGCTTAAGGTCAGGAACATAGTCAATGCAGAACTCAATTACCTCCTCATTTCCATAGCCCTTGACGATGCTTCCTTCTGGCCTAGCACGGTTACGAACATATTTCTTTAATACTCCAATGAACCTCTCAAAGGGGAACATATTGTGTAGAAATACATGACCGAGAATGGAAATCTCTTCGACTAGGTGGAGCAGGAGGTGCGTCATAATATTGAAGAAGGATGGTGGGAACACCAACTCGAAACTGACAAGACATTGGACCACATCGTTCTGTAACCGTGGTAGATCTTCTGGACTGATTACCTTCTGAGAGATTGCATTGAGGAATGCACATAGCTTCACAATGGCTACTCGAACATTTTCCGGTAGGAGCCCCCTCAAAACAATCGGAAGCAATTACGTCATAATCACGTGGCAGTCGTGAGACTTCAGGTTTTGGAACTTTTTGTCCGCCATGTTTATTATTCCCTTTATATTCGACGAGAAGCCAGACGGGACCTTCATACTACTCAGGCATTCAAAAAAAATGACCTTCTCTTCTTTGGTAAGAGCGTAGCTGGCATGACCTTGAAACCATTCCGGATGCCGGTCATCTGGGTCTTTCAAAAGTTGCTGGTCCTTTCGTGCTTCCTTTGTATCATTTTTCTTCCCATACACGCCCAAGAAGCTTAGCAGGTTCACGCAAATATTCTTCATAACATGCATCACGTCGATTGCAGAGCGGACATCTAGTACTTTCCAATATTGTAGCTCCCCAAATATAGATTTCTTCTTCCACATGGGTGCGTGCCCGTCAACTCCCAGCGGAACTGAATTTCGGCCAGGACCCTTTCCAAAGATGACTTTCAAATCCTTGACCATATCAAATATCTCAGCACCAGTACGTTCCGCAGGCTTCGGACGGTGATCTGCCTTGCCGTTGAAATGCTTGCCTTTCTTTCTTACGTTATGATTTCGGGGAAGAAATCGACGATGACCCAGGTACACGTTCTTCTTACAATTATCCAAATATACACTTTCAGTCTCATGTAAGCAGTGCGTGCATGCTTTGTATCCCTTATTTGTCTGTCCCGAAAGGTTACTGAGAGCATGCCAATCGTTGATGGTTACAAAAAGCAGCGCTCGTAGGTCAAATTCCTCTTCTTTGTGCTCATCCCACACACGTACACCAGGTCTGCTCCACAACTTTAAAAGTTCATCAACTAATGGCCTTAGGTACACATCGATGTCGTTGCCGGGTTTCTTTGGACCTTGGATGAGCACTGGCATCATAATGAACTTCCGCTTCATGCACAACCAAGGAGGAAGATTGTAGATGCATAGAGTCACGGGCCAGGTGCTATGGCAGGAGCTCTGCTCGCCAGAAGGATTCATGCCATCAGTACTTAGACCAATCCTATGTTCCTTGCGTCAGCTGCAAAATCTTTGAACTTTTGTCGATCTTTCTCCATTGCGTTCCATCAGCGGGGTGTCTCAACTCCCCATCGGACTTACGGTCCTCTTTGTGCCATCGCAACAACTTGGCATGCTCTTTGTTCCTGAACAGACGTTTCAACCGTGGTATTATAGGAGCATACCACATCACCTTTGCGGGAACCCTCTTCCTGGGTTTCTCGCCCTCAACATCGTCACTAGGGTCATCACCTCTGATCTTATAACGCAATGCAGTGCATACAGGGCATTCATTCAAATTCTCTTATTCACCGCGGTAGAGGATGCAATCGTTAATGCATGCATGTATCTTCAGAACCTCTAAACCTAGAGGGCAGACAACCTTCTTTGCTTCGTACGTGCTGGCGGGCAACTCGTTATTCTTCGGAAACATATTCTTCAATATTTTCAGCAAATTTTAAAATGATGAGTCAGCTACACCTTCCCATGCCTTCCATTTTAGCAAATCCAGTGTGCAGCCCAGCTTTTTCAGACTATTGTCGCATCCTGGGTACAACGACTTCGTGTGATCCTCTAACATGCGATCCAAATTTTCCCTCTCCTTGTCAGTTTCGCAGCGTCTCCGTGCATCAGCAATGGTCCGACCAAGATCATCAGCGGGCTCATCATGTGCCTCTTCTTCACCTTCACCTAACCCTTCCCCACCTTCAGCATCATCCTCCATGAAAGTATCACCGAAAGCCTCATGATAGTTGTCATCGATATCATCCCCTTCTTCATCTTCTTCCATTCTAACCCCTCTTTCTCCATGCTTGGTCCAACAATTATAGCTTGGCATGAAACAGTGCCGAAGCAGGTGCATGTGAACGTCTCTTGAGGAGGAGTAACCCTTCTGATTCTTACAGAAAGCACATGGACAGATAATAAATTCTCGCTGCTTGTTCGCATTTGCCACTGCGAGGAAATCTTTCAAACCCGTAGTGAACTCGCCGGAGAGTCGGTTACCGTACATCCATTGCCGATTCATCTGCATTATTATTATATAAAGTATATAATTAACCATCATGCATTTGTTAAACTAGCTAGCTAGAAATAATACAAATCATGAAAGATTAAAGTTGCTAACCGCGATCGCGGAGGAAAAATAAATGAGAAAGCTCAAGTGTGGCTCGGACACTACATATCATGTTTGTTTCATGCTCTCGGCCATTTCATCGAACACCTTGTGTGCATAGGAGGAACCAAAAGCAAACCCACCACCCACTTGTGTATATTGTGAATAGAAGTGACACCAAATGTGGTTAAGGGAAGTGAGCTGAGTCCTATATAGGGATGGTCCTTTAGTCCCGGTTGGCCTGGCCAACCGCGACTAAAGGCGTTCGGGCCAACCTGAGGACCTTTAGTCCCGGTTGGCCTGGCAAACCGGGACTAAAGCCCCTCCCGTCCGCCAGCTGTCGACCCAGCGCGCTGGGCCCAGATAGTTGGTCGCGGGTCTCCTCCCGAACCGCGACTAAAGACCCCTTTGGTCGCGGTTCGATTATTTTGGAGACTAATGGGGGCGTATGGAAGGCCTATTTTCTACCAGTGTGGCATGTTTCTTGAAATAAAGTTGCACGAAGGCAACATCGCGATCATCATCCGCGTACTCCAAATCGAGGCCAATGAACGTGTGTTCCTCGTCACGAAGGCATTCCTCGAACAAGCACAGTTTTTCCGCCACTTTGGCGGTATCGTTTGTGTAGACGTCTTTTAGATTTGTCGTGCCATGTGCGAGCATGGGACCGTAGCGAGTGAAGAATGGATTCATGGTGATGATGGTGATGGGGAAGAAGAGAGGAGAGGGGGAGACGAACGAAGAAGGCCGTGCGCGCGTAGTTGCTTCGATATGTTACTGTAGCGATTCTTTATCGTGCGGAACGACTCCAATGGACGCGTGAACTGAACGGTTTAGACTTTTCGTTCCGAGTCGTGATACGAACCGGGATTAAAAGGGATCGCGTCAGGCGAACGGTTGCCAAAACCATTTAAATACCGGCTGGTGATACCTACCGGACTAAAAGGTCCCTTTTGAACCGGGACTAGGGCTCGACGAGGCCCGTGCGTGCCCCTCCCAATTAAAAACGGGACTAATGTCCAATTAATCCCGGCCCAAAATACGACCGGTACTAAAAGTAGTGCTCAAAAATTCTTGTGGGCAAACTAATAGGACTAAGGTGAGAACATGCCGACTACCAAAAACGCGCCTTAGCGAAGACTACAAAAGGTTTGTCGATGGATCTGGTGTTGGGCAGTGCAGGTAGCTAGACCTGGTCGAAGCATCAATTTCCAGCGCGGAAGTGTGGTGGCCGGTTGACTTCCTCCGCGGAAATGTGGTGGCCGTTGTCTACCAGAACAGTGCAACGAAGCACGAACTGTACAGATGCCAGGTACGCGCTAGCTCTGCCAGCCATTAATATCGGAAAAGAAGGAAAAGAGCTTGCGCCTCGGTGTGTAATTAAACAAACAACCATGCAGGTGTATCAATCAGCGTACGATAATGGGCGATGAAGCGAACAAAACAGCAGATTAAGCCAAGGAAAATGTCGACACCCTCGTGGTCACCTGGCTTGGGATGCGTGCCACGTTCCATGACCACATCAGGCTGGCCACAATGGGAGTAACTAAGGTAGTAACATCACACATTTCAAGGCAATTTTGCTTATGTGGCACATATTTAATGAAGAGAGAAGTGTTTGTGGTAACTAGCTATGTTACTAGTAACATCACACATATCAAGGAAAAATGTGTCTATAGCCCTAATAAATGAAGCCATGCATGACACCACAAATATGTTACTACCCACTGTGGAGGTAGTAACTTAGACTAGTAACATCACGATGTTACCACTCTTAGTTACTCCCCATTGTGACCAGCCTCATGTACACATATATCCGGGACCACGTAGCATCCCTCTCGCCACATGCACGCCGCTTATTCGTCTCAAAGGATCCACACATACTCCCTCTGTCCTGATATTTTCTAGACCCTAAGCATTCATTAATTGGGGTGTAAAAATTACATGCATTGGTGGAGATAGGTGAAGTGAGCCAACCACCCACTAATTAGAAAAGAATTAATACAAAATATGCCTAAGAGATGGGAATATGCCTAAGAGATGGGACTGCATATTTTTTGTATTGTGCCCTATAGGACGGAGGGAGTAGCGATAATAGCATCTAGCCAGCTATTATGAAAATGCTGACTAAATGAGGATGCGTTTAAACCAGCGGTTGGTAAGATGGTTACCGGCTTTTTTTTTTTTAAAACGGGAACAATGTCCCGGCCTCTGCATCAAATTGATGCACACAGCCGGTTTTTCATTAATATAAGAATCAAAGAACTTTAAACAATCCTGAGGCCGTATGCCTTGCAACAACACCTCCCCCAGACTACCTCTAAACTAATGTCAAAAGATAACAGCAAAGATACATACACAACTTCTAGACGAAGCCTTCAAAAAGGAAAATCCACACGTGCACCGATGATGGCGTGCGCACCATCACCTTCAACAAGGTAACGACGCAAGCGCGTGTCAACTTCGCCCGAGATGTTTCCACCGAAGTGTGTAAACTCGATACCAAATTTTCTACCATCACCACCTCTCCAGCCAACGAATAGCCAGATACCACTTGAGGAGAAACTGGAGGCCGATGACGTCCCATACCGCTCAGCCTCTAGCCGTTGTCACACCACCTTCTATCGAACAACAGCAGGCATGACTTGACACCGCGGAGAAAAGTCGTGCGTAGCACCTTCCAGGATCAGGCATTTGCCACCGCCGGCCAGGCATGACTTGACAGCTCCTCTGAAGTCGTCGTGCGTAGCACCTACTGCGTCGAATAGAACCCTGTCTCGAAATGGAGGGGGCGTCCCATACCGTCGCCAGCCTCAGGACTCTGCAACCACAGAAGAGAACGTCCCATACCGCCATCAGTTGTGACTTACGAAGCCAGAGACCATCAGCATCTCAAAGATCAGCCCTCGCATCATCCACATGACCACGAAGACCACCACCGTCGAAGAAGCCGGGCCGCCGCCCCATCTCCAAACTCCTGCGTTGTCGATGACACCGCATCGAGCAAATTGCGGCCAGGGCGCCGCCTCTATACCAGCTGCAAGCAACCATGCTGCCACGCAGCATCAGCTGCCGACAGCGACCTCCTCCCGCCGCAAGTCGTTGCAGATCCTGATCCATAGGTCCGATGACCTGGAGAGTCGAGGCTGCCACGACCTCGGCTCTGCCGCCGCTGGTCCCTCCATCCGGTGAAGACTCCAAAGCGATGCCCGCAAGAGGGAATATGACGCGGGGACGCCGCCATCGCTCGACCCCGATGGGATGTGAGGTTTCCCCCGGAGATGCATCCGGAGGTCCGCCGAACGCAGCCCACTCCGGGAGCACGAGCTGCGTCGCCGAGACCTGCCCGCGATAGCCAGAGCCAGTCCCATCTGGCCTAGCTCCGATCCCGCTGCGTGAAGGACAAGCAAGGAGGCCATCCGCCACCGACCATGGCACCGCGTGGCCAGCCCCCGTCGGAGGGCCAGCAGATGGCGCCATCCGGCCACCAGGCAGCACCGGTAGCCATCGGAGACGCGGGCAACCCCGTCTCGCTGCTGGTCGCCTCGCTGCACTTTCCAGGAAACCAGCAGATGGTCGCCTCGCTGCACATTACCGGAGACGCGGGTAACCAGCAGATGGTCGCCTCGCTGCGCGCAACCACGCGCACCGGCGCCCATCCTGGAGCACGACGGAGCCGGCCCCGTACGCGCCATGGCCGCCGCCGCGGATGTATCCCTCGACCCAGCCAAGCCCGCAGAAAAACGGAACCGCCCCACCGCCACCATCACCGGGGCGCGGCCGATTTTGCCGCCGTCCCCTCCGGCGGCGACGACGCAGAGGAACGGCGGGGGGCGCCTGCTGTGGCGGCGGATGCGCGGCCCCCGAGCCGCCGCGAGGCGGCGGCGCGAGGGAGGTTACCATCTGGGTAGTTGTCTTCAACAAACCAGGGATCAAACCGTAGAGAAACAAGTGTTGAATTCACTAACGAGCGTACGTTCTCTAGAGCTGATTCACCAAGGAGTTGCCACATGGCAACATCACAGTATTGCTGTTACTATCCACCGTCGATCGTAAAATCAAACGCGGGCAGCTTGTCCGCTCCTGCAGGTTATATAATCCGAACCTTGGCTCCTTCTAATTTCTCATCTTCCAAGATCTACAACTCTTTTCTTTACATATGTTCTGCAGCGGCATTACCTTGTGTGTGTCTAGATATGTTGGACTCAGGTGTTTTTAACCAACAAAGAATAAGGAGAAAATACAGGATTCAAATTTCCCATTTCAAAAAAAAAAGGATTCAAATGTCTTGTACTTCGAAATATTATGGGGTTTGGATTTTTTTTTGTTACCAATGTTAGGGTTAGAAACTTAAAGGAATATTAGCATCAAAGAATATTTGGCACACCATGAAAGAATAACGTCAGGAGTAGAAGATAAGTGCAAACAAACAGGGGAATGAACACATCGTGTGTTAGGATCACCACCTCATAAAGCTATATGCCATGTGTATGGCTTCTTGTACTTTTTTTTTTGAAAGGGTGGCTTCTTGTACTTGGTGTAACCGTATAAGTTTCAGCAGTGTAGAACTCTGTCGTTTTCTCTGAGATTTTGATTCATTATGGAGGACCACATTTTCGATTTATATTTTGGTTTATCATGGGGACAAGAAGTTAATTTAAGAACTACATTCTATTGGAAGTTATAACTTTGACCATTAATTTTATAAATAAAGTGCGAGCTATATGCCACGGAAAGCATGACATTTAATTCACATTTTAAAGAAGTCTTCAATAATATACTTTTATGACGTATAACTTGGTTGTATTAGTCAAATTTTGACATTAAAAACGAAGTGGCAAATATTTCATAAAAAATAATGTGCCCATTTGTTGAAGGAGGAATGTTAGTGTACAAGTCGCTTATGAATGCATGTCGTCATATAGGGATAGAGTATACATTCAGTATATTAATTCATGGAGATTTATTAAACACATAAGTTAGCATTGTGGCGATACGAGCAAAGGAATTCACACACGGCCTCTACATTACAAGGATAAAACAACCGAAAGAAGCACAAATACATTAAAAAAAGTCAAAATACATGGCTACGCACAAGTAATATGATCACCTAATGGTGTTAAGGGCTAATCAAAAGGTATGCTCCCATCCATGTGGGAGTAAGAAGCGCTTATTCCCTTTGCTGAAGAGTAGACCGAACAGAGTCAATTATGTAAACATATATACATATGTGATAAGACCATTCAAAAATTGAGATGACAATGCATGGCTAAATTAGTGCTGGTAGGAACTAGTTTACAGTACCTTTCTCTTTTTAATACAACAAAGTATTATTCATTGTTATACTAACAATTTGGTGGAAGTGTGCAAGGTTAAGTATGTCCACATTAATTACTCCCTCCGTCTCAAAATAACTGTCATAGGAATGGATGTATCTGGACATGTTTTAGTGTCAGATATAACCATTTTAAGCAATTTCTACGACACTTATTTTGAGACAGAGGGAGTACATTCACTAGCGCAAATTTGTGCTAATTAATTAAGAAATATATTATTACAGAATCAAAATGTTGCTGTTATTTCTTTTTGATCCAAACCACTCTCACCCTTCCAAAAATATATGACGACACACATACTCAAATATTTTATGTTTAACTACTTGTAATTAGATATAGGTAAATTATGGGACATCACTGAAAAAAGTTATGAATGCAGATCAGATGATATTAATGTCAGAAAACTCATATTTACCTTCGTCACGTGTACAATTTTGGTCACCTGGTTTACATACATTTTAGGACGGCGGACTTCATGCATCTTTACATTCTGTAGGTGGTTAACTTCACAGCACACATAAATCCTACCAATTACTACTCCACCAAATTAATTTCATATTTCACGTTTACAAATAGCTAACTGGTAATATTCCTTCCATCTGCACAACTTGCATCGGTCCATCACATGGCTATCGACATCATATACAGTAGCTACCTAATTAATATCGGAAGGGAGATGCCGAAAGCAACCTACCTGCTGTCTAGAACACACGCAGCTGATCGAGCTAGATCGAACACACAAACTAACACTAGCTACGAAAAGAAGAAGAAAAAACTGAAGCAGCTAGGTCTCGACACCGGCGAGATCTCGCCGTTGACGCCGGTCACCCGGCCGATCGATCGCGTCCATGGACTGCACGATCCACGTGGTGCTGCAGGTGGCGATGAGGAGGAGCATCTGCCGGCTGCGTGAGGTCGTCGCCATGGTAGTGGACCTCGGCACCGCGCTGCTCGTGGCTGTCCGATTCTCCAGCACGCCCTTCCAACGGACGACCTCAGGGACAGGGGCGACGCACTTCTATTACGCCCCGGTGGCGGCCTCCATGGTCGGTATGTCCAGGCTCGACAGGCACTAGGGACTGGTAAGTTGCAGTTAATTAGCACAAATTTGCGCTAGTGAGTAATAAATTAAGTGACTGATTAGCTACGTATATAGATTTGCGGCCTCTGGATTTGACGGCTAATTGTGCTTGTTTACTTTGTGAGTAATAAATTAAGTGACTGATTAGCTACGTATATAGGTGTGCAGTATATTTTTGATGATCATTGTTCATGATGAGATAGACAATTAGACATGGTACTTTTTCACTTGCATAATTTGACATAGAAATGTCAAATGGATTTCGATCAGTCCGATTGCTATTTGTGTTCCCCTCCTGCTTATTCTATGCTAGCTAGCTCCTTTTTGTTTTGTCTTATCTTGATTTATAATTATATGTAATTGTGCATAAGCAGTAAAGCTAATGTACCGGAAAGTTATAGAATCGATTAACAGATCACATGAAGATCGACTTGGCGGAAACCAAGGGAAAGTCAGATGCACTAAATATAGACTCTAATTAATTAGGTGGATCCTCATTTTAGAATTGGAACTCAAATTTTGATGCTTATCTCTTTATATTGATAGTTGTCCAAATAAAAATCTCCTTGCATGCTAGTACTTTCTTCATTCTTGTGGCATTTCTCTCAAATGTCAATGTATCCATCGGTTCCTACACGACCGTTCCAATTACTTGTACATATGTTAACAATTAAAATTAAATGGGTAAGTTTTGTCAGAAAAATTTAGCATTCACTATGTACCCTGTTTGTGGAATATAAATAGAACATGCGAGCATTCACAAGTTTCCTGATTAATTGTTGTTCCTACTCATAGTGGGGGTAACATCACCCGTATTTAGGTAAAAATTTGATGTGTCACATTATTAATGTGAAGAGAGATTGGCGTGGTAACAAAATATGTCACCATAACATCACATATTTCAATGTAATTTGAGTCTAAAACTAATAGATAAACTATTGCATGACACCATATCTATGTTACTCCCTACTATGTAGTAACATTTACATGTTACTACCCACCAAGTCCAGCCAATAATCCAAATAATACTAACTGGATCCTAGGCGGATTATTCATGGATAAAAAAATGAGAGATATTTCTTTCTTTTAGGGGTAAGAGTGCCCACGATCCTTTCGAATTAAGCAGCAACATGAGGAAAATTTTGATTTGATTTTTCGAAGTGATAAAAAGGGGAATTTAGCAACATTAATACAAAACAGATATTTAACTACGGGCATCTGCACCTAGGGGCTTTTGCATCCTTTTTTTTGATGCATTTTAAACGTGCTCTAAAATGTCTTTCCAAAACAGAATTTCACGCTTACAACTCCGCAAAATATTTGCACGGTCCAAGGTTTCGTGAAAAATAACATTTTTATTTGCCTCCGCAAATAAGAAAAATTTCGGTGCTGAAAAATCATTTCATAGGACAATTTTTTTAACTTTCTTACACCAGAAAAACAAAAAAGTTATTAACTGTTTGTAGGCACATATAATGTGAAGATGAAAGTGCGTAAATTTTTTATGAATTTTTTGAAATCTAGAAATGTGCTTTTCGAAAACGGGGCAGCTGGTGTTCAAAGATGTATTTTCCACCCAAACAATGGACTTGCTGGCGACAAAATTTTAGTTGAGCTACACGGTACGGTTTGTAACTCGAGGCACATCCAACTAGCTAATGAAGTACGTACCTGCGTGTTGGAACGTACCAATCAAGCCTATGGTAATAGCGATGAAACAACAGACGCCAGAGATTAAGCCAAGGAAAATGTCGACACCCAGCATATGGATGATCACCTGGCTAGGGGAGGCGTGCCACAGATCGATGACCGCATCGTGTCCTCATCCGATCCCGCACCTTGCCCCTGTCAAAGGTTTTTTTTTTTGAACATACTGTCAAAGGGTTTACAAAGCGATACTAGTGTACTGGAGTATTGTTTTGCGATCATTGAAATTATGATTAAAACAGGATGAAGCAACCAGTGCTAGCTTAAGGGACGTTATACCTTGAGCACATCAGTTATCAAGCTATAGCTTTGACGCTTTCATGTCTCACTAATATCACACGAATAAGTATTTCACACGAGGTTTTACAATGGTTGGCAAATTTAATAACCGTCCAACCAAACAAATCAAACGGTGGAAAAACATGAGGTACTAGAAAGTACTGGGAAATAAGTACCGAAAAGTACTGGAAAGTACTGAAATATTGATTTATTTTATATATTTACTAGTAAAAATGCCCGTGCGTTGCAACGGAAATGGAAAATATTTTTTTGTAAAAGTTTTTTTTGGCACAACCCTAATTTTACTCCAATGTCAATCAACTTGTTGAATATTTGTATTTTTCTATCCAGTTAAGCATCAAGTTCACACAACACGATGGGTAAAAAATATGTTTATGCTGTCTTATCTCTATTTGATGTAAATTTATTTCATTTGATCTCTTTTCACGTAGATGTACTAACTTTTTCACGTCAGAAATAAATTCATGCAAACCTGTAGTGAAACCAAGGGGAAAGAATCTACTCCCTCCGATCCTAATTAAGTGACGGAAGCTAAGAGAAAATTTATGCTTGTTTAGTTCATTCTTCCCGTCACTTAATACGGACCGGAGGGAGTACAAGAAATAGAATAATCATAAGTGATTGATGACACCTGTAGTCTATCATGCAATTTGTTTGTATAGAGATTATGTGTAAACAAATATGTATATCCTATCTGTTTGGCTGAACCTCCGAGGGTACATATCTCTACAATAAGTATCTTCAGTTATTGGTGCTTACAGGATTTATGGATAGACGAAAAACAAAAACAGGTAGATGTATCAATTAAAAAACCATTACGGTGCATGCACTTTCTCTCCAGTTCCAACCATTTCCTATTTGGAAATATACACAGCTAATCATATATTCATATGCTTGAAAAATAAATCTGGAAAGAAAAGTGAATGGAATTTACCTGATTCAGTAGAGCAATCTTGAGGAGTCTCAGTAAAATAGAAAAAAAAAATGATTAGTACGCTAAGAAGAGAGAAAATAACATTTCTCGACTACGTGAGCTTGCTAGCATGATTTTAGAATAAAAAATGAAGCATTCTCAACGTAGATCGAATACATCATCATTATTACCATCGTCACCACTATTACCATTGCCGGTGCCGGTATCGCTACGATTAGCTTGATCAGCCAAATGTTTGGGTATCCCAGCATCCAAACATTTACATCATGGCACCGTTTTGTCTGCTGGGAGACGACATTGCTGAACGCGATATCCCTCGAACCCTCACTTTGGTGTTCAAACACTCGGCTGCCGGGTACGCCCCCTCGACATATACAACGACGTTAAACCATGCTCTGACACACTTCATGGCATCTTATCGTCTCCGGCTTGGCCATGACCTAGCAGACCAAGAAGATATATGAGATAAAACAATGCAGGTGGTGTTGAACCTCAACTATCGCTATTGCTGCCACTGGAGCATAGGACCACGGCCAGACCAAGAAGATATATAGTACCTGTTCAGCAAACCTGTATTTCACGGTGTCCGTGGCATCTCAACGTCGAAGGGCATATACAGCACGTCAGCATGTACTCTAGCTACTCCTGGCAAACTTGAGCTCCGCGCTGCCTCGGCGGGCGCTGACATCGCGTGGTGGTACGCCCACATGAAGATGGCGATGGCCGGCCCCCGATCGAACGGGCGGAGGCGCGCGAGGACATAGTCGAAACTTGCGGGCAACGCTCACTCTGCTCGTCAGCACACCATATGGACGAAACATGCGCCTGTGACCTCGCCGTGCTCGCTTCAGTGCTCTTTTGGACAAGCTTCGCCCCGTCGACGTCCTGATCCACGACTTCCTACAGTCGTGGGCGCTGCGCCCCACGGGCCACGGGGTGCCGACGGTGCATACAGCGGCCTTGTCATCGCAGGCGGAGGCGCGTGTCAGAATGCGGTGTCCGCGTCGGGTGGGACCTTGTGTGCCGCTGGTTCGTCTTGTGCGGCATCGGTGCGGTCCTGAGCTTAGGCGCGGGCTCGGACTCAGGAACGCAGGCTTGCGCGCAGCTCTGGGGCTGGGATTCCTCGCCCCGTGCTGTAGCCTGTAGGTCCCTGGAGCCGACCAGTCGATGGGGGCTTGAATAGGAATAGGCCAAGAGGGTCCCTGTCTGCTCGGCGTCAAGTCACAGAGGGCGGGAGGATCTGGTGCCGGCGTCGTCCGTCTCGGCAGCCGTCAGCGCCAACGACCAAATCTGTATATCTCCAGAACCAAGCACCATGTTTGCTCTCCCGTGCATCTGACAAGATTGGAGCCCGGCCTTCGTGATATCCCGGCGCTATAGCACTCCTGGCGTTGTCCATGCGCTTCTGCCACGCCGTCGTGGACCATGGTGTCGCCCACGCGTCTCCTCCAGCACTAACTCGCCAACTTCATCTTGGTGGAGCCGCTGGTTCTTCTGCCCCAATCCCCAATACGTCTCGACGTCTCTAGGTCGCCCGCGCTGAGAGCCGGTCATCGCCTCCGCCAACTCCCCGCGGCGAGTTTATGCCATGGATTAGCTCGAAATTTTTCTATGTTTCGGTGGCAATCGCACGCAGCGGGGAGGAGCTATATACGCAGCGGATTTCTGGCAAACAAATCTGGAACTGTATAGAATTCGATTCGGTTCGGTAGGAGACTTTGGGTTTGAGCTGGTTCACCTTCGAGTGCGGGACGGGGAAAAGATGGTTTCGGGAGGTACAACCCGTTTCGTTGACTTGGCGGTGGTAAGGGCTGTAATTTCGTTGATATAAGTAGGGATAAAACTGTCTTTTCATGTTGGACGAATTTTTTTGCAGAAACCTTAATGCCTTTATTAGTAGGTATAGATTAAAAGCGTGGTCCAGATGGCTCCACCTCTATGGTTCTCTCCCTAGTCGCTCTCTCATCGTCGAGCTCAGCTGCATCGCCGCCGCAAAAACTCATCCGCGAGAGCATCGTCAGCAAGGCCGCGGTGCAGCCAGCCAGGACGTCGTATCTCGAGTCGCTCGTCAATAGGACGCCCGGCGAGCTCCGCGTGTGTGCGCCTCGCGTCCCCTGTGATCGCGGCCACCATGGCATGGCCATGTTGAGCACCAAAGGCCGCTCCCGCATCAACTGGGTGCCATCCACGTCAAGCACGGTTTCAGCTCCAACGAAGTCGGAGCACTGGAGGCAGAGGATGTTCTTGAAGAGGTCCTCAGCGACGACCCTGTCCAGGACCTCGCCCAGCTTTAGTTCGGGCTCTAGTGCGAGCACGCGGGTCGGCATCGCACAGCAGGGCCACGAACCACGCGCCGAGCCTGTGGATCTCTTCCAGTGTAGTGTGTCCGGATCGCGTCCACTGCCCTATCTGCGCGCAGCGGCGTCGGCGCCGGCGACGAGGACGAAGACCTCGCCCGCCGCCGAGCTCGTGCGCTTCACCGTCCACCTCCGTCTACCTTGCCCGCCGCGTCATCCTCACATGACTGCAGACCTTGGCGGCATGGCCCTCACGTTGGCATTTGGGAGAGCTTTAACGACGCATGATCTGCGCGTGGATGCTGCTGCTGAAAGGATGCCGCTACTGCGCTACAACGATGCTGCTGCTGGTCACTTTTGCTGCTTGGTGTAGCTGGATAGCTGTTCTTTTGTGGTGCAGCCCAACGCGAGAAGACCGGAGGGGCCGGCGTGTGTATGATATTAGCTTTTATGTAAAAGTTAATAACTGACAACCTATGTAAGATCAACGGCTGAAATAATTCCTAGCGGCGGTACTCGGAAGTACTGGGAGTACTTGCCAACCACCGTAGATGCGCTCGTAATTTCACACACTCCAACAGAACAAAGAATTGCAGAAAAATGTTTGATTGCATGTATTTTTCTTCTAGATTCAAATAGTGATAATTTCGCCGATGAACTACTAACCATCTGTAGCGTTTTTCTTTTTAAATCAGAGCGGTCACTTTTTATTTTGCATGCACACGGACCATTATTGACCGAGCAATACAGGAAAGCGAGAAAGCCAGAGTTGCATATCACATGGGAAATGAGCACATCGTGTTGCAGCCACTGCTCCATGGTTAATTAGTGTATACTGTGATAAAGCTATAGTCCATGTGGCAGCAGACTTTTCCGTCCTTGTTTTAGGTTTCGGAAATTTAGATCGGTGCTTTTGTCTCTAATATTTTGAATTGTTATTTCGCACAATTTTTTTGGATTAATTTCCGGGGCAAGTTGTTAGGAACATCTACGGTCCTGTGAAAATAATCTCATCAAAATTCTTACATGCATGCACGAAACAGCTGTACGCACTGGATTCCTTAATCGTATTCATGTAAGTATTTTTTTTGTAAATATAGTTTGTACTAAATAGTCTTCATGCAAAATTTGGAGGATTGATATGGATCCTTAATCGAATTCAGGTAACCTTTTCTAGACGTGTGTTGTTTTCTTTCTTGATTATACCAAATATGGTAATGCTTCATACAGATTCATGTGACTTACATTTTCACCGGAAAATTCCAGTTATCTAGAATCTCTGGGAGACATTCATCCTTCTGTTTAGTACAATCAAGCACATGCAAAACCAGTCTTCTAGGATTCAAATATGCATAGCGTAGGAATCTTATATTCTATCTTTTTTTTCAATTTTGCGAATTATGGAGTCCTTAAGGTTTTTTCCTTCATCAAGGTTTGTGGGCCCCTTTGTCTTCTAGAACAAAAACTCGACACATCATCTATTGGATATTAAACATGTAGCATCTCACTCAATATTATTCGCCATCATGATTCATGACGTGCATATATAGTGTTTTTTCTTTGCAGCAAAATACAAGAGCCGTGTTCATTTGTTGAACAAGGAAAATTGGCTTAACTACAAGTAGGCCATCGGCACTCCTCGGCGTAGAGAGATAACCTAAACATACCTATAAGATGAGACATTGAATAATTGAGATGACGACATTCTTGGATAAATTATTGCGGGAAGATCTAATTTACAGTACCTAGCTCTTTTGTAAATAGAACACAGAAGTGCTACACATAGATATCATAATTAGGTGCAAATCTATGTTAATACGTTAACAAATCCAATTGGCATCTCTATAGATCGTGATTGATGCACATTTTCCATTTTCAGATGACAAAGCTCAATCGACATTGATCTTAGAAAAATTATTCTTGCTTCCCCAACTGATTGGTGTTGCACTCTAGTGGGTCATGCAGTAGCTACATTGATCTCCTCAATATATTTTATCATAATCTGATGGGTAGCCAAAGGCTTTTGCAAGATCTCCTTGTGTATTGCCTCTCTCGCCGTCCAGATTACCCATAGTGACACTATCATTTTTGTGAACTTATCTTGTGTCAATGAATCATTCTGAATAAAAAAGGCAATTCTTAGCATATGGTTCCATGCATTCTCCCATCTCCTCCACAAGATTCTCATCCGATAAATCCGACACACTCCTTGACATTGGGCAGTCCAACAGCGAGTGCCTCCACGAATTTGACGCTCCACGGAGAGAGCAAGCGGCAGTTGTTTGCCATGTTTTGTCGATGCCATACACCCGATGATGGCAGGGATTGCTTAGATAATCTCCAAGTAGAAAATGCAGCTTCGGGGGTAATTTTATTTTTCATAGGGATTTCCAAGCTTTTTGTTCAACTCAAAGGTTACATGATCCTGCTCCTCCATCGATCCAATTCTCTCGACGTGATTTAGTTGCCACCAGCATGCAATAAGCATATCGCACCGAGAATACAACTTTATGGTCAAACCGTCCTGCTAAAAAATTGCTCATTGGTTGAGTACATAGAGGGATATACTTGATCGCCTCAGCATCCATTGGGGAGAAAAACCTCCCTGATCGGATCTTCTCTCCAAACATCAGAGTTGATGTCGATCAGCTCGTGAACCAGTTGCGGAGGAATATCAACACATGATGATAGAGGTCTAGGAATGGTTTCTCTTGGTAACCAGTTTTCAGTCCATATTTCAGTTTTGGCTCCGGTACCAATATGCCGAATAAGCCTTGCCTCATCACCTCCTTCCCTTCAACAATGGCCCTTCAAATATGTGATTGGCGTGTGCAAACCTCGGCATCAAGAAAATGAGTTGATGGGGAATATACCTGTTTCAGTATTCTAGCACATAGACATAGCGGATCCTGAAGTATCCAACACGCATGTCTTGCAAATAGGGACAAGTTAAATAACTCAAGATCTCTAAAAACCAAACCCCCATATGTTTTGGCCTCGTCATTGTTTTCCATGGGACCGAATGTACTTTACTTTGACCTTGCTTTGACCCCCACCAAAACTTCCTTTGAATCGCGTTGATATGCTCACATAATCCACGTGGAAGCGGAAAACAAGACATATAATGTACCGGTATTGCCTTTTTTGCGTGGGAATTGGGAGCTCATTATTCAACAAACGCACTCCTAGGACAGTCAGCCAAGAGTCTGCTGAACATGAAGCTAGGTGTTGCATCCAACCAACTCTCGGTCCCTTCTATAGTGCTAGAATGCTTCAGACATAGATGAGTCGGAAGATTAGCAATCTTATTACATAAAAAAATGATAAAGTTCTACCTAGCTCTGCAACCTCATCGAGCAACGGCGCAATCACCGAATGCGAGGCCTCCCTCGAGTGCTAGAGTTTTACCACCTCTAGGCTTTCTGTCTCAACTTTCACCTTTTGGAATCCTCGTAAATTTGCAAATTGAACACTATCCTGAAGTGCCAATGCTTCTATAATTTGGGGATCAGAAACCCCACTTTATGACTTGCTCCAACCACCAACAAAGCCAGACTCTGACCTTGCCACTCCACCTGCGCCACCAACTTCAGTCATGAAGTTTATTGCGCAATCAACATTAATCTTAACCGCACCCGCCTTCGGGGGTCGCCAACCATGTCCTGGCAACACTTTTGCATGCTTGTGCGGGATATCTAAAAGGGCGAGAGACTCTTGATTTTTTCGCACAACTTGGACAGGGTTGTAACCTTCATCGCCATGGGTCCATCTGTTCCTGGAATGCCAAATAGACCACATGACTGAAATAATTTTTGACCTACTATGGTCGTAAAACCTTTGATAACATATAGTGTCCCTTGTCCACGTGTGTGGGTATAGCCGAGGAAGTTTAACGTCGATCTGATCATGTGCTTCCTCCCAAAACTTTTTTGCATGTACACAATGAATTAACGCATCCATAGGATCCACTTCATCCGCCATGCAAACATTGTGGTTTAATATGACGTCGTTTCAAGGTGGATTCATCAGGTAGAATCCCCTTGATCACACACCACCAGAACACCCGGATTTCAGGCATCACATTTAATTTCCATAGGGTTTTCTAAATTTGTTCATTTGTTGTTGAGCTTGGACTACCGATTTTATCAATACATCCTTCCCTGCTATAGAAAGCAACTTTTGAAGCCATACCTTCACTTTATTCCATACTTTATTCTTCAGATATTTGAAAGAGCCTTTTTTTTATTTCCCACTTCCGTTGGCATACAAAGATACTTTCTGTGAGTGCGATGCGAGCATGCAAGGGTGCGTTATTTGGCCCGGCCCACTAAGGCTTCCATGCGAGAGTTATACAGGAACTCCCAGAACTGCGCCGCCGGTCGCCGCCAAGCCTCGAGCAACTTCCCCGTCGCCAAACAGCCTTCCGCTCCTTCCCCTCGTCCTGCCAGCCTCCCGCACATCCCTCCTCCGGGGTCGCTCCTCGCTTCTCACTTGTACCACGCCACCTCCTTCCCCCCACCTTCCCCCGGACGGATCGACGCCACTCTCCGGTGAATCTCCGGCCGCATCCACTCCGCCTATTCTCGCCAGGTACCCTCTCATCTTCTCTGTTATTCTCTGCTCTCAATCTCTCCTTTTCTTTCTCAGTTCGTGTTCCTTCCGGCAAGAATCGATCTGCTCCCTTCGCCGGTGCGGTCATATGTGCCCACGTATTAGTCCTGCATTGCGGTTTTCAGTTGAACATCGTTGAAGCAGTGGTTCTTTTCTCTTGTGCAGAAGCAACTCTTGCTAGACTGGATCAGTGCCTTGGAATCTAGGATTAGGGCGTGGTGATTTCAGATTGTACAGTTAGGAATTGGCTATTTGGCTAGGCTGATTGCAAGGCCTGTAGCACTACTGAAGAAGCAACCTGTTTTTGCCCTGGCAATCCCTCGATTTTGACTAAGTAGAATTAATCCACTCACCGGAGCTCAATGCAATCCTATTGCTAGAGAGATTCTACTTGCTACTATTGTGTTTGCATAGCTGATACTCTTCTTGATTTCTTTGAAGAAACCGTGTAATAGGGCCATCGAGAGGATATTATTGGGAGAAACTAATTTACAGCTTGTGAGCTCTAACTGAAATGAAACATGATTTATTTTGGGTGTGTCTATTTAGCAGCTAGTTGTTTCCTAATTTAGGAATAAACACTTTTTCAACCAATTACAAATGGACAGCTGTACTCAAAATTCCTCTGTTCCTAAATTAGAAAAACAGACACATTTCACACCTCCCTGTCTGTTTTTGAGTTTCACGTTTGAGTCGGCCCAGAACTTGAGCCCCTTCATTAAATTGAGTTTCAGCTTTCATTACAGTAGAAGCTATGACCTAGAAAAGGCACAATAAATGAGAACAAATAATGAGCCCATGTTAGAAAAGAAACAAATGGAGGCTTTCTAGGGCCTGTCGTGTATGCATGTGGACCTTCAGGGTTAGGTGCACCTTCTTGGCAGGCAAGAAAACAAACACCTGCATCCACCAACTCCAATCGTCTTCTTCCCACATCACCGCCGTTGCATCCCAGGTGCAATTTTTTGAGTGAGAGTCTTCCTCCCACTACACGTATCCTGAGGAGAGGGGGAGGAGGGAGAGAGGGAAACTGTAAGGACCCCAGACCGGCAGTCTGAAACCCTCCGTATGCATACATTCACGATCCCAGAAAGATCAGTCGTGAACAACATACAAAGTTGGCATACAGAAATACATCATCCATTACACGAATACATAAAGGTATTACATAAATGATCACATGATCAAGTTTAACACAACTGCCACGTAGGGCAGGCAACTTAACAAACACTGTCGTGGGATAATCACGGCATCAGTTACCGGGGGTAACTGATCTTGGGGCAAGACGACACAGGCGTTTGGGAGAGGGTTTAGCTCAGAGGAAAACATGATAGTAATCGATCTGGTAGCCGGCAATCAAAGTCGCCGAGTCTCCGATCTTAATATAATAACTCAACTCTCGGGTTACACGGGATGCTCGATATCAAGCGATATTGCTAGGGTTCTTAGATCTCTCTCAACTAATCCTAGGGGGTCGGTTTATAAAGAACCCGTACCCCCTGGTTTATTCTCCAAGGCGCACCCTGGATCCTACCCGGACACGGCATACGAACCCTAACCTTCCTTTACCGTAACCCACAATCCGGGTTAATGGGCCTACAAACTTGGGCCTTCTGCAAGTTCTTTATCCTTAGCCGGATCCCGCGCAGCATCCTTTGGGCCGGGTTATACCTTGGAGTTGGCCTACCGGGTTATTATCCCTCCATCAGTAGTCCCCAGAATAGCTTGGGCTTCACGGATCCTTCCCTGAAGCGCTCGCTATTCCCCGTAAGAATATCAAACACACAAGTATATGGAGGCCGGGTTAAGGTGCTTTGATAGTTAGCTAGGCCTTACTCCATGGTGGCCATATAGTAACCCGGCTTTTTCCCAAACACCTGGCTTAACTTTCCAGGTCTAAGCCCTAATAAAAAATGTCAAGATTCTATACTCGATAACTGACCCTGATATCACGGGGTGAATCTCCTTCTCTTTTTCGTCCAGATACCTTGCTTAATATTTGGAGCATTTCTCGTAGAATCCGCGCGGATAACCATTCCCCCTAATTTCCGGCTTCCGGCCGTTGAGATAAGATCACCCTTGCCTTATAAATAGCGTTCAGGGCATGACCTAGAGCCCAACGCCTCATTCCATCCTCTCCTTTCCTTCTTCGCTCCTTGCACCTTCGTAACACCACCGTAGGAGTTTCGTGCTCGCCGCCGGTGCAAAGCCATCACCGGCCGCATCCGCTTTCAAGCCATCCCGCGCCGTCGCCAAACTTTACCGCTGCGCGCTCACCCCACTCTCCAAGAATCGCAGAAGGACGCTCGAGCCACGCCGTCCACCGTCGTCGCAATAAACTCCAAGATCTCCCAGTAAGTTCCTTGTATTTGTTTAATTTAGCCTCGCAATTTCTCGATTCATCCCAGATTGAATCTAGGTCAACCTGTGGGCCGTTTTCTCCGTCACACCAAATTTAGACGGCTTAGATGCTCACTAACTTCTTCAACAATCTGTTTGATGATCATACATCGCCCTCCTACCATTATTAATCACCAATCTCTTCGAAAAATCGTTCGCAAGTTTTCCAATCTAGATCTATTTCACCTCAATCTTCCGCTCTTAATATTGACACCCGGAAAATCCTCCTTTTCCGGTTATTTTGCTTGCAGTAGATACATGGGCAACCATCCGTCTTCCCAAAACACTTTTCCATACGTAGGTGACCAATAATCTTCATGGTTATACTTAATACCCGGATACCTCGCAATCTCCACTTCATGGTGTGATAACCGGATAGTTCTTAGTTTTCACGCGTTCCTGATACCTCAATACTTCTGAGTCTTATTTCCTGTACCTCTTTTTCTTGTGTTTTGCAGGTCGATCCCATGGCTCCCAAAAGGCAAGGGAAGCAGCCGGCCCAGGCGAAGACAACCCAATCCATATCCGCCAATTGGGGGCGATCTACCATCACCAAGGCCAAACTGGAAGAATTGGCCGAGTTAGGGGTTCTTCCCCCTCAGAAGGACATTCACTTGAGAGCGCCGGGTGACGAGACCCGGCCTACTCCCACCGACGGCGAGGTAATCTGCTTTGTAGAGCACGTGACCCGGGGATTCCGCCCTCCGGGTCACCCTTTCTTTCGCGAAGTCCTGAGCCACTACGGCCTCCGGGTATTCGACATAGGGCCTAACTCTATGTTGAATATTACCCACTTCATTGTCCTATCCGAGTCATACTTGTGCACTCCGCCGAGTTTGACTCTCTTCATTGAACTGTTCCAGTGCAAGCCGTGCCGCGAAAGCGGCGACGGAGCACTTCTCACATGCGGCGGGGTATCCATCCAACGCCGTAAAAACTCCCCAATGCCAACCCTCAATCTGAACTCCCATGTCAAGCACTGGCAATTATCCTTCTTCTACTGCCATGACACTTCTCCACCCGGTGAGAAGAGACTGCCGGGTTACTCGGAGGGCCTCCTCGAGCCTTCCGAGTCTTTCAATGCCTTTGCCCCCGACTCAGACAGGGAGGTGATCCTTCCCTTGTTAGCCAAAATAGCCATCCTCTCAGCCCAAGGCCTCCTTGGGCTCAATTTAGTGAAAACATGGGTTGATTTTCGAATCCAACCCAATTCCATCCGCACCAAATTAATGTGCGAGTACTCGGGGCATACCACGGATGCACTCCGATATTCCACCAAGAGCTTCGCGGCCGGCGACACCAACAAGACCATCAAGGGCTTCTTGACAGAGAAGCTAGAGGTGATAAAGAACATCGCCGGGTTGCCCCCATTTACCCGGGAAAACCCGGCTCCAGCGGTAATATCCGATATTCATAACTTTTTTTCACACTTTGACTTGATACAGCTTCTAACCCTTAATTCCATCCTTTTGTCTTAGGCTGATGAGCCCTTCTGGAGAGTGGAACCCTCCCCCCCTTCCAGAAACCCGGAAGAGGAGGACGAGTCGGCCGACGATAGTGAAGGTACTTACCCGGAACTTGTATTATTTTCACTTGCATCATTTTCCTCCCATTTAACTTTTTCCCACGGACGCACCCTCGTTTCGCAGGGCTGGAGGACGAAGGTGAGAACAATGAGGATGACCCGGAGGCTACCGAATCTGACCCAGAGGCAACAGTTGGAGCCAAGAGGAAGACCAGAGGGGCAGTGTCCAAGGTTCCTTTCTCCTCGTTATCCTCTGAACCTTACTCCTTTGACGCCATGCGACGACTTAACCATCCATTATCGAACTCGTCGTACTTGAAGGATTCTCTTCCAGCCAAGCGCAGAGTAACTCGGAGCTCCCCGGGTGAAGATCCCCTTAACCCGGGCATCTCTACCTCCTCCGTCCATCGTGCCAGTGCTCCTCCGTCTCGTCCTTCCGACTCTCCTCGACGCCACCCTTCTCCTAACCATCCACGTGCCGGGCAATTCCGGGTTCCGTTAGTGGTCCCTGTGGCGACTTCGTCTGCTTCCAGCGGCGAGCTCCCGCCAGACTACACCGTGAATGCCGGGTAAGTTTTTTGCTATATGACTTATTTTGATGCCTGACAATTTTCAATCACCACTGCTAACTGCCTCCTCTCATCTTTCTTTTAGCACTCAAGTCACCGTCAGTGACCCGGAGAATGTAGAGACGGATAACCAAGGGACAGAGGGGCCGACTGAAAACGTAGATGCCGCGACTGGTGGTGACACTGAGAATAACCAGGAACAAGGTCCCTTGGGAGATCCACTTCACCGAGCCACCGGGTCTCCTTCCTCGTCGGAACCAGTGGACGAGGAGATCGAGGTTCTGGACACGAGGATTGGTTCTCCCAACCCGGATACTCAAACCATCCGGGTCTCGACCCCACGGGCGGGGAGAGCTCCCCCACCAGGCGATCAGGCTACCGGTTCTTCCGGTGTCCAGTCTGAGGACCTGACGTTTACCCAGATGCTCGAAACCCTGCGCACCTTGAGGGCTAATGAAGAAAACATCTTGGGGGCTTTAATAGCCAAACACGAGGTAAATCCGACTAACGCTGCTTGTGTCCTTATCCAGTCCCCAAGTTCCGAGTGAATTGATTCATAATTTGCTTGGGACTTTATGATACAAGCGACTGATAACTTGCCCCTTTATCCGGCTAATCCTTCGTTGCGTCCATGCAGTCCTTCGTGACTCGATCTGAGGAGAAACTGGCAGATGCCACCAAGCTCATTGAAAAGGAGGTGGTTCTGCGTGAAGCAGCCGAGGCTGAGGCCAGGAGGAATAGGATGATAATGAGGAAGTACAGGAAAAGGGCTCACAAAGCAGAAGATGATTTAACAAGCCTTTCTGTCCAAATTGCTGACACGTATCGTGCTTTGCTTGGTACGTTTCTTCCTCCGGGTTATCCTTTTGATAAATAGCCAGAATTTTCCCGACTCATGTTTCCATTCCTTCAGGCCCGGACGAATTGATGCCGGATGAGGATGACATTGCCAGGCTGAAAACTATCAAGAGCGTTATCCGGCAGCTATGCGCCGGAACCAAATGGATCCTTCAGGAACTACGGTGGCCGGGTAAGGGGCATGTCGATCTGAAGAGAATGCTGGATGCCTTCTCCACTATCCCCGAGTGGATTTGGCACTGGAAACGCTCGTCTTGCCGGGTTGGAGTAACCCGGGGGCTCGCGCTTGCTAAGGCTTATTTCCCTAAGCTCGAGCTAGTGAAGCTTATGGGCGGCTTTCCAGAGTTCAAGCTTGATGGATCCAAGTTCTCAGTGAAGGATTTTCAGGCCGTCCAGAAGGAGGTCCGTTACCCGGCCAGCGTGATTGCTGACGACCTGGATGTTGATTCCCTCGTTCCTGCATATGATGCTGCTGGTGAAGCGGTTAAGTCGGATCTTCCCGAGCCGTATGATATGCTGGCTCGGTGGAAGGAGGAAGCTGCTAAGTTGAGGGCGGAGGCTGCCAAAAAGCAAGCTGAAGCCGGTTCTGCACCCGCTACCTCAACACCAGTCGTTCCACCTCCTGCGCGGGCTGGTACTACTGATCCGGGTGCTGCTGCTACCACCAGTGATGGCAAGGGCAAGGCCAAGATGGACGCCGAGTGATATTTGATATTTAATGCCTCTTCTTATGCGTCAGTCGGCCAATGTGCTGTTTAAACAATTATATTTTGGGTGGTGCGCATGTGCACCTTTGATATCTTTTCACCGGGATTTTGTAATGTACGCTAAGGTCTTGATATACTCTATGCCTCTTCTGGCCTTTTTAAATTTATCCATTTTTGAACTCATCTGCTCTCGATATCCGGCTTTCTTTATTGTTCCTTTTATGAAACTCGGTTTCCGGGTCTCATGGATGTTGACAAGCGGACTTGCTGCTAAGTCCCCAAGCCCCCAAGACTCGGATTTCTGGATTTTTGAGCTTTAACAATCAAACAAATTTTCTCGTTTTCGAGATCCCGAGCCCCCAAGACCCGGATTCCGAGTCTGGGAAACGTGATCTTTCAAGGAGAACGCATTTGTTTGCTGCTAGGTCCAAAAAGCCCAGAGCCGTTTCACATAGGCTTTGAAGTTATGCTTAATAATCGCTGATTTTCCGGCTATCAGCCCTGTACTCTGCATAACTTGTGGTTTAGATGACCCTTTTGACTCTCTGATACTATAAGCCGGCTTTCGCATGGATATCATGTTGTTACATCTGTACGAAACAGGGTCAACCAAGTCCCATTGGGCTTCATGGCTGATTGTAATCGTAAGCGAGCAAATCATGCCATTTTAGTGTGAGTCACACCGAGCTTAAGTAAGAAAAGTCAAGAAAATTTGGCTCCTTTGTCCGGTTATAAGATTGTAGCCGTACTCGTTTGCGAGTAACCGGCCCTTATAACTGATAGGCATCAAGGCCGGGTCTTTGAGTTTTCAACTGTGCTATTCAAGCAATCAGCCCCCAAGACCTATATATGTATGCGACGTGCTGAGAGTGAAGAACATGATAATAACCACCTCTTTACTTGATATGAAAAAGTTAGGTCAGCAAGCCGCCTCATTAAAAACCCATCCAGTCCCCAAGGGTACCCTGGATAGGAAAAGAGTACGTCTGAAACCTGCTGCCTGTTACACCGTGCAATTCCACTTGCCAATATAATCTTTACTAAGTATAATACGGACGTAGCTGCGCCACGTTCCATGGTCTGTCTCTTTCTTGCATAGATGAAGTGGTATGAGCGGTGTCATTAACTGTAGCCGACTCTTCCCTTGCATCTACCAAGTAATATGATCCGTTATGCAGATTCCGACTTATGATAAACGGTCCTTCCCATGGTGGTGATAACTTGTGTTTTCCTTCGTTTGACTGTACCAGGCGCAGAACCAGGTCTCCTTCCTGGAAGACCCGGGTTTTCACGCGCCGGCTGTGATACCTCCGTAGATCTTGCTGATATATAGCTGATCTTTCCAGGGCTTGTTCCCTTTGTTCTTCTAACATATCTACGGCGTCCTGCCGGGTTTTTTCATTCTCCACTTCGACGTAAGCTGATATTCGTGGTGAGTCGTGAATAATGTCACTCGGTAACACTGCTTCCGCCCCATAGACCATGAAGAAGGGTGTCATGTGAGTGGATCTGTTGGGTGTAGTGTTGATACCCCAAACCACGGAAGGAAGTTCTTCGACCCACGCGCCAGCAGCCCTGATACAGGGGACTCGCAATCGTGGTTTCAGCCCGCGGAGCAATTCTTGGTTTGCCCTCTCCACTTATCCGTTGGCCTGTGGATGAGCCACTGATGCTACATCAAGCCGGATTCCATTGTTGCCGCAGAACTTTTCCATCTCACCAAGGGACATGTTGGTTCCATTGTCGGTAATTATGCTGTGAGGATACCCAAACCGGTAGATAATTCTTTTCAGGAACTTGACTGATGTAGCTGCTTCACAATTAGTAACTGGCATAACCTCGACCCACTTGGTAAATTTATCAATAGCCACTAAAAGATGTGTCTTCTTGCAAGGTGACATATGAAAGGGGTCAACCATATCCATCCCCCAGACAGCGAACGGCCAAGTTAATGGGATGGTCCGTAATTCCATAGCCGGCACATGGGTTTGGCGAGCGTACCTTTGACATCCGTCACACCTTGCTACTAATCTTTCTGCATCTGCTAGAGCCGTCAGCCAGAAAAATCCGTGTCGATAAGCCTTGGCCACAAGGGATCTTGTGGATGCATGATGCCCACAATCGCCTTCATGGATTTCTTTGAGAATCTGTCGGCCTTCTTCTGGTGCTACGCAGCGTAAAAAGACTCCTGCTGCACTTCTCTTGTACAACTCCCCATTAATGATAGAATATCCCTTTGCTCTCCACAAAATTTGCCTTGCTAACACCTCCTGTTGTGGTAACTCGCCTCGTGATAGGTAGGCCAAAAACGGCTCTGTCCACTCGGGAATAGCGCGTATAGTGGCCACGAGCTCCGTATCCGGGTCTTTACTTGCCAGTTCCTCCTCAGACTCGATTTTAACATATGGTCGCCATAACTCGTCCAGGAACACGTTAGGTGGAACCGGCTCTCTGCGCGAGCCGAGTCTAGCAAGGGCGTCTGCTGCTTCATTCTTTCTTCTATCTATATGCTCCACCTCATACCCGGAAAAGCATCCTGCAACCCTATCAACCTCCCTGCGGTATGCCACCATGGTTGCATCCTTTCTATCCCAAGTTCCTGACACCTGTTGTACCACAAGGTCCGAATCTCCAAAGCATCGTATCCTCTTAATGTTCATCTCCTTGGCTGCCTTTAAGCCATGCAATAGGGCTTCATACTCGGCCACGTTGTTGGAACAGTCAAAGTGAATTTGTAGTACGTAACTTAATTTATCTCCTTTGGGTGACGTTAGCACCACTCCAGCTCCTGATCCCTCGTATTGCTTAGATCCATCGAAGTGCATGATCCATGACTCGGAGTTTGGAACCGTTGTAGTCATGCCTGTATGTGTCCAGTCGTTAACGAAATCAATTAAAGCCTGAGATTTGATTGCTGACCTGGGCTCGTAACTGATGTGATAATCCCCCATTTCTATCGCCCATTTGGCTATTCTTCCAGTCGCATCCGAGTTCCTGATGATATCCGACATCGGTATTGAGCTAACCACCGTTATGGGGTGTTCCTGGAAATACGGCTTCAATTTCCGGCTGGCCATAAAGACCCCAAAAACCAGCTTTTGCCAATGCGGATAGCGCCGCTTTGCTTCCGACAATACCTCACTGACATAATAAACCGGCCTCTGAACTGGATAACCTTTCCCATCTTCTTTACGCTCCACGACCACTACTGCACTGACGGCTCGGGGGCATGCTGCCACATACAGCAACATAGGCTCTTTAGGACCCGGAGCCGCTAGCACTGGTGCTTTAGATAACTGCTTTTTTAGTGCCTCGAACGCCTCATCCGCCTCCTGATCCCATACGAATTTGTCTGACTTTCTCAAGAGCCGGTACAAGGGTATTGCCTTTTCTCCGAGTCTTGATATGAATCGGCTCAAGGCTGCCACGCAGCCCGTGAGTTTTTGAACGTGCTTCAAATTTTCCGGCTTTTTCAGACTCTGGATAGCTTTGATCTTGTCCGGGTTTGCCTCAATTCCTCTCTCGGACACGATAAAGCCGAGTAATTTCCCGGCTGGAACTCCGAACACGCACTTTGTCGGGTTAAGCTTCATCTGATACCTCCTCAAGTTTTTGAATGTCTCCTTTAGATCATTGATAAACGTCTCCGCCTTCCTGGTTTTGATAACCACATCATCCACGTAGGCATGGACGTTGCGTCCAATTTGGTCCTCGAACCACTTTTGGATACACCGTTGATAAGTTGCGCCAGAAGAGGCTTTGCTATAGGCTGCTAACTGGGAGCCTAAGTCACACCTTAACCTATAGGCTGCTAACTGGGAGACGAGCCTAGTTCGCAAAGTCGTCAGCGTTCTCCTCCTAGTTGATCTCCTCCTAAGATTTGCTCCTCAAAGTCTGGCCAAAAAAATAACCAGGGGAGAAACCAAAGTGAGTACATTTGAATGTACTCCGCAAGACATCCCTCATGAAGCTTATATAATGCAGTATGCTTTTTTAGGTGGAATGGGTAGGCCATACATAGGGGTTCACTACCCATGACAGATGAAAGATTCATCATGGTTGATTAACATATTTATATCTCTGTTGAAAAAGATACATCAAAATAAATATAGTTTTCTCTCGTAGATATCATCTATCCATGAGGTTTTCATAAACGTTTTTTTGAAGAAAGAACATTTTTCTTTGCAAAACTTCTCTGAAAGAAAAGAATATTTTTCTTTGAAAACATTGCTTGCAAACAACTTCTGACTTTTCATAATCCGTATCTCGCAGATACAAAGTTCACCTTTCCAGTACCTCCCAGGTACAAGTCCTTTTTCAAATCATCCTTTTTGAAAGTTTTGACACAATGATAGCTACATGGCCATTCAACCGTCCATATCCGTGGACGCGGCTATTTCGAAATAGTTTTACTCTGCAGAGGTGTACACAATCCACAAGATCCAGAAGATCCGCCGGGAGACATCCACGGACTGCTCACAACAGTATGCGAACATCAGATAACTGGTCCTGACTTTCCACCTTGGTCAAGCTAGTATATGTGTCGTGGAATAATCACGGCAGATGTTACCTGGGGTAACTGATCTTGGGGCAAGTCGACACAGGTATTTGGGAGAGGGTTTAGCTCGAAGGAGGACATGGAGAAAGCAATCTAAGAACCGGAAAGCAACTCGCCGGCTCTCGATATGATTATACTGGATACTCGATAACAGGTGTTACAACTATGACTTGAATCTCCCTGAGGCTAAGCCTAGGGGTTGGTTTATATAGCACTCATACCCCCCTTGGCTTGCCTTTACAAAGCGCTTCCTGAGTCCTACTCGAACTCTATACACAAACCCTAACTTTCCTTACCGCAACCCACAATCCGGGTCACGAACGTTACATGCCCTGGGCCTTCCAGAAGTTTCTTTGTCTTTAGCCGGATTTGGTCCAGCCGCCGTTTGGGCCGGATCACACCCGGGAGTTAGTCTACCGGGTTACTATCCCCTCATCAGTAGTCCCCAGGATAGCGCGGGCTTCACGGATTCATCCTCGGAGCGCTCGCTATTCCCTGAAAAAGATGTGAAATGCCCAAGCCTATGGGAACCGGGTTAAGTTGCTTTAACAGATGACCAGGCACAGCTCCATGTCTGTCATGTGATAGCTCGATCCTTCCTTGAATGCTTAACTGGCCTTTCCAATTTTAAACCCTAAAGTGTCAGGGCCCTACTCGATAAAGATCCCTGATATCTCGGGGCAAGCTGCACTTCCCCCATCAACGGGATATTTTGCCTAATTCCGAATGCATATGCCGCCAGATCCGCACGGATAATTACTGTTCCGTAATTTCCGGCTTTCGGGCCGTAGGTGAGCTCACCACCTCCCTTATAAATATCAACCGACGGTAACCCTAAGCCATTCATCTCGTTTCATCATCCCTTTCCTCCACGCTCCCTCGCAATTTCTGCCACCGGGCTCGCACGCTCCAAGAAAGATAAGGCCACCACCGGCCGCACTCATCCTCGAGCTATCCAGCATCGCCATTAAGCATCGCTGTCACACCCGCGCTCCCTCATCGAGGGCCGTGACGTGACACTCAAGCCGCGCCACGCACCACCCTCACTTCGGACCTCAACTCCTTTGGTAAGCCTTTCTCAACCATTCAATCGAAACTCACAACCTTTTCAATCTGACCAAGATTGGATCTGGGTCAACCCGTAAGCTAATTTTCTGATATCATCAAATTGAACCGTTTCGATAGACCTTAGTTCCTTTAATCACCTGATGCGTAGTCGCAGCTCATCCCCGCGCCTTTATTGGCCATCCAACTTTGCATAAGATCGCTTGCAAGCTTTTCGATCTAGATCCATTCCACCTTGTTCTTTCCGCCTGTCGCATTAACAGCCGGAAAATCCTCTTTTTCCAGCTAATCCCTCCACAATAAAGGTATGGGCAACCATCCATGTTCACCCAATTCACCTCAACGCGTAAGTAATTAACAATTTACTCAACCTCATCTGACACCCGGAAAATCTTCCGCATTTAACATCGTAGTGCATTATCCGGGTCTCATTTTAGCCTTCAACGTCTTGACGTCTCCGGACTCGAATGATTTGATGTTCCGAATCTTACTCCATACATTTCCTGTCCCTTGCAGGCCAACTCCATGGCTCCTAAAAGACAAGGAAGACACCCGGCTTCCGCAAAGGCCTCTCAAACCACTTCTGCCAACTGGGGTCGGTCTTCAACGACAAAGGCCAAGCTAGATGGGATGGCCGAGTTAGGAATCCTTCCTTCTCAAAAGGAAATACACTGGAGGGCTCCTGGCGATGAGACCCATCCCACTCCCATCGAGAACGAGGTAATTTGTTTTACCGAGCATGTGACCCGGGGATTCCGTCCTCCGGGTCACCCTTTTTTCCGGGAAGTCTTGAGCCACTACGGCCTCCGGGTGTTCGACATAGGGCCTAACTCTATGCTGAACATCACCCACTTCATAGTTTTGTCCGAGTCGTACTTATGCACTCCACCAAACCTTGCTCTTTTTACCGAATTATTCCAATGCGAACCATGTTATGAGAGCGGTGACGGAACGCTTCTTACCTGCGGCGTTGTATCCATCCAGCGCCGCAAACACTCATTGATGCCACCTCTTAACCTGAACTCCAACGCCAAAAACTGGCAATTATCCTTCTTTTATTGCCACGACACTTCTCCGGGTGGTGAGAGGAAACTACCGGGTTATTCGGAGAGCCTTCTCGAGCCCTCCGAGTCTTTCAGTGCTTTTGCATCTGACCTTGATAGGGAAGCGATTCAGCCCCTTCTGGCCAAACTAGCAGCTCTCTCAGCCCACGGCCTTCTTGGGCTCAATCTAATAAAGACTTGGGTAGACTTCCGGGTTCAGCCCAACTCGATTCGCCCGAAGCTGTTACACGAATATTCGGGTCACGTCACAGATTCCCTCCGCTACTCCACCAAGAACTTCCCTGCCGGTAACACCAACAAGACCATCAAGGGCTTCCTGATGGAGAGACTAGATGTTATAAAGAACACTGCCGGGTTACCCCCGTTTACTCGGGAAAATCCCGCCCCAGCGGTAAGACCTGACTCCTTTTTCTTATTTCAGTACTTTCGTCCGTTATAGTCTCTAACCACCACTTGTGTTTATTTGTTCACAGGCTGACGATCCCTTCTGGAAAGTCGAAAACCCTCCTCCTTCTCAAGACCCCGAAGAGGAAACCGAATCTGTTGATGATGATGAGGGTACTCTCCCATACCCTTTACACCTGCCCTTCATCTGTGTTATTTCTCGTATCTGATACTTACTCGGCTTTCAGGGTCGGGAGATGAAGAGGAGGAAGAAGAAAATGACCCGGAAGCCACCGAGTCTGACCAGGAGCCCCCAGTTGGAAACAAAAGGAAGGCTAGAGGGGTAGTTGAAAAGGTTCCCTTCTCTTCTATGTCTCGTGCGCCTTACTCCTTTGCTGCTATGCATGAACTTAACGAGCGATTATCACATTCACCCTTCTTGAAGGACCCTCTCGCGACTAAACGCAGGGTGACCCGGAATTCTCCGGGGGATGATCCCCTTAACCCGGGTATCTCCACTTCACCCACTCATCGAGCCAGTACCCCTCCAGCTCAACCTTCCCAATCTCCTCAACGTCATCCGTCTCCTAATCATCCACTTGCCGGGCAATTTCGCGTACCGCAGCCAGTGCTCTTACCAACGTCATCCGCCTCCAGCGGCGAGCTTCCCCCGGATTATGCCGTGAACACCGGGTAAACTACCTTTACTTGCATTTTCTCGTACCGGTTACCTTTCTTTTTTCCGTATATTCCATTGATCAATGTCTCCCTTCTTTTCTTCAGCGCCACAGTTACGCTGAGCGACCCGGATATCCCTGAATCAGAAGAGCAGGGAGAAGAAAAGCCGAGTGATGACATGGACGTTGAGGTTAAGGACGAGGCCGAGGACGGAAATGGAGAAGATCCTTTTAAGGACCCAATTCCACCAAAGACTGCATCACCCCAGCCCTCTGAAGAAGTGGACGAAGACATCATTGTGGAGACCAAGTCGGGCTCTCCTATCCCGGACGTTCAAACAATCCGGGTTTCGACCCCCAAACCCGGAACAACTCCTCCACAAGAGGGCCAATCCTCCGGCCCTTCTCAACTTCGCCCTGAAGACATGACCTTTGCTCAAATGCTAGATGCCCTCCATACCTTGAAGGGCGACGAAGAAAACATACTAGATGCCTTAATAACCAAGCACGAGGTAATCCCGCCTAATCATCAATTGTTTCCATACATAGTCCCCAAGTTCCGAGTAAATTACTAGGTAACTTGCTTGGAACTTTGTATAATGTTTCTGGTTGATCATTCTTCATGCTTCTTTACAGGACTATGTTTCACAGTTGGAGAAGAAGCTGGCCAAGTCCACCAAGCGTATTGAAAAAGAAACGGCCCTTCGTGAAGCTGCTGAGACTGAGGCTCGCAGGTGCCAAAAGATGACGAAAAAGTATAGGAAGAGAGCTCACAGGGCTAAGGACAAACTTACAACTCTTTCTGCTCAAATTGCTGATGTTCACCGTACTGCGACTGGTAAGATTTTTAAATTTCGCCTTTTTATGACTCGGATTGAACAACTGCACTTGCTTGCCTACTATCTTTGCTCCTTTTGCCTTTTTTAGCAGGCCCACGTGATGCTGCCCCCGAAGAAGATGATGCTGCCAAGCTTAAAACCATCAAGAATACTCTTCGCCAACTTTGCGGCGGAGTTAGCTGGATACTTGATGAGTTGCGACTGCCGGATGTCAAGCCAGATAATATGAAGAGATTACTGGAATTCTGCTCCACGATCCCCGAGTGGATTTGGCACTGGAAACGGTCCTCCTGCCGATTTGGGGTAACCCGGGGGCTCGCATTGGCTAAAGCCTACGCCCCCAAGCTACAACTTGCCAAACTTATGAATGGATTTCCGGAGTTCAACTTGGATGGGTCCAAGTTTTTGCCAAAGGACTTCAAGGCTATTCAGAAAGAAGTCCGCCATCCGGCTAGCGTTATTGCTGACAGCTTAGAGATTGATGAGATTCTCCCTGCTTATGATGCTAATGACAAGGTTGTCAAGGCGAACCGCCCCCAGCCGTTCGATATGCTTGCCCGTTGGAGGGAGGAGGCGCTCAAGATAAGGGACGAAGCTGCCAAGAAGGCCGCTGCCGACTCTGCTCCTGCAGCTTCGCAACCCGGAACTGCTACTAATCCGGGTGGCGCCGCCACCACCAGCGGCAACAAGGGCAAGGCCAAGATGGATCCTGCAGCTTGAAGTAATGAATGTCTCCTGTCATTCCATATGCATTAGTCGGCAAAGCGTCGTCAAAACAGCTTTATTACTTGTTTTAAGCGGAGCGCCTGTGCTCTTTTGACACTTTAAGGTTTTTGTAACACTTTTGCTTATACTCCCGATGCATTTGCGCCCCTTTGGGCTTTTGATGAATGTGTCTTTGCATTTGCTTGTTCTTGATATCTACTTGCTTTATTCTCGATACCTTATACTTTTTTTTTTTATACTTTCCTTAGCAAGACCCGTCCACTGGGTGTCGTTGGCGTCTAGGGAACGGTTTTACACCTGAATCCCTAAGCTCCTGAGACCCGGATGCGTGGCTCGTTGTAATTTTATCGGATGGATGATGCTGTTTCTTCCTTAGAGCTCATAAGTCCCCAGTCCGGGTTTCCGCGTCTAGGACACATGATTGTTTTCTTTCAAGGAAACGAATCGCCTGTCGCTGAATGCCCAAGACTTCAGGACAGCTTTTTATGAGGTTTGAAGTTATGCTTGATAATCGTTGAGTTTCCGGCTGTCGGCCTTATACTCTGCATAACTTGTGGTTTAGATGACCCTTTCGACTATCTTGTACTATAAGCCGGCTTTCGCGTGGATACCATGTTGTTACATCAATACGAAAACGGGGTCAAGCAAGTCCCGTTTGGGTCTCATGACTGACGGTAATCGTAGGCGAACAAGTCATGCCACTTTGTTGCGAGTCACATCGAGCTTAAGTAAGAATAGCCGAGAAATTTGGACTTCTTTGTCCGGTTATAAGATTGTAGCCGCACTCGTTTTTTCGAGTAGCCGACCCCTATAACTCATTGGCATCAAGGCCGGGTCTCTTTTGAGTTTGCAGCTGTGCTTGTAGGAGCAACCAGCCCTCAAGACCTGAATATGCACACCGTATAAATAACAATTGCCTCTTTTCTTGATAATCCCCTTTTTATTTGATATGAGAAAATTAGGCCAGCAAGCCGCCTCATTAAAAACCCATCCAGTCCCCAAGGGTGCCCCGGATAGGAAAAGAGTGCGTCTGAAACCTGCTGCCTGTTACATCGTTTTCTGCTAAGTGTAGTACGGACGTAGCTGAGCCACGTTCCATGGTCTATCTCTTTCTTGCATAGGTGCGGTAGTGTGGGCAGTATCGTTGACTGTAGCCGATTCTTCTCTTGCATCTATCAAGTAATATGACCCATTATGTAGACTCCGACTTACGATGAAAGGTCCTTCCCACGGTGGCGATAGTTTGTGCTTTCCCTCGTTTGTCTGAACCAAGCGCAGGACCAAGTCTCCCTCCTGGAAGACCCGGCTTTTCACCCGCCGACTATGATATCTTCGCAAGTCCTGCTGATATATGGCTGATCTTTCCAAGGCTTGCTCCCTTTGTTCTTCTAACATATCCACGGCGTCTTGCCGGGTTTTCTCGTTCTCTACTTCCACATAAGCTGTCACTCTTGGTGAATCATGAATGATGTCGCTTGGTAATACCGCTTCTGCGCCGTAGACCATGAAGAAAGGTGTCATCTGGGTGGATCGGTTGGGTGTAGTGTTAATACCCCAGACCACGGAAGGAAGTTCTTCAACCCATGCCCCAGCGGCCCTGATACAGGGAACCCTCAGTCTTGGCTTCAATCCACGAAGTAGTTCTTGGTTCGCCCTCTCCACTTGCCCGTTGGCTTGCGGATGTGCTACTGATGCTACATCAAGCCTGATTCCATTGCTGCCACAAAATTTTTCCATCTCTCCAAGGGACATGTTGGTTCCATTGTCGGTAATTATGCTGTGGGGGTACCCGAACCGGTATATAATTCTTTTCAGGAATTTGACTGCTGTGGCCGCTTCGCAATTGGTGACCGGCATAACCTCCACCCATTTGGTAAACTTATCAACAGCAACTAAAAGGTGCGTCTTCTTGCAAGGTGACATATGGAAGGGGCCAACCATGTCCATACCCCAAACAGCGAATGGCCAAGTTAATGGAATGGTCCGTAACTCCATAGCCGGCACATGAGTTTGACGAGCGTACCTTCAGATAACTGCTTCTTTAGTGCTTCAAACGCCTCATCTGCCTCCTGATCCCATACGAACTTATCTGATTTCCGCAAAAGCCGGTACAAGGGTATTGCCTTTTCTCCAAGCCTGGATATGAACCGGCTCAGGGCTGCCACGCAGCCCGTGAGTTTTTGAACGTGCTTCAAATTTTCCGGTTTCTTCAAATTCTGTATGGCCTTGATTTTATCCGGGTTTGCCTCAATTCCTCTCTCGGAGACTATAAAGCCAAGTAACTTCCCGGCCGGGACTCCGAATACACACTTCGTTGGGTTAAGCTTCATCTGATACCTCCTCAAGTTTTTAAACGTTTCTTTTAAATCATCAATAAATGTTTCTGCCTTCCGGGTCTTAATAACCACATCATCCACATATGCGTGCACGTTACGCCCAATTTGATCCTCGAAGCACTTCTGAATACACCGCTGATAAGTTGCGCCCGCATTTTTCAATCCAAACGTCATGGTTTTGTAGCAGAAGGCCCCAAAAGGGGTTATAAATGAGGTTTTTTCCCAATCCTCCCTTTTGAGTTTAATCTGGTGGTATCCCGAATATGCGTCCAAGAAACATAGCAAGTCGCTTCCGGCTACCGCGTCTATGATTTGGTCTATCCTTGGCAGCGCGAACGGATCCTTTGGGCAATGCTTGTTGAGGCTCGTGAAATCGATGCACATCCTCCATTCATTTGTCTTTTTCATCACTAGAACCGGATTCGCTAACCAGTCCGGGTGAAATACTTCCATGATAAAGCCTGCGGTTAATAGTCGTGCGATTTCCTCACCTATAGCTCTTCTCCTTTCCTCGTTCATTTTTCTCAAACCTTGCTTCACAGGCCTGGCCCTGGGATCCACATGCAAACTGTGCTCTGCCAACTCGGTAGGGATACCCGGCATGTCGCTGGGTGTCCAGGCGAACACATCCGCATTTGAGCGTATAAATTCCACTAGGGCCTTTTCTTGCGCGTCTTCCAAATTGGACCCTATAGTAAACTGCTTGGTGGGGTCTCCTTCCACAAAATCTACTTTCTTGGTGTCTTGAGCCGCCTTAAATTTCACTCTTTCGTCTTCAGAATCTGGTCTTCTCAATGCCGTGCCATCTTCCGGATCCACCTGAGACCGGTAATATTTAAGCTCTTCCTTTCTGCAGGCTTGCTCGGCCATCACCGAATCTCCCTCATCACACTCTGCTGCTATATCCCGGTTTCCATGGATAGTGATGGTCCGCTTGGGGCCTGGAATTTTTAACTGCAAATATACGTAGCACGGCCTAGCCATGAATTTAGCGTAAGCCGGCCTTCCGAACAGAGCGTGGTAGGGGCTATGCAGCTTGACTACTTCAAACGTGAGCCACTCCACCCGATAGTTATCTATCGATTCTCCAAAGGCTACTTCCAATGCAATTTTCCCTTCGGGGCGTGCCGAATGACCCGGCACGATCCCGTGGAACACCGTCGAACTTTTTTGTAGCTGGGACTCCTTGAGGTTCATGCGCAAGAAAGTTTCCCAATATAGGATGTTGATGCTGCTTCCTCCGTCCATCAACACCTTTTTCAATTCGTAACCATTGACCTGTGGCGAAACTACTAACGCCAAGGTCCCGGGGCGCTCTATTCCTTCTGGATGATCTCTCCTGCTCCACGTTACCTCTTGCTCTGCCCATCTCAAGTATCCCGGAGGGATCGAGAAGGCTGGATTCGCTGTTTGTTTCAACGCCCTTTTGTCCCTGCTGGAAATCCCTGTAACATGCACATGATATTGTCCTTTCAAATTGAGCGTACGTACCATGCCGATGAAGATACTGATTTGGCCGGTTGACACCATGGATCCGGATTCGAAGTGATCCGGCTCCAACTCCCATCCGGAATTGTCCACTATCTTTTCTCCTTCGTCATTGGAGTAGATCTCGCCGATGACAAAGTTCTTCATGTTCTTCCGAGCTTCTCCCGTGATGTAAACACCTTTGGACGCAGGCCCCACGGTGGGCGCCAACTGTCGTGGAATAATCACGGCAGATGTTACCTGGGGTAACTGATCTTGGGGCAAGTCGACACAGGTATTTGGGAGAGGGTTTAGCTCGAAGGAGGACATGGCGAAAGCAATCTAAGAACCGGAAAGCAACTCGCCGGCTCTCGATATGATTATACTGGATACTCGATAACAGGTGTTACAACTATGACTTGAATCTCCCTGAGGCTAAGCCTAGGGGTTGGTTTATATAGCACTCATACCCCCCTTGGCTTGCCTTTACAAAGCGCTTCCTGAGTCCTACTCGAACTCTATACACAAACCCTAACTTTCCTTACCGCAACCCACAATCCGGGTCACGAACGTTACATGCCCTGGGCCTTCCAGAAGTTTCTTTGTCTTTAGCCGGATTTGGTCCAGCCGCCGTTTGGGCCGGATCACACCCGGGAGTTAGTCTACCGGGTTACTATCCCCTCATCAATATGACTATCCCTTCAATTGGGTTTATTCTCCCCGGAAATACACGTCCCACGTAGCCACGTCAGGAGACCCAACTGCTGCATCCGGAGGGAAAATTAATCCCACACTTTGCATGTCTCTGTTTAAAAACTTGGCGACATTTCGGTTCAGAGGATCCATTCCCCTATAGCATATTGAGATAGAAAATACACTAACAAGATAAAATTTCAAGCCTGGCCCCGTGACCATGTTGAGGTAGAGTGGCAGTACGTCTTGGTTGTCTAGCGAAGACTAGGTTATGTGTCATATTTTAAAAAAACACCTTTCTCCAAAAATGATCATCTCACAATCCTCCCATGGACAAGGTCCCACCTTTCCACCGGGTTTTCCATAAAGCCTTTGTTTTGCATAAACACAATTTTAGGGTGTCCACTTCGGATTCCTTGGTTTTTTTTATCTTTGGGCGGTAAATACCCATATGGTGGCTATGGGCTTGGTATTACCAAGTTTAACTACTGGCATAATAATAACCTACATAATATTATAGGAGTAATAGCCACATCAAAAATAGTTTTTGATAATCAAGTTTTGGTAAAACTTCAGAGGTAAAAACATGCATGATAGATAATGATGAGTAGTGTATCAGCAAGCATCAGGATGGCTTGCCTGGCAACTCCTTGTGTCCCTGGCTTTGGAGTGATTGGAACTTGAAACAAAGCTTCACGACACTTCCTTCTCATTCGTTTTCTAACGTCGTAAAAAGAATAAAGGACACACATTCAGAATCAATTAAGGCAAGCAACAATACATAACAAGACATATCACAAGGAAACTAATATTAAATCAATCAAACACACTTGGCATAAATGCCATTTAATAAGACAACTGAAGGTTGGAGGAACATATCTCACAACCTTAATATCATGGATTCAGTGGGTGTACCACTCTCATACCAGGATATTAAGAAGCTAAGAATATACTTAGTTTCACACGAGTGAGACTACTAAAAGAATAAACAACACAAACAATCAAGCCACAAGAGAAACATAGGTATAACACTCAAGCTAAATTAATCACCCAGGAATGCCTACCATAGTAAGGCATACCACAAATAAACAAGATAGCTATTATACTATGCCTGAGTTCACATCAAGACTACAAAAACACTTGATTGCAAAAGTTACTTACACGAATCAGGGAGCCTACACATGTGTAACAAGGCAATAGACTCATCACAAAACACACAATTCACCTAGTAAGAATATTACTAATATTGGACAAAGTGGAGGGATTCTAGTAACATGCTTCTACTAAAGGTTGCTATACAAGCATGCATAATAAGGAATGTACCTTACTTAAGGTACTAAAATGCAAACAAGGAACCATGTTATCATAATGGGAATGAAAACATGTCCTCAAGCTAGGATACATATATTCTACCAAACACATGTCGACAGGAAAAAGTCCACTATTAAAGTGCTTGGAAAAAGGTACTACTCAGACATGAAGGATCAATGGATGCATTCCAATAAGGTAATTGAAATACAACAAGAGGGTCCATGTTATAAAAGCAGGAGTGAAAACCATCTCTACTTGCTATAACAAAAATATCCTAGTTAATAAAACAAGGCACCATTCAGCAAGGCAACTCCTACATACTAGTGGTAATAAAAAGGGAATTACTAGAGGAATCAAACAACTGAAGGGGAACGTAGCATAGAAAACAAAAATTTTCCTACACGCGATAAACCCAAATGGCCAAGATCTAATCTATGAGATGAAAGGCAACGGGGAGAAAGAGAGTCTTGAGATAACATACCCTCGAAGACTCAAAGTGGTACGAGAAAAGATCTCGTGGTTGACGTAGTCGTTCTCACGCCGATCCCGAGCGAGAAGAAGAGCACCGCAATCCGGCGGTGCCTCCGTAATCGGTCACACGTTCAGCTCGATGAAGACTTCCGTTCCCTCGTTCCAGCGGGTTGCGGAAGTAGAAGATCCCTCCGGAATTCCAGCAGCACGACGGCGTGGTGGTGGTGAAGAATCCCACGGTCAGGGCTTCGCCAAGCCGGAGACCATGGAATGGAGCAGCGGATGGAAGGGAAAATGTGTGAGCAAGTGTGTGTAGAAGAGAGAGCCCTCACCCTCCTTTTATAGGGGAGGGGGAGGCAGCCCAAGGGGGGGTGCGGCCAGCCATGGGTGCCCCCACCCCTTCCTCTCTTCATGTGAGTGGAAGCTCCACTCAAACCCACTAAAAAATCCCTTAATTTCCCACTTGGAAAATCCAAAGGTTTTTCTTTAATAAATAAATAAAACATTTTTATTTCTTTATTTATATTTGTTAATTCCATTAACAAACATTTGCATGCAGCACCTCAAACCATTTGTTAATTCTATTAACAACCGTTCGACGAAAAACCCCTTGAACTATTTCAATTTTCCCCGAAACAATTCCGGAGCTGCCCAAAATATTCTTCGGTATTCCGTATCCTCTCTAAACGCTTCATCGAACCTTAAGTGTGTCTCCCTACGGTTCGTGAATATTATAGACATGATCGAGACTCCTCTCCGATCAATAATCAACAGCGGGGTCTGGAAAACCGTGATGACTCCTATATATTCAACAACGACTCTCTTGATCGTGTGAACCTTTCAACGTCGTAACGATTTCCCTTTGTCTCGCGATATATTACTTGTCCGAGATCCGATCATTGGTATCCACTATACCTTGTTCGATCTCGTTATCCTACAAGTACTCTTTTCTCGTTCCCGTGATATAACATCCTAGTGATCAAATCACTTGCTTGCAAGCGGTGTCGATGTGATATCACCGAGAGGGCCCTGAGTATATCTATCCGTCATATTGGATGGACAAATCCCATTCTCGATCCATGAGCTTCAACCAATACTTTCCGAATATCCAATGCCACCTTTATAGTCACCCTTTTACGGTGTGACGTTTGATGTCATCAAAGTATTCTTTCGGTATTAGTGATTAACATGATCTCATGGTCTAAGGAATAATGTTACTCCGAATGTAAGACATAACAACAAAACTAAATGACTTGATCGTATTTTTATACTTAGTTTAGGGTTTAAGTTCATCATGTCATTCTCCTAATGACATGACCCCGTTATCAACAACATCCAATGTTCATGATCAGGAAACCTTGATCATCTGTTTAATCAACGGGCTAGTTAAAAGAGAGGCTTCACTAGGAACGTTGGTTTGTTTATTAATCACACATGTATCAACGTTTCCGGTTAATACAATTCTAGCATGAGAACTAAACATCTATCATAAACAAGGAATAACATAATAAACACTTTATTATTGCCTCTCGGGCATATTCCCTTCAGTCTCCCACTTGCACTAGGGGCAATAATCTATATTACATAGTGATGAATCTAACACCCATGGAGTTCTGGTGTTGATCATGTTTTGTCCTTGAGAGAGCTTTAGTCAATGGATCTGCCACATTCAGATCCGTATGTACTTTGCAAATCTTCACATCCCCATCTGCGACATGCTCACGGATGGAGTGAAAACGGCGCTTGATATGCTTGGAATTCTTGTGAGACCTTGGTTCCTTAGCATTGGCTATGGCACCATTGTTGTCACAATAGATAACCATTGGATCCAACGCACTTGGAACCACGCCTAGTTCGGATATGAACTCCTTCATCCAAACTGCTTCCTGTATTGCCTCCGAGGCAGCAACATATTCCGCTTCTGTTGATGATCCCGCCACCACGGATTGCTTGGAACTCCTCCAGCTTACAGCTCCTCCATTCATAATAAATACGTACCCGGACTGAGACTTAGAGTCATCCGGATCAGTGTCGAAGCTAGCATCGACGTAACATCTTGCGACGAGCTCTTCTTCACCGCCATATACGAGAAACATGTCCTTAGTTCTTCTTAAGTACTTTAGGATATTCTTGACCGCAGTCCAGTGTTCCAAACCTGGATTGGATTGGTACCTACTAGTCAAACTAATAGCATGTGCCACATCCGGTCTTGTACATAGCATAGCATACATGATAGAACCTATGGCTGAAGCATAGGGAGTCTTATCCATCTTTTCTCTATCTTCTGCTGTAGCTGGACATTGAGTCTTACTCAACGTCTTGCCTTGCAACATAGGTAGGAACCCTTTCCTACTATCTTCCATTTTGAACTTCTTCAAAATCTTGTCAAGGTATGTACTTTGCGAAAGTCCAATTAAGCGTCTTGATCTATCCATGTAGATTTTGATGCCCAATATATAAGCTGCTTCACCGAGGTCTTTCATCGAAAAACTATTGTTCCAATAACCTTTTACGCTTTCTAAAAGTTCTATATCATTTCCAATCAACAATATGTCATCCACATATAGTACCAGAAATGCTACAGAGCTCCCATGACTTTCTTGTAAATACAAGATTCTCCGTATGTTTGGACAAATCCAAAACCTTTGATCACCTTATCAAAACGGAGGTTCCAACTTCGGGATGCTTGCTTCAGTCCATAAATGGAACGTTGAAGCTTACACACCTTGTCAGCATCCTTAGGATCAACAAAACCTTTGGGTTGCATCATATACAACTCTTCCTCAATGTCACCATTAAGGAACGCCATTTTGACATCCATCTGCCATATTTCATAATCGAAAAATGCAGCAACTGCTAACATAATCCTAACTGACTTAAGCATCGCTACTGGTGAGAAAGTCTCATCATAGTCAATTCCTTGAATTTGTCGGAAACCTTTTGCGACAAGTCGAGCTTTATAGACGGTCACATTACCATCAGCGTCAGTTTTCTTTTTAAAGATCCATTTGTTCTCAACGGCCTTGCGGTCATTGGGTAAATCCACCAAAGTCCAAACTTGGTTTTCGTACATGGATCCTATTTCGGATTTCATGGCTTCAAGCCATTTGTTGGAATCTGGGCTCATCATCGCTTCCTCATATGTCGCAGGGTCATCACCTCCATCTACCATGAAGTTTAATACGGGATCTCCGTATAGTTCAGGAGCTGCACGCTCCCTAGTTGACCTGCGAGGTGCGGTAGTTTCCTCTATTGGAGTTTCATGATCTTGATCATTAACTCTCTCTTCATCTGACGGGGTCGGCTCCGGAACAACTTCCGGCGCTGCGCTACTCGCCATTCCAAGAAGAGAAGGTTCAATAACCTCGTTGAGTTCTACCTTCCTACTATTCACACATTTCGAGAGAAACTCCTTCTCCAAAAAGGGTCCATTCTTGGCAACAAAAATCTTGCCTTCGGATCTGTGATAGAAGGTGTACCCTATTGTTTCTTTAGGGTATCCTATGAAGACGCATTTTTCCTCTTTGGGTTCGAGTTTATCAGGTTGAAGCTTCTTCACATAAACATCGCATCCCAAAACTTTTAGAAATGACAGCTTAGGTTTGTTTCCAAACCATAATTCATACGGTGTCGTTTCAACGGATTTAGATGGTGCCCTATTTAAAGTGAATGCAGCGGTCTCTAGTGCATAACCCCAAAACGATAGTGGCAAATCTGTAAGAGACATCATAGATCGAACCATATCTAATAAAGTACGATTACGACGTTCGGAAACACCATTACGCTGTGGTGTTCCGGCAGGTGTGAGTTGTGAAACTATTCCACATTGTTTCATATGAATGCCAAACTCGTAACTTAGATATTCACCTCCACGATCAGACCGTAGAAATTTAATCTTTCTGTTACGATGATTTTCAACTTCACACTGAAATTCTTTGAACTTTTCAAATGTTTCAGATTTGTGTTTCATTAAGTAAATATACCCATATCTACTCAAATCATCTGTGAAAGTGACAAAATAACGATATCCACCGCGTGCCGATACACTCATTGGTCCACATACATCAGTATGTATGATTTCCAGTAAGTCTGTCGCCCGTTCCATAGATCCAGAAAACGGGGTTCTAGTCATCTTGCCCATAAGGCATGGTTCACATGTTTCAAATGATTCATAATCAAGTGATTCTAAGAGTCCATCAGAATGGAGCTTCTTCATGCGTTTAACACCAATATGACCTAAGCGGCAATGCCACAAATAAGTAGCAATATCATCATTTAACTTAATTCTTTTGGCATTCACATTATGAATATGTGTATCAACATTATCAAGATTCAAAAGAAATAAACCATTCTTCTCAGGTGCATGACCATAAAAGATATTATTCATATAAATCGAACAACCATTGTTCTCGGACTTAAAGGAATAACCGTCCCGCATTAAGCAAGATCCAGAAACGATATTCATGCTTAATGCGGGCACCAAATAACATTTATTGAGGTTTATAACTAATCCCGATGGTAGACGTAGAGGTAGCGTCCCGACGGCGATCACGTCAACTCTTGATCCATTGCCGACGCGCATCGTCACCTCATCCTTTGCTAGTGGTCGCTTATTCTGCAGCTCCTGTTTCGAGTTACATATGTGAGCAACCGAACCAGTATCAAATACCCAGGTGCTACTGCGAGTACTAGTAAGGTACACATCAATAACAAGTATATCATATATACCTTTGTTCACTTTGCCGGCCTTCTTATCTGCCAGATACTTGGGGCAATTGCGCTTCCAGTGGCCAGTACCCTTGCAATAGAAACACTCAGTCTTAGGCTTAGGGCCATGCCTGGTTTTCTTCTCAGCAGTAGCAACAGATTTGCCACCCTTCTTGAAGTTTACCCTTGGCTTGCCTTTCTTGCCTTTCTTGAAACTAGTGGTCTTATTGATCATCAACACTTGATGTTCTTTCTTGATCTCCACTTCAGCAGTTTTAAGCATCGAGAGAAGCTCAGGAAGAGACTTCTTCATGCTCTGCATATTATAGTTCATCACGAAGTTCTTGTAACTAGGTGGCAGAGATTGGAGAACACGATGTATCCCTAGCTCAATGGGAATCGATATTCCCAAGGCTATGAGCTTATCAGCGTACGCAGACATTTTGAGTACGTGCTCACTAACGGAGCTGTTCTCTTCCATCATGCAGCTAAAGAACTTTTCTGAAGCGTCATAACTCTCAACTGCGGCATGGGTATCGAAAATCATTTTCAATTCTCCCATTGTGGCATAAGCAGTGTTGTTCTCGAAACGTTTTCGCAGCTCTGGCTCTAATCCATAGAGGATGCCGCAGTGAACTATACTGTGGTCTTCTTGTTGAGTCAGATAAACATTTTTATCCTCATCAGAAGCATCATCAGCGGGTTGGTCACCTAGAGGTGCATCAAGCACATAGAGCTTCTTGCAAGCGGTGAGGAGAATCCTCAGGTTAAGTTCCCAGTTGGTAAAGTTGCTTCCATTGTTCGCTAATTTCTCTTTCTCCATGAACATATTGAAATTGAAGGTAGGTGGTGCCATGATCTACAACATATTTGCAAAGACTATTTAGACTATGTTTATGATAAATTAAGTTCAAGTTAATTCTAAAATTATCCCATGAACTCCCACTCAAAAACAACATCCCTCTTAGTTGTCTTTAGTGATTACACGAACCAAATTCACTCCACCGAAACCGATCATCACGTGAGACGGTGTAGTTGCAAAGGCGAACATCAACATGTTCATCATATCATTCATATGACTCATGCTTTACCTTTCGGTTACGTGTTCCGAGGCCATGTCTGTACATGCTAGGCTCGCCAAGTAGAACCATTGTATTGCATGTGTTTCAAGGCCATGTCTGTACATGCTAGGCTTGAAAACACCCGTTGTATGCGAACGTTGAATCTATCACACCCGATCATCACGTGGTGTCTCGAAACGACGAACTTTCTTAACGGTGCATACTTAAGGAAGAACACAATATTGTCTTGATATTAAGTGAGAGGGATCATCTTATAATGCTACCGTCGCGATCTAAGCAAAATAAGATGCATAAAAGGATAAACATCACATGCATGGATAATGTGATATGATATGGTCCTTCTTGCACTTGATCTCCATTTTGTGCATCATGGTATGATCTCCATCATTCCACCGGCGTGGCACCAAGGTCCGTGGCACCTCCATCTTGATTGTCCATTACAACATATCACATGGATATGACATACAGCACGCAGGCCATAAAATAAGACAACCATATGGCTCCAGCCGGTATGTCAATAATTTACAAAAGATATCATCTCATACATAACGTTTGTAACATTGACCATATCACATCACATGCCCTGCAAAAACAAGTTAGACGCCTCTAATTTATTTTTTGCATATTTTTCGTGGCTTTGGGCTTACGAGGATATAACCGTTCATATCTACGTACAAGAACCACAACATTGATAAAACATATTTTTTAACAACCCTTTGTAGATTAGATCTTAACTATAGTAGGAGAAACCGACACCCGCAAGCCACTTATGCAATTCAAGTTGCATGTCAGTTGTGGAACAAGTCTCATGTACGTGGACATGTAAAGTTAGTCCGGGCCGCTTCATCCTACTATGCCACTAAGATCATAAAATACTCAAAGAGACAAAAACATGATCATCAACGCCCACATACTCCTATGTGTTCTACCCGTACAATTCATCTACGCATAGATCCGGCTCTGATACCACTGAAGGGGAACGTAGCATAGAAAACAAAAATTTTCCTACACGCGATAAACCCAAATGGCCAAGATCTAATCTATGAGATGAAAGGCAACGGGGAGAAAGAGTCTTGAGATAACATACCCTCGAAGACTCAAAGTGGTACGAGAAAAGATCTCGTGGTTGGCGTAGTCGTTCTCACGCCGATCCCGAGCGAGAAGAAGAGCACCGCAATCCGGCGGTGCCTCCGTAATCGGTCACACGTTCAGCTCGATGAAGACTTCCGTTCCCTCGTTCCAGCGGGTTGCGGAAGTAGAAGATCCCTCCGGAATTCCAGCAGCACGACGGCGTGGTGGTGGTGAAGAATCCCACGGTCAGGGCTTCGCCAAGCCGGAGACCATGGAATGGAGCAGCGGATGGAAGGGAAAATGTGTGAGCAAGTGTGTGTAGAAGAGAGAGCCCTCACCCTCCTTTTATAGGGGAGGGGGAGGCAGCCCAAGGGGGGGTGCAGCCAGCCATGGGTGCCCCCACCCCTTCCTCTCTTCATGTGAGTGGAAGCTCCACTCAAACCCACTCAAAAATCCCTTAATTTCCCACTTGGAAAATCCAAAGGTTTTTCTTTAATAAATAAATAAAACATTTTTATTTCTTTATTTATATTTGTTAATTCCATTAACAAACATTTGCATGCAGCACCTCAAACCATTTGTTAATTCTATTAACAACCGTTCGACGAAAAACCCCTTGAACTATTTCAATTTTCCCCGAAACAATTCCGGAGCTGCCCAAAATATTCTTCGGTATTCCGTATCCTCTCTAAACGCTTCATCGAACCTTAAGTGTGTCTCCCTATGGTTCGTGAATATTATAGACATGATCGAGACTCCTCTCCGATCAATAATCAACAGCGGGGTCTGGAAAACCGTGATGACTCCTATATATTCAACGATGACTCTCGTGATCGTGTGAACCTTTCAACGTCGTAACGATTTCCCTTTGTCTCGCGATATATTACTTGTCCGAGATCCGATCATTGGTATCCACTATACCTTGTTCGATCTCGTTATCCGACAAGTACTCTTTTCTCGTTCTCGTGATATAACATCCTAGTGATCAAATCACTTGCTTGCAAGCGGTGTCGATGTGATATCACCGAGAGGGCCCTGAGTATATCTATCCGTCATATTGGATGGACAAATCCCATTCTCGATCCATGAGCTTCAACCAATACTTTCCGAATATCCAATGCCACCTTTATAGTCACCCTTTTACGGTGTGACGTTTGATGTCATCAAAGTATTCTTTCGGTATTAGTGATTAACATGATCTCATGGTCTAAGGAATAATGTTACTCCGAATGTAAGACATAACAACAAAACTAAATGACTTGATCGTATTGTTATACTTAGTTTAGGGTTTAAGTTCATCATGTCATTCTCCTAATGACATGACTCCGTTATCAACAACATCCAATGTTCATGATCAGGAAACCTTGATCATCTGTTTAATCAACAGGCTAGTTAAAAGAGAGGCTTCACTAGGAACGTTGGTTTGTTTATTAATCACACATGTATCAACGTTTCCGGTTAATACAATTCTAGCATGAGAAATAAACATCTATCATAAACAAGGAATAACATAATAAACACTTTATTATTGCCTCTCGGGCATATTCCCTTCAACAACATCCCAAGGATGGATTTTTCCTAGCAATCCACACATGATTATAAACACTTACAAACAGAAGCATACACATTATCTTCTAGCTCCATAGCCCAAGGTAAAAATACAAGACACACATAAGTGAGAGAACTATATAAAGGAAACATCTCTACGGTGGGGGAAATAGGTTTCCACCAAAAATGCAATGGCATCAGTGGCTGTTCCACTAGTCTACCAAAGCATTTTGAGGCCACAAAGCCTCTGGTCATACTTGCTAAAAATTAACAAAAGCCTAAACTAGCATCTAGTGCAATACACATACTAGTCGAAAATAACAGGATGTTAAAATAAGCAAGGCAATGCTACTCATGCTATTTTTCAAATATAAGTGCAAACTACAGAGGTAAAGTACTACTCATAAAAATACCAAAAAGCTACTAGACCTATGAACACAACACAAAAATTTGTGGCTACACATTCGCTAATTTTTATGCCAAAAAATTTCTACACATGAGAGAATTTTTCCATAACATTTGCTTAGTCATGAGAAAGCTACTCATGCTTTTCTAACAACATAAGTGAAAGCTAACAGAGGTGACACCACTATGATATCAGTACCCAGGTGGTATTGGAAAACAACAATATCAATCAAGGTGCTAGCATAATAATGTTTTGCCCAAACCTTGAACCAAGGAAATATCTAGAAATATTATTATGCTACTATAGCTACTTCTACAACACCTCAAAACAAACTAACAGAGGTAGTATGATATCAACATCAGTACCAAAGTGGTACTAGATCCATCATAATAACCTCAGAAATTTAGCTACCAAACCTATAGTTAAAATACCCCAAATCCTAACACAGAAGAATATGTTAGAAAAACAACTATGCCTTCAATAATAATTTAAAGCATCTCACACCATACTAAACCTTTTCTAACATTCTAGTTCTGTAAGAAAACATCAAGATAACATAAAGTAACACATTTATATAAGCTAGAAAACATAAATCTAGTACTCAAATATTACAATACAAAACATTCACACAAGAAATAATATTAACAGAAATGTGCAAAATCTAGATCTGTCCACAAAATCTTATACAAAGTCTCAAAAATTAAACCAAGCTAGGGTTAGGTAGCCCTAAACATATAAAAGCATCTCCAATTGGATTCACTCAAAAATTCATCCTAGATTTGTCAGGATAGATGCTCAAGCAGGGACAAATGCTTTTACCAAAATGTATGCCATTTTCTCTAGGCGACAGACGTGCATGCAAGACCAATTTCTGCTGATAGGTATCAACAAGGGATACTCAGATCAGTTGGATTCATATTTTTCCAAGCATTATTTTTAAACTTATGCCACTTTTTCTGTAGCAGACACATGATGCCAAAACATTTCTCATTTCTGAAATATTAATCCAAAAAGTGGTTCTGTCACTTGGATCTGGTTAAGAAAATGATAGGCTACTGGTGTTAAAATGGGTTTGGTGAAAATCCCCTTTTTGGTATTTTTCCTAGGGCCAAACATAAAGTAGTAGTTTCTGCCCAAAATCACAAATGAATAAATCTAACATGCACGGGCCAATTTAGCTACGGGACGGCGAGATACTCACCGAGGGGCGGTGAAACTCGACGGCGCGGGGGCGAGGGTGGTGGAGGTGCAGCAGGTGGGCGTGGCCGCGGCTCGGCGCAAGCAGCAGCTCCCGCAGCGACTCCACACTGCTTCGGCGACGAACTCTCCTTGCCTCGCTCACAGAGAGCAAGAGACCAAGCTAGCAAGCAAGCAAGAAAGCAAGCAAGGAAGAAAGCAAGCAAGGCTTGGGGAGATTGTGTGGGGTGGTGTAGTGCTAGTGGCAAAAGGGGTTGGGAAATGGTGCTTTATAGGCCAAGGGGTGAGCCTTGGTGTAGAAGGCACACAAGGTCAAGTGGTGGTCAAGGGTATGGGTAGGCATGGGCATGGATGGCTCTTGGTGGCAAGCAAAGGGTGCATTGGTGGCTCTTTGTGGCAAGCAAAGGGTGACATGGGCTAGCACAAGGGTCAAGCCTTGGTGTAGAAGGCAACCAAGACAAATGGGGGTGGTCAAAGCATGTGCTTCTCTCCTTCCTCTCCAAGTCTCTCTCTTGAGTCAATGCCAAAGGCATCCAATGCATGGAATAGCAAGTGGCCACATGGGGCAATGACCAGGATATCTTTCCCTCACTTTATTTTGAGCTAAACAACAAAACCAACAACATGTGTGAAAATCAGTCCATTTGGATAAACTTGATAGTTCAAAGTTGTTCAAATTTCAACTCTAACAGATATGGACATTGAATTTATTAGAATACTTAGGAGCTTCCAAAAATGATAATTTTTGGCTAACATTCCTTATTTGGTGTTTTCCTTGTGTGGTAAAAAATTCAAGTCATTTGGAGTTAGTTCACAGAGCAAACTTGTTCAAATTTTCAAAAGGTGTTGTGTAGAAAACAGAGGTTTTTGGCAAATTAAACAAACCAAGAACTTTTTCCCTTTTGACTTTCGTTTTTATTTGATATATATATATATCAAGTGGTATTTTTCTCATGGCATTTGGAACAAGTTTCTAGAACAAACTTGTTCAAATTGCCAAAGGTTGTTGTGAAGAAAATTTCTGTTTTCCAGGCTTTAATGGATTCAATTTTTGGTCCCCTCTTGTGTGTGTTCCTTATTTGACATAAGGAAGCACTGATATCAATTTCAGATTATTTGGATAAAGTTTCCAATAGTAACTTGTTTGAGTTTTCTGTTTCTGGAAATATTGGAAATTCAATTTAATAAGGCATTTGATTTTTCTTCAGCAAACCTTTACCAAAATATTTATGTGTCTTGTAGTAACAAGGTAATAATCTCCACCACTTTGGTTTTATAAGCTAGCAAGGATGAAAAATCATTTGGAAAGATTTTTGGTTAAGCACTTAAAGAATGCCTCTTTCTCCTTTTAAAGCTTGTTGGGAATTTTTATTAAGTGTTTCACAACTTCCCTAATTTAGATCTTGGAATAATACTCACAAGTAGGAAGCTCTCAAGATAGATATGTATTTCCCTTTATCAATATTTACTTTAGAAAATATTGCCAAAGGTTGTTGGAACAATATGTTGAATATTTTTATTTTATTGCTTTGCCATATTTTTAAGTTTGCAGAACACACTTGCTTTCAAAACCTTAGCAATGCGTTAATAAACCTGAGGTTTTTGGAAACATGATATTATGCTTCCAAGGGTTGGGTGGTTTGATCTTAAGAAGAATTGATCCGAGACAAGTTTACTGGAATGATCTCAAAGGATAGATAGAGATAGCCCTTTAGTTAGGGGATGCTCTTCATAAAGGTTTGATAACATTGAGCATGAGAGTTCAAATGATAAGAACAGATGAAATGGGAATAGAAATATCTATGGGGTGAGATCCCAGAAGATATATTGATGCAAAGATCAGGAACACAAATTATGACATGAAGCCATGATGGAAGAATTGACACATAGCAGAAGATAAGATTGAGATGGACTTGATTTCAAATTCTGTTGTGTGGTATTATAAACATTTTATTTAGTTGCACTCAAACAAACACAACCAAAGTCAAACAAAGAAATGGGAAGTGAAACAAAACACTGTGTTTTCAGGTATTCCATAATTGGGATGTGACAGGTCTTCCCCCCTTAAAAAGAATCTCGTCCCCGAGATTCGCAGGCGGGTACTAAGAGAGGGCAAACAAACGCGACGTTAGAAAATTCTGTCTTCAACTTCAGTTACTCGGTGGTTGGTAGCGTTGAAAAGCAGGTGCTTCCCCTCTTTGACTATTCTTCATCTCTGTCTCTTTCGGGTTGGCGAAGATGGGTCGTGGAAGACTCCTTTTGTTCTGGGGCTTCACGAAGCTTCGTAGGTGTCTTCACCAGCAAGTTAGAGTGCACTTCCATAAATTTGTATTTTTTTCACGGGAGTTGGGTGCCATACTCTAAACCTTAAGCTTAACAGACCCAAGATCCAAAACACCCAATCTTCCAAAAGTCTCTAACCATCGATTCATTAAATCGCCAATCCAAAATCTCTGATAATGTCACTACTGTCTACTAGATACCTAAAACCATAACCTTGTCCCAAGCTAAAAGTACTAATCCATTATCATCCTTTTCAGGCTTAGATTTTAAATCATACTATGGTTCAACCTTTCAGATAATCCACAAAACCATTACTTGATAGGCACATTTCACAATCTTTGGCTTCCACAAGTTGTTTCTTTCCTACAATTATATCCTCAAGTCTAAATAAAAAATCCAGTGACAATGTAATCATATCGTTTAAATACTTCCTATTCCAATCCAGAATTTTATCAATCTATGGGTCTTCAATCCCTTAAACCAAGATAAGATATCTTCCTAGAAATAATCCAGCTGCGCTTGACAGGGTCAGAGTACTACTGTCACCAAAATTTTCTAGCTATTACCTCCAAGTCATATAGATCTTTCTAGAATACAAAAACATTTGTCACAATCCACTGATACTTTTATGGTATAATCCAAATCTTCTATTCATCACCCTGCCTTTTATCAAAACATATAATTCAATATGAAAATCACTTGTACTAGGCACCACTCTTAACATTTCAGTACCAGAATATTAAATTAGTTGCTTCTAACAATCCAAACCTCATTACATCAACGATTGCTTCTTAAAAATCTAATCATAGTTGTATCCACGAATGTTCCTTAAAAATCCAATCATAATTATATCCACGAGTGTTCCTTAAAAATCCAATCATGACCTTCACTCTAATATTTAAACCTTAATTTTTTTCTCTTCAAGGGTCACCTATCTTAGCTTCAAATAATCACCAAGGGTTGGGGTCCACAACTGGTTATCCCCTGAGTATATATCAAATTATATCATGTGTCCCAAACTCAATAATTTCTATATCTATTCCAGCGTTCACTTATTTTCTAAACCCCAAATTTAATAATACCAACAACATCCACTAAGATTTTATTTCCAAAGTAGATACACCAGAGATCCTAGTGACTAGCAAACCCATAGTTCAACATTCTTATATTCCCGTAACTTCACCTTTTTACCAACTAGACTAAAATTTGTCCTATGGCACTTCTTCCCTTGATCTAGAAAAAGTTGTCAGTAAGTATACATGCCTTGGCTAGGGTTCAACCTAAAATTAGACTAAGTACGTTAGTCTTGTTAGTTTTATAATTAATAATTCTGGTCCGACAAGACACGACTAGCGTCATTGGACATCGGATATTGGATCAAGCTCTTCTGAATGGCTTCTGAAGTGGTTACGCATAATGGCATGTGAAGACTTCTTTTCGTCCTGTAGAAGGTTGCAGAGTCTTGGGCTTCTTGGTTGAGGTAGAAAGCTCTTCATATCTTGCACTTCCCTCAAGAAGAAAGAGGGATAAAACTTTTTTTAAAAAAAAATATCTTTCTAGTTTGGTCTTTCTAAAAGGGATAAAAAAGGTGCAACGTTTAGCCAACATGGCAAAAAGAGTCTTTTTCAAACAGACAAACATAGGGCAAGAAACAAACGTGCGGTTACTTTGTGTTGCCGATTAGGCGTGTGGTGGGACGCACAGAAGGAAAATAGCACATATAAAGGCAATACACAAACCATTCGCAAACAAGGTCAAGGCAAGCAAATATAGCACAACTACCAGAAAACGTCTAGCATCGGGTAAAAAGGTGGCTCAGGAAAATAACTGAGCGTATCCTATCAATCCTATGGGGTTTTGGGTCAACAGTGGTTGGTGTCTTCATATCTATTTCTTCTTTGAAGATTGTCGGTGTTGGAGCTTGAATTTTTGTAGAGCCTTCTTATCTCGAGGATTTTCTTCGTTCAGATCCATGCGAAAAGCTTGATGGTGAGATCACCTCAATCTCGGGGGTGGTAGCAATTCTTCGTCCTTCTAGATGAATCACCCTGGCGTTGATGTCTTGAGAAGGTTGCTTCTTTTTCTTCGGATAGACAAATATTTGGGGTCTTTCTCGGGACATCGCCAAGTATACAAGCATGGGTAAGATTATGCAAAAAGTTTGTTTTTGAAACACTAATTATTTTATTTTTGACACAAAAATTTAAAGACGAGAGATATTTCAAAAACAAGAGCGGGGCAGTTGCAAACAAGCAAGAAATAAACTCTTAACCCAGAGAGAGAAGGTTTTAGAACGATTTGAAAAGATAAGAAGAATGGAAACTATAGTTAAAACTCCCTTAGATAAGAATAATTTAGATAGTAAATATATTTTTACCCAAAAAATACTTTCCTTTCCTATCTGACGTCCATGCTAACTAAGATATCCTAAGGTCAGGATGGCTCTGATACCAACTCTGTAAGGACCCCAGACCGGCAGTCTGAAACCCTCCGTATGCATACATTCATATCCCAGAAAGATCAGTCGTGAACAACAAACAAAGTTGGCATACAAAAATACATCATCCATTACACGAATACATAAAGGTATTACATAAATGATCACATGATCAAGTTTAACACAACTGCCATGTAGGGCAGGCAACTTAACAAACGCAGCGGAAGACAATTAAAACACAATGTAGATGAGCCCAAGTCAGGCCTTAACCTATAGGCTGCTGACTGGGAGACGAGCCTAGTTCGCAAAGTCGTCAGCGTTCTCCTCCTAGTTGATCTCCTCCTGAGATTTGCTCCTCAAAGTCTGGCCAATAAAATAACCAGGGGCGAAACCAAAGTGAGTACATTTGAATGTACTCCGCAAGACATCCCTCATGAAGCTTATATAATGCAGTATGCTTATTTAGGTGGAATGGGTAGGCCATACATAGGGGTTCACTACCCATGACAGATGAAAGATTCATCATGGTTGATTAACATATTTATATCTCTGTTGAAAAAGATACTTCAAAATAAATATAGTTTTCTCTCGTAGATATCATCTATCCATGAGGTTTTCATAAACGTTTGTTTGAAGAAAGAACATTTTTCTTTGCAACACTTCTTTGAAAGAAAATAATATTTTTCTTTGAAAACATTGCTTGCAAACAACTTCTGACTTTTCATAATCCGTATCTCGCAGATACAAAGTTCACCATTCCAGTAACTCCCAGGTACAAGTCCTTTTTCAAATCATCTTTTTTGAAAGCTTTGACACAATGCTAGCTACATGGCCATTCAACCGTCCATATCCGAGGACGCGGCTATTTCTAAATAGTTTTACTCTGCAGAGGTGTAAACAATCCACAAGTTCCAGAAGATCCGCCGGGAGACATCCACGGACTGCTCACAACAGTATGCGAACATCAGATAACTTGTCTTGACTTTCCACCTTGGTCAAGCTAGTATATGACTATCCCTTCAATTGGGTTTATTCTCCCCGGCAATACACGTCCCACGTAGCCCCGTCAGGAGACCCAACTGCTGGATCCGGAGGGAAAATTAATCCCACACTTTGCATGTCTCTGTTTAAAAACTTGGCGACATTTCGGTTCAGAGGATCCAATCCCCTATAGCATATTGAGATAGAACATACACTAACAAGATCAAATTTCAAGCCTGGCCCCGTGACCATGTTGAGGTAGAGTGGCAGTACGTCTTGGTTGTCTAGCGAAGTCTAGGTTATGTGTCATATTTTAAAAAACACCTTTCTCCAAAAATGATCATCTCACAATCCTCCCGTGGACAAGGTCCCACCTTTCCACCGGGTTTTCCATAAAGCCTTTGTTTTGCATAAACACAATTTTAGGGTGTCCACTTCGGACTCCTTGGTTTTTTTATCTTTGGGCGGTAAATACCCATATGGTGGCTATGGGCTTGGTATTACCAAGTTTAACTACTGGCATAATAATAACCTACATAATATTATAGGAGTAATAGCCACATCAAAAATAGTTTTTGATAATCAAGTTTTGGTAAAACTTCAGAGGTAAAACATGCATGATAGATAATGATGAGTAGTGTATCAGCAAGCATCAGGATGGCTTGCCTGGCAACTCCTTGTGTCCCTGGCTTTGGAGTGACTGGAACTTGAAACAAAGCTTCACGACACTTCCTTCTCATTCGTTTTCTAACGTCGTAAAAAGAATAAAGGACACACATTCAGAATCAATTAAGGCAAGCAACAATACATAACAAGACATATCACAAGGAAACTAATATTAAATCAATCAAACACACTTGGCATAAATGCCATTTAATAAGACAACTGAAGGTTGGAGGAACATATCTCACAACCTTAATATCATGGATTCAGTGGGTGTACCACTCTCATACCAGGATATTAAGAAGCTAAGAATATACTTAGTTTCACACGAGTGAGACTACTAAAAGAATAAACAACACAAACAATCAAGCCACAAGAGAAACATAGGTATAACACTCAAGCTAAATTAATCACCCAGGAATGCCTACCATAGTAAGGCATACCACAAATAAACAAGATAGCTATTATACTATGCCTGAGTTCACATCAAGACTACAAAAACACTTGATTGCAAAAGTTACTTACACAAATCAGGGAGCCTACACATGTGTAACAAGGCAATAGACTCATCACAAAACACACAATTCACCTAGTAAGAATATTACTAATATTGGACAAAGTGGAGGGATTCTAGTAACATGCTTCTACTAAAGGTTGCTATACAAGCATGCATAATAAGGAATGTACCTTACTTAAGGTACTAAAATGCAAACAAGGAACCATGTTATCATAATGGGAATGAAAACATGTCCTCAAGCTAGGATACATATATTCTACCAAACACATGTCGACAGGAAAAAGTCCACTATTAAAGTGCTTGGAAAAAGGTACTACTCAGACATGAAGGATCAATGGATGCATTCCAATAAGGTAATTGAAATACAACAAGAGGGTCCATGTTATAAAAGCAGGAGTGAAAACCATCTCTACTTGCTATAACAAAAATATCCTAGTTAATAAAACAAGGCACCATTCAGCAAGGCAACTCCTACATACTAGTGGTAATAAAAAGGGCATTACTAGAGGAATCAAACAACACCCCAAGTATGGATTTTTCCTAGCAATCCACACATGATTATAAACACTTACAAATAGAAGCATACACATTATCTTCTAGCTCCATATCCCAAGGTAAAAATACAGGACACACATAAGTGAGAGAACTATATAAAGGAAACATCTCTATGGTGGGGGAAATATGTTTCCACCAAAAATGCAATGGCATCAGTGGCTGTTCCACTAGTCTACCAAAGCATTTTGAGGTCACAAAGCCTCTAGTCATACTTGCGAAAAATTAACAAAAGCCTAAACTAGCATCTAGTGCAATACACATACTAGTCGAAAATAACAGGATGTTAAAATAAGCAAGGCAATGCTACTCATGCTATTTTTCAAATACAAGTGCAAAATAAAGAGCTAAAGTACTACTCATAAAAATACCAAAAAGCTACTAGACCTATGAACACAACACAAAAATTTGTGGCTACACATTCGCTCATTTTTATGCCAAAAAAATTCTACACATGAGAGAATTTTTCCATAACATTTGCATAGTCATGAGAAAGCTACTCATGCTTTTCTACCAACATAAGTGAAAGCTAACAGAGGTGACACCACTATGATATCAGTACCCAGGTGGTATTGGAAAACAACAATATCAATCAAGGTGCTAGCATAATAATGTTTTGCCCAAACCTCAAACCAAGGAAATAGCTGGAAATATTATTATGCTACTATAGCTACTTCTACAACACCTCAAACCAAACTAACAGAAGTAGTATGATATCAATATCAGTACCAAAGTGGTACTAGATCCATCATAACAACCTCACAAATTTAGCTACCAAACCTATAGTTAAAATACCCCAAATCCTAACACACAAGAATATGCTAGAAAAACAACTATGCCTTCAATAATAATTTAAAGCATCTCACACCATACTAAACCTTTTCTAACATTCTAGTTCTGTAAGAAAACATCAAGATAAAATAAATTAACACATTTATATAAGCTAGAAAACATAAATCTAGTACTCAAATATTCCAATACAAAACATTCACACAAGAAATAATATTAACAGAAATGTGCAAAATCTAGATCTGTCCACACAATCTTCTACAAAGTCTCAAAAATTAAACCAAGCTAGGGTTATGTATCCCTAAACATATAAAAGCATCTTCAATTGGATTCACTCAAAAATTCATCCTAGAATTGTCAGGATAGATGCTCAAACAGGGACAAATGCTTTTACCAAAACGTATGCCATTTTCTCTAGGTGATAGACGTGCATGCAAGACCACTTTCTTCTGATAGGTATCAACAAGGGATACTCAGATCAGTTGGATTCATATTTTTCCAAGCATTATTTTTAAAGTTATGCCACTTTTTCTTTAGCAGACACATGCTGCCAAAACATTTCTCATTTCTTAAATATTAATCCAAAAAGTGGTTCTGTCACTTGGATCTGGTTAATAAAATGATAGGCTACTAGTGTTAAAAAGGGTTTGGCGAAAATCCCATTTTTGCTATTTTTCCTAGGGCCAAACCTAAAGTAGTAGTTTCTGCCCAAAATCACAAATGAATAAATCTAACATGCAACGGGCCGATTTAGCTATGGGACGGCGAGATGCTCACCGAGGGGCGGTGAAAGTCGACGGCGCGGGGGCGAGGGTGGTGGAGGTGCAGCAGGTGGGCGTGGACGCGGCTCGGCGCAAGCAGCAGCTCCCGCAACGACTCCACGCGGCTTCGGTGACGAACTCTCCTTGCCTCGCTCACAGAGAGCAAGAGAGCAAGCTAGCAAGCAAGCAAGAAAGCAAGCAAGGAAGGAAGCAAGCAAGGATTGGGGAGAGTGTGTGGGGTGGTGTAGTGCTAGTGGCAAAAGGGGCTGGGAAATGGTGCTTTATAGGCCAAGGGGTGAGCCTTGTTGTAGAAGGCACACAAGGTCAAGTGGTGGTCAAGGGTATGGGTAGGCATGGGCATGGATGGCTCTTGGTGGCAAGCAAAGGGTGGCATGGGTGGCTCTTTGTGGCAAGCAAAGGGTGACATGGCCTAGCACAAGGGTCAAGCCTTGGTGTAGAAGGCAACCAAGACAAATGGGGGTGGTCAAAGCATGGGCTACTCTCCTTCCTCTCCAAGTCTCTCTCTTGAGTCAATGCCAAAGGCATCCAATGCATGGAATAGCAAGTGGCCACATTGGGCAATGAACATGATATCTTTCCCTCACTTTATTTCGAGCTAAACAACAAAACCAACACCATGTGTGAAAATCAGTCCATTTGGATAAACTTGATAGTTCAAAGTTGTTCAAATTTCAACTCTGACAGATATGGACATTGAATTTATTAGAATACTTAGGAGCTTCCAAAAATGATATTTTTTGGCAAACATTCCTTATTTGGTGTGTTCCTTGTGTGGTAGAAAATTCATGGCATTTGGAGTTACTTCACAGAGCAAACTTGTTCAAATTTTCAAAAGGTGATGTGTAGAAAACAGAGGTTTTTGGCAACTTAAGCAATCCAAAAACTTGTGCCCTTTTGAGTTTCCTCCTTATTTGATATATATATCAAGTGGTATTTTTCTCATGGCATTTGGAACAAGTTTCTAGAACAAACTTGTTCAAATTGCAAAAAGTTGTTGTGAAGAAAATTTCTGTTTTCCAGGCTTTAATGGATTCAAATTTTGGTACCCTCTTGTGTGTGTTCCTTATTCATATCATCTGGAGAAAGTTTCCAATAGTAACTTGTTTGAGTTTTCTGTTTCTGGAAATATTGGAAATTCAATTTAATAAGGCATTTGGTTTTTCTTCAGCAAAGCTTTACCAAAATATTTATGTGGCTTGTAGTAACAAGGTAATACTCTCCACCACTTTGGTTTTATAAGCTAGCAAGGCTGAAAATCATTTGGAAAGATTTTTGGTTAAGTACTTAAAGAATGCCTCTTTCTCGTTTTAAAGCTTGTTGGGAATTTTTATTAAGTGTTTCACAACTTCCCTAATTTAGATCTTGGAATAATACTCAAAAGTAGGAAGCTCTCAAGATAGATATGTATTGCCCTTTGATCAATATTTACTTTAGAAAATATTGCCAAAGGTTGTTGGAACAATATGTTGAATATTTTTATTTTAGTACTTTGCCATATTTTTAAGTTTGCAGAACACACTTGCTTTCAAAACCTTAGCAATGCGTTAATAAACCTGAGGTATTTGGAAACATGATATTATGCTTTCAAGGGTTGGGTGGGTTGACTTTAAGAATAATTGATCCGAGACAAGTTTATTGGAATGATCTCAAAGGATAGATAGAGATAGCCCTTTAGTTAGGGGATGCTCTTCATAGAGGTTTGATAAGATTGAGCACGAGAGTTCAAATGGTAAGCATAGATGAAATGGGAACAGAAATATCTATGGGGTGAGATCCCAGAAGATATATTGATGCAAAGATCAGGAACACAAATTAGGACATGAAGCCATGATGGAAGAATTGACACATAGCAGAAGATAAGATTGAGATGGACTTGATTTCAGATTCTGCTGTGTGGTCTTATAAACATTTTATTTAGTTGCACTGAAACAAAGACAATCAAAGTCAAACAAAGAAATGGGAAGTGAAACAAAACACTGTGTTTTCAGGTATTCTAAAATTGGGATGTGACAGAAACCATCAGTGAACATGGAAGAAATACCAGAAGGGGGAGCACACAAGAGGATCAAGATGGTGTACCAGCAGGTTCCTAGGTACTTCATCCTCTCCCTAGGAGCTTTAGCCTTCCACTTATCTTTCTTGAAACTGCGCCCTTCTAGAAATAGATCAGTCTGCAAGACAAAATCAGACCGTGGTGATCTACTATGAAGGAACTGGCTAATCCTTTCTTTAACTGAAAGTTGTGTGATCAGGGTTTTTATTAGTGAAAATTCACCAAAACTTATGAGAATCAAAGAAAAAAGGAACTGCCTACATGATCAAACAACTGAAAAAATGCACAACTAAAAGTGGCAAACAAAGGGATAGAGGGTATTTCTCTAACTGAAGTTTCAATTCTTCACTACTGGAACTGAAAGCTTGATTTACATGAAGAATTGAAGAAACCAAAGTAATGTCTAGACAACTGTCGTGGGATAATCACGGCAGAAGTTACCGGGGGTAACTTATCTTGGGGCAAGACGGCACTGGTGTCTGGGAGAGGGTTTAGCTCAGAGGAAAACAGGATGATATACGATCTGATAGCCGGCAAGCAAGTCGCCGACTCTCCGATCTCGATATATTAATCTCAACTCTCGTGTTACACTGAATACTCGATACCTAGCGATATTGCTCGAACTCTCTTGGTCCCCTAAACCTAACCTACGGGCCGGCTTATAAAGCATCCGGATCCCTGGCCTGTTCTCCAAGGCGTACTCTGAGTCCTACCCGGACACTGCTTACAAAACCCTAAACATCCTTACCGGAACCCACAATCCGGGTTACCAGGCCTACGATCTTGGGCCTTCTAGAAGCTCCTTTATCCTTAGCCGGATCTTTACGCAGCATCCTTTGGGCCGAGTTACACCTTGGCGTTGGGCTACCGGGTTATCATCCCTCCATCAGTAGTCCCCAGAATAGCCTGGGCTTCACGGGATCCTCCTTGAAGCGCTTGCTATTCCCTGTAAAAATATCAAACGTACAAGTCCATAGAGGCCGGGTTAAGGTGCTTTGATAAATAGCTAGGCCTAACTCCAAGGTGGCCATATAATAACCCGGCTTTCTCTAGGTCCTTCTTTACTTTTTCCGGGTCAACGCCCTGATAAGAATGTCAAAGATCCGGCTTACTTTCCTCGATAACTGATCCTGATATCGCGGAGAAGATCTCCTCCTTATCTCCGTCCGGATATCTCGTCCAGCACTTAAAGCATATCTCACCAAATCCAGGCAGGTATCCGTTATTCCGAAATTTCCGGCTCCCACCCGTTGGACTAGGTTTATCCGCCCGCACCTTATAAATAGGTGCCCAGGAGATAACCTAACCCTCCAACGGTTCATTCCAGCTCCTCCTCCTTCCTCACCTCTCGTGCTCGCGCAACACCACCATGAGAACCTCAAGCCCCCTGCCGGAGCAAAACCGCCACCGGCCACGTTCATCTTCGAGCCGCTCCGCGCCGCCACCGAGCTCCGCCGCCACACCCTCGTCTGGCTCGCCGGGAGTCGCGAAGGGACATTTAGACTGCGCTTTTCGCCGCCGCCGCGTGCTACTCCAATCCCCTTCAGTAAGTTCCTTGTATCCATCAATTCAACCTCGCAATTTCACGATTTACTCCAGATTGGATCTAGGTCAACCCGCGGGCAGTTTTTCTTGTCGCGCCGGATTAGATTGCTTAGATGCTTGTTAATTCTTCCAATAGCTTGATTGACGGTCACACACCACTCTCCTATCATCATTAACCATTAATTTCTCCGTAGAATCGCCCGCAAGTTTTCCAACCTAGATCCATTTCGTCCCAATTTTCCGCGCATGTCATTGACACCCGGAAAATCCTTTTCTTCCGGTTCTTTTGCTTGCAGTAGATACATGGGCAATCATCCGTCTTTCTCAAACACCTTTGAATACGTAAGTACCCCATAGTTTGTATAATGATGCTTGATACCCGGATAGCCTGTAACCTTGCCTTCTAGAATGACACCCGGATAATTCTTAACTTCCATGCTTTCTTGATACCATTCACAAATACTCGGATAGCTCATGGTTTCCGAGTCTTACTTCTTGCATCTTCTTTCCTTGTGTTTTGCAGGTCGATCCCATGGCTCCCAAAAGGCAAGGGAAGCAGCCCGCCAAGGCCAAGACCTCCAACTCCATATCTGCCAACTGGGCGCGATCCACGGTCACGAAGGCTAACTTAGAAGAGCTGGCCGAGTTAGGGATTCTCCCTTCTCAAAAAGATATCCATTGGAGGGTGCCGGGTGATGAGACCCGGCCCACGCCTGCCGACGACGAGGTAATCTCCTTCGTCGAACACGTGACCCGGGGGTTCCGTCCTCCGGGTCACCCCTTCTTTCGAGATGTTCTGAGCCACTATGGCCTCCGGGTATTTGACATAGGGCCTAACTCTATGTTGAATATTTCCCATTTCATTGTTTTATCTGAGTCATACTGGTGCACTCCGCTAAGTTTGGCTCTCTTTATCGAACTCTTCCAGTGCAAGCCGTGCCGCGAAAGCGGTGACGGAGCACTTCTCACTTGCGGCGGGGTATCCATCCAACGCCGTAAGAACTCACCGATGCCAACCCTTAATCTGAATTCCCATGTTAAGCACTGGCAATTATCCTTCTTTTACTGCCACGACACCTCCCCACCCGGCGAGAAGAAACTGCCGGGTTACTCGGAGGGCCTCCTCGACATTTCTGAGAAATTCAACGCTTTCGCTCCTGACTCGGACAGGGAGGCAATCCAGCCCCTTCTCTCGAAAATATCTGTCTTATCCGCCCAAGGTCTCCTTGGGCTCAATCTAGTCAAGACATGGGTGGATTTCCGGATCCAACCCAACTCTATCCGCACTAAGCTGATGTGCGATTACTCGGGGCATACCACGGATGCGCTCCAGTATTCCTCCAAGAACTACCCAGCCGGCGACACCAACAAAACCATCAAGGGCTTCTTGACGGAAAGGTTGGAAGTGATCAAGAACATCGCCGGGTTGACGCCATTCACCCGGGAAAATCCGGCCCCAGCGGTAAGACCCGATACGTGTAACCTTATTCACACTCCTTTGACTTGATACAACTACCGATTCTCACCTTCCTGTTTTTATCTCAGGCTGATGACGCCTTCTGGAATGTTGAAACCTCTCCTACTACCGGAGACCCGGAGGAAGAAGACGAGCCGGCTGACAATGATGAGGGTATTTATCCGAATCTTGTGTCATCTTCGCTTGCATAAATTTCCTCTCATTTAACTTTTTCCATCGATACATACTCGGCTTGCAGGGCTGGAGGACGAAGACGAGAAGGATGAGGAGGACCCGGAGGCCACCGAGTCCGATCAAGAAATAATAGTCGGGGCCAAGAGGAAGGCCAGAGGAGTGGTGTCCAAGGTTCCTTATTCCACCCGTCTTCCGAACCCTACTCTTTTGATAACATGCACAAACTTAACCAACAGCTATCCAACTCATCGCACTTGAAGGACTCTCTCCCGACCAAGCGTAGGGTGACCCGGAGTTTACCGGGCGATGATCCCCTAAACCCGGGTATGTCCACCTCGCCTAACCGCCGGGCCGGTACTCCTCCTCCTCGCCCCTCCAAATCTCCTCAGCGTCACCCCTCCCCCAACCATCCTTTGGCCGGGCAGCTCCGGGTTCCGCTATCAACTACTATGACAATCTCATCGGCTTCCAGTAGTGAACTCCCGCCGGATTACACTGTGAACACCGGGTAAGTCTTTCCTACATGATGCCCTTACATTCTTGATAACTTTCAACTACTCTTGATAACTGCTTTTCTTCTTTTTGCTTAGTGCCCAAGTCACACTTAGTGACCCGGAGAACATGGAAACAGATAACCGGGGGACGAAGGAGCCGACTGATGATGTGGACGCCGCGACAGGCGGTGAGGCTGGAGACGGCCAGGGACAAGGCCCCTTTGGTGACCCGGCTCACCAGGAAGCCGGGTCTCCAAAGTCATCCGAGGACGTGGATGAGGAGATTGAGATCCAAGAGACGAGGACGGGTTCCCCGAACCCAGAGACCCAGACGGTCCGGGTCTCGACCCCAAAGTGAGGAAAAATTCTTCATCCAGACGATCAAGCTGCCGGCTCTTCTGGCGTCAGGCCCGAAGACATGACATTCTCCCAAATGCTTAGTGCCCTTCACATCTTGAGGGCCGATGAAGAGAATATCCTGGAAGCTTTGATAGCCAAACATGAGGTAAATCCGAATAACATTGCTTGTATCCTTATCTAGTCCCCAACTTCCGGGTGAATTTCTTGATAATTTGCTTGGAACTTCATAGTGTGTCCGACTAATTTTTTCCAGTATCTCCACTCAGGCTTTCGTGACCCAGTCTAAGAAGAAATTGGCTAAGGCCACCAAGCTCATTGGAAAGGAGGTGGCTCTGCGTGAGGCAGCCGAGGCTGAGGCCAGGAGGAGTGGAAAGATCACAAGAAAGTATAGGAGGAGGGCTCATGCAGCCGAAGATAATCTAATGAACCTTTCTGTTCATATTGCTGATACGTATCGCGCTTTGATCGGTATGATTCTTAGCATAATATTCATAATCCGAGTTATCCTTCTGATAAATAGCCGGGTTTCCTTACTCGTGTTTCTCATTTCTTTCTGCAGGTCCGGATGAAGTAATGCCGGAGGAAGATGATATTGCCAGGCTGAAAACCATCAAGAACGTTATCCGACAGCTATGTGCCGGAACCAAATGGATCCTTCAAGAATTACGGTGGCCGGGTGTTGGGCATGTCGACCTGAAGAGAATGCTGGACGCCTGCTCCACTATTCCCGAGTGGATTTGGCATTGGTAGCGCTCGTCCTGCCGGGTTGGGGTAACCCGGGGGCTTGCGCTGGCTAAAGCTTATTTCCCTAAGCTCGAGCCAGCCAAGCTTATGGGCGGGTTTCCGGAATTCAACCGTGATGGGTCCAAGTTTTCCGCGAAGGATTTCAAGGCCATCCAGAAGGAAGTCCGTTACCCGGCCAGCGTGATTGCTGACGGCTTGGATGTCAATTCCATTGTCCCTGCATATGATGCTGATGGTGAAGCGGTTAAGTCGGACCTTCCTAAGCCGTACGATATGCTAGCCCGATGGAAGGAGGAAGCTGCCAAGTTGAAGGAGGAAGCCGCAAAGAAGAAGGCTGAAGCCGATTCTGCGCCTGCTACATCCACACCCGTCGTCCCTCCTCCTGCGCGAGCCGGCACTGCTGCTGATCCGGGTGTTGCTGCTACCAAGGGTAATAGCAAGGGCAAGGAGAAGATGGATGCCGCAGCCCAGAATGCCGAGTGATACCTGCTACCTGATGCCGTTTCGTATGCGTCAATCAGCCAATAGGCTGTTTAAACAATCATTTTTTGATGATGCTCCTGTGCACCTTTGATACTAGTACCGAAATTTGTAATGCACTTTAAGTTCTTGATACACCTTGTGCTTCTTCTGAACGTTTAAATTTATCCACTTTTGAGCTCACTTGCTCTTGATATCCGACTTTCTTTATGGTTCCTTTTGTGAGACTCGGTTTCCGAGTTTCATGGGTTTTGACAAGCGGACTTTTCTCTAAGTCCCCAAGTCCCCCAGACTCGGATGTTTGGGTTTTTTGAGTTTTAGCAACTGAGCAACTTTTTCTTTTTCAAAGTCCTCAGTCCCCAAGGCCCGAAATTCCGAGTCTGGGATGTGTGGTCTTTCCAAGAGAACAAGTTGTTTGCTGCTAAGCCCCAACCCAGAGCCGTTTCACATAGGTATTGAAGTTATGCTTGATAAACGTTGAGTTTCCGGCTGTTAGCCCTGTACTCTGCATAACTTTTGGTTTAGATGACCCTTTTGACTATCTTGTACTGTAAGCCGGCTTTCGCGTGGATATCATGTTGTTACATCTATACGAAAACAGGGTCAGGCAAGTCCCATTGGGCTTCATGGCTGATTGTAATCGTAAGCGAGCAAATCATGCCACTTTAGTGCGAGTCACATCGAGCTTAAGTAAGAAAAGTCAAGAAAGTTTGGCTCCTTTGTCCGGTTATAAGATTGCAGCCGTACTCGTTTGCGAGTAATCGGTCCTTATAACTCATAGGCATCAAGGCCGGGTCTTTGAGTTTGTAACTGTGCTATTCAAGCAATCAGCCCTCAAGACCTAGATATATGCAACATTCTTAAGAAAACTGATGTACTGATAACAATAAACGATACTTACCTGTAAGCGAAGTAGAGATCACAACAAAATAAGACTTGATAACGCATGTGAAGAAGATATATTGCTTAACCATCTCTTTATTGATATGAGAAAGCTTGGGTCAGCAGGCCGCCTCATTAAAAACCCTCCAGTACCCTGGATAGGAAAAGAGTGCGTCTAAAACCTGCTGCCCGTTACATTGTTTAGTTCTTCTTGGGGATCTGTCCGGAACCAACATAATCGATACACATTCTCCACTTCTTGGTCTTTTTTATTATGAGTGCCGGGTTCGCTAGCCAATCCGGGTGAGGCGTTTCCGTGACGCGGGTGGTTGCGAACGGTCGTGTGATTCCTTCTCCTACAGCAGATTGCTTGGAAGGGTCATGCTCGATGAAAGCCACCATCTTGGTGTCTTGTGCTGCCTTGAACTTTGCCCTTTCATCTTCAGTACTCGGTCTTTTCAATGCTGTTCTGTCATCCGGGTCTGCTTGAGACCGGTAATGCTTGAGTTCCTCTTTTCTGCAAGCTTGCTCAGCCATTGCTGCGTCTCCTTCATCGCACTCAGACGCTATAACCCGGCTTCCATGTATGGTGATGGTCTGCTTAGGACCCGGGATTTTTAGCTGTAGATACACATAACACGGCCTAGCCATGAATTTAGCATAAGCCGGCCTTCCGAACAGCGCGTGATAAGGACTGCGCAGCTTGACTACCTCGAAGGTGAGCCACTCAACTCGATAATTATCCTTTGAATCTCCGAAAGCTACCTCCAATGCGATTTTTCCCTCGGGGCACGCTGAGTGACCCGGCACTATCCCATGAAAAATTGTTGAACTTTTTTGTAGCTGAGACTCCCTGAGACCCATTCGTAGAAAGGTCTCCCAATACAGGATATTGATGCTACTTCCACCATCCATCGGGACCTTTTTCAGCTCATACCCATTGACCTGCGGTGCAACTACTAATGCTAAGACTCCCGGGTGTTCTATTCTTTCCGGGTGATCTCTTCTGCTCCATGTTACATCCTGCTCTGACCACCTCAGGTATCTCGGAACAGCCGAGGAAACCGAGTTTACTGCTTGTTTCAGCATCTTTTTGTCCTTGTTAGAATTTCCTGTAGTATGCACGTGATATTGACCCAACTGCTTGGGGTTAGCCTGGAAACCTCCGGCTCCCCCTTGGTTGTTACCCTGATTTCCTGCTGCCGGGTTACCGGCTGGGGGTGGGCCGTTTCCCGGGTTTACACCTGGACCCGGTCCTCCTCCCCGACCTGCACCTCGCATGGCTCTGTTCACTTCCTCGTTCTTCCATCTCTGTAGATCGGCGCATTGCTCCAAGGAGTGGTTAGCCGGCTTACCGTTCCTGCTGTGTTTCGGGCACGCCATTCTGAAGATGTCCCAATTGTTACTCGTCCTTGGCGGCCCTTGATAGTTTCCTCCATTGTGATTTCCAGTATTGAAATTTCCTTCTGCCCTGGGTCTTGAAGACCCGACTTCTATGCTGGCGACAAACTCGGAGCCTCCCTCAAACGGGCGCTTGTTCTGGCTGTTTCCGTTATTACTCGGCGCTGATCCATTGCCGGCTCTTCCATTATTACTTGTGTTCGCTTTTGCTTTTTTGTCATCGGCTTCCTCTTCTGTAGTATCCGTTGTAGCGTGTTTGTTGCATGCATCCATCAGTTCCCCCATCGTAACCTCTGAAGCATTCCGACTAGATTTCATGCGGGTTAACTTTTGCACTAAAGGTGTGTACTTGCACGTTTTTGCCATAGCTTGTAACGCATCCTTGGGCTGAATATCTGTGGATGAATGCAGCATTTCCATAACCCGGCGCACCCAGCTGCGCGCCGACTCACCCTTCTTCTGGACGCATCGTTCTAAGTCATCAATAGTGAATAACTTTCTGCACGTCCCATGAAAGTGCTTGATGAACGCAGTTTTCAGCTCCTCCCATGACTTGATAGATCCCTCTGGTAGAGTATTGAACCATAATTTTCCTGCTCCTTCTGACATCATTAAGTACATAAACTTGTCTTGAAGGTTTTCCGTTGCGTTGCGAATCGACATTGCCATCTCATAACTGCCCAACCATGTTTCCAGATCCATAGTCGGCTCGTAATTCACTACTTTACCCGGTTCCTTGAATTTATCCGGGTAAGGCTCGGCCCTGATGTTGTCCGACACGCACTTAGGCCCGGCAAGATTAGCCGGGACCGGCCTTACTCGAGAAAGGTGTGATCCTGCGGGGGGTGCGGCCGGACGCGGGACTGCTGGTGGCCCATGCGCTGCAGACCCGGCTGCGGCTCTCCTGGCTCTGGAACTGTCCACGATAGCTTGTGCTGCTGATGCTGCTGGTACTACCTGAATGAGGGAGGAGGCAGCATTTGCTGCTGCTCTTCCCTCCGCCGCGCTGAACTTGTCTGGATATTGCTGGTATTGCCTCGTTGCTGACTGATATACGGCGTCCCATGGATTCCACTTCTGTGATCCGGGTAGTTAACTTGTTGTGCCACCGCGGTGCGCAATAGATCTATCGCCCGCCGGGTCTCCTCTGCGTGGGGTGACTCTCTCACGGGGATTTGGTTTAACGCGAGTGTTGCTGCGTACACGTTATCCATGGGGTTGTTGTAATGACCCGCTGGTGTGCGAAAACGTGATGGTGGTGGTGGTGGTGGTGGTGGTACAGTATTGCCGGTAGTAACTCCAGTCTGTGGTACGGGTAACCCGGCCTGCGTGTCTACCGGTTGTACTCCTCCGGTTGTTGGCTGAGGGGCGGTTCCTTGGTTTGCCGCTGGGATCGGCTGATCCTGAGGCGTGATAAATAGCGCAGCCAGGTTTATGACTCCTCCCAATGCTGGTAATCTGGTTTGGTGCCTTTGATATATTCTAGTCGTTTCCTCTCGGAGCCGGGTTTCCAGTGCATCCAGCTCGCGTTGGCGTGTGGCCATTCCTTGCCTTTCTGCTTCTACTTGTCTTCTCTGTTGCTCCAAAGCACGACGGGCTACATCCAGGTCCCTAACACGTTCCGCCGCGTTTTCTGGAGTGATAACGGTGGCAAGAACTGTGGGATCTAGGATCAGATTGTTGTCGAACAGGGCCGGGTGTTGTGGATTGGAAGGACCCGCTCCTGGTGTCCGGTTTGCTAGGAATCCAAATGTGTTCGCGTGTAACTCGTTTTCCGCCGCTTGACTAGTAACCGATGCCGACTCTCCGTCAACCCGGACCAAAACCGGGTTCCCGTTAGCCGGATCTTGCTGCTGGGCCAACGCTTGTGCCGCTCCGACCGCGGCCGCGGTCCCGTTCTCCTGGTTGAGATTGGTCGCGGGAGCCGTGTAAACCGCAACCCGGCGCACGACGCTTGCCGCGAATTCATACTGTTCCTCTTCACTGCTATTTTCCTCATACCGATTCTCTAGTAGATGCAGGATAGACTCGGTATCGTCTTCTTTTTCGACCCAGCCACGCGGGGTCCATGCCGGATCCTCCAGCTGTTCCCTCTTCGTGGTGGGTTCTTCTGTTGGATCTGTCATCCCAACTGATTCTTCTCCATCTGATTGAATGTAGGTGGCCTCCCCTGACACAGAATCAAATCCAAAGTCGTCAGGGATCGAACCGGAAGTACGTACCATACCGACGAAGACGTTGATCCGGCCGATTGTCACGATAGATCCGGATTCGAGGTGATCCGACTCTGACCCCCAGCCGGAATCGTCCACCATCTTCTCTCCTTCGTGGTCGGTGTAGATCTCGCCGATGACAAGATTCTCCATGTTTTTCCGAGCTTCTCCCGTGATGTAAACACCTTTGGACGCAGGCCCCACGGTGGGCGCCAACTGTCGTGGGATAATCACGACAGACGTTACCGGGGGTAACTTATCTTGGGGCAAGACGGCACTGGTGTTTGGGAGAGGGTTTAGCTCAGAGGAAAACATGATGATATACGATCTGATAGCCGGCAAGCAAGTCGCCGAGTCTCCGATCTCGATATATTAATATCAACTCTCGTGTTACACTGGATACTCGATACCTAGCGATATTGCTCGAACTCTCTTGGTCCCCTAAACCTAACCTAGGGGCCGGCTTATAAAGCATCCGGATCCCTGGCCTGTTCTCCAAGGCGTACTCTGAGTCCTACCCGGACACTGCTTACAAAACCCTAAACTTCCTTACCGAAACCCACAATCCGGGTTACCAGGCCTACGATCTTGGGCCTTCTAGAAGCTCCTTTATCCTTAGCCGGATCTTTACGCATCGTCCTTTGGGCCGAGTTACACCTTGGCGTTGGGCTACCGGGTTATCATCCCTCCATCAACAACTATGAACAAGTGGTGGATATAGATGTCATACAACTAGGCCCAAAAAGAAACAACTTATGAAAACATCTTGCATGGATTATTATGCTCCAATTAAAAACAATGTCTGCTGTAAAAGTAATTCTACATCTCACATTCAAATTTTCCTTCAAAAAAAAATTCTTATGTGCAGGGAAACTTCTCCAATATGGCACTGCTCCGAGGTGATATCGACATTTCCTCCTTGACAGATACAAAAATTCTGAAGGTATGCAACAGTAAAACTAACATGTCGGGGATACAATCTATATTGAACTGAACAACTGTATAATTGACTACAGAATGCAAAAAAAACATTTCTCCGCAGGGAGGTACACGGAGCTTTTCGTCATCAGCAAACGATGACACTATAGAAAGGGTAGTTGGCGCAAGAGTGCAAGACGAGACATGCACAACTGAAGAAATGACACAAGAGTTCGACGCATATGTAAGTGCTTTTTATGTGTTGCCATTTTTACCAAAAATAAAGAAATCGGTAAAAAAGAAAATAAATAAATGATGCATTGTTAATATGCCAACTAACAAGCTTTATATTCTAGAAAAAATTTGGGGGAGACACTGAACGAGCTTCTACTAACAAGAAATGCAGAAAACAAACAGCTGAGACGATTGAGGTGCGAAAAAAACAAATCAATAGAAAAAAGTAATTTCAGAGTATTTTGCTATGAGGTGATAGTAGTTTTAATGTTTCAAATGTGCTTTCCATAAAATAGGAAGATGAAGATTGGAACTCCAATTTTGATGATAATCCATGGGACGCGAACGTGTTTGCTGATATGAATCTTGATCATGTTAGCTTGTACTAGATTTGTTCTTAAATTGTAGAAAAAGGAAATGGTAATGTCAATAGAAATGAAAGAACTCACGAAATAACAGTGCATACTCATTTGTTTTTGTTAGATTGAAGAAGAATACAACTCAAACGAGGATGTAGATCGCCATGAGACTGGCCATACATGGAATCTAGATGCTCATAATGGAAACTTTGAAATAGATGAGGACACAAGTGATTCATCTTCTGAACTAATGGCCGCAAGAAAAGAAAAAGAATCTGGTGAGATAAATGAAGAGGATGTGGAAAATATCTTGGAACAAGACAAAGAAGCAACTCAGCAGCCTAGCCCTACCACTGGAGTAAGCGCATAACTCATGCCAGAGAAAGGGATGCAGTTTAAATCAGGGAATGAAGCACAACAATTTTTGAACAACTACTCATTTATTTCTGGATTTTCAATTGCTAGTGTGTCCATCTATCGCACTACGAGCGAGAAAAGAAATAATGAAGTTACAAGGGTGACTATCAAGAGCAATAAGCATGGGCATAACACTACTGATGAAAATGAACAAGTGTTAGGATAGATAGAAGGCACTGTGTTTGTAAGGACAGACTGCAAAGTGGAGATCGTCATTACTGAGAAGGGTGGATTGTGGCAAATAACTAACCTCAAACTAGAGCACAACCACCCTCTTGATCAAGGGAGCAGGTTTTTCAGATGCCATGTCCATATGACTGTAGAAGAAAAAGCAAGAATAAGAACAATGAAACAATGCAACATTCCAACTAGGAATATATTCTCGGTGCTACCACACCTTAGGGGAGGGATGGAGCAGCTTTCTTACAAAAAAAATTAAAGTTTGCAACTACGGGACGATCGTAAACAGAGAACTACAGAACAGTGACCTCATGGAAGTTCAGGCTTGGTTTAGCAGGAAGCAAGCTGAAAACCCAGGATTTTACTACTCTATGGAGTTAGACACCAAGAGTACAGTCAGAAGTGTTGTTTGGTCAGATGCTAGAGAGCGACAAAACTACGATTTATTTGGAGACTGCATCAGTTTTGACACGACATTTCTAACAAACAGATACAACTTACCCTTTGCTCCTTTTGTTGGGATCTCGCCGCATGGAAAGACATATCTCTTTGCTTGCACCTTCATTGTGAATGAGACTGCACTAACTTTTGAATGGTTATTTAAGCAGTTCCTATTGGCAATGGGAGACAAACCCCCAAACTCAATCATAACAAACCAATACAAAGCTATGAAAAATGCAATATCTGCCGTGTTCCCCAACGCAACCCATATGACATGGTTGTTTCATGTAAAAAAGAAGTGTGATGACAAAAATGGAACAACATTTCAGGCAAATGAGGGTTTCTATGAAGAAATGCAAGACATAATTGACAATTCATTGAGAGAGCAAGAATTTGAAACAATTTGGACAGCTATGATTGAAGAATACAATGTTCGACATGTCAAATTCTTCGCTGACATGTGGAAAACACGGAAAAAGTATGTTCCGGTATACTTCAACCGGAAATTCTTCTCGTTCATACAAATAACAACAAGAAGTGAGGGAACAAACACATTGTTCAAAAAAGGGGTGGGTGCACAGTTCAACATGACTAGCTTCCTGAGATAATATCAAAGAATTTTTGACGTTATACACGCAAGGGAAGATGAGCTTGACCATAATGCAGCAAATAAAAAGTGCCACCCACGAGAATCTTGACAAAGTACTACATAGAGAGGCAAGCTCACGAGTTCTACAACTTGGCGATATTCAGGAAGTTTCAACACAAACTGAATGATGTAACAAGGCTACATCTAAGGGAGCAGAAAAAGAATAAGATGTATGTCCTTTTTCACGTGCCAAACTACCAAGTCAAAAGCATAGGCAGCGAAGCTACATAGTAAAATTGGACTCTGAAAATGAAGAATAAAGTTGTATTTAGTGCAAATTTGACAAAAATGCGTGTTGTGCTCTCATATATTGGAAGTGATGTTGCATCTTGAAATTGAAAAAAATACCAGAAAAATACATCATTGACAGATGGAGAAAATAAGGCTAAGAGACTCAACTAAAACAACCCCACACCACAAGAAATTGACAATGATTCTCTGAGGTATAACTTGGCAGTTAGGAGATTGGTACAAACTGCGTCTAAAGCTTCAAAAAGCAAGGAAAAACTTAGGTACATGGAGGCAATGGACAGATATCAAGAAAACACTGATGAAACACAGCCTGCAGCTCATCCTGCTTCAACAAGAACAGTTCCAAAGTCGTTTAATGATTCATTGCAAGATGGTGCAAGCCCAACAATTGATATCGTTGACCCTTACCGAGTTAATACCAAAGGACGTCCAAGGATTCTCACAATAAAGGAGAAGATCAAGAAAAAAATATTTTACAAATGCAACCATTGTAGTGAGCTAGGTCATACAAAAAGAAAATGTCCAAACAAACATTTGGTATTCGACTTACCAGAGCCTAAAAGAACTAGAAAGTCAAAATTTAAGGGAGCGGGTAACAAAGCACAATATTTAACTTGTTTAAGTGAAAATAAAAACAAAATTGTGTTGTACAGAAATATTAGAACATCACTCTTATTATCTTTTCACTTTCAGGGACTGACTCTCCAGCCAAGAAACCAACAATAAACGGGAAGAAAACTAATGTTGCAGATCATGCAGATCAGGTGATTCAAGTGGAAAACCTAGAAATTAAGTCAGCGAGGGAGCAACTGCATCGAACAATGCAAACTGAGAGATAGATCATTCTGTTTAGAAGATATCTTGTGTGTAAAAAATCAGAAACTGAAAAATGATAGCTGAATTAATGTAAAGTATAAGTTTCTTTTCTCCGAATTTTGAATGGGTTTGTATCGTTTGGTACCACTAAATCAGATTACAAAGATTGTTGTATTGCTGTCAGATAAAGCATTTGCATTGTGGTATCCTGAACTCAAGAATACTGAGTGAAGAATTAAGTTGAAAAGCCAATGATATATTCAAGTGACAAACCATAGTTGAAGTGCCTACTGTTTGTGTATTAAGGCATGCCAAAATTGCATGTACCTACTTTTCAAAAAAAAAATTGCATGTACCTATAAAATGGAGAAACCCCGGCAATTAACACAAACTCTGGAGAGGTTGAAAAATAACAGAATTTTGGTTCCGCTATATATATTGGATATAAGGATTTACACAATTTGACCCCCCCTCCCCAATGCCCGCGAAAAAAAGAAGATAAAATGCACTGAACTAAAGAAGTCACAACAATGAAGCTAACAAAAAATAATGATTACAGACAAACCATTTAAATATGAATACTGAAGGAAAAAGAGTCCAAAGACTAAGAGAACAAAGAAGCAAGAGAGTTCGGAAAAAAACGAGGTACTAAGATATTGAGATGCGATACCACAGACACAAAAAAAATTGAGTGACTTCAATAACAATGTACTGTAAAAACAACAAACACTAAGCTAACTAATAGAAGTGAAGAAGAGCAACACTGAGAATGGGCTAATGACACTTCAAAAACGTTCTTTTTGCAAGATTAGTCAGCTTACTAAAATCCTCTCTAAGCATATCTGTTACTCACTGGGAGCCACCTGCTGGAGGAAAACTGGGTGGCCCATTCCTTGCCGAAAACCCCTCTATTAGCTCGCATATTAATATCTGGCCAACTTGTAGGAACTGAATTAAAAGGGATACTAAAGATAATGGTAAAACAATAAAACAAACGAAAGAAAGAAACCAAGGAATGTGAATCTCCAGTACTGAGATGATTAATACAAAATTACTAAAAAATACAAGTGATAAAACAGAGAGAACCTAAATACAGAGGAGGAAAAGGCAGAAAAAGACTACACACTTAGAATACGACTAAAAAATCTTTACAAATGAGATACACTAAAAGGAAAAATGCAGAACAAGAAAGAAACTGCAAAAGGCAGGTAAAATCAAATGAGATACTTAGTACACTAAGATAAATGAAGAGAAATAAAACTTAAAGCAAAGAATACTAAAGTGAAATCAGAAACAGAATTAATAAAAATCAACAAAAAACATAGAAAAAAAGAGAAGCCCCTCCTTCTTTATCCGGGCTTGGAACCGGCTACCATACACATAAAAAAGGGTAGGCGGAGTTACCTGCTCTAATATAAAAAAATAGAATAAACAAAACAATCACAAAACAGGACGCACGTCTCTTTCCCCCGCACATTTCACGCACATAAAATAATAAAAACATGGAAAGTCTTTCAAAGAAAAATAGGAAAAAAAGAATGTCTGCAAAAAAAACCACACAACTTTACAGTCCTTTAACATACCGAGAAGTAAAAGAAAAATAGGCCCTTTATTTCATCTTGGATTCCGCTCGCCACCCGTCATCATGCAGAATGGACAATAATTTCATCATGGAACAGGACTGAAACCTTCCGTCGTCAATCATCTGGAAGATCATCAATAAAACCTTCCCCGCTATGAAATTATTGTTCTCCGCAAACGCATGCCACCCGCTTTTGAACCTTGTTCTACCATCAACACACCTTGCATATTCATGCTTCAATTGCACCAGACCCAATGACTGAAAGGAGTGCATACCCCGACTTCTTTAGGTTCGGGGATTCAGAAATGGACTTCGGTATCCTCTGCACATAAAAGAACAAAATGGTTTAGGAAAAAAACACAGTTTTGCATGTGCTAAAAATAAATATAAAATAAACACATAGAAAACAAAAACAAAACACATTTCTAGTAGAAAGAGGGGAAAAGGTGATTACCAGATAGCCATGACGTATATCTGAAGATGACAGACAATGCAGATAGTAAAAATCTCTAGCCTCGGCACCAGCCATGATACCATTGAAATTATTGAGCTGGTTGCGGGTTAACTCAAACGGGATGAACGATGTGGTTATGTTGCAAATTATAACTGTTGCATTCTCAGCTGGTAAAATCAAAAAAGGAACAATAAAAATTAAGTAAAAAAGAAATACAAAAAAGATAGCTGAATAGTGGCTCGTGTAACTAGTCACACAACAAAAACATGATTTGATACATACGAAAGAAGAAGAACAATAACAAAAATACCTATAACACGGTTCTTTGCTTCTCCATTAGCTGCTTTTGGAAAAATAGGTATCTTCTCGGGCCGACCATTCATTTAGAACATGACTTGGTCTCCCACATTCATGTTGTAAATAGCTATGAAGTTCTCATAATCATTCCCTCGTGAGCGAGTTGGTTGGCCAAGTTTGCTCCTGATGTTAAAGTAATACTCATTACCGCAAGGGGCTCGTACCAGGATTACATTCCATGTGTTCCTCTCAAATGAGTTCTTCACATGACAAGGCACAATCTGTGTAAAAAAAAAAGAAATCACTTTTATCGAATAAATAAAAAATAGCAGAATAAAAAGTTTATCGAATCTTATGTAACAATAATCACTTTTATAGTGAAAAAGAAATCAAACAAAAAAACTCACCATGAACTTGTTGAAATCATGAGTGAGTTGAACATAAAAGGGATCACTAACACTACTCCTTCCATTGAAGATCCCACCATGAGTTCCACAAATCTCGCATGCCATCTGCCGCAAAAAAAAAGATAAATATTTTCCCATGTGCATATAGATATCATGGGTAGCGAATATAAAAACTGACAGAAAAAATAAACAAATTCACAGCAAAAAAAGATATAAGAAAAGTCCAAGTTAAACTTGTACCTTCAATAAAGCCAAGAACTGAGAAAAACAGTGAACTAGGAACAGAGAGAAAAGGAGATAGCTTGTTAGAATGAGGAAGAAGGAAGTGGGAGCCTATATATAGATGGCTATAGGCACCATTCTGATTCACTGTAACCAGCCCACATGCAACTACACACACTTAAAAGCTGGACCCAAAGAGAGTAACTGCATGCTGACAAATGCATGGTCCCAATAGGCTAAAATAGAATGCATGACTAAAAATAAATGAAGCAATAAAAGAGATGGCAGGCTGAGTCAACAAACATGAACTCTAAAACCCATGCATGTCATAAAAAAGGTAAAGTTGACCTATCTTCCTCCTCTTAGACCACTCACTGTTTTACTGGAAAAAATACAGCAAACACTGAAACACTAGGGTATACTGACAAATACTGAGAACACTACTAATAACTGCAAAAAAGACTGAGACGCTGAAAGTTGTGGATAACGCTGCTCATCACTACTACATTTAGAACATTGAACCACTGACACTGCTGATATCAAACACTGGAGCGAAAACACTGGAGCAAACTAAGGGAATAACAAAATGAAAAATCTGAAGAAATACAAATATATGGGAATACTGAAAGAATAGGAGATTGAGATGACTCACAAATTAAAACTTATAAAGTGCAAAAAAAGAAAAGAATGATAAAACTTACATCTACAAAAGGGAAAAGAATAACATACTGATAAACTAAGGGAATAAGAAATTATGGATGATAAACTCATGACTGCAACCTAAATGGAAAAAATAATGCAGAATGAAAACTGAGAAAAAACTTCAAATGTTAAATGATATAAACTAAAGAACAATAAAAGATAGACTGAAAAGTAATGCAATTATCATGCATTGAATGAAAAAAATGAATAAACTAAAGAACAATAAAAGACACTGAAATAGGGACTGAGAGATTTTAACACTAAAGACTAGAGACAAAGAAATAGACTAAAGACAAAAAAGCGCCCGGAAAGATTTTTTTACCAAGAAATTAATCATGACTGAAAAAATACAGAAAGAAATGAAGTAGACACTGATGAATAGAAAGACTAAAGAAATGCCGAATAATGAGTCACAAACATTAATGAATAACTAAGATACTGAGTGAAATGCAAAAAATGAGGGAATAGATAATGATGGAATAAGAAACGAGGGAATAAGCCAGAAAGCACTATACTGACATACTGAGATCACCGAGGGAATAAGTAACTGAGAGAACTAAGGGAATAAGATACTAAGAAGACTGAAAAAACTGGGGGAATAAGGTACTGAGGGAATGACAAAGGAAAGAAAAGAAGAATGACAAACTGGGGGAATAAGGTAATGAGGGAATAAGAAACTGAGGGAATAAGCCAGAAAGCACTGATACTACTTACAAACTAAAAAGAATATGAGACGAATGAAAATGAGACGACTGAGAAAAGATTGATAGAAATTAGACAATAAGAAAAGGAAAAAAAAATTACTCATAAACTAAGGAAATAAGAGACTGATAATAATCATAGGAATGCATAATTAACTAAGGGATAAGATACTAACTAACTCATGAAATCAAGGAATAAGATAATAATAAAATGAGATAAAGAATACTGATAGACCGAGGGAATAAGAGACTGACAAAAGTAAAGTAATAGAATGAAGGACTAATAAACTTTACTAAATATAACTAATAGAACATAGAGAAAGAATTATGATATAATGAGGGAATAAGATGACTGAAGAAAACTGAGATAATAATAATCAAGACAAAGTAATGAAGAAAAGAATGAGATAATAAGTAATGAGTACTGAATAATGCTTCAATTACAAATGATAGACTAATGTTGCTTCATATTACAAAGGAAGGAAAACATGATTACATTGCAGAATTAACTGATCATTCGAAAATGCACATAAAAGAAAAGGACATAAACCCATAATCCAATATTATATACAACCTCGTCAAACATCCATCGCTAAAAAACGGTTGGAATTTTTGCAGAGACAACAACTTCTTTGTAACACAAAACATTTAGGATGCTCAAATCTGCAGACCGAAAAAACATATAAACGCATAAGTTACAACTAATAAAAACACGTAAAATGGTTGAGATAGGAAAAGACACTTAGCAGAAAACTCGCAAAAATACCTTAGCTGGGAATTCAAGAATCACTGACTTGTCAACGAGATTTCTTGGACAAAAGAAAAGCTGGTTTGCGTACTGAATTCTTATATGCAAAATGTCCTCCTTGCTGAACAAACGACGCATGTCCAAATCAGGTCTAAAGAATGCCATGAACTTCATTGTGTATACGCCACAATCATCACTGCCGGACGCAAAAAAAAAAAACCAAAGATAAAATTAAGGGAGAAAATTATATGTTCCTTTCTAAGAATGAGGAAAAACGTAAAATCAAGATAAAAAAGGTGCAAAAAATAAAAAATAGGTAGCAATTGTGAGCAAAAAAAAAGAGAACATGTGCCTATTATTGTTCAAACTTACGCGTTATCTTGCTTCGGGACATGAGGGTAAATAATTCCAAAATTCTTGAACATATTCTCATCAGTTTTAAAAACGATCTTCCAAACGTTAACAAAGTTTTTGATCTATAAAATCAAAAATGTCAGTCGCACATAGTCTTATATTGATGATGGACATTCATGATTTTATAAAAAAAGGAAATACAAAAGAACAACATGGTTAAACAAGTACTTACAATAACATTCTTTATTGAAGTATGAAAATCATCTTCTCTGCTATATAGTTAGTCAAGGAAAACAAAGAACTTATACTTGAAATCAACGCAGAAAGTAAACCAATGGCGAGAGCGACATACTGGGAAGAATAGCTGCAACAAAAAACAGAACAAAAACAAGAAAGACTTATCGCGGAGCAAAAACATAACACAAAAAATAAGAAAATGTATTCAACCAGCAATAAAACTTACCCTTTTCTGACAATTCCAATCGTTTACCCTTGCTTGCTGATGCAGCTCCAAGAAAAGCCTTTGAGATCATTTCCAACTTAACGTTGTTATTGTACTCCAATATACATTCCTTAAACCCAAACAAAAAATGGAGGAAAAACATCAGATACCTTTTATGCAAAAACAAAGCATGAAAAGCTAAAGCTAAAGAAACAGGTGCAATGCAAAACAGTAAAAATGACAATACCACGTACACCAAGGAAGGAGAAAAAGTGATGCCTCAAAGACTTGGATGGATGGTTATCTTCAAAAAGTTTTCGACAAAATAGAGGGATTAGAAAGTTATCCACGTTCCCTTCTCTCTGTAATGATTGTACCAAAGAAATAAAACTGCACTGGACCTTGCTGAACTAAACAACACATGACCTGACGAATGGTGAAAATAAAAGGTATTAAGAATAAACACATAAAAAATAAAAACACACAACAACCAAAATGTGGAAAGAGACAGTACTTTCGAACACGAAGTATGTATGCCAGATCTACCATAGTCGAGAAATGCTTGATATCCAAGTTTGAGACAGGGTAACACCGATTTGGAAGCAAAGGGAGAAACATGGATTTTTTGGCTGAAGTAAGATTAATTCATGTTTTTGGACACGCTCATTTACTGCATTTTGCGACAGATCAATGAATTTCGACTCTTTGCCGCAAGACAGATTTTTACTCGGAGATGGCTGCGTGTCCTTGTTTCCACGTATATTTGTCACGACATTGTACATGTCATTGATACGTCCATTTTGCTTCACTGTTTTATATTGTTATTTTCTCTTATTCATCGATATTTCTTTTTATTATGCATCACTTATGTAATTTTATCTTATTTTGCATGTGTCATAATTTTTGGAAAATAAACAGCGGGACCAGAAATCTGATGGAAAAAAGCACCATCAGGATACCCTATTTCGGCAGATCAGAAGAAGATGGGGGACACCGAGATGTCTTAGAAGTCCAGATGAGGGAGCCAGCCATGAGGAGAGCTGGAGGGGCCACTAGGGGCCCACACCACCAGGTGGCGCCCCCTCCCTTGGTCGCGCCGCACGGTTGTGTGGCCACCCTGGCCCACCTCTGGTCGACCTCTTTCCCGTACTTGACCCCCAGGGAACCCTAAGCCCCAGACTATCATTGAAGAATTATTCCACCGCCGTCTCGGGGCGGAAAACACCAAAGAGAGAAAAGCTCTCCGGCAGGGAGAAATCTGTGGGGAAAATTCCTCTTCGAAGAGGGGAAATCATCGCCATCGTCACCTTCATCGCTCATCACCACCAGCACAATCACCCTCATCATCCCGATGTAACAATTAGGGGCCTCTATTGGTGTTTTACATTAGATCTCTCTCCCGGTGTGGATTACTTGTTAGTAGTAGATGCTTGTGAGATTTATCGGTGTAAGCACTTTATGACCAGATTGTTATTATCCATTATATCACCTCTGATTATGATCGATATGATGTCTTGTGAGTAGTTCGTTTAGTTCTTGAGGACATGGGAGAAGCCATGATGTTATAAGTGAAGTTATGTTGAAGTAATATCTCGTGGTTCGGTATTTAAGTTGTGGTGCTATTCTTCTAGTGGTGTCATGTGAACGTCAACCACGTGATACTTCACCTTTATGGGCCTAGGAGGATGCATTGTGTGTTTGGGTACTAATTGTGGGGTTGTCAGAGTGACAGAAACCTAAACCCTCATTAGGAAACCAATGCACGAGGGAGTGTAGAATCATAGAGTTTTAAGGTTGTGGTTAGATTTATCTTAATTACTTTCTTGTATTTGCGGATTCTTACGAGGGGTATAATCACAAGTATGTATTAGTCCTATTTGGGCGGTGCATTAACATAGGTTCACCCACACAACACTTCACGAACCAATAGATATTAATCAACCGTAATGAAGCGAAAGCACTTGACAAAATTCCCATGTGTCCTCGAGAATGTTTGGTAGTCATAAGTAGAACAACCATCTTGTCCTTTTCTCTCAAAAGGATTGGGCCACTCGCTGCAATATTATTTACTTCACTTTATTTACTCGCACTTTATTTATCTAGTATATCAAAAACCTCCAAAAAAGCATGTTTGCTAGTGTTTACCGTGAATCCTCCATCCAACCTGCTTGTCAACACCCTTCTGCTCCTCGTTGGGTTCGACACTCTTATTTATTGAAAGTACTACGATACACCCCCTATACTTGTGGGTCATCAAGACTATTTTCTCGCACCGTTGTCAGGAAGTGAAGTGCTATTTGTAAGAGAATCTTTTACTGTGAGTGTTGTTTTTATTTCTGTCTGCTATTTTATTTCATTATGGAGAATACTTTTGTTTCTCTGTTTAGGTGTACTTCTACCGTTGCTACTAGGGTAGTTGGTAACCCGTCATCTGCTGAATTAGATCCTTATTAAATAACTATGAAAATTGTTGGACGTGTTACGGATAACTGCTATTACGGTGATGGAACTGTCCATCTCGGTGATCATTTGCTCTTTATACATGAATTATGCGAGTTATTCAGGTGTGCATGTATTACAATGGATCAAGTTAAAAGGAAATTATTTTCTTTACCCCTGAAAGGAAGAGCCACTAAATGGTTCAAATTACTGAAGAATGGTGAATCTATTGGATGGGAGGGAATTGTTCCTCTCTTTTATTCTCAATTATATCCTCCTAATGAGATTCATGAAGACCGGAATCAAATATATAATTTCTGGCCTCATGATGGAGAGAGTATTGCCCTAGCAAACCGAATTGCGAAGCAGTTGGACATCCGTGGTATGCCTGGATCGTCCTGGCTGTTGGAAGGTGTTTTTGGCCGCACGTGAGATTTTCGTGGGCTCTTCACGTCAAAACTAAACAAAAAACAAAAAAGGTTTTGTGGGCTCTGTGATATTATCCCTCCTTTTGTTTTACATGCTTCGCACGTTGTGTCAATTCGGACTAGAATAAATGGACACATATATACTAGTAAAACATGTCTAAATACATGTGTGTATAGGTGAATGTAGAAAATGTTTAAAACATCTTATATTGTGGAACGGAGGGGTACTCCACAAACACGGTCCTTGTGTATAACTCTGTAAAAACATCAACTTGGAAATAGTGGCAGCAAAAGTTCTTGATAGTATCTCACTGCACAAACAAGAGGGGCAAAACCGCAAAAGTAGAACGTAAATTAACAAGTCACTACAATAAAAACCACTCTGACACACTTCATCATTTCACAGAACATCTTCAGTGCATGCCGAAGAAGAACAATTGTTTGTAGTTGTTTACTGTTGTAGGAAAACTGCTCCATCAGGGGCTCATTACCATTTGGCATAGTTATTGTCACTCTTGAACACACACCACTTATGTTCCTATACATGGAGAGTTATGGGACGACGAAAAATAGGGAAATCCGATGGCTGGAGGATGGATCCATGCAGCAAGACACCCGCTATGCAGTCACAAGTATTAGTATCATGTGACTCACTAAAACCAACAACATGTCTAGTTATGCCAGCCATACGGGGCTCTTTACCATTTGGTATAGTTATTGTCACTCTTGAACACACAACACTTATGTTCCTATACTTGGAGTGGATGCGCTTATATGCAACACCTGCGGCGGCATCGATGCTGGGCCATGTTGTGCAATGGTGAGCAAAGGGAGCCGTAACGGACCCCCAAATACTTCCTATTAATGCCTATGAAGTAGCAGGCACTACCCCCTTGCCATGTCAAGGATGACGAAGGCCTGCGCGGAGAAGAAGCAACAGACACGAAGGCAGCGACCAGAACACCGACAACTCAGTGGTACTTGTCGGGGTAGGAGTTGTCTAAGCAGTTGTGCTTGGGCCAAGTGACGAAGTCGAAGAAGCCAAAAACAAAAATGTGTACTCATGTGCACCTTAAGGGTTTTTTCAAGTGTGCAACCAGACTGAAATGATAATATGGAAGATATGGTAGGTTTTTTCTGAATCATACTCTGAGGAGCTCTAGCAAAACGTTCCATTGTACTGCTCAATTTGGTCCACGACAGGAGCCATTTCTGGTTCACCACACAACTGGGAAGCAACATCATAAGGTACTAGGAGAGTTGTGGGACGACGAAAAATAGGGAAGTCCGATGCCTGGAGGATGGATCCATGCAGCAAGACACCCGCTATGCAGTCACAAGCATTAGTATCATGTGACTCACTAAAACCAACAACATGTCTAGTTATGCTAGCCATTCGGGGCTTGTTACCATTTGGTATAGTTATTGTCACTATTGAACACACAACACTTATATTCCTATACTTGGAGTGGATGCCCTTAGATGCAACACCTGCGTCGGCATGGATGCTGGGCTATGTTGTGCAATGGCGACCAAAGGGAGCAGTAACGGCCCCCAAATAATTCATATTAATGCCTATGAAGTAGCAGGCACTACCTCTTGCCATGTCGAGGATGACGAAGGCCAGCGTGGAGAAGAAGCAACATACACGAAGGCAGCGACAAGAACACCAACAACTTAGTGGTACTTGTTGGGGTAGGATTTTTCTAAGTAGCAGTGCTTGGGCCAAGTGACAAAGTAGAAGGCAAAAACAAAACTGTGTACTCATGTGCACTTTGAGTGGTTTTTTCAATTGTGCAACCAGACTGAAATGATAATATGGAAAATATGGAAGGTTTTTCCTGAATTATACTATAAGGAGCTCTAGCAAAACGTTCCATTCTACTGCTCAATTCGGTCCATGACAAGAGCCATTTCTAGTTCACCACACAGCTGGGAAGCAACTTCATAAGGTACTAGGAGAGTTATGGGACGACGACAAATAGGGCAATCCTCGATGGCTGGAGGATGGATCCATGCATCAAGACACCTGCTATGCAGTCACAAACATTAGTATCATTTGACTCACTAAAACCAACAACATGGCTAGTTATCCTAGCACTCAGCATTGGATATTTAATTATATTCACCAAGAGTCCAGAAGCAGCAAAATGTTTGCATTCTGTGGAACGATGAGCAGAAAACACAATGCCAAATCTGACATCAAATATAATTAAGCAAAGCAACCATATCATCTAATAATCATATATAGCTGGGCATTCTCAAGGATAAATGCACATGCAGATGTAGTATTATTTGCATGTAGTTAACAAGAACAACATCCACAAACATTGTTGATTGTGTGAATGCACTAACACCAAAGGCATGGAACTTTGTAGTCTAGGTGCCTATCATGGTCATGTTGACTCACTATGCAGTTCCACTAGCAGATACCTTCATACATAACATACGCCCACGTCTCCAAAACTGATGCAACAATGCGATACGATACAATATTAAGAGCATGACGAGAACCACGAAAATCCTCACTTAGCAAATCACAAGCAAATACAACACCAACCAAATCAGATTTCACCAAAGCAACATAGACCGTCAAATTTAAAGAAAAGCACACTTCACAAAAGCAACCAACCAAGTGCTAAATACTAGAAAATTCACCTCAAGATCGGCTAATTACGAGAAATGGATTCGTGTGACTAGCAGAGAAACCGCTCGCCGGAGCCCGCGACCCAAACAAGAAAGGCACAATACTTGCGAAACCGACCAGTTTGAAGGCAAACAGGGGAGCAGCGGCCATGGCTGACAATCTTGCATGGTTCTTGAAGCCATTAGAAGCGATTGATATTGATGTTGTTGCTTTAAAATGTTTGAAGTCCTCGAAGCGCCTTCCAATCTTGGTCTTGTTTCTTTGTTTTGTTTAAAGTAATCAGAAAGAGGCAGAGGTATAAATAAGGATTGCACTAGTTCGAGCAGAAATTATGTCTTTTGTCCATAGCTACCATCCTATGGCTGATTCCATCCACAAAACAACTTAAATATTATTCAAAATACAAATAAATCTAGACAAAGAGGATTCCCCACAATTCCTTGGCACCTCTAGCTCGGCATAGTAGGCACACCGTCAACATGTCTGGTAGCCCACAAGTGTGGATCGGTTGTAACCTTTTTGATAGGTAAGAGAGTGTCGAAGCCAATGAGAAGTTAAAGGTAGGTTTAATATTCTCTTAAGTCCTATCAACCAATGATACAACTGTACACACACCAAATGTTTAATGTATCTAAAAATAAAAATCAAAAAAATATATTGAAGCAAATATACCTGAGAGGCAATAATAAAGTGGTTATTATCTTATTCCTTGTTTATGATAAATGTTTATTTCTCATGCTAGAATTGTATTAACCGGAAATGTTGATACATGTGTTTCTAATAAACAAACAAGAGTTCCTAGTAACGCCTCTTGTTTAACTAGCTCGTTGATTAACTTATGATCAAGATTTCTTGATCATGAACATTGGATGTTGTTAATAATGGGGTCATATTATTGGTAAAATGATGTGATGAACATAGACCCAAAGTGAATATAGAAATGCGATCAAGTCATTAAGTTTACATTGTTATATCAAACATACGAAGTAAATCTAATCCTTCGACCATGAGATCATGTCAATCACTAACACCGGAAGAGTGCTTTGGTGTCATCAAACGTCACACCGGAATAAGGTGACTATAAAGGTGTCGTTGGGTATTTGGAGAGTATTAGTTGACGCTCATGGATCAAGAGTGGGATTTTTCCATCCAAATGGCGGAGAGATATACTTTGGGTCCTCTCGGTGATATCACATTGACACCGCTTGCAAGCACGTGACTAGGTCACAAAGATGTCATATCACGTAACGAGTAAAAGAGTACTTATCGGTAATGAGATTGAACTAGGTATGGTTGATACCAATGATCGGATCCCGGACAAGTAAAATATCGCGAGACAAAGTGAATGGGTTACGACGTTTATGGTTCACACGATCACTAGATTCATCGTTGAATGTGCAGGAGTCATTATAGATCTCCAGGTCCCATTGTTTACTATTGATCGGAGAGGTGTCTCGATCATGTCTATATTATTCACGAACCATAGGGTGACACACTTACGGTTTGATGACGCGATTGAGTTGATACGGAATATCGGAGAAAATTTGGACAATACCGAAATTGTTTCGGGGAATATTGAAATAGTTCAAGGTGGCATATGTTAATGTTTTATTAACAAATAGTTCAAGGGGTAAGTGTTAATGTTTGTTAATAGGATTAACAAATATTAAAATAAAGAAATGAAATTGTTTTATTTATTTATTAAAGAAAAACCTAGAAATTTTGAGTGTGAATTGATGAGAGAATGAGTGGGTTAAGTGGAGACTCCACCCACATGATGAAGGGAGAGGTGGAGGCACCAAAATTTCGTGGCTGCCTCCCCCTCCTATATGAAGAGGGGTTGGACCTCCCTCTCCCCCACACAACTTGGTGTCATATCTCTCTCCCTCCTCCCGCTTCTCCACCTCTTGTTCATCCGCTTGGCGAAGCCATGGCCATATAATTTCTCCAACACACCACGTCATCGTATTGTTGGAGTTTCTGGTGGATCCTCTACTTCCGCTGCCCCACTGGATCGAGGGAACGGAGGTCATCATCAAGCTGTACGTGTGACCGAGTGCGGAAGCGCTGCCGGATTGCGGCGCTCTTCTTCGCGATCTTTAGATGATTGAGTTCGACTACATCACCAACAAGATTCGATATCGTAACAATTTGTGTCTTCGAGGGTATGTTCGCCTTAAGACTTTCTCTATGCCCGTTTCTTACATCCCCTAGATTAGATCTTGGCCCTTTGGGTGTCTCTCGCATAGGAAATTTTTTGTTTTCTATGCAACGAACCCATTAGTGGTATCAGAGCCGGATCTATGCGTAGATGATTTGTACGGGTAAACTACATAGGTGTATGTGGGCGTTGATGATCATGTTATTGCCTCCTTGAGTATTTTATGATCTTAGTGGCATAGTAGGATGAAGCTGCCCTAGACAAACTTTACGTGTACTTTGTACGCGAGACCTGTCTCACTTGTGGCTGAGGGTGTGTCCGTTTCTCCTACTATAGTTAAGATCTAATCTATGAAGGGTTGTTAAAAATATGTTTATCAACGTTGTGGTTAATGTTCGTAGGTATGAACGGTTCTATCTTCGAAAGTCGTAAGCCACGTAAAATATGAAAAAAAAATATTAGAGATGTCGAACTTTTTTTTGCAGGGCATGTGATGTGATATGGTCAATGTTACAAATTTTATGTATGAGATGATCTATTTTGTAAACTATTGACATACCAGCAGGAGCCATATGGTTGTCTTATTATTTATGGTCTGCGTGTTGTATATCATATCCATGTGATATGTTGTAATTTTGATGGACAATCAAGATGGAGGTGCCATGGACCTTGGTGCCATGCCGGTGGAATGATCGATATCATACCATGATGCACAAGATGGAGATCAAGTGCAAGAAGGACCATATCATATCACATTATCCATGCGTGTGATGTTAATCCTTTTTATGCATCTTATTTTGCTTAGATCGCGGTGGTAGCATTATAAGTTGATCTCTTTCACTTAATATCAAGATAATAATGTGATCTTCCTTAGTATGCACAATTAAGAAAGTTCGTCGTTTCGAGACGCCACGTGATGATCGGGTGTGACAGACTCAACGTTCGCATACAACGGGTGCTGACGAGCCTAGCATGTATAGACATGGCCTCGGAACACATGCAATACTACGGTTCTACTTGGCGAGCCTAGCATGTACAGACATGGCCTCGGAGCACGTAACCGAAAGGTAAATCATGAGTCATATGGATGATATGATGAACATGTCGATGTTCGCCTTTGTAACTACATCATCTCACATAATGACCGGTTTTGGTGTAGTGAATTTGGTTTTTGTAATCACTAAAACGACTAGTGGGATGTTGTTTTTGGTTGGGAGTCCACATAGTAATTTTGAATTAACTTGAACTTATTTTATCATGAACAACCAATCAAACTGAATTTGCATAAATTGTAGTATTTATTGGCATCCACAAACTAACTTACACTTAGATTGTTAATTGAGATATAACTGTTATGATCAGATAAAACTATTTAAGATTGGTATTGTATTAGTTAAAATTGAGTCTTATTGTAGATTTTCGGTATAACCTACCTAGCTCCATATGATTAATGATTTATTGATCTAGAGACCAAATAATTCCTATTTAGAATCTAGTGTCATGCTTGCTTCCATAATTCTTTATCTTCAAAAGAATGTTTTGTTGATCAAGGCAATTTAGGAACTGAAAAGAATTATTTTCAGAAACAATTAAGTTAAATATATATTGACATCTAGAATTTTTTATGTTGCAACAAGACTGAGTATAATTTAGTGTGACAATGTATGCTTATATTATTTGAATATATGAAATGATTGAAGATGTTGGGGGTTTGAATCTTCCAAGAAGTTGGGTGCTAGTGTTATGCTCTAAATTCCTTCCTTCGAGCTATAGTACCTTCATCACAAAATTGTTATAATGCTATGGATTAAAAGTATGGGTTAAATCGTTTACCTTGCTTGGAGATTGCTAAGAGTGGAATCCGGAAGAATGCTATTAAGATGGTGATATTAGTATAACAATCAAACTCAAAGTATGACTCAATAGGTGATAGCATATTAGTAACATGCAAAGTAAAATCTGATAGTATGCCTAGCATTGTTTGATGTTGAATGATTCTTCTATAAAGAAAAGGGAATATTGAAAATAGAATTATAAAAGGGTATAAGGCAGAAAAGAAGATAACTAGAAAAGTCTAGCTCAGGAGTATATGCTTGATATACAAGTTATAGATGTATTACTAGTTAACAAAGTATTATTGGGTATTTTGATATAAGATTGGTTGGTATGAGTTGTCATACAAAGCAAAAAAATGCAAGAAAAACAAGGGCCTAAAAGGAACTAGTAGTAGATGTGGGATCGATCATGACAAGAACATAAATAAAGTGTTATTGTGTTCATTATCGTATCAAACCAAACATTCATTATTTATTTCAAGAACTCAATAAGTTGTTATTTTGTTCCGGTCTTTTGTAAGAACAAATAAGATTGTTCAAACTATGAACATATTCCATAATTGATGGTCATGTTAATATCAATCGTGTTGGTAAAGTAAATATCTATAAGACTAAATGCTAAATGTTACAAGACGTAAAAGAATTTCACTTAAATTGTGACACCACCATTTTAAATCATATCAGAAAGGAAAACATGAAGGAACTCCATGTTAATGGACTTCTGGAGTCATTTTCTTTTGAATAAATTGACACTTGTGAGAGCTCTTCCAAAAGATGACTAAAATTCCATTCATAGGCCAAAGTAGAATGGACAACTAATTTAGTGGAGATTATACATATGTATATAGTCCATTATGTTTAGTCGAGTGTGGTGGATTAATTTTTCCTTCATAAAATTCCATCGATGATTTTAGTAGATATATGAGTATATCTATTTAAAGAGAACAGAGTTTGAAATTTTTGAATTGGTTCAAACTATAGTTAGTATGAAGTAAAAAATCACCGCAACAAGATAATCAAGTATTTATGATTGGATCATAAAAGATAAAGTTTGAGTTACAAGTTTAGCAAAACATCTGAGTAGTTGCAGAATTGTTCTACAACTTATCTTTCTCGAATACCCCACATGAGTATGGAGTGTTCGAGAGACAAAATCAAACCTTGTTGGACATGGTAAGATAAATAAAATGCCATTATATTTTTTTGTGTGGTTTATACATTAGAGTCTACCTCTTTTTACACTGAAAAGAGTGTCGTCGTGATCTGTTGAAATTGACACCATAGAAGTTATGGCTTGGGTAGTGACCCGAATTGTCTTTTTCTTAAGTTTTGGTATGCATAGCATGTGTAAAATGTTTACAACCAAAATAGGATAAATATATGTTTATAAGGTTATCTCAAAGAAACCATTGGGTATTTCTCCTATCACCAAACCAGAGACAAATATTTTTTGTCGGAAAGGGTTGATTTCTCGAGAAAGTAGTTCTTGTGAAACAAGTGAATGGGAGGATAATAGTAACTCGACGAGATTAGAGAATCTTTATTATCATGTCAAGAGTAACGCAGCACTGGAAGTTGTTCCGTAGTTTCCTATTTTGACTAAGTAGAAGACACTACATGTGTTGTAGATACTTCGAATGAATTTGCGAACTGAACCATAAAAGTCCTAAAACTTTGTACTTAGACCAACTTGTAGTTTGAGAGTGAAGTGTTTTTTTTTACAACAACGGACTTGGAACTTATAAAGGAAGCAAATGACGGTCCCTGACTTCGTAAAATTGGCTATGATTCATTATATCCGCGATAGTATCCCTGTAGGAATATCACGTATGTGACTTGGTAGTAGTTTCGAGAGGCATGATGCCTAACGATAGAAAACGGGTCTATATAGCAACAAAGACATGGACATTTACATCCTTTGAAAGTTGTGCTTGTCGAAAATATGTATTCGACAAAGTTCAAAGATTTGACTACTACAAGATTTTGATCTTCCATAGTGATACTTTAGACTTTGCGGACAGTCCTAGCAAAAGTTACATATTATGATATGGCAGTTGAATAACAAAACCAAATCTCCTCTCTAGAAGTTTGATCGAGGATGTGTACTTGACATAGTGTGAGACTTTTGTAAAATTCAAATGTTGCCAGACAGGTATGAAAACTTCAATGGTTGAAGTGATCATAACGAAGTTGGAATCTTTACTTTAGTGAAGTGATCAAAACTGTTTGATTCCATCATGAACGGTAAAAGATGCTTGTAGAGTTACAAGAAATTAAGTGGGAGCGCTAAGACATATTTTCTAATGCTTTATGTAGATGACATATGGTTGATTTGAAAATACATTATTTTCAATTAACACGGTTAAGATTTTCATATTGATGAAAGGCTTAGGATATATTGGCATAGATGTCTATAATAGATTGGTTGATGCACCTGATATGGTTGAGCTAGATTACATATATGAAGTAATGAAGTAAGTCAATACTGAAATGACAAGAAGGGGTTCTTGCCACATGGAAAAGAATTGAGCAATATTCAAGTGTTTTGACACCTGATGAGCATAATTGAAATTGAGATTTCTAAGTCATGTGTTCCATGCTATGTACACAACCAGATGAGTCATATGCCATAGAATGTTATAGCAGGATAATTCATATGATGATTAGACAACAGTGGGAGAGATCCTTATGCCATTTTTTTAGAAATGCTAAGGATATGTTTTCCTATGTAGCAATGACAAAATATTCGTTATAGTATGTTATACAAATACTTTTGCCATCTATTCAAATAATTTTATCTCAATTAAAATATGTGATGAAGGGTGGCACAATAGGCTGGAAGAAAGTTCCAAGATGGATTTGAATGAGTTTCAAAATTTAAATATTGTGACGGATACTACAACAAAGGCTAAGTATATAGTTGTATTGACAACAAATAATAGGAGTATTTTGTGTCAAGGAGTTCTTTATGGAGTTTGGTGAATTTCCAGGATTGCTGACACTATGAAGCTACATTTTCATAATGTTAGTAACATTAATGTAAGCTGAGGAATGAAGGTCTCACCGGTTGACAAAATATATACAAAGCCATCTCCTTAGAGAGTGAGCGATGTGCGTAGACACAAAGACATGCAAATACAATAGGACCTGAACATGTCAGGTCTTTTTGATGAAGTTTACCACATGCTAATCATGGTAATAACACTGGAACACCATATGTGTTAAGTGCTTAAAGACTAGATTATCTACTCTAGTGCGGCAAGTGGGATGCTGAAGGGAATATGCCCGAGAGGCAATAATAAAGTGGTTATTATCTTATTCCTTGTTTATGATAAATGTTTATTTCTCATGCTAGAATTGTATTAACTAGAAACAGTGATACATGTGTCTAACGAACAAACAAGAGTTCCTAGTAATGCCTCTCGTTTAACTAGCTGGTTGATTAACTGATGATCAAGGTTTCCTGATCATGAACATTGGATGTTGTTAATAACGGGGTGATACGTCATAAATGTATCCTTAATTTCTGATGTTCCATGTTGTTTCCTACATGTTTTCTATACACTTTATTTCATTTTTATCGATTTTCCGGACTAACCTATTGACAACATTCCCTAGAGCCAGTTCCATGTTTTCTGTTGTTTTTATTTTCGGAAAAGTTGTTCTGGAAATATTCTCGGAATGGGAAAATTCAAAGTCCGAAGGTCCTAGAATTTCCGAAGGTTCCACGGAGTCCCGAAGAGGCTCGAAGGGGGCTACAAGGGGTCGTGTGGGGCCCCCAGGCCTCCAGCGCCTTTGCCCTTTCGCCTATTTATACCTCCCGATACGTTAACCCTAAAAATATACCACTTCGTCCCGAGAAACACCCGAGGCCGCCGTGATCATCTTCCTGAGGGGAATTCATCACCGGAGGGGTCTACACCACCATGCCCTCCTCCAAAGTGATGCGTGAGTAGTTCATCCTTGGATTACGAGTCCATAGCAGTAGCTAGATGGTTGTCTTCTCCACTTTGTACCTCAAAATTAGTTCTCGTGAGCTGCCTCACATGATCGAGATCATCTTTATGTAATGCTACATGTTGTGCTTGCTGGGATCTGATGAATGTTGAATGCTATGTATTCTGATTATCAATCTACCATGTTAACTCCAAGAGGGAGTATTTATGCTCAATAGTGGCTTCATGCCTCCTTTGCATCTGTGCTCGAGTGACAGAAACATGACGGATGGAGGATGTGTTGTTGCTATTAGGGATAAAACAACGGTGTTTACCTAGTTTACATTGTTTACATTGCACATTTTGCTTACTGCGATAATCTGTTGCTTGCAACTTAATACCCAGCGTTTGTTCGGATGATATTCGGAGGGGGATTATTAGTCATATATGTAGTTGGATGACGGTCTATGTATTTTGTTGTAATGCCCGCATGAATTACATTGTAATCTTTATGTCTTGCATATGCACTATGGTGCAACCTTCATTTATGTCAATTGCCCAGCTGTAATTTGTTCAGCACACATGTTATTTATCTTTCACGGAGAGACACCACTAGTGAACTGTGGACCCCGGTCCTTTTTCTCATACTAATAATACACACACTGCTTTCACACTTCTTTCATACTGCTACTACTGCTTTCATATTGTTCTCCTACTGTTTTCCATACCATATGTTTAACCTCTTTGTGTTCAGCAAAACTGGTGAGGTTGACAACCTCACTGCTTCGTTCGGGAAAAGTGATTTGATTGTGTTGTGTAGGTTCCATGTTTCTGCTGAACCGGTAGTCCGCCCGGCCATCTCTGCTGCATCAACCTTCTGAAGTTAGTCCTTCCACATACTGGTCGATTCAACCTTGGTTTCTTTCTGAGGGAAACTTTCTTCTGCACTCTTCATACCTTCCTCTTGGGGTCTCCAACGAACGTGTTTTCACACGCATCAAGCACTTGTCTGGCGCCGTTGCCGGGGAGGAAGAGAATTTCTACAAGGGGAGTCTCTCACCTCCAATCGTTTTTGCTCTGTTATTGTTTTGCTTGTTAGTTTCTTTATTATGCTTGCTATCAATGTTTAATGCCTTTGAAACTAGATCTTATAGGCAAGCTGGGTTCACAGATGAACAACAAAAATATGATAAGGAACACCGCTTGTCACAAAAAGGAATACACTTCTGGGATCAAATTAATAAATTGCATGACTATGCTAAAAGGTTGTGCTCTACTTATGATGTTACTTATTGCTTTGATAAATCTTGCTCCCGTAGGAGGTATAAACACCTCCCTTTTCAATGTGAGTATAATGATGATGTTACCATATCTTCTTATGTTAAGGGAAATTATGAATTATATGACATGGAACAAATTGAAGAACTTATTGCTTGGAAGGGTGAATTTGAAATTGCTTATTTACTTGAAATTATTGATGATGCACCTTATAGATACGAGATTTATTCTATACTTGAATATTGCTTTGATAATTACAAGGATTGTAATTACTATATTATGGAATATCTTAATAAATGCTCTCCACCAAAGGAAGTAACTAATGCCTTGCAGAAATCTATGGAAGAAAAAACTGCTGAATCTGGAAGATCATTAGATTAAAAAGAGGAGAAGAATGATGATCAAGAGGGTGAAGAATGGAGCTACACATGTCTACCTCCCAATGATAGTAACTCTTTAACTCATACATTATTTGATGAAACAGATGATCCTATTTATTCTTTTGAAATGTCCCTTTTTGATGAAATTTATACTTCCTATACTTGTGACCTTGATACTACTATGAATGAAACTTGTGAGCATAATATTGCTACTGTTATTCATGATAATTCATGCTACTTTGATAGATCCTATGATAATCCTCTATTTATTCCAACAATTGATATGCACGATAATGAGGAAGTTTGTTTAGAAAATATATATGATAATGCTCTTGATGATGGTCCTACGTTACTACTTGATGTTATAAATTATAATGCTACTTAAAATAGGATTTCTATGATGTGTCCTATACCTTTTATGAGTGATCAATCATCTTGTTTTGCTATTGCTAAAAGTGGGAAGAAAGAGGAGCTGATTTTAAATTTTGATCCCACTGTTTTGGAGCTTGATATGAATTGTGTGCTTTTAGACCATGACAAACATGCTTTAAATGGGAATTATGTTGTTAAGTTTGTTCATGATGCTACTGAAAATTATTATGAGAGAGGAAAATATGGTTGTAGGAATTTTCATGTTACTGAAACAGCTCTCATTTTGTTGAATGTTTTGAAATATCTCTGGTTCTACCTTCCCATGATTTCTAGTTTAAGCTTCTTTAATTTATTTATTTACAAGATTCCTATGCATAGGAAGTGGGTTAGACTTAAATTTGTTTTATACTTGCTTCTCGATGCTCTATTTTTCTTAACTCATATTTCTTATGTGAGCATCTTCTCGCTTTATGGGCCTAGCTAAAAGGCGTTAAAGTAAAGCACTTCTTGGGAGATAACCCATGGTTTTATTTTTGCTTTGTTTTTCTCTATTTTGTTTGAGTCAAGGGGTTGTATACTTCTGTAGCAACTCCTTTGTATCTTTATTTTCATGTTTTAGTTGTTCCAAGTAAAGTTTCTGACGAGAGTTGGAAATGGTTTTGGATTTCTGTGCAGGAAACATGTTTCTGCTGTCTACCGTAAAGAATTGTAGAATTCATAGAAAGATCATAATGACCAGAAATTTTTTGTTCTTATTCGTCGGCTAATTCCGCAACTTTTTCGTCCTTTAAGGTTTTCGATCTGAGCAACATAAATGCCCCGAAAAAATTCATCTTTACAGACTATTCTGGTTTTGACAGATTCTGCCATTTTTCTTGCATTTGCTCTTTTACGATGTCAAGTGGATTTCTTTGCTTCATGAAACATCAGTGTCTGTAGCTAATGTTTAAAAGTATCAATATCAGTTTTTCCCTTACAGAACCCATGGATTTTTAATTGTTGCACTAACCCTCTAATGCGAATTACTCTTTGAGTGTTGTGTGAAGGAACTTTTCAAGGGTCAAGAGAAGAGGGTGATATATGTGATCAAGAAGAGTGCAAGGTCAAAATTGGGGATGCCCCTATGGTCCATCCAAGCATATTTCAAGAATACTCAAGCATCTAATCTTGGGAATGCCCAAGGCATCCCCTTCTTCATCAACAATCTATCACGTCACTTCTAGTGAAACTATATTTTTATTCGGTCACATCGTATGAAGTTTACTTGGAGCGTCTTTTTGTTTTTCTTTTGTTTTCCTTGCTGAAATATTATACTTGGACCCTAGCATTCCTTTTTTTGCGAGAGGTACATGCTCCGCTTTTTCGTTTGAATACTCGTTATGCTTGTATTCTTAGTTTTTCTTCTAGTTGCTGCAAAAAAATCATGTTTAGCTCTTGTTTTCATTGCATCTCTTTTTCAGAGCTGTTAGTTTTAGTAGTGTTGTGTGAGTACTCTCATGTTTGCTTGCTGTAGCATTTAGGGAGTTTTTTAAAACATATTTTGTATGGTGCTTGTTGGGAAAAGAAACTGCTACTTTTAGTAGAATTTATAACGGTGCAAGTAGAATATTGTATACACCGTGGCTAGACCTTTTCATATCATGCTAGATGTTATTTTAATTCTAAATCCTAGTGGTTATCCTAGTGGTTATTTTAATTCTAAATCCTAGTGTTTAATGTGCCATTGAAAGAATCATGAGTTGTTCTTGTCATATTGAAGCATAAATTTGTGGTGTTCTCCTTTGAATGTTTAATTTTGTTGACTTGGCGCATGCTCACACCATGTTTATGACTACAAACCAGTCACTTATAGCCTCTATGATCATTTATTTTTTGAACTTTTGGTACCACTTATGCTTTGATTGATGATGTTTATGTCGCTATACATGATTATGCTTCTTATGCTCTCTTGATTTGTCGCTCCCAGTATTTTGCTAGCCTCCACCTATACTGAGTATGAGCTCTACTCGTGCATCCAACTCCCAAAAAACAAAGTGTGCCCAATGTGTCCACCATACCTACCTACATGTGGTACTTAACCGCCACTCCAAAGTAAATTGCTCATGTGTTACCTTTAAAACTTTCAAAATTACTCATGTTTTGTGCTCCTGTTTAGCTCATCAAGACGTAAATAGAGAATCTTTATATCACTTGTTGATTGGATTTCAAACCCTATACTAGTGGCTTCATCCGCTTATCCAATTGATAGAAGAGCTGGCAGCTGGGTGCCCAGCCCCAAATTAATACAAACAAATTCTCTTCATTATTTTTGCCACTAGTCTATTAGTCAAAGCATAATTGTGTAAACAGAAGAGAAAGAGGGATGACCTTCTACCCAGATGCGTCCTTCTATGGAAGACGCTCTTGTGAAGTCTAGTTGTCTTGTGACGTACTGTATTTTCTATTTACCGTTCGTTAACATAAGCATACACCTCTCCTAAAAATGTTTTCAATACCTCTATTTAATATAATAAAAATCTCTAGCACATGAGTTGATCACTTCTTTCCTCTGCGACGTGCGTTTCCTTTACTTTTATGTTGAGTCTCCATCTTCTAACTTTATGCACAGTTGAGAGAGCATAGTTGCCATTCTGAGTTTTATGTGCATTTGTCCCAAAAACATTATTTATTGATTCATGATGTGTTATTGCTTGTTCTCTAATTATTTGTTCTAGTCTTCCTCATGTACTTTGAAGGTGTCCTAGCATTTATGTTTTTCCCCATTCTTAAGGACTAGCGAAATATCACTTTGCTATGTTTTCTCTATACTTATAACAAACGTATATCTTTTGTTGCATTGTTATTCATGATCTTTTATTTGTGTTACTTCTCATGATGCAAGGTGATTGCTATTCTTTATTGTTAAAATTCTATTTATCATGCTTGTGTTGAAGTTCTATGATCTCGGCTTAGTTATGCTTTTACATTACCGATGATCAAGTTTATGTTGGTAGCATGTCACCTTAGAAATTATGTGTTTTTATCGTTTACCTACTCGACGACGAGTAGGAACTAAGCTTGGGGATGTTGATACGTCATAAACGTATCCTTAATTTCTAATGTTCCATGTTGTTTTGATGTTTTTCCTACATGTTTTTTATACACTTTATGTCATTTTTATTGATTTTCCGGACTAAACTATTGACAAGATACCACATAGCCAGTTCCCTGTTTTCTGCTGTTTTTAGTTTCAGAAACGTTTGTTCTAGAAATATTCTCGGAATTGGAAAAATCGAAGTTCGGAGGTCCTAGAATTCCCAAAGGTTCCACGGAGTCCCGAAGAGGCCTGGAGGGGGGCCACACCATAGGGAGGCGCGCCCCCTGGCCGCACCATGGGGTGGTGTGGAGCCTCCACCGCCTTTGCCCTTTCGCCTATTTATACCCGCGATACGTTAACCCTAAAAGTCTACGACTTCGTGCCGAGAAACACCTGAGGCCGCCGTCATCGTCATCCCGAGATCAGGAGGGTTCTGGAGCTCTCCCGGGCACCCTACCGGGAGGGGAATTCATCACCGGAGGGGTCTACACCACCATGCCCTCCTCCAAAGTGATGTGTGAGTAGTTCATCCCTGGACTACGGGTCCATAGCAATAGCTAGATGGTTGTCTTCTCCATTTTGTACGTCATGTTTAGATCTCGTGAGCTGCCTCACATGATCGAGATCATCTTTATGTAATGCTACATTTTGTGTTTGTTGGGATCTGATGAATGTTGAATGCTATGTCTTCTGATTATCAATATATCATGTTATCTTCATGATAATTTTATTTATGATCTTGCATGCTCTCTGTTATTAGTAGATGCTTTGTCCAAGTAGATGCTAGTAACTCCAAGAGGTATTATTTATGCTCGATAGTGGGTTCATGCCTCCTTTGCATCTGTGCTCGAGTGACAGAATCGTGACGTATGCAGGATGTGTTGTTGCCATTAAGGAGAATACAACTATGTTTACCTATTTTACATTGTTTACATTACACACTTTGCTTACTGCGATAATATGTTCCTTGCAACTTAATACCCAACGTTTGTTCGGATGATATTCGGAGGGTGGATTATTAGTCATAGATGCAGTTGGATGACGGTCTATGCATTATTTTGTAATGCCCGCATGAATCACATAGTAATCTTTATGTCTTGCATATGCATTACGGTGGAGCCTTTATTTCTGTCAATTGCCCAGCTGTAATTTGTTCACCACACATGTTATTTATCCTTCCTGGAGAGACACCACTAGTGAACTCTGGACCCCGGTCCTTTTTCTCATACTGATAATACACACACTGCTTTCATACTACTGTTACTGCTTTAGTACTGTTCTCCTATTGTTTTCCATACCATACGTTTAACCTCTTTGTGTTCAGCAAAACTGGTGAGATTGAAAAACTCACTGCTTTGTTGGGGCAAAGTGATTTGATTGTGTTGTGTAGGTTCCACGTTGTTGCTGAATCGGTAGTGCGCTCTGCCATCTTAGCTGCATCAACCTTCTGAAGTTACTCCTTCCTCCTACTAGTCGATTCATCCTTGGTTTCTTTCTGAGGGAAACTTGCTTCTGCACTCTTCATACCTTCCTCTTGGGGTCTCCCAACGAACGTGTTTTCACACGCATCACGGAGTCATATCATTAGTAGAATGATGTGATGAACATAGAACCAAAGTGAATATAGCAATGCGATAAAGTCATTAAGTTTACATTGTTATATCAAACATACGAAGTAACTCTTATCCTTAGACCATGAGATCATGTCAATCACTAACACCGAAAGAGTGCTTTGATGTCATCAAACGTCACACCATAACAGGGTGACTATAAAGGTGTCGTTGGGTATTTGGAAAGTATTATTTGAGGCTCATGGATCAAGAGTGGGATTTGTCCATCCAAATGGCGGAGAGATATAGTCTGGGCCATCTCAGTGATATCACATCAACACCGCTTGCAAGAACGTTACTAGGTCACAAGGATGTCATATCACAGAACGGGTAAAAGAGTTCTGATCGGTAACGAAAATTAACTAGGTTTGGTTGATACCAATGATCGGATCTCGGACAAGTAAAATACCGCGAGACAAAGGGAATTGGTTACGAAGTTTATGGTTCAAACGATCACTAGATTCATCGTTGAATGTGTAGAAGTCATTACGGATCTCGAGGTCCCGCTGTTGACTATAGATCAGAGCGGTGTCTCGATCATGTCTACATTATTCACGAACTGTAGGGTGACACACTTAAGGTTTGATGACGCGATTGAGTGGATACGGAATATCGGAGAAAAGTTTGGACATCACCAAAATTGTTTCGGGGAATATTGAAATAGTTTTTTTTTTTAAGATTGTACCGTAGGGAAAAATCCCTACGGTTAGATTTTCAAAATTATAGGGGCAGACAAATGCCACCAAATTACAAAGAGTTACAGGGAGTAGTTCAAGGAGGCAAAAAATTAATCATACAATACATCTCATGTGATAAGGTTTCTAACCCAAGTAATAAGGGGTTCCCTAGCAGAGTCTTTAAGTCTGTACTAATGTATCATGACATCTGAGCAAAACCTAATATGCCAGCTCATATAAGTAGCTTCTTTGAATTGGAAAATGAGATCATTCCTAGCCTTCCATATGTTCCATGTAGCACAGGCCAAGATCTCCAGAAAGCAGGGTCCTCGAAATAGCGACCTAGCCAAAGTGATCCTATCCAGGATGGTCTTCGAGAGATCCCAATGAATGTCAAGTGTATTCCAACAAGCCCTGGCAAAGTTGCATTCAAAGAAAAGGTGGCTAATAGTTTCACATGTGTTACTGTCACATAGGACACAGGTGTAACCCTCTGGTAGATGCCAATGTTTACGATTTAAAAGATCTCTAGTGTTCAAACGATCATTGAATAAGAGCCACAAGAACACCCTCAGTTTAGGGAGGCATCTGGAGGCCCAAATATCCTTGATGAGGGGGTGGCAATGGACATTAGCAAAGAGGAACTTATAAAATCTTGCAGAGCTGTAGTAACCATTGCCCCAGCAATAGTGCACAATATCATGACTAGATGAATCCAGTTCTATTTGCTCAATAACATGTACACAGATAAAGGCAGTGCAAAGTTATCTTGAAGAATATGTGAATCACATAGCTGAGCCACGGATGAGTCCTCATTAAGTACGAATGAGTATAATCTAGGCCAACGATCACAAAGTGTAGTGTTGCCTTGCCAGAAATCTTTCCAGAAAAGTGTATTAATTCCATTTCCAATATGGAATCGTTTCGAATATTGAAATAGTCACCGGAATTGTTTCGGGGAATATTGAAATAGTTCAAGGTGGCATATTGTAATGTTTGATTAACAAATAGTTCAAGGGGGTAAGTGTTAATGTTTGTTAATAGGAATAACATATATTAAAATAAAGAAATGAAATTGTTTTATTTATTTATTAAAGAAAACCCTTGGAATTTTGAGTGCGAATTGATGAGATAATGAGTGGGTTAAGTGGAGACTCCACCCATATGATGAGGGGAGAGGTGGAGGCACCAAAATTCCATGGGTGCTTCCCCCTCCTATATAAACAGGGCTGGGACCTCCCTCTCTCGCAGACAACTTGGTGTCATATCTCTCTCCCTCCTCCCACTGCTCCACCTCTTGGTCATCCACTTGGCGAAGCCACGGCCGTATAATTTCTCCACCACACCATGTTTTTATGTTGTTGGAGTTTCCGGTGGATCCTCTACTTCCGCTGCCCCGCTGAATCGATGGAACGGAGGTCGCCATCAAGCTGTACGTGTGACCGAGTGCGGAAGCGCTGCCGGATTGCAGCACTCTTCTTCGCGATCTTGAGATGATGTGAGTTCGCCTACATCACCAACGAGATTCAATCTCGTAACACTTTGTGTCTTCGAGGGTATGTTCTCCTTAAGACTTTCTCTATGCCTGTTGCTTACATCTCCTAGATTAGATCTTGGCCCTTTGGGTGTCTCTCACGTAGGAAATTATTTGTTTTCTATGCAACAAACCCTTTATCTATGCGGGTATGAAAGGATAGCTTTGCAAGATAATAATGAAAAAGAAAATAAATGTTAGTTGTTGCAGAAATAAAAAAACTAAGATAAAAACAAATATGAGTGTGAAAAACAGGTGGAAGATGCGATGATATTCTACATAAATAATTAGCCAAGTTATTAGGTTGATATTCTTCTTTTATTTGGCGAAGGATAAACTAACAAGCTCAAACGTACTGGTGATTGCAATTACTTATAATTTAAACTCCAGCAAACATCTTTAACTACTTATGATACATTAAAAAATCCCAATTATAGCCATAAGATCATAAAGTTCTCGTTTATCCATATGTTTCAATCACTTTATTGGGGTGTCGGAGATATGTCATAGAGACAATACTATTCAGTTATTATTTGATCTTGAAGTTCAGAATTGAGTTTATGCCATCATGCTACAATCGCTATAAGACTTAAAAAGTGATTTTTTTTTTCAAACGAAATTCTTTGTGCGGGTGTGAAGACATAAACAAACATGAGTCACTAATATTGTATCTAAGATTAGCTCATGGGTTCGAAGATGATCACATTTTCCTGATCATAGATTTAGTTAAAGTCTAGAAAAACATATGAGTTTATTGTTAGAGCAACAATAGTACTGAACCGACCCAAGTATGTGATCTTGCTAATAGAGACTAAACAATTTTAATGTATTTTTCAAAGTAGACATGAAGTTTTCATTGACTATAATTCCTACGCTATGAGAATGTCTAGTGACCGCACAATCAAAATTTATAATTTGGATGTCTTCAACCGTCCACCGTAATAGAGGATCATAACGTTGAAATTTGGGTATAACTTAAAGCATGCAAACGAACCGAGATCATTCAAGACTAGTACTTAATGCCTCTATACGATAGAGAGGTACATGCTCTGGGCCCTCTCACTATCACAAATGTCAACCAATTTTCTGGCCAAACATACTGTGATTTATCATAAGGATATCGGTGCTATGGACGAGATTTATATGTGTAATGATAAAAGGTGTTGATGAGATTAGAGCACATAGTCTCCCCTCGTGATATTTTTGATATCATGAAGTTAAGTGAATAAATGTAATGAGTAACTTGAAATATTCCCTCTTTCTTCATAAACACATATGATCCATCATGGGCGTCTACGGCTCCGCTGTTGGTAATTGTTCGGTAAGTACCCGAACATGTCGATGTTTTATTTATGGGTCACACGCTTAAACCTTGCCAACGTTAAATTGAGAGAATAAATTTGTTTCTATAGGTTTTATTAATGTTATATCGATAAAATTTCATGGAAACAAGTTCCCTATCATTCTAAGTGGTTTCGGGGAAGTTACTATAAGAGAGAGATAATGCCGGTGGTAGGAAGAATTTTATATGAGATAAAACAGAGTATAAGAGATGTCCCAGGATGTTAGAAATATGTTTATAACATCAATAGATAAGGTCGATAATTTTATCTATTGAGCTCACTACATTCCGGAAGATTTTTGGGAAAAAAATGAGAAGGGGGAAGTGTCGGAGGGGGCAGGAATGCCCCCATGGCCGCACCATATTTTGGGGGACAGCCAGGTGGGCCCCAAAGCATCACACTGAGCTCACATGTCCCGAATTGGTGCCTTCTTTATTTGGTTTTAAAGAGAAAAGAAAAGACCAAGGAAAAATGAGAAAAAGGAAAAAAGGAAGGAGGAGGAAGTTGGACTTGTAAAGGGAGTCCGATCAAAAATCCCCTAGGAGGGGGGGTGGGCTGCGACCACCTCCTTAGAGTATTGGGAGTTGGACTCCCTTCACTCCAACGAAAGTCCTCCTTCCTCCACCTATAAAAACGCTCCAAGACTTTGAGGCAGAACATATCAATTGGCTCTCAAATCTCTCTTTCTCTCTCTCTCTCTCTCTCTCTCTCTCTCTCCCTCTCTAGTAGAATTAGAGAGTATAATTAGAGCTTCAAATTAGAGCCCCTCGAATTGGATTAGAGCTTCTTCTAATTTTGTTTCTGAGGTGTCCTCTACCGATTAGACCTAGCTCTATTGATATTATCTCTCATGTGTTGAGAAAATTCCAGAATCATATAGCTCTAATCACAGTTGATTAGAGGTACCAATTAGCAATGCTGAAAGGCTGTCTCTCTTTTTTGATGCCGAGTCCTGGTGGATGGAGCGCTGGCATGTTGACACAAGTGTACACGTGCACACCATAAGAGGGATTACATGTTGATCCTTGACGTGGGAAGCTTAGCAGCATCCCTGCAACTAGGCCTAGTTGTGAGGATCTACGATTTCTGAACTCTTCTGCGACTACATTGATTTCCGCTAGCTAGCCGGTTAGTCATGATTCCAATGAATGCATGTATGAGAATGCATCATTATCTTCATAGTGATCCTCGCGATTACGTTGGGATTTTTCTAATTCTGCAACATACACTAGTAGGAGGGGAATGGGGGAGTTCGGAAGGGATATGGGGTGACGCTACACTATGTGTGGTATTACTGCATGGGCCCTAGGCCCACTAGGCTAGGCGCAGCATCACCCCCCATATTTCCTTATTTAATTTTATGATATAAAATTACATCCCAAAATGGAAGGGAAAAAGGAAAGGGGAGTCCCAAAAGAAAAGGACTCCTAGTTGGACTAGGAGTCCAATCGAATTGGGAATGGGGAGGGTGCGGTTGCCCCCTCTTGGGTGCACCATGGGGGAGACTTACTATATATACCCACCCCTCCCTCAAGGGAAACACACAATTGATACAAATCTTTCTTTATGGGTTTTGAGGCATACTCTCCCCATAGATTAGATCTAAATCTCCTGCTCTCTCCCACATGCTAGAATTTTATCCACCTTATTGTGCACATATAGTTCCTAGTTCTGGATAGTGAAGAGCTACAGTAATTTGACTGACGTATGTGTGCGAACTCTCAGAGGGGTAACATTTGATACTCTCACTTTGCTGGATCCAGAAGGCTGGATAAGGGGTGACGACAACAGTTCAATTGCTAAGCATAGCCGTGGAACTCTTCATCAGGCTTCACCGACATTGTCATCAACACATCTTTGGTTGTATCTTCTTTGTAGATCCTATGTGTGGCGTAAGATGGACAATTTTAAATTTATGCACGCAACCCAATGCTCCTCTAGTAACAGAAAACTCCGCAAACTAGAATTTGAGTGGTTGCATCAATTGTCGTGGCGGCACAAAACATTGCTCTAAGTAATATCACATTGCTAACGAGTTTATGTTTGTTGTTACTAGATAGACCTAGAACACAACATTATGTCTAGAAAGGTAAAAACCATTGCATCTCCAAAATTTTCTGTGACTGTCCTGTTACGACTACAAGTTTACTACTTATAACACACATGCCCCCCCCCCCCTCTCGCGTTCTTACTCGTTGTGTGAAATCTGCAACATGAACGGTGTAATAATATCCTGTACCAATATATCCAACACACACTAGACATTCCATCTCATATCACATCAATAATCAAAATATCCACCATAGAAGAATTACACATGTGACAATAATCGTGTATGGAGGGCTAGAACTTGACTTCCATACCCAGTGTGTAATCATGTCAATACTAAAATCAATGTTGACAACATGACAAAATGAATAACATTGCAGAACGTTCAAAATTAGTTTATTACAAAGTTTGAATAGCAATAGACACATAGTGCAATATCTTGTGACATTTTATTGCATCCATAAAGCATATCGAAAATATATCAGTCATAGGAATTCAATGTAGTCCATGCACTACGAGACTGGCTCTATACGCCGACAGGGTCAAACGCCGACGGCTTGACCCCGTCGGCGTATACACCTTCCCCGTCGGCTTAGGGGTAGGCCGTCGGCGTATGCCCCGTCGCCTAGTTGGTGTAGTCGAGCGGCCGTTGGCGTATAAAACCCATCGACGTAAACTGGGCTACACCGACGGGGAAGCTCGGGTATAGGTAGGCCGTTTTTTTTTCAATTTTTTTCTGCAATATTTTTATTTCACTTGTTTAAACACTTAATCACACTATTGACACATTTATCTTTATCTCTAAGCATTTTTAATTTTAATCTAAATTACTCTCTTCTACTAACACTTCCCGATCGGTCACCCATCCTCAGATTGCACCAGCCCCAGCACGTTTAACTTTGTAGTTCCTTCCCTGTAGCTGACTAAAAACAACGGATGTTTTGCTGACAATAGTATCCAATCAATCCTGTTAACCATTGGACCATCATGTCACACTCTTTTATTTAGTGAATTCAAACAATTATTTAAATACAAAATTATAACTAATAATAATCTTGAATTTAAATAATAATTAACATTTTATATTTTCCTATTGACTATTGAATAATTCATATCTATAAATCCGTAAATCGAAATTTGACAAATAATATGTCTATATCGATTAGAAAAATGAGAGAAATTCAAATATGGAATCCATATATATTTTTTATCATGTATGGAACTTTACTAAGTGAGATGTTTAGTGTATGGGCTATGGTCATCGAACCAACTTAGGTGTCGAAGCTAGGGTTCATGGAGAAAATAGGCCAAACTTGGGCACCGAATTAGCAAACCAGGATGGAATGTGCCAAGATATGGCAAAGTGGAGCACAATTTTATTGCAAACAAATATATACCTAGGTTTCTAAAGTTGCAAACAAACAATTTTTTTCCTTTTCAGTGTAAAAAAATACATTTTCCATTTTCCGAGTGCAAAAAATTGGATTTTTTGTGTAGGACCAACCACAAATATGTTGCAAAACTTAAGATCTACAAATTTGAAAATACTATACCATATTATCTGCATAAATAGCCACTTTTTTTCCTATGAAAATGTTTCCATCCACCTCTTTTGAAGAACACAAGTTTCTGTCGATTCAGGTGGAAACGGGTCAAATTTGAACTACGAGTGCCTCGTAGTTTGCTCATGGTTTTTGGAAAGAAAATAGTTATACAAATACCTATTTCATCACAAATACAACAAGATTTTCTCAATATTAAACCCCTAGCTAAGAACGGTCATGCCCGCCGTCCTGACTTTTCCCTGAAACTGATTTAGAAAATTCCAGAAAATTTAAAAAACACAAAATGATGCAGGACCTTCGCGTGGTGTCATTATATATGTCCTAGTATCCACCAAAAATAATAAACTTGGAATACGATAGTTGTGCTGAAAATATGTTCACAAAAATGAGCTATCTCCTTTGAACATTCTGGTGTTTCGGGCCAAATGACGGATGTTATGGCCAAATCCATGACATAATTTTTTAAATGTGCCCATATTAAACACAAACATGCATCTTGGAAGCACGGGCAATGTTGACGGAGGAATTTTTCTATTTTATTGAATAAAAAAACTATTTTCTATTTTCCAAGTGTCAAAAAATGGTTTTTTTAAGGACCTACCACAAATATGTTGCAAAACTTAGGGGATGAATTTTTTGAAAATACTAAACCACGTTATATGCACAAATAACCAATTTATTTCCTATGAAAAGGTTTCCATCCATCTCTTTTGAAAAACACAAGTTTATATCGATTAAGTTGGAAACGGGTCAAATTTGAACTACAGGTACCTCATAGTTTGCTCATGATTTTTGGAAAAAATCATTTTTAGGTACAAAAATACCTATTTCATCATAGATACACGAACAGTTTATCAATATTCAAACCGTGGCTACAAACTGTCATGCCCGCCGTCTTGACTTCTCCTTGAAACTGGTTTAAAAAATTCCAGAAAATTCAAAACAACCCAAAATAATACAAGACCTTCGCGTGGTGTCATTATATATGTCCTGGTATCCGCCAAACATTATAAACTTGTAATACGACAGGTTTGTTGAAAATGTGTTCACAAAAATGAGTTATCTCCTCCGAACATTCTAGGTTTTCGGGCCAAATGACGGGTGTTATGGCCAAATCCATGGCATAGTTTGCTTAAATGTGCCCATACTCCACACAAACATGCATCTTGGAAGCACGGAAAATTTTGACGGAGGAAATTTTCCTTTTAATTGAATAAAAAACTATTTTCCTTTTTCCGAGTGTCAAAAACGGTTTTTTTTGTGAAGGACCTACCACAAATATGTTACAAAACTTGGGAGATGCACTTTTTGAAAATACTATACAAATAACCAATTTGTTTACTATGAAAAGGTTTTCATCCACCTCTTTTGAAATGCACAAGTTTCTGCTGATTCAGCTCGAAACGGGTCAAATTTGAACTACAGGTACCTCAAAGTGTGCCCATGCTTTTTGGAAAAAATCATTTTTAGGTAAAAAAAAACTACCTATTTTAGCATAGATACACCAAGAATTTATCAATATTCAACCCCTAGCTATGAACGGTCATTCCCGATGTCTTGGCTTTTCCCTGAAACCGGCTTAGAAAATTCCAGAAAATTTAAAACAACCCAAAATGATGCAAGACCTTCGCGTGGTGTCATTATATATGTCCTAATATCTACCAAAAATAATCAACTTGGAACACGACAGTTGTGTTGAAAATATGTTCACAAAAATGAGCTATCTCCTCCGAACATTCTAGGTTTTCGGGCCAAATGACTGGTGTTATGGCCAAATCCATGGCGTAGTTTGTTTAAATGTGCCCATATTCCATAAAAACATGCATCTTGGAAGCACGGACCATATTGGCAGAGGAAGTTTTCCTTTTTATTGAATAAAAAAACCATTTTCATTTTTCGAGTGTCAAAAATAGGTTTTATTGTGAAGGTCCTACGACAAATATGTTGCAAAACTTAGGAGATGCATTTTTTAAAATAGTAGACCATGTTATATGTAAAAATAACCAATTTTTTCCTATGAAAAGGTTTTCATCCACCTCTTTTGAAAAACAAATGTTTATGCCGATTCAGGTGGAAACGGGTCAAATTTAAATTATAGGTACCTCATAGTTTGCTCATTTTTAGGTACACAACTACCTATTTCATCATAGATACACCCAGATTTCATCAATATTCAACCCCTAGCCCCGCTGGAGAAAAACCCAGCTTATAGGTCTACACCCGGTAACCGTTAACCCTTTCTTGTTTGTTCCATTCTTGCTCATAGAATTTTTTGAAGAATTTAGCTTGAACAATATGCATGATGATGTAGATCTATTTCTCCTTTCGAAACGAGCTAAAGAACGTCGAAATCCGAGTTCGAATGCAAAAGTTATGCTCAAAATTGTGAGTAAGTCAAAAACAAAAACTAGGATACACGGACGGTTGTCGTCGGCGTAGCAGAACAAAAAGGCCGACGTGGTTGCCGTCGACGTAGCCCAATTTTTTTTGCATTATGGGTTAGCATGCCGGGGTCTATGCCGACGGCCCCGATATTTTGTCGTCGGCGTATTGGTGTTTTCCCGTAGTGTCGAGACCTCTATCTTCACTATCATTATATTAGTTGTAGTCATCCTCTTCTGCGTACTACCCTGAATAATCAACAAAGCAATGCTATGAGTATGTAATGTATTCAGCGACCCCCATCCCGAAAGACCTAAAATAGCCGCACCTGGCTTGAAAGTAAGGGTTGTATGGTTCTTTTGCATGAAAGCCAATTTTATTTGCGATACCATGGTAGATTTGATAAAAGTGATTTTTGATGGAAACATGTCTTATTTTCAGTTTAATATTTCTCATCAAAGAGATTTTTACACCTCATATTCTCCATAGGATTCATGACATGGCAAAGAGGCAAGTAGAAAAACAGGTGCATGTATGTCAATAAAGATTCATGTGGTGTCAATGACATTGACAAGACCAATCGAATAGCTTTCACACTCTATAGAGGTTGTATTCAGAACATGTCGAGGAGAAGGACCGGCGGCACGAGGCGTGTACTCGAGGAAGACGTCTGATAGAGTCAGGGTGTCTATTGTGCCGTGTTATAAACGATATCAATAAAAGCGACGAAAACAAAGAGATGGACACCCGGGGACACGCGATTTTTAACGTGGAAAAAACTTCCAATGAGGAAGAGAAAAACCACGGGTGCGAGACAGCGGAACTTCACTATACCGGGTGCGGTTACAAACGCCGGAGATTTATAAATTGCGACTTATCCCAAACCAGCGGCTATGAGGTATATAAAGGGGGTAAACCCTAAACAAGGTAGAATTCGTATCCAACTCCGTAACGCTACGCTCTACTCGTCAAAAGTTCGGCCTTTTATCAGTATAAGTGAATTTGGATCACAGAAAAATAACATGCCCGTCATCGACCTAGTTAGTTCCAACAGCGAGGAACACTTGGAGAAGTTTTTAGCCGCGTTCACGATAGTGAGTAGGGTTTTTGGCTGCATATAATTTTAGTTTAGATTTTGTTTAAGGTTGCGTAAATCTGAATGATTTTTTGTTCAAATTTGCATAAGTTTATTTTTCAATGTTTTTCGGGAGTTAAGTTGAAGTGATCGGCTAGAAACCGCTATTTTTAGGGGAGCAAATTTGAGAAGTTTAACTATATGAGGCCATATAGAGGCTTATATTTTGACAGATTTTACTGTAGCAGTTTTTACTGATGACTTGCTGGGGAGTGCAAAATTGCACTTCAACGTGATTGCAAAATGAGAAGTTGAGTGCACAATTTAATTCTACTCTATCAGGCACACTTCGAATCAACGAATGCACATTCAGCTATGTTGCCGTGTAATCACAAAGATCCAGGAGTAGAACAAATCGCTCCCCGGTGCAAAACTAAACAAGCAATTGTTCATGGTATCGTTGTACCAATCAGCATATATGACAAGGGCAATGAAACAAGCGCCAGATTAAGGAAAGTGTCGACACTCACCATCGGGATCACCTGGCTTGGTAGGCGTGCCATAGCTAGATCGATGTCTTCATCATGTCCTCATCCGGGCCCACGTAGCATTCCTCGCTCCATGCATAGCAACTATACTGGTTAAGATCGATCAAAGCGTCGGTTTGATCCTTTGAGGTTCTGTTCCAACTAGGGAGCCTCGTCTGCAGGTAACCTCATACATATCTTGAAACAATGCGATTTTAAATCTTATTATAGGGTTGTAAAATTACGGTAAATTTTGTACCAAAGGTAAGTATTTGACACACCACAACACACAACAAATGAATTGCAGAGAAATGTGTGATTGGGTTGATTTTTTTTCCCGCTAAGCTTAACTAGAGAATATTTGTCTCAAAAGATACTAAAAGTTTCAATCGATCCTACTAGTCAAATTAACAAACTACACACAAGAAAAATCAAGGATATTCGGAGCGGGCCCTTTTGTTTGTATGCACACGGACCATGATTGATTGAGCAGCAGCAAAGTGTCAAAGACGGTGCCGGGAGTGATGAGCACATCGTGTTACACTCACTACCCCATGTGGCAGTGGCAGTGGCAGCTACTTTTCCGTCCATGGTTTAGGTGCTACCAAATTAAAAAAAACATTGCTACGGTGTAAGAGCATCTCCATCATCATCCCCAAATTATGTCCGTTTTACGGGATGTTGAACACATGTCCGTCCCAATGTGGGTAGTGCCCCAGCGGCAACCCAAACAGACCGGGCAAGTGATGACGGTCTGGATTTTCTACGGAATTCACGTGCAAAAACATGGGAAATAGCCACACCAAGACGCTCATGTGAATGGGTTGGTTGAGGGTGGGCATGCCACTCAATCCACTCTGTGGATCTTCTCTGGCCATATACACTACAAAAATGGCACACCGCTAGCCTAACCCGGACAGGTTGGACGTTGTCCAGGACCCCCGAACAGGTCTCTAAACTTGGGGTGGATCTGGGGTGCCGGACATTTTTTCGTGTCGGGTTCAACTTTGGAGGCCCCCTAAGGACGGAGTTTCTGTCCACCTCCTTGTTCCAAAGGGCTTTAGGGGTGGTTTCGGGGGTGCCATCAGAGATGGTCTAAGTACCGCCTAACTTTTTTTCTTAAAAGAATGGTGTAACATCATTGAAATGGTGAGCATGCGCATAGTCTTGATTTTCTTTGGAAGCAAATTACTAGAGTTGTGCCGATTTGTCGAGAGAGAAAAATATGTGTACAAGTAGGCCAGGGACGCATCTCGGCAAACAGAGATAACCTAAACATACCTATATGACGAGGCCATTGAATAATTGAAATGACGACATGCATGGACAAACTATTGCTGGTGCCTGGTAGGATCTAGTTTACAGTACCTAGCTCTTTTGTCAATAGTACAACATATATAGTACCGTCCGTCTGTCCGTAGTTATAATAATTGTGTGTGCGTGCAAGCTTTAGGCATGTCCACATTTGATTCGCTATGGCAAATTTTGTGCTAATTAATAAAGAAATCCGTTGTGTCAAAATACAACTGTTGTCTTATCTTTTATTTAGGCTCGAAACTGCTCTCTCTTCCTTGCAAAAATATAATGCGGCATACACATATTCGTAGATGACATTTTTTATGTCCCAGGATTAATTCGTACTTAATGTTTCAAACAATTGATCAAACGTAAGAAATCTTATCACTTGGTCTGAATTAATCTTCCTAACATGATTACTGTGATCAACTTCACTTCAAAAAACTTTTCCAAATTACTTAGTTTGAAATTGTGAATTAAATTGAAATTTCATGTTTACAAAAAGTAAGTTAGTAATATTCCACTGATCTCACCAAGTTGCATCGGTCCATCAGATAGCCATCGACATCACATACTACACAGTAGCTACCAAATTAATATCGGAAGGTAGATGACAAAAGCAACCTACCTGCCGTCTAAAAACACACGCCGCGATCGAGCTAGATCGAACACAAACTAAAGCTAGCTAAGCTTTCCAAAGAAAGAAGAAAGGGAGCGCCTAGGTCGTCTCCGGCACTGGGCAAGCTATCGCCCTTGACGGCCGGCCGGCCGATAGCGTGCATGGACTGCGTGATCCACGTGGTGCTTGGGGTGCTGATGCGGAGAAGCATCTGCCGGCTGCATGAGGTCGTCGCCATGGTGGTGGAGCTCGGCCCGGCGCTGCTCGTGGCCATTCGGTTTTCCGGCACGTCCTTTCGCTGTACGACGGCGCCGTCTTCAGGGGCAGGGTCGACGCACTACTACTACTATGCCCCGGTGACGGCCTCCATGGTTAGCATGTCCAGGCTCGACAGGCACTAGGGACCGGTGAGCTACAGCTAATTCACCCCCTTGATCTGATTGTGATCTTGTTTATTTTGTGAGTAATAAATTCAATGATTGATTAGCTACATATACACTTGTCCACTATGTTCTGATGAGGAATGTTCATCATCAGATCGAAATGGTAATTATTTACTTGCACGCGGTTTGCGTTAGAAATGTAAACTAGATCTCAATCGGTCAGGGGCCGTGTCCGTTTATGTACCCCTTTCGTTTCTTTGCGAGCTGTAGCTCTTTTGTGCCTATTCTTTGATTTTGTTTATTATGTAACTAGCCAGGTGGCCCTCGCAAATGCGAGGGCGTCATTTTAATTAAGAATTTATCGCATAAATAATTTATTGTACTATAGATATTAAATGTGAAAATAATATTCTGCCACCATCATACATCAAACTATTTTTGTTGAATACTTTCCCCGGGACAAACATTCTATAAAACTATTCAAAAATGTTTATTTCCAATATTATGATCTATGTTATCGATAATGAAAATGTAGCCTCAGTATTGAATTCATCTCACGATAATCCAATATGTTGGTATTGATGTTTCATCTTGCGAGAAGCTCAATTTTTTTTTTTTGAAAAACTCCAATCTTTGTCGCATAATCTTTCTAGTTATATAAAATAAATTTATAGGGAGTACTCTGAAAAAAATATAAAGATTGACATCATTTCACATCGTGAAAAGTTTTATTAGGGAAAACACAATCGGATAACAATAATTATGTGTTTCCGATATCTATGGTCAAAGAAAATAGCGTCTAATACGAATAAAGATATGCTAGTAAAAATATCCAATATAAATAATCCCAATTTTGGTATGTTAAATATTATTTTTTGGATTTTTGTAAATAGTGGATATAGTATAGAACATACAAATAGAGTGCAATCCAATATACCGCGCATTTGTGTGTCTAGATTTTATAGGAACATTTACTATTTTCTCACATTTATCATGATTCAAACTAAGCTATTTATTATTCTATGTTTTGAACAATTCAATTCTTTTTAGCATTAACATTTTTATTCTTCTAGTTATGTTTCTCTCCTGAAAATATTCGTTTTTTGAAATAAAAGTCTATATCCAGAAAGTCTATCCCAACATACCAGTTAATCTTGTTTGAAAGCATTATATATTAACCTTATTTTTGGAATTCATTATTTCTCTCATTTCTTAGTTTTGTATATTTTCATGTTCAACAAGAACGTTACATTTTCCAATTGACTAAGAGTGTGCATGGGTGGAATTATCTTTTTATTTCTAATAATAATATGAGAACAACTTTTTTTAACCCACCATTTGTGTTTTGAAATTTATGTAGACAATATATTTGCCTACACACTATAGATCGTTCTTAGTTTGCCCAACTTAGACTTTCTCCATCTCATATTATTTATGATTCAAACGAATGTATCCACAAATTAAAATACTTCTACATACATATGTTTGAGCGGCCAATAATATGGGGCGGAGGTGTATTTTTTTTAACGTGTTGTTGCACCACATGGTCTTGAAGAATCTTGTAAAATTCCTAATCCTTTTTGAATGTCCAAAGAAAGAAATTGATGCACCCAGCCACTTTATCTCTACATACTATCCCTATCGATGTAGAAAAAACCTCAGAAATATCCGTTTTGTCTTCTCTTTGAGCGATCCGACTATACCAACCGATTGTTGTGCCGGTGCATCACCAAATATTAGCAGAATTTACCCTTGGAGGGTAGGTCTTACCAAGGCTGTGAGGTGTGTCGGTTGATCCAGTAAGTATGGCTTTCATCAAAGATTGGCAGCGCTTACTTCTCAGGCTAGCAAGTCCCCGTCTAATCATTCAGATTTCCAAAAAAAAAAAAAAAAATCAACCGGATGTGTTGGTTTGAGGACAGTCGAATAAATTTGTTATTTATGTTTACTCGATGATAGAAACAACTTACTCCATCCGTTCTTATCTCCATTCACAATTACCATGCATTATGAGTTTAGCTAAAATGATTTTTTTTAGAAGTTTGACCAGATATGTAAATAAAATTAACATCTAATATATATATATAAAATCATTATTAGTAGAATTATAATAAAATACGCTTTTCGAATAGAATTATTAATTTTTACATTTGTTGCTACATATTTGGTCCAACTTATTAATTCAAACTTATAAACTTATAAAGTTCACGTTGACAAAATAAAAAAAATGCATACTAAATAGAGTAGGGGATCACTACGTTTTTCTCTTTTCTGCGAGTAACGTATTGATCTTTTTTTAAAACCGTCTATTAGAGCTAGCAGCTCCTACCATTGGCTACGACGTCCAGCAAGTTATTTTTTTTCTACTTGGAGCTGTCACGCTTTTTTTTTTTTGAATTTGGAGCTGTCACGTTGTAGCCAAGGTTGCTACGTTCGAGCAGGGATATTTTTTGTTTCGGTTGTCACGTTCCATGCAATGTGTACCTACTCTCGTACACTTTTGCCACCAGGTTCGAGCGGACGTTTCATTTTCATGCACGTATCAAGTTTTTTTTTAAACTCCCTGCACGTATCAAGTTCTACCCAAGCCAAGGTAGATAATCTTTTTTTTTAACGAACGCAGCTAGAGAGACGTGATCCAGATAAACTTCTTTTCTTTCTTATTAAAAAATTTGTACGCGACAGTTTTTGCGTAACACATATCGTGTTTAAATCTCAACCATTAGAATTAAGATCGATGATGCATCTTTTTTCAGCCTATGTGGCTTAACGCGGTGTCTTCGTTATAGATCCGTATATTGCTTTTAGTATATAATAGATTATGCGTAAACAGCGATCGAACAAGGAGTTCTTATAGAATCGTTAGCAGATCACTATATCAAATTGTCAACCGAAAAATCCGTCAAATGTTAATGCAGCATCTGACCAATTAGGTGAACCTTCATTAAGAAAGGGGCCATCAAATATTAATGTTCATTTCTTTATCTTTATATCTCTAAATAAGCTGTTTCTTAGTAGTTTGGACGACTGGTATATGAAGTTATCTATTAACTTGTGAAGTGTTGTGTCAGAGAAACTTAATTAGCGGTTAGGTTTTGTCAGAGAAATTTATGATTCACTATGTATCCTAATTCATGTAAGTCAGATGTATATTCCTCAGATATCTAGAACATGCTAACGCTTACTGAGTACATGATTCATGTTCCTAAAGTCCTGATAATGCGAAAGTTCATGCAGTCCTCACTAACTGAATGCTAGGTGGGTTATTTTGTTCAAATTTGAGCTTGATCGTTACCGGTTCAGTGTGTTGTTGAAAATTTTGTTTCCCAATTAGGTACGAGGTTTCTAAAGGTGAACATCTTTAGTTTGTTTTCTACTGATTAATTAAAACAAATTAAGTTCATGATCACACGTTTTTTCTCTATTCCAATTGCATGCCATGCATGCTAGCTTGCATTCTGAAATAATGAATTGCTTAAGTCTCTTTGTACTCTCTGTTTAAAATACAATGCCCTTGATTTATCTCTTTAGGCGTATATACATGATGTCTCACAACAGTATAATGCAAGCACTTCATACCTTCGAGATTTTGTTAGAATAAATTCACGAAATTCCACTATTTCGGTGGTCAATGTTGATAGGTGCGTGGACTAAAGTCAAATGACTCAATGTGTCATTTGGTGATAACATGCTTGGATGAGAGTCAATATTTGGCCAGCTTTTCAGTTTTACTTTAAGGATGTTGTCTATAGTTAAATGACACCAACACATACATTAAAAGTAAATGACATATTTTTATATATTAAATATTTATAGACACGCGCCATGCCACCTACATCATTTGGACATCTATTGCAAATTCATTACCCGATAACTAAATGGGTATTGTGACATTGTGGTTTTAAATGGTTATTAGCTATCAATTTAACTCCAGTTAGGTCTCCAAAATGTCGATGTAAGGTGGCTCCTTACTTAATGCATCGACTAAAGGGAGGAAATACTACGTACAAGGTAGGTGTCTTGTCATCAAATAGTCTTTTCAGTTATAGTTGCCACTAAATAGTAGTAGAAAACATTTTTTTACCAATTTACATGTTTGTGTTTCTACTTATACTCGGTATGCACTTTTTTCGCTGTTTTGAAACTTAGAGATACTTTCATGAAGTTTCAATTCTAGGGTCGTGCATCTCATCCCGAAGAAAGATTAGCATGCTTGTCACTGTAGATATTAGTTTCTACTGGTGTAACCTGTTTATCATGGAGAAAGTATCAAAGCGATCCAATTGTTTACTACTCCCTCCGTCTCTAAATAAGTGTCCGCCAGACAGATGTATCTAGATGTATTTCAAACTAGATACATCCATCCATTTCAACGACACTTATTTTGAGACGAAGGGAGTAGAAAAATAGACACACACACGTGTGGGGAACACCCTAGCGAGGCGATCTTCTAGGTGCACCAGGCTGCCACCCCTTTTCCCTTGCAGGGAAGCCCCGATCTACCGAATGGAGTTATAGTTTCCCTGCTTTAGGGCGTTTACTAGGGCTTTGCGATGATCGTACATTGGTGGTGGCGATGAAGCGACCTGGTGCATAATTATTTGTCAAGTTTCTCCATCTTGATGACGACAATTTGGCATACTTTCCAATTTCCCTGGCTGGTTAGTGAGGTTATGGTTTGTAGGATTTGTCATTCTGGCCGAGACTTCCCTTCCCTTCCCTGATCTATCCTCATGCCTCCTCTCAACCACGGTTGTGCAGCCTTTGCTGCCGGCGTGAGACATATGTGTTTTTTTAGCTTCAAATATTTGGATTTATGGATCTTTTGGCAGCGACCACTTTGATGGCTTCCTCTTTTTGGGCACTGGTCCGGCAGGAAGTGAAGCAACAGCATGCGCCGTTGGCCCGTTCCGTAGGAAGGAAGCGTTTGGGTCTTTCAGGACGTGAATGTAATTCACTAATTTGTTACGACGGTTTGTACTGTTTGTTTGATCAATATATCTGAGGTCTTTTCAACAACAAAAAATGAAGGTGGAGGAAAAAAAATCCAGTCCTCGGTAACCACCGCGAAAGCAAACATTGCTGATAATAACACGAACCCAGTTTCAAAAAGCAAGTATTGCTAGATTTTCTTTTATGGAAAATATTGCTAGGTCAAGTCTGAGACATGCGGCATGCATTCTGCATATGGGGTTTGCAACGGCCAGGACTCGGTGCTGATAAGAATATAGCAGCCCATCCGAAATGAATGCCGCATTCGTATTTAACACCTAGGCTCGTGGACCGGCCCGGGTACCTCTTTTATTTTTTTCGTGTGCTTTCATTTTTCATTTTTTTTTGTTTTTGTTTCATTTCCTTCTTTTTTTATATACTAGTAGCTCTGCACGCGCAACACACGTTCTAACTCAAACAAAATTAAATCTCGCATATTTAATAAGGAAACAGGTTTTACATAACTTTTAAGCTAATAATACATAAAACTGACTTTTAGTACACCTTACCAAATATCAATCATATAATGTACACTAAACATATAGATCATCTTCATGTTTCTAGGTGTTTGCTACATATTCAACATCACTTCCTTGGACTCGGTGTACTACAGCTTTAGAGACCTATTGCTTCACATTTGCACCAACAACCACAATGACACTACTCATGGTGAGGGCACTAACCTCAAGAATTGAGCCGCAAGGCAATTTGCAAATTAACGACCAGCGCAGAGCAAACAACATGCTCCTATCCGACGAGAGCCTTATTACAGCCATGAAGGTGACAACGACGCTGTTGATGTTATCATCACAACACCATTCATCGATATCCTAAGGACACATAGAAGAATCATGTAATAGAATCAAGCAAAATTACATGTATCTAAAAGAGCATCCATATGTCTGCCTCTTTTACGCGCCAAACTATGGTGATCTCAGACATTAGTGTAGTAACAATAAATCATATAGAACCTCGTTCCACTATAGTTACACATTTTTATGAGACGATTACATCCTGTCTTTGAGGGGCACCAAAACATTGTTTGTTCAGACCATTTTCTTGTGTATGCACAATCCAGGGCTAATTAATTTGATCTTGCATCTCAAATTGCACCATCAACCTAGTGAGAACAAACTAAACACATCAATTTGTACATCATACTTTTTAACTGTCCTACAACATAACCATACAGCTCAGGTTAGAGCTAGAAGCAAACCTCATATTGCAACCTTAGCGCTAATTTGTACTCCCTTCACATCAAAATATAATATGTTTTAGCATTTTCTAGAAAAAACATATCTATAGATGTTTTAGTGTATAGATTCATATGCATCTTACACTAAGACATGTCTAGTTTCATTTTGTCTAGGAAATTCTAAAACATCTTCCATTTTCATATGGAGGGAGTAGTGTTTTCATCAGTTTATAGTTCAAGTTGAATCTCCATGACTTGTCACGTTGAAACTTCTAACATTGATCTGCAAGAGTGAAATATAGGCAATTTAATTCAAACGAAACAAATAATAATTTAAAAATAACCCATCAATCTGAATCATCAATTCATCATATATGGAACAACAACGGCGTTAGAAATATAGCTTGATGGCGTGAATCACACACACCCGTTGGGAATCCTAAGACAAAGGTATAACGTAGTGTAGAAGCAAAATTTCCCTAGTGAAGAAACTAAGGTGGTCAATCATGTAGGATTTCAAGGCTATCAATTAGGTTGTTGGTTGTATATCGCTTCAACAAGCGTGGACCTGCATACAATGCACAAACTCTCTCTTGCACCCAAATTTCAGGAAGGTTGTCAATCTTCCCTTCTTGCCGTTAACAAGAGAATTAAACATATCGAGTGTTTGGAGATTAAAAGAAGAACGGAAAATAGATCAAGTGATGATGAAAAGCATGTAATCAAGATTGTAATCAATGTAAAAGAATGGACCGGGGGGCATAGTTTCACTAGTGGTGTCTCTGCAAAAAACAATACATATGTTGGGAAAACAAATTACAGTTAGGCAATTGACAAATCATGAGATAATATCAATGCTCTTATGACAACATATAGTTCACGAGTTCTAATCATGTAGAAATTACGTCAAGGCATATGGACCGCTATCCATCATGCATCCATATCTAATAGTCAACCTTAAGAAAGCTATCTAGCAAATCTCTCTAGTATTAAGATGCAATCAACAAACAATTGCATTAAAATCAATACATAATGTAAGCAATAATTATTATCACACAACTAAGAACACCGTTGTTTTCTCCTTAGTGTAAACAATATATATTTCCCCTTATATGTTTCTGAGACTCGAGAGTAACAACAAGGAGGCATGAACTCACTACCTAAAACTTCCTCTTGGAGATGCATATAACAATTTGTCCATAGTAGCCATACACATGTGAGAGTGTGCAAGAACACATTAAAACACTAACAAGATATAAGTGAAGCTCAATATAAAGACATGAACAAGCTAACAATAATTTCATGATTCATCGGATCCCAACAAACACAACATGTAACAATTACATAAGAACGATCTTGGTCACGTTAGGCAGCTCACAAGACCATGGCATGATAGCACAGGAAGGAGAGATCACCATCTAGCTATTGATATGAACCTGTAGTCCAAGAATGAACTACTCACGCATCTTCCCGGAGGCAATCATGGTGATGTAGAGCCTTTCGGTGACGATTCCCCCTTCCGGGGGGTGCCGAACTAAGACTCCATAAGCCCTAGATTGGACTTTTGAGGTGACGACGACCCCATATTGTTTCATGGAAAATTTCTCCATCCCCGATGTTTTTAGGTAAGACAAAAAATTGATAGGCGAAGAGGCGGTGCCGGGGGAGCCCCATAGCCCTCACATAGGCCGCGCTGTGGGGTCGCCTGGTGGGTGGCCCCACCTCTGGTGCTCCCCTACGGGCGCCATCTTTGTTCCTAATTTTATTTTTTCCTCCGGCGATTTTCAGGACTTTTTGCGGATATTTCTTGTACAAATTTTCTGAAACAAAAAGACAATAGAAAACATGAACATGCTCTAGGCACTTGGTTAATGTATTAATCCTAAAAAACATCTAAAAATGATAGAAAACTGTAACATCCCTGTTTTTTGGAGAAATTCAATAATCACAAAAAAATTAGAACTTTTGTTTTTCACTAAAGCAAGCCGCTAGAAACAAATAGAACTTCAACATAAAGGAAATATTATATGTCATTCCACTCTTATTGGAATTGAAAATCCAATATGCCTCTAATACCATAAACCCTAAAGCTTATTCAAACTAATTATATTATCTTAACAAAACTTATTTCATAAAAGGTTATCATTTCAATTATTACTTGAATTTTTATTATGTTTGAATACTATGTCTCTAAAATGTTTCACATGACTAAAAATTATTTATATTGTTTTCAAATATTACACCAACTATGGACCATAAAATGTTTATATAAATTATTTTGTTTAAAAAAAAGTAAAAGACTTTGAAAAAAAATATGCTTTTGTGACACCTCTCAGGATTTTATTAAATCACAATTAAAATTATCAATTATTTTCTATTTTTAAAATAGCATTTAGTTGTTATTAATGATTATATAAGAATTTGAAAATATTATTATTTTAAGTGTGTTGAAACAGACCACAAATGTTTTCATTTGAAAGAGAATGATTTTACAAAACTAAGGAATTTTGTTTCAGGCCATTTGGAATTTTCAACAGTTATGAGTTAATGAGTTAAGAAAAGAAAAAAAACAGAACAAAAAAAAAGAGGCGCGCAGCAGCAACCGGCCCAGCCCATTTTCCATGCCCTCCTATCCGTCCCTCAGGCGCACAGAAAAGCCCAACAGCGCACGCGGCCCCTCTCTCTCTTTCCCTCATTAGCAGGTGGGTCCCCCCACCGACGCCAACATGACTCACGCGGTGATGTCACCCATCCCTTACCTCTCGTGCACGCGACGAACTCCCGAAACAGAGATAAATACATCTCCGATTGCGTGCAATCTAAGCCAACGATCATTTCCCCAAGACCCCTTTATAAGTAGGCTACGTTCGATATCTTTCCCCACTTTTTTTTCGCGACGACACCGGCAGACTGCTGCAGAATCTCTCGCCGGAATAGACCTCAGCCGCCACCGTATTTTGCTTATTCCGGCATGGAACCAAAACGGCCATGCCGTGCACACCCGAGGACGCCAGAGCACGCGCTGTCTCCATCTACACCGCGTCGTCGATTTAGGAACCGAGGAAGCGTGTCGACCCCGCCATCATCTTCGCCTCGTTGTTCCGCGCCTCCCCGTCTCTCTCCGTGCCCGCACGACCACCGGGGACCAACGCCGTGAAAATTCCGGCGCTCTGCGCCACCACCTTTCCATATTCCCGCAACGCAGCTCCGCCCGGTGAGCTCTCCTCTCTCCAACCCGTCCGATCTGGATCCAAGGGATCCTGTTGTTTTACTTACCAAAGAGGTACGATGCGATCTCGTGCGTCCACCATTACTTGGATCCAATGGCTCGCAACGCCAATCCACACCCAAATGGTATGGACCAATCAGGAGCCTCTGTTTAATATCCCCCGGATCGTCTATTTTTCTTTTAAACAGAATAGCCCCTGTAATTTTGCAGAAAAGCCCCCCAACTTAAAATTGCAATAACTTTTGAACCACTAATTAAAATTAGATGATTTTGTACATTTTGAAATCAGCATAACATGTAGAACGCATTAGAATTAAGCAAATTCAAATTTCATCCATGCACACACTTTTTAGTTGTAGATCTTTGTAAATATTGTTTTGTGGATAACTTTAGATCCATAATTACAAATTTGATAAAATTGGACTTTTTGAAAAGCCCTGAACATGTAGACTCTGTAGGTACAGGCAAAAATTACAATTGAATATTTAAAATTTGTTCAATTTCAAATAAGCTTGTTTGTTGATTTTTGACCTAGTTTAAATTCTGTAAATATTTTCAATATGTTTTCTTTAGCAAAATAGTTTCAAATACTAACATTGGACTAGAGAGACCAAAACCTAATCCCTTAGATGTTTTTAAACCATGTCCATGTAGTTTTGATCTAGATGACCCTCCTGGTTGAAAACCACTAAGTCTGGATTAGTGAAAATCCATGGAGAGGATGCTACAATTGTCAATTTGAGAATTTTCAACATGAACCAAGGTGAACAATGAAGGACTTAGAAAAGAAAACAAACTACAGAAGCATCTCCAAAGAATTAGAAGCCATTAGAAGAAAATATCAATAAGAACTTCAAGAGGACCAAACCACATTTTTCTCTAAGTCTTTCTTCCCTTCCTTTTACGTTCCCTTGGACTTTGTGATGGCTAAGTTAGATCATGACCAAACTTAGTTTGTACCAAATTCCAATGAAGTCACCACACCAAGGAGGAAGCTACAAGGAAGACTGAAGATTTTCCAAGACCAAATCATGTGAAGACTAAGGATTTTTTTTCCAATACTTAGAATTTGTTTTCAAGATGATTAGTGTGTTTCTTTCAAGAATTAGAATTTGTTTTCCAAGTGAGATGAGAGTTTTGACTTCAACAAGGAGATTTTCATCAAGAAGAAAAAGTTCAACAAGAAGCCAACTCAAGAAGAATATTCTCGCAGAAGAAGAAGAGAAGATTTTATAAGTCCTTTCTTAAGGAGCTCTAACAATCTCTACTACCCCTATCTTATTCTATATGACTATGTCCCTAGACCCTAGATAGATACTTCAGATGTTTTCATCCACTCAATAAGGAGGACTACAAGCAAGACTATTGAAGGCATAAAGACTTAGACATCAGAAGTAACTCAAGGAAGCAAAAGAAGATTTGAAGAAGACTAAGATAGAAATAGTTAAGACCAAGAGTTTTGATCAAAGACCAATACTTAGCCCCAAATGGAAAACTCTAACTACAATCATTTAGTTTTATTTTGTGCATTGAAACTAAATGTTTTCACATGTTTTCCTTTGCTTTGTTTGTTGTTTTGTATGGTTTCTTCATTTGTTTGTTTGTTTGTTAGCATGCTGATACGTCCATTTTGCATCACCGTTTTATATTGTTATTTTCTGTTATTCATCGATATATTTCATGTTATGATGCATCCCTTTATGTTATTTTATCTTATTTTGCATGTTTCATAATTTTTGGAGAATAAACACCGGGACCAGAAATCTGATGGAAAAAGCACCATCGAGATACCCTATTTCAGAAGATCGGAAGAAGAGGGGGGACATTGGAGGCATCTTAGAAGTTCAGAAGAGGGCGCCAGCCATGAGGAGAGCCGGATGGGGCCCACCAGGGGCCCACACCATGGGGTGGCGCCCCCCTTGGCCGCGCCGCCACATGGTGTAGCCACCCTGGCCCACCTCTGGTCGACATCTTTTGCGTACTTGACCCACAGGGAACCCTAAGCCCCATACCATCGTCGAATAATTATTCCCGCCGCCTCCTCGGGGCGGAAAACACCCGAAGAGAGAAAAGCTCTCTGGCAGGGAGAAACCTGCAGGGGAAATTCCTCTCCGAAGAGGGGAAATCACCGCCATCGTCACCGTCATCACTCCGGGTTCATCGGGATCATCTTCATCATCATCCTCATCACCACCACCATCACCCTCATCATCCACCGTCATCCCGGTGTAACAATTAGGGGCCTCTATCGTTGTTTTACATTAGATATCTTTCCTGATGTGGATTACTTGTTAGTAGTTGATGCTTGTGAGATTTATCGGTGTTAGCACTTTATGACCAGATTGTTATCATCCATTATATCACCTCTGATTATGATTCATATGATGTCTTGTTAGTAGTTTGTTTAGGTCTTGAGGACATGGGAGAAGTCATGATGTTAATAGTGAAGTTATATTGAAGTAATATCTCGTGGTTAGGTATTTAAGTTGTGGTGCTATTCTTCTGGTGGTGTCATGTGAACGTCGACTACATGATACTTCACCTTTATGGGCCTAGAAGGATGCATTGTGGGGTTGCCGGAGTGACAGAAATCCAAACCCACGTTAGGAAACCAATGCACGAGGGAGTGTAGAATCCCGGAGTTTTAAGGCCGTGGTTTGTTTTATCTTAATTACTTTCTTGTATTTGTGGATGCTTACTAGGGGTATACTCACAAGTATGTAATAGTCCTAGTTGGGTTGTGCATTAGCATAGGTTCACCCACACAACACTTCACGAACCAATGTATATTAATCAACCGTAACAAAGCGAAAGTACTTGACGAAATTCCCATGTGTCCTCGAGAACGTTTGGTAGTTATAAGTAACACAACCGGCTTGTCCTTTGCTCTCAAAAGGATTGGGCCACTCGCTGCAATATTATTTACTGCACTTTATTTATTCGCACTTTATTTATCTGCTATATCCAAAACAACCAAAAACCCGTTTGCTAGTGTTTACAGTGAATCCTGTATCCAACCTGCTTGTCAACACCTTCTGCTCCTCGTTGGGTTTGACACTCTTATTTATCGAAAGTACTACGACACACATCCTATACTTGTGGGTCATCAAGACTATAATCTGGTGCCATTGCCGGGGAGTGAAGCGCTATTGGTAAGTGGAATTGGTAAGAGAACTTTTACCGTGAGTGTTGTTTTTATTTCTGTCTGCTGTTTTATTTCATTATGGAGAATACTTTTGGTTCTCTGTTTAGGGGTACTTCTACCGTTGCTACTAGGGTAGTTGGTAAACCGTCTTATGTTGAATTAGATCCTTATATAATACCTATGAAAATTGTTGTACGTGTTATGGATAACTGCTATTACGGTGATGAAAATATGTGATTTATTCAGGTGTGCAGGTATTACAATGGATCAAGTTAAAAGTAAATTACTTTCCTTATCGCTGAAAGGAAGATCCATTGAATGGTTCAAATTACCGAATAATGGTGATTCTATTTGATGGGAGGAAATTGTTCCTATCTTTTATTCTAAATTCTATCCTCCTAGTGAGATTCATAAATACCGAAATCAAATCTATAATTTCTGGCCTCATGAGGGAGAGAGTATTTCCCAAGCGTGGGAGAGAATGAAGTTATTAATGCTTAAATGTCCCGTTCATGAACTCCCGAGAAATATTGTTATCAATAATTTTTATGTAATGCTTCCTCTTCATGACAGGGATTTATTGGATGCTTCTTGTTCTGGATCAGTCACACGTATGAAGGAAGAAGCTAAATGCGATCTTCTTGACCGTATTCAAGATAACACTAAAGGATGGGAGAATGACAAAGGTAGAAAGTCAGGTATACATTATGATTATGAATGTATTAAATCTTTTATGGGAACCAATGATTTCTATGATGTTAGTGCTCTTTGTGGTCTTGATTCTCAAATCTTTACAAACTTTCTTAAAGCTTTTGCCTCCTATCTTGATATTCCTAAAAATAATTATCGCAAGTACCATGCACCTTATAAAGATAGTGTTCTGGTAGTAATATAGAAGTGCATGTTGTTAATCCTGCTGTTCCTAAGCCATATGTTGAAAAAATGCCTTTCCCTGCTAAGGTGAAAGAAGACTCTATGGTGGCTTGTGTGGTTAATACGAGTAAAAAGAAAGCTACTGAACCTGATGAACAAATAACTATTGAACCTGCTGTAGCAATAGTGAAAGATCTTGTTTGTGGAAATGTGGAGGATGAAAACATTTTATTTTGTGAGGATGCTTCTGATATTGTTTCCCATACTCATAGACCTAAGAAAACTAGTGTTCATGTGCTTTCTGTTAAGATTGGTGATCATTACTATTATGGTTTGTGTGATATTGGTGCTAGTTCTAGTGCTATAACTTATGAGCTTTCTAGATAAATTATGCATGAAATTGGTTCTTGTGATCTTGAAGATATTGATTTGGTTATTCAACTTGCTAATAGAGAGACTGTTTTTCCAATTGGTATTGTTAGAGATGTGGAAGTTTTATGTGGTAAAACTAAATACCCCACTGATTTTCTAGTACTTGGTAGGGCTGCTAGTAAGACTTTTCCTATTATTTTTGGTAGACCTTACTTGAACACTTGTGGTGCTATTATAGATTGTAAAAGAGAGAAGATTTTGACTAAATTTGATGGAAAATCTTATGAGTTCAATTTATCTAAATTTGCTAGAGCACCTTATGAATATAAATTGCCCGATGAGAATTTTAAAGTTGAACAACTTGCTTCTATTGCTATTGTTCCTAACAATGATTTGCAGCAATATATGGAGGACCATGAGAGTGATGCCTTTATGGAAGAGAGAATTGAGATTGACAATATTCTTCTTCGTCAACCAGTGATACTGAAACACAATTTACCTGTGGAAGACTTGGGTACAACATTACCACCTAAGGAGGATCCTTTCGTAGATTTAAAAGCTCTGCCTGATAATCTTAAATATGCTTATCTTGGTGATAAGAAAATATATCCTTTTATTATTAGTGCTAAACTTTTAGTGAAGAAGAGGAAAGATTATTGGGAATTCTGAAGAAACACCGTGGAGCTATTGGATATACTCTTGATGATTTGAAGGGAATTTCTCCTCCTATATGTCAGCATGCTATTAATATTGAACCTGATGCAAAGCCATTAGTTGAACATCAACGCCTTTTAATTCCTAAGATGAAGGAAGTGGTAAGAAATGAGGTATTAAAACTTCTTGACACTGGTATTATTTTTCCTATTGTTGATAGTAGATGGGTGAGCCATGTGCATTGTTTTCCTAAGAAGGGAGGAATGACTGTTGTGCCTAATGAAAACAATGAGTTCATTCCACAAAGAGTAGTAGTTGGTTATAGAATGTGCATTGATTTTAGAAAGGTTAATTAAGTTACTAAGAAAGATCATTATCCTTTACCCTTTATTGCTCAAATGTTAGAGAGGTTGTCTAAGAAAACTCATTTTTGCTTTATTGATGGTTATTCTAGGTTTTCTCAAGTTGCTGTTAGGAAGCAAGATCAAGAGAAAATAACCTTTACTTGTCCTTATGGTACTTATGCTTATAGACATATGCCTTTTGGTTTGTGTAATGCTCCTGGTACTTTTCAAAGATGCATGTCTGCTACTTTTCACAGTTTTTGTGAAGAAATTGTGGAAGTATTCATGGATGATTTTTCCTTCTATGGAACTTCTTTTGATAATTTTTTGCACAACCTTGATAAAGTTTTGCGGAGATGTGAGGAAACTAATTTTGTTCTTAATTGGGAGAAATGCCACTTTATGGTTAATGAAGTAATTTTTCTTAGACATAAAATTTCTAAAAGTGGTATTGAAGTTGACATAGCTAAAGTGGAAGCCATAGAGAAAATGCCCTGTTCTAGGGATGTTAAAGGTATTCGTAGTGTTCTTAGTCATGCTAGTTTTTATAGGAGGTTTATTAAAGATTTCTCTAAAATATCAAAGTCTCTTACTAATCTTCTTCAAAAAGATGTATCATTTGTTTTTAATGATGATTGTAAGGAAGCTTTTGAAACTTTAAACAAGGCTTTAACCACTACTCCTATTGTTCAACCACCTGATTGGAATTTACCTTTTGAAATTATGTGTGATGCTAGTGATTTTGTTGTTGGTGTTGTTCTTGGACAAGGCATAGATAAGAAGTTGAATGTTATTCATTATGCTAGTAAGACTCTTGATGCTGCTCAAAAGAATTATGCTACTACTGAAAAGGAGTTCTTAGATGTAGTTTTTGCATGTGATAAGTTTAGGCCTTATATTGTTGATTCAAAGGTTACTATTCATACTGATCATGCTGCTATTAGATACCTTATGGAAAAGAAAGATGCTAAGCCGAGGCTTATTAGATGGGTGTTGCTTTTACAAGAGTTTGATTTGCATATTGTGGATAGAAAGGGTGTTGAAAATCCTTTTGCTGATAACTTGTCTAGATTGGAAAACATTACTTTTGATCCTATTCCTATTAATGCTAGTTTTCCAAAGTAACAATTGGCTGCAATAAAGCTAAAATCCCAAGATATTTCATGGTATGCTGATTATGCTAACTTTATTGTTTCAAAGTATTTGCCTCCAACATTTACAACTCAACAAACAAGAAAATTCTTCTATGATTTGAGGCATTATTTTTGGGATGACTCACATTTATATAAAGAAGGAGTAGATGGTATTATGAGAAGATGTGTACCAGATCATGAACAACGTGAAATATTGAAGAAGTGCCATGGTAGTTCTTATGGAGGACATCACGCTGGTGATAGAACCGCACAGAAGGTTCTAAAATCAGGTTTCTATTGGCCTACCCTCTTTAAAGATGCACGTAAATTTATTTTATCTTTTGATGAATATCAAAGAGTAGGCAATATTTCTAGACGTAATGAAATGCATATGAGTTATTCTCTTGTTATTGAACCTTTTGATTGTTGGGGATTCGACTTTATGGGTCCTTTACCTCCTTCGAATGGTTATACTCACATTCTTGTTGCTTTTGATTATGTTACTAAGTGGGTAGAAGCTATACCTACTAAAAGTGGTGATGGTGAGACCTCTATAAAAATGCTTAAATATGTTATTTTCTCTAGGTTTGGTGTGCCTAGATATCTTGTGACTGACGGAGGTTCTTATTTTATTCATGGTGGTTTTAGAAAGACCCGTGCTAAATATGTTGTTAATCATAGAATTGCCTCAGATTATCATCCTCAAACCAGTGGGCAAGTAGAATTATCAAATAGAGAAATTAAATCTATCTTGCAAAATACTGTTAATAAATCTAGTAAGAATTGGTCAGATAAGTTGAATGATGCTTTATGGGCTTATAGAACTGCTTATAAAAATCCTATGGGTATGTCTCCTTACAAAATGGTTTATGGCAAAGCTTGTCACTTTCCTTTAGAGTTGGAACACAAATCTTCTTGGGCGGTGAAAGAATTAAATCAAGATTTGAAACTTGCTGGTAAGAAAAGAATGCTTGATTTGAATCATTTAGATGAATGGAGGTGTGAAGCTTATGAAAATGCCAATCTCTTTAAAGAGAAAGTTAAAAAAATGGCATGATAAAAGAGTCCTTTAAAGAGAGTTTCATGTTGGTGAGAAAGTTCTATTGTATCGGTCTCGTCTCAGATTTTTTCCACAAAAATTACTCTCCCGATGGGAAGGACCTTATGTTATTGAAAAGTGTATCGTTCGGGTGCAATCAAAATTGCTTCCCTCAAAGATAACACTACACAAGTGGTAAATGAACAAAGACGCAAACATTATATTTCTGGGGATTCCTATGATGAAGATGTGGATGTTATTCAAGTAAGAACTCCGGAGAAGTTCATTAGGGGGAAGATTCCAGAATCTGCAGAGTCTGTTTTGGAATAGGTAACAGTTCTGTTAATAAAAAAATTCACGAAATACCTTTTTAGTTATAAATTATCAGTTTTTGGAAAACATAAAAAATACCGAGCCGAAGAGGAATTGGAGAAGGTGCCCAGAGGCACCACACCATAAGGGGGCGCGGGCCCACAGGGTCAAACGCCGACGGCTTGACCTCGTCGACGTATACACCTTCAACGTCGGCTTAGGGGTAGGCCGTCGGCGTATGCCCCGTCGCCCAGTTGGTGTAGTCGAGCGGCCGTCGGCGTATAAAACCCGTCGGCGTAAACTGGGCTACACCGACGGGGAAGCTCGGGTATAGGTAGGCCGTTTTTTTTTCAATTTTTTTCTGCAATATTTTTATTTCACTTCTTTAACCACTTAATCACAATATTGACACATTTATCTTTATCTCTAAGAATTTTTAATTTTAATCTAAATTACTCTCTTCTACTAACACTTCCCGATCGGTCACCCATCCTCAGATTGCACCCGCCCTAGCACGTTTAACTTTGTAGTTCCTTCCCTGTGAGCTGACTAAAAACAACGGATGTTTTGCTGACAATAGTATCCAATCAATCCTGTTAACCATTGGACCATCATGTCACACTCTTTTATTTAGTGAACTCAAACAATTATTTAAATACAAAAATTATAACTAATAATAATCTTGAATTCAAATAATCTTGAATTTAAATAATAATTAACATTTTATACTTTCCTATTGACTATTGAATAATTCATATCTATAAATCCGTAAATCGAAATTTGACAAATAATATGTCCATATCGATTAGAAAAATGAGAGAAATTCAAATATAGCATCCATATATATTTTTGATCATGTATGGAACTTTACTAAGTGAGATGTTTAGTGTATGGGCTATGGTCATCGAACCAACTTAGGTGTCGAAGCCAGGGTTCATGGAGAAAATAGGCCAAACTTGGGCACCAAATTAGCAAACCAGGATGGAATGTGCCAAGATATGGCAAAGTGGAGCACAATTTTATTGCAAACAAATATAGACCTAGGTTTATAAAGTTGCAAACAAACAATTTTTTTCCTTTTTAGTGTAAAAAAATACATTTTCCATTTTCTGAGTGCAAAAAATTGGATTTTTTGTGTAGGACCAACCACAAATATGTTGCAAAACTTCAGATCTACAAATTTGAAAATACTATACCATATTATATGCATAAATAACCAATTTTTTTCCTATGAAAATGTTTCCATCCACCTCTTTTAAAGAACACAAGTTTCTGTCGATTCAGGTGGAAACGGGTCAAATTTGAACTACGTGTGCCTCGTAGTTTGCTCATGGTTTTTGAAAAAAAAATTAGTTATACAACTACCTATTTCATCACAGATACATCAAGATTTTCTCAATATTAAACCCCTAGCTACGAACGGTCATGCCCGCCATCCTGACTTTTCCCTGAAACTGATTTAGAAAATTCCAGAAAATTTAAAAAACACAAAATGATGCAGGACCTTCGCGTGGTGTCATTATATATGTCCTAGAATCCACCAAAATTAATAAACTTCGAATACGACAGTTGTGCTGAAAATATGTTCACAAAAATGAGCTATCTCCTTTGAACATTCCGGTGTTTCGGGCCAAATGACGGATGTTATGGCCAAATCCATGACATAATTTGTTTAAATGTGCCCATATTAAACACAAACATGCATCTTGGAAGCACGGGCAATGTTGACGGAGGAATTTTTCCGTTTTATTGAATAAAAAAACTATTTTCCATTTTCCAAGTGTCAAAAAATGATTTTTTAAGGACCTACCACAAATATGTTGCAAAACTTAGGGGATGAATTTTTTGAAAATACTAAACCACGTTATATGCACAAATAACCAATTTGTTTCCTATGAAAAGGTTTCCATCCATCTCTTTTGAAAAACACAAGTTTATGTCGATTAAGTTGGAAACGGGTCAAATTTGAACTACAGGTACCTCATAGTTTGCTCATGATTTTTGGAAAAAAATCATATTTAGGTACAAAAATACCTATTTCATCATAGATACACGAACAGTTTATCAGTATTCAAAACCGTGGCTACAAACTGTCATGCCCGCCGTCTTGACTTCTCCTTGACCGGTTTAGAAAATTCCAGAAAATTCAAAACAACCCAAAATAATGCAAGACCTTCGCGTGGTGTCATTATATATGTCCTGGTATCCGCCAGAAATTATAAACTTGTAATACGACAGGTTTGTTGAAAATGTGTTCACAAAAATGAGTTATCTCCTCCGAACATTCTAGGTTTTCGGGCCAAATGACGGGTGTTATGGCCAAATCCATGGCATAGTTTGCTTAAATGTGCCCATAATCCACACAAACATGCATCTTGGAAGTACGGAAAATTTTGACGGAGAAATTTTTCCTTTTAATTGAATAAAAAACTATTTTCCTTTTTCCGAGCGTCAAAAATGGTTTTTTTTTGTGAAGGACCTACCACAAATATGTTACAAAATTTGGGAGATGCACTTTTTGAAAATACTATACAAATAACCAATTTGTTTACTATGAAAAGGTTTTCATCCACCTCTTTTGAAAAGCACAAGTTTATGTTGATTCAACTGGAAACGGGTCAAATTTGAACTACAGGTACCTCAAAGTTTGCTCATGCTTTTTGGAAAAAATCATTTTTAGGTAAAAAACTACCTATTTCAGCATAGATACACCAAGAATTTATAAATATTCAACCCCTAGCTATGAACGGTCATGCCCGATATCTTGGCTTTTCCCTGAAATCGGCTTAAAAAATTCCAGAAAATTCAAAACAACCCAAAATGATGCAAGACCTTCGCGTGGTGTCATTATATATGTCCTAATATCTACCAAAAATAATCAACTTGGAACACGACAGTTGTGTTGAAAATATGTTCATAAAAATGAGCTATCTCCTCCGAATATTATAGGGTTTCGGGCCAAATGACTGGTGTTATGGCCAAATCCATGGCGTAGTTTGTTTAAATGTACCCATATTCCATAAAAACATGCATCTTGGAAGCACGGACCATGTAGGCAGAGGAAGTTTTCCTTTTTATTGAATAAAAAACCATTTTCCATTTTCCGAGTGTCAAAAATAGGTTTTATTGTGAAGGTCCTACCACAAATATGTTGCAAAACTTAGGAGATGCATTTTTTAAAATAGTAGACCATGTTATATGTAAAAATAACCAATTTTTTTCTATGAAAAGGTTTTCATCCACCTCTTTTGAAAAACAAAAGTTTATGCCGATTCAGGTGGAAACGGGTCAAATTTAAATTATAGGTACCTCATAGTTTGCTCATTTTTAGGTACACAACTACCTATTTCATCATAATTACACCAAGATTTCATCAATATTCAACCCCTAGCCCCGCTGGAGAAAAACCCAGCTTATAGGTCTACACCCGGTAACCGTTAACCCTTTCTTGTTTGTTCCATTCTTGCTCATAGAATTTTTTGAAGAATTTAGCTTGAACAATATGCATGATGATGTAGATATGTTTCTCCTTTCGAAACGAGCTAAAGAACGTCGAAATACGAGTTCGAATGCAAAAGTTATGCTCAAAATTGTGAGTAAGTCAAAAACAAAAACTAGGATACGCCGACGGTTGTCGTCGGCGTAGCAGAACAAAAAGGCCGACGAGGTTGCCGTCGGCGTAGCCCAATTTTTTTTTGCATTATGGGTTAGCATGCCGGGGTCTATGCCGACGGCCCCGATATTTTGTCGTCGGCGTATTGGTGTTGTCCCGTAGTGTCGAGACCTCTATCTTCAGTATCATCATATTAGTTTTAGTCATCCTCTTCTCCGTACTACCCTGAATAATCAACAAAGCAATGCTATGAGTATGTAATGTATTCAGCGATCCCCATCCAGAAAGACCTAAAATAGTTGCACGTGGCTTGAAAGCAAGGGTTGTATGGTTCTTTTGCATGAAAGCAAATTATATTTGCGATACCATGGTAGATTTGATAAAAGTGATTTTTAATGGAAACATTTCTTATTTTCAATTTAATATTTCTCATCAAAGAGATTTTTACACCTCATATTCTCCATAGGATTCATGATATGGCAAAGAGGCAAGTAGAAAAACAGGTGCATGTATGTCAATAAAGATTCATGTGGTGTCAATGACATTGACACGACCAATCGAATAGCTTTCACACTCTGTAGAGGTTGTATTCAGAACATGTCGAGGAGAAGGACCGGCGGCACGAGGCGTGTACTCGAGGAACACCGCTGATAGAGTCAGGGTGTCTATTGTGCCGTGTTATAAACGATAGCAATAAAAGCGACGAAAACAAAGAGATGGACACCCGGGGACACGCGATTTTTAACGTGGAAAAAACTTCCAATGAGGAAGAGAAAAACCACGGGTGCGAGACATCGGAACTTCACTATACCGGGTGCGGTTACAAACGCCGGAGATTTACAACTTGCGACTTATCCCAAACAGGCGGCTATGAGGTATATAAAGGGGGTAAACCCTAAACAAGGTAGAATTCGTATCCAACTCCGTGACGCTACGCTCTACTCGTCAGAAGTTCGGCCTTTTATCAGTATAAGTGAATTTGGATCACAGAAAAATAACATGCCCGTCATCGACCTAGTTAGTTCCAACAGCGAGGAACACTTGGAGAAGTTTTTAGCCGCGTTCACGATAGTGAGTAGGGTTTTTGGCTGCATATAATTTTAGTTTAGATTTTGTTTAAGGTTGCGTAAATCTGAATGATTTTTTTGTTCAAATTTGCATAAGTTTATTTTTCAATGTTTTTCGGGAGTTAAGTTGAAGTGATCGGCTAGAAACCGCTATTTTTAGGGGAGCAAATTTGAGAAGTTTAACTATATGAGGCCATATAGAGGCTTATATTTTGACAGATTTTACTGTAGCAGTTTTTACTGATGACTTGCTGGGGAGTGCAAAATTGCACTTCAACGTGATTGCAAAATGAGAAGTTGAGTGCACAATTTAATTCTACTCTATCAGGCACACTTCGAATCAACGAATGCACATTCAGCTATGTTGCCGTGTAATCACAAAGATCCAGGAGTAGAACAAATCGCTCCCCGGTGCAAAACTAAACAAGCAATTGTTCATGGTATCGTTGTACCAATCAGCATATATGACAAGGGCAATGAAACAAGCGCCAGATTAAGGAAAGTGTCGACACTCACCATCGGGATCACCTGGCTTGGTAGGCGTGCCATAGCTAGATCGATGTCTTCATCATGTCCTCATCCGGGCCCACGTAGCATTCCTCGCTCCATGCATAGCAACTATACTGGTTAAGATCGATCAAAGCGTCGGTTTGATCCTTTGAGGTTCTGTTCCAACTAGGGAGCCTCGTCTGCAGGTAACCTCATACATATCTTGAAACAATGCGATTTTAAATCTTATTATAGGGTTGTAAAATTACGGTAAATTTTGTACCAAAGGTAAGTATTTGACACACCACAACACACAACAAATGAATTGCAGAGAAATGTGTGATTGGGTTGATTTTTTTTCCCGCTAAGCTTAACTAGAGAATATTTGTCTCAAAAGATACTAAAAGTTTCAATCGATCCTACTAGTCAAATTAACAAACTACACACAAGAAAAATCAAGGATATTCGGAGCGGGCCCTTTTGTTTGTATGCACACGGACCATGATTGATTGAGCAGCAGCAAAGTGTCAAAGACGGTGCCGGGAGTGATGAGCACATCGTGTTACACTCACTACCCCATGTGGCAGTGGCAGTGGCAGCTACTTTTCCGTCCATGGTTTAGGTGCTACCAAATTAAAAAAAACATTGCTACGGTGTAAGAGCATCTCCATCATCATCCCCAAATTATGTCCGTTTTACGGGATGTTGAACACATGTCCGTCACAATGTGGGTAGTGCCCCAGCGGCAACCCAAACAGACCGGGCAAGTGATGACGGTCTGGATTTTCTACGGAATTCACGTGCAAAAACATGGGAAATAGCCACACCAAGACGCTCATGTGAATGGGTTGGTTGAGGGTGGGCATGCCACTCAATCCACTCTGTGGATCTTCTCTAGCCATATACACTACAAAAATGGCACACCGCTAGCCTAACCGAGACAGGTTGGTCGTTGTCCAGTACCCCCGAACAGGTCTCTAAACATGGGGTGGATCTGGGGTGCCGGACATTTTTTCGTGTCGGGTTCAACTTTGGAGGCCCCCTAAGGACGGAGTTTCTGTCCACCCCCTTGTTCAAAAGGGCTTTGGGGGTGGTTTCGGAGTGCCATCGGAGATGGTCTAAGTACCTCCTAACTTTTTTTTTTAAAGAATGGTGTAACATTATTGAAATTGTGAGCATGCGCATAGTCTTGATTTTCTTTGGAAGCAAATTACTAGAGTTGTGCCCATTTGTCGAGAGAGAAAAATATGTGTACAAGTAGGCCAGGGACGCATCTCGGCAAACAGAGATAACCTAAACATACCTATATGACGAGGCCATTGAATAATTGAGATGACGACATGCATGGACAAACTATTGCTGGTGCCTGGTAGGATCTAGTTTACAGTACCTAGCTCTTTTGTCAATAGTACAACATATATAGTACTGTCCGTCTGTCCGTACTTATAATAATTGTGTGTGCGTGCAAGCTTTAGGTATGTCCACATTTGATTCGCTATGGCAAATTTTGTGCTAATTAATAAAGAAATCCATTGTGTCAAAATACAACTGTTGTCTTATCATTTATTTAGGCTCGAAACTGCTCTCTCTTCCTTGCAAAAATATAATGCGGCATACACATATTCGTAGATGACATTTTTATGTCCCAGGATTAATTCGTACTTAATGTTTCAAACAATTGATCAAACGTAAGAAATCTTATCACTTGGTCTGAATTAATCTTCCTAACATGATAACTGTGATTAACTTCACTTCAAAAAACTTTTCCAAATTACTTAGTTCGAAATTGTACATTAAATTGAAATTTCATGTTTACAAAAAGTAAGTTAGTAATATTCCACTGATCTCACCAAGTTGCATCGGTCCATCAGATAGCCATCGACATCACATACTACACAGTAGCTACCAAATTAATATCGGAAGGTAGATGACAAAAGCAACCTACCTGCCGTCTAAAACACACGCCGCGATCGAGCTAGATCGAACACAAACTAAAGCTAGCTAAGCTTTCCAAAGAAAGAAGAAAGGGAGCGCCTAGGTCGTCTCCGGCACTGGGCAAGCTATCGCCCTTGACGGCCGGCCGGCCGATAGCGTGCATGGACTGCGTGATCCACGTGGTGCTTGGGGTGCTGATGCGGAGAAGCATCTGCCGGCTGCATGAGGTCGTCGCCATGGTGGTGGAGCTCGGCCCGGCGCTGCTCGTGGCCATTCGGTTTTCCGGCACGTCCTTTCGCCGTACGACGGCGCCGTCTTCAGGGGCAGGGTCGACGCACTACTACTACTATGCCCCGGTGACGGCCTCCATGGTTAGCATGTCCAGGCTCGACAGGCACTAGGGACCGGTGAGCTACAGCTAATTCACCCCCTTGATCTGATTGTGCTCTTGTTTATTTTGTGAGTAATAAATTCAATGATTGATTAGCTACATATACACTTGTCCACTATTTTCTGATGAGGAATGTTCATCATCAGATCGAAATGGTAATTATTTACTTGCACGCAGTTTGCGTTAGAAATGTAAACTAGATCTCAATCGGTCAGGGGCCGTGTCCGTTTATGTACCCCTTTCGTTTCTTTGCGAGCTGTAGCTCTTTTGTGCCTATTCTTTGATTTTGTTTATTATGTAATTATGCGTAAACGGCGATCGAACAAGGAGTTCTTATAGAATCGTTAGCAGATCACTATATCAAATTGTCAACCGAAAAATCCGTCAAATGTTAATGCAGCATCTGACCAATTAGGTGAACCTTCATTAAGAAAGGGGCCATCAAATATTAATGTTCATTTCTTTATCTTTATATGTCTAAATAAGCTGTTTCTTAGTAGTTTGGACGACTGGTATATGAAGTTCTCTATTAATTTGTGAAGTGTTATGTCAGAGAAACTTAATTAACAGTTAGGTTTTGTCAGAGAAATTTATGATTCACTATGTATCCTAATTCATGTAAGTCAGATGTATATTCCTCAGATATATAGAACATGCTAATGCTTACTGAGTACATGATTCATGTTCCTAATAGTCCTGATAATGCGAAAGTTCATGCAGTCCTCACTAACTGAATGCTAGGTGGGTTATTTTGTTCAAATTTGAGCTTGATCGTTACCGGTTCAGTGTGTTGTTGAAAATTTTGTTTCCCACTTAGGTACGAGGTTTGTAAAGGTGAACATCTTTAGTTTGTTTTCTACTGATTAATTAAAACAAATTAAGTTCATGATCACACGTTTTTTCTCTATTCCAATTGCATGCCATGCATGCTTGCATTCTGAAATAATGAATTGCTTAAGTCTCTTTGCACTCTCTGTTTAAAATACAATGCCCTTGATTTATCTCTTTAGGCATATATACATAATGTCTCACAACAGTATAATGCAAGCACTTCATACCTTCGAGATTTTGTTAGAATAAATTCACGAAATTCCACTATTTCGGTGGTCAATGTTGATAGGTGCATGGACTAAAGTCAAATGACTCAATGTGTCATTTGGTGATAACATGCTTGGATGAGAGTCAATATTTGGCCAGCTTTTCGGTTTTACTTTAAATGACACCAACACATACATTAAAAGTAATGACATATTTTAATATATTGAATATTTATAGAGACGCGCCATGCCACCTACATCATTTGGACATCTATTGCAAATTCATTACCCGATAACTAAATGGGTATTGCGACATTGGGGTTTTAAATGGTTATTAGCTATCAATTTATATCCAGTTAATTAGGTCTCCAAAAATGTCGATGTAAGGTGGCTCCTTACTTAATGCATCGACTAAAGGGAGGAAAAACTACGTACAAGGTAGGTGTCTTGTCTTCAAATAGTCTTTTCAGTTTTAGTTGCCACTAAATAGTAGTAGAAAACAGTTTTTTTTTTACTAATTTACATGTTTGTGTTTCTACTTATACTTGGTATGCACATTTTTCGCTGTTTTGAAACTTAGAGATACTTTCATGAAGTTTCAATTGTAGGGTCGTGCATCTCATCCCGAAGCAAGATTAGCATGCTTGTCACTGTAGATGTTAGTTTCTACTGGTGTAACCTGTTCATCATGGATAAAGTATCAAAGCGATCCAATTGTTTACTACTCCCTCCGTCTCAAAATAAGTGTCCGCCAAACAGATGTATCTAGATGTATTTCAAACTAGATAAATTCATCCATTTCAACGACACTTATTTTGAGACGAAGGGAGTAGAAAAATAGACACACACACACGTGTGGGGAACACCCTAGCGAGGCGATATTCTAGGTGCACCATGCTGCCACCCATCCTCCCTTGCAGGGAAGCCCCGATCTACCAAATGGAGTTATAGTTTCCCTGCATTAGGGAGTTTACTAGGGCTTTGCGATGATCGTACATTGGTGGTGGCAATGAAGCGACCTGATGAATAATTCTTTGTCAAGTTTCTCCATCTTGATGACGACAATTTGGCATACTTTCCAATTGCCCTGGCTGGTTAGTGAGGTTATGGTTTGTAGGATTTGTCATTCTGCCCGAGACTTCCCTTCCCTTCCCTGATCTATCCTCCTGCCTCCTCTCAACCACGGTTGTGTGCAGCCTTTGCTGCCAGCGTGAGACCTATGTGTTTTTTTTAGCTTCAAATATTTGGATTTATGGATCTTTCGGCAGCGACCACTTTGATGGCTTCCTCTTTTTGGGCACTGGTCCGGCAGGAAGTGAAGAAACCGCATGCGTCGTTGGCCCGTTCCGGAGGAAGGAAGCGTTCGGGTCTTTCAGGACGTGAATGTACTTCACTAATTTGTTACGGGTGTTTGTACTGTTTGTTTGATCAATATATCTGAGGTCTCTTTTCAACAACAAAAAATCAAGGTGGAGGAAAAAAATTCAGTCCTCGGTAACCACCTCGAAAGCAAACATTGCTGATAATAACACGAACCCGGTTTCAAAAACCAAATATTACTAGTTTTTCTTTTATGGAAAATATTGCTAGGTCAAGTCTGAGACATGCGGCATGCATTCTGCATGTGGGGTTTGCAACGGCCACGACTCGGTCCTGATAAGAATATAGCAGCCCATCCGAAATGAATGTCGCCTTCGTATTTAACACCTAGGCTCGTGGACCGGCCCAGGTACCTCTTTCATTTTTTTCGTGTGCTTTCTTTTTTCATTTTTTTTGTTTTGGTTTCATTTCCTTCTTTTTTTTTATATACTAGTAGCTCTGCACGCGCAACACACGTTCTAGCTCAAACAAAATTAAATCTTGCATATTTAATAAGGAAACAGGTTTTACATAACTTTTAAGCTAATAATACATAAAACTGACTTTTAGTACACCTTACCAAATATCAATCATATAATGTCATTAAATATACTAGTTGAATGCACGTGCGTTGCCACGACCCTAACAAAAATTTCTTAGATGTGATGCACATGAAAAAAGTGTTTTCTAGAGAAAAAAAAAAGATCATCCTATCTCGTATAGTTAACGAGATGGTTAATTAACTCAGCAAAAATGAATAGTAAAAAGTGAGGGACATTATAAGTACATTTTACTACCATTGTTTTTATAAACCTCATCGCTAAGGTACGGATTATAATTATCAACAAACCACATATAAAACAAAGATGTAGCTGTTGTATCCTTCAAAAAGAAAAGGATGTAGATGTTGTTCTATTTGATTTTGTATAGATTGGAACAAACAACAACAACCCTTCAAATTGAGCGTGAACTTCAGAGACGACAACTAATGATATGTTCAAAGTGGACACAAATAGCTTGCATTATTATTTATTTAGTCAGTAAAGAGTCGTGGGACATGATCAAAAGGTCATACAAGAACTTGAAATTAACAGAACAGCAAGACGTTTTCAAGTAAAGAGGCACATGGACACATTTTTCACTCCTTGATAGATATCCAAAATAATATCGCGATGAATTGAGGTCTCCACAAAAGAAAATTGACAAGATTTGGCCTCCATGGAGCTTATGACAAAATACCATTCACCCCTTGCTCATCGACACACTTCGGGTATGGCTAAGTGCAGGCATCCCTGGAGCTATGTGGATGCCACCTGATTAGGCCTTAACCGCTCCTTGCAAACTAACTATTATCTGCCTTCTGGAACCCAAGACTTTGTAACGCTATAACTCACTAACCCTGTAACCGCTCTCCTTTAATTAATTGAAATCAGCGATGGCTGTTTTTCCTAAAAAACGAAAAACAAAATATCAACCGGAGTATTTGGGGACATTAGACAGTTATCGCTTATCAGTACTAAGGGCATTTACAGCGGGGGCGCTAAGGCCGGAAGCTTGCCTCACATCCTGGACAGTTATGCCCCAAATCCCACCCGTTTACTACTAATCCTGGCTGAGACCAGGATTTATGCTACTGTCACCTCAACATCTTGCGTCGGGCATTTAGCTTTTTTTTTTCCATGCAACTGACTCAAAACATATTAGAATAAGCCATAGTTTAAAATAGCGGGCTATTGCATATAGCCCCGGCGATTTCAAAAGCTACGAAAGGCTATAGCCGGGCTATAGCCGGGCTATAACCATATAGCCGTTTTGCTAAAATACTGAAAACTGTTAACATTTAGACGACATATAATCATATATATATAGCATTATTTACATATTTATGACGTAATAACATAGTCATATAAGATGTACGAATAATCAAGTGTTTAAATAGCCGATATTCATGACACATTTCAGTCTGGTTGACAAATTTTGGACCTAGTTTAAGACGTATGACTAATAACGTAGTCACATACTTCGAAATTGGCCGAGTTGACAAATTTTTTACCAAATTTTTTGGTACCCTCGACTGGAAATAGCCGGGCTAAGGGGCTAAATCGAGGCTATAGCCATTTAGCCGGGCTATTAGCGGCTGTTATCCATTTAGGCTATGAAGCCTCTAGCCGTAGCCCCGAGCCTCTCGGGAGGCTATAGTCGGGCTATAGCCGGCTATTTAAAACTTTAGAATAAGCACCTGCAGTTGTCCTGAGCGTTGTGGCCGAGCCGCTAACGCAGCCGAGCGCCAGCTCTAGCGCCCCAGTTAAGAGGCTAGGGATGTACATGGTCTAAGGTGCCCATACAAAAAAATTCGGGTGCACACTCTGATCTGGCTATCTTGCAAGCTTTTCACCGCGACCATGACTTTGCAGTTTGTCACTTGGACCTGCGACAGGCTAAAAACCTTGTATTCGCATGAAAGGTTTGGCATACGGGTTCTTGGAGCAGTACATAACACTCAAAGACAGAGAGGCCGTGTCACGGAGAGGTAGAGTGGATGCCATGCTAAGATTCCGCCAAAGCAGAGATTTCACTCGCAAGAGAAAGAAGAGTAACCACCCATTATGCAAAAACGTGAATTTGAGTGCCGTTCTTGATGAAGTCGCATTGCGCCGTCACGACGAGCTTCTAGTGGGCTGACCAATAGTACGCGTGCAGGCTCACCACGTTGGCATGCTGCAGCCCCCGATGGCACCCGCCTGCGCTGCCAACTCCTTGTACTCTCCAGCAGACGATGCCATTGTCGAGCCGATGCGCGGCCACACCATCAATCTAGTGAGAACGAACTAAACCAATCAATTTGTACATCATACTTGTTAACTGTCCTAAAACATAACCTTACAGCTCAGGTTAGAGCTAGAAGCAAACCTCATATTGCAACCTTAGCGCTAATTTGTACTCCCTCCATATCAAAATATAAGATGTTTTAGCATTTTCTAGACAAAACATATCTAGACATGTTTTAGTTTATAGATTCATATGCATCTTACACTAAGACATGTCTAGTTTTATTTTTTCTAGGAAATCCTAAAACATCTTACATTTTCATATGGAGGGAGTAGTATTTTCATCAGTTTATAGTTCAAGTTGAATCTCCATGACATGTCACGTTGAAACTTCTAACATTGATCTGCAAGAGTGAAATATAGACAATTTAATTCAAACGAAACAAACAATAATTTCAAAATAACCCATCAATCTGAATCATCAATTCATCATATATGGAACAGCAACGGAGTTAGAAATATAGCTTGATGGCGTGGATCACACACACCCGTTGGGAATCCTCAGACAAAGGTATAACGTGGTGTAGAAGCGAAATTTCCCTAGTGAAGAAACTAAGGTGAACAATCATGTTGGATTTCAAGGCTATCAATTAGGTTGTTGGTTGTATATCGCTTCAACAAGCGTGGAGCTGCATACAATGCACAAACTCTCTCTTGCACCCAAATTTCAGGAAGGTTGTCAATCTTCCCTTCTTGCTGTTAACAAGAGAATTAAACATATCGAGTGTTTGGAGATTAAAAGAAGAACGGAAAATAGATCAAGTGATGATGAAAAAAAGCATGTAATCAAGATTGTAATCAATGTAAAAGAATGGACCGGGGGGGCATAGTTTCACTAGTGGTGTCTCTGCAAAAAAAACAATACATAAGTTGGGAAAACAAATTACAATTAGGCAATTGACAAATCATGAGATAATAACAATGCTCTTATGACAACATATAGTTCACGAGTTCTAATCATGTAGAAATTACGTCAAGGCATATGAACCGCTATCCATCATGCATCCATATCTAATAGTCAACCATAAGAAAGCAATCCAGCAAATCTCTCTAGTATTAAGATGCAATCAACAAACAATTGCATTAAAATCAGTATATAATGTAAGCAATAATTATTATCACACAACCAAGAACATCGTTGTTTTCTCCTTAGTGTAAACAATATATCTTTCCCCTTATATGTTTCTGACACTCGAGAGTAACAACAAAGAGGTATGAACTCACTATCTAAAACTTCCCCTTGGAGATGCATATAACAATTTGTCCATAGTAGCCATACACATGGGAGAGTGTGCAAGAACACATTAAAACACTAACAAGATATAATTGAAACTCAATATAAAGACATGAACAAACTAACAATAATTTCATGATTCATCGGATCCCAACTAACACAACATGCAACAATTACATAAGAACGATCCTGGTCACGTTAGGCAGCTCACAAGACCATGGCATGATAGCACAAGGAGGATAGATCACCATCTAGTTATTGATATGAACATGTAGTCCAAGAATGAAGTACTCACGCATCTTCCCGGAGGCAATCATGCTGATGTAGAGCCTTTCGGTGACGATTCCCTCTTCCGGGAGGGTGCCGAAGTAGGACTCAATAAGCCCTATATTGAACTTTTGAGGTGACGGCGACTCCATATTGTTTCATGGAAAATTTCTCCATCCCCGATGTTTAGGTAAGACAGAAAATTGATAGGCGAAGAGGCGGTGTCGTGGCAGCCCCTTAGCCCTCACATAGGCCACGCTGTGGGGTCGCCTGGTGGGTGGCCCCACCTCTGGTACTCTCCTTCGGGCGCCATCTTTGTTCCGAATTTTATTTTTGGCTCCGACGATTTTCAGGACTTTTCGCGGATATTTCTTGTACAAATTTTCTGAAACAAAAAGACAATAGAAAACATGAACGGGCTCTAGGCACTGGGTTAATGTATTAATCCTAAAAAAACATCTAAAATGATATAAAACTGTAACATCCCTATTTTTTGGACAAATTCGAAAATCACAAAAAAATTAGAACTTTTTTTTTTCACTAAAGCATGCCGCCAGAAACAAATAGAACTTCAACATAAAGGAAATATTATATGTCATTCCACTCTTATTGGAATTGAAAATCCAATATGCCTCTAATACCATAAACCCTAAAGCTTATTCAAAATAATTATATTATCTTAACAAAACTTATTTCATAAAAGGTTATCATTTCAATTATTACTTGAAATTTTTTTATGTTTGAATACTATGCCTCTAAAATGTTTCACATGAATAAAAAATATTTATATTGTTTTCAAATATTACACCAAGTATGGACCATAAAATGTTTATATAAATTATTTTGTTTTCAAAAACAAGTAAAAGACTTTGAAAAACAATATATGGTTTTGTGACACCTCTCTGGATTTTATTAAATCACAATTCAAATTATCAATTATTTTCTATTTTAAAAATATCATTTAGTTGTTATTAATGATTATATAAGAATTTGAAAATATTATTATTTTAAGTGTGTTGAAACAGAACACAAATGTTTTCATGTGAAAGAGAATGATTTTACAAAACTAAGGAATTTTGTTTGAGGCCATTTGGAATTTTCATTCAACAGTTATGAGTTAATGAGTTAAGAAAAGGAAAAGAAAAACAGAACAAAAAAGGGAGGGGCGCAGCAGCAACCGGCCCAGCCCATTTTCCCTGCCCTCCTATCCGTCCCTCACGCGCACAGAAAAGCCCAGCAGCGCACGCGGCCCCTCTCTCTCTTTCCCTCACTAGCAGGTGGCCCCCCACTGACGCCAACATGACGCACGCGGTGATGTCACCCATCCCTTACCTCTCATGCACGTGACGAACTCCCGAATCAGAGACAAATACATCTCCGATTGCGTGCAATCTAGGACAACGATCATTGCCCCGAGACCCAACTATAAGTAGGCTACGACGTTCCATATCTTTCCCCGCTTTTTTTTCGCGACGACACTGACAGACTACTGCAGAATCTCTCCCCGAAATATATCTCAGCCGCCGCCGTGTTTTGCTTATTCCGGCATGGAACCAAAACGGCCGCGCCGTGCACACCCGAGGACGCCGGAGCCTGTGCTATCTCCATCTACACCGCGCCGTCGATTTAGGAAGCGAGGAAGAGTGCCGACTCCGCCATCATCTTCGCCTCGTCGTTCCGCGCCTCCACGTCTCTCTCCGTACCCGCACGACCACCAGGGACCAACGCCGTGAAAATTCTGGCGCTCTCCGCCACCGCGTTGCCATATTCCGGCGACGCAGCTCCGCCCGGTGAGCTCTCCTCTCTCCAACCCGTCCGGTCTGGATCCAAGGGATCCTATGTTTTACTTACCAAAGAGCTACGATGCAATCTCGTGCGTCCACCGTTACTTGGATCCAATGGATCGCAACGCCAATCCACACCCAAACGGTATGGACCAATCAGGAGCCTCCGTTTCTTATCCCCCGGATCGTCTATTTTTCTTTTAAACAAAATAGCCCCTGTAATTTTGCAGAAAAACCCCCCAACTTAAATTGCAATAACTTTTGAACCACTAATTAAAATTAGATGATTTTGTACTTTTTGAAATCAGCATAACATGTAGAACACATTAAAATTAAGCAAATTCAAATTTCATACATGCACACACTTTGTAGTTGTAGATCTTTGTAAATATTGTTTTGTGGATAACTTTAGATCTATAATTCCAAATTTGACAAAATTGGACTTTTTGAAAATCCCTGAACATGTAGACTCTGTTAGTACAGGCAAAAATTACAATTGAATATTTAAAATTTGTTCAATTTCAAATAAGCTTGTTTGCTGATTTTTGACCTAGTTTAAATTCTGTAAATATTTTCAATATGTTTTCTTTAGCAAAATCGTTTCAAATACTAACATTACAGAGAGACCAAAACCTAAGCCCTTGAATGTTTTGACACTATGTCCGTGTAGTTTTGCTCTAGATGACCCTCCTGGTTGAAAACCACTAAGTCTGGATTAGTGAAAAGCCATGGAGAGGATGCTACAATTGTCAATTTGAGGATTTTCAACATGAACCAAGGATACCAATGAAGGACTTAGCACAGAAAACAAACTACAGAAGCATCTCCAAAGAAGTAGAAGCAATGAGAAGAAAATATCAATAAGAACTTCAAGAGGACCAAACCACATTTTTCTCTAAGTCTTTCTTCCCTTCCTTTTACGTTCCCTTGGACTTTGTGATGGCTAAGTTAGATCATGACCAACCTTAGTTTGTACCAAATTCCAATAAAGTCACCACACCAAGGAGGAAGCTACAAAGAAGACTCGAGATTTTCCAAGACCAAATCATCTGAAGACTTAGGATTTTTTTTTCCAATACTTAGAATTTGTTTTCAAGATGATTAGTGTGTTTCTCCTAAGACTTAGAATTTGTTTTCAAGATGATTAGTGTGTTTCTCCCAAGACTTAGAATTTGTTTTCCAAGTGAGATGAGAGTTTTGACTTCAACAAGGAGCTTTTCATCAAGAAGAAAAAGTTCAACAAGAAGCCAACTCAAGAAGAATATTCTCCCAAAAGAAGAAGAAGAAGAAGAGATGATTTTGTAAGTCCTTTCTTAAGGTGCTCTAACAATCTCTACTACCCCTATCTTATTCTATATGACTAAGTCCCTAGACCCTAGATAGATACTTTAGATGTTTCCATCCGCTCAATAAGGAGGACTACAAGCAAGACCATTGAAGGCATAAATACTTAGACATCAGAAGTAACTCAAGGAAGCAAAAGAAGATTTGAAGAAGACTAAGACAGAAATAGTTTAGACCAAGATTTTTGATCAAAGACCAATACTTAGCCCCAAATGGAAAACTCTAACTACAATCATTTAGTTTTATTTTGTGCATTGAAACTAAAAAAATTCACATGTTCTCCTTTGCTTTGTTTGTTGTTTTGTATGGTTTCTTCATTTGTTTGTTTGTTTGTTAGCATGCTGATACGTCCATTTTGCATCACCGTTTTATATTGTTATTTCTGTTATTCATCGATATATTTCATGTTATGATGCATCCCTTTATGTTATTTTATCTTATTTTGCATGTTTCATAATTCTTGGAGAATAAACACCGGGACCAGAAATCTAACGGAAATAGCACCGTCGAGATACCCTATTTCAGAAGATCAGAAGAAGAGGGGTGGACATTGGAGGCATCTTAAAAGTTCAGAAGAGGGAGCCATCCATAAGGAGAGCCGAAGGACCAAGGGCCCACACCATGGGGTGGCGCCCCCCTTGGCCGCGTCGCCACATGGTGTGGCCACCCTGGCCCACCTTTGGTCGACATCTTTTGCGTACTTGACCCCCAGGGAACCCTAAGCCTCATACCATCATTGAATAATTATTCCCGCTACCGCCTCGGGGCGAAAAACACCTGAAGAGAGAAAAGCTCTCTGGCAGGGAGAAATCTGCAGGGGAAATTCCTCTCGGAAGAGGGGAAATCAGCGCCATCGTCACCGTCATCACTCCGGGCTTCATCGGGATCATCGTCATCATCATCCTCATCACCACCACCATCACCCTCATCATCCACCGTCATCCCGGTGTAACAATTAGGGGCCTCTATCGTTGTTTTACATTAGATCTCTTTCCTGGTGTGGATTACTTGTTAGTAGTTGATGCTTGTGAGATTTATCGGTGTTAGCACTTTATGACCAGATTGTTATCGTCCATTATATCACCTCTGATTATGATTCATATTATGTCTTGTTAGTGGTTTTTTTAGTTCTTGAGGACATGGGAGAAGTCATGATGTTCGTAGTGAAGTTATATTGAAGTAATATCTCGTGGTTCGGTATTTAAGTTGTGGTGCTATTCTTCTAGTGGTGTCATGTGAACATCGACTACATGATACTTCACCTTTATGGGCCTAGGAGGATGCATTGTGTATTTGGCTACTAATTGTGGAGTTGCTGGAGTGACAGAAATCTAAACCCCCGTTAGGAAACCAATGCACGAGGGAGCATAGAATCCCGGAGTTTTAAGGTCGTGGTTTGTTTTATCTTAATTACTTTCTTGTATTTGTGGATGCTTACGAGGGGTATAATCACAAGTATGTATTAGTCCTAGTTGGGTTGTGCATTCGCATAGGTTCACCCACACAACACTTCATGAACCAATGGATATTAATCAACCGTAACGAAGCGAAAGCACTTGACAAAATTCCCATGTGTCCTCGAGAACGTTTGGTAGTCATAAGTAACACAACCGGCTTGTCCTTTGCTCTCAAAAGGATTGGACCACTCGCTGCAATATTATTTACTGCACTTTATTTATTCGCACTTTATTTATCTACTATATCCAAAACAACCAAAAACCCATTTGCTAGTGTTTACAGTGGATCCTCTATCCAACCTGCTTGTCAACACCTTCTGCTCCTTGTTGGGTTCGACACTCTTATTTATCGAAAGTACTATGACACACCGCCTATACTTGTGAGTCATGAAGACTATAATCTGGTGCCATTGCCGGGGAGTGAAGCGCTATTGGTAAGTGGAATTGGTAAGACAACTTTTACTATGAGTTTTGTTTTTATTTATGTCTCCTGTTTTATTTCATTATGGAGAATACTTTTGGTTCTCTGTTTAGAGGTACTTCTACCGTTGCTACTAGGGTAGTTGGTAACCCGTCTTATGCTGAATTAGATCCTTATAAAATACCTATGAAAATTGTTGGACGTGTTATGGATAACTGCTATTACGGTGATGGAACTGTCCATCACGGTGATCATTTTATCTTTATACATGAAATATGCGATTTATTCAGGTGTGCAGGTATTACAATGGATCAAGTTAAAAGTAAATTACTTTCCTTATCGCCAAAAGGAAGAGCCGTTGAATGGTTCAAATTACCGAAGAATGAGGATTCTATTGGATGGGAGGAAATTGTTCCTCTCTTTTATTCTAAATTCTATCCTCCTAGTGAGATTCAAAAAGATCTAAATCAAATCTATAATTTCTGGCCTCATGAGGGAGAGAGTATTGCCCAAGCATGGGGAGAATTAAGTTATTAATGCTTAAATGTCCCGTTCATGAACTCCCGAGAAATATTGTTATCAATAATTTTTATGCAAGGCTTCCTCTTCATGATAGGGATTTATTGGATGCTTCTTGTTCTGGATCATTCACACGTATAAAGGAAGAAGCTAAATGGGATCTTCTTGGCCATATTCAAGATAACACTAAAGGATGGGAGAATGACAAAGGTAGAAAGTCAGGTATAAATTATGATTATGAATGCATTAAATCTTTTATGGGAACCAATGATTTCTATGATGTTAGTGCTCTCTGTGGTCTTGAATCTCAAATCTTTGCAAACTATCTTAAAGTTTTTGCCTCCTATCTTGATATTCCTAAAAATAATTATCGCAAGTACCGTGCACCTTATAAAGATAGTGTTCCTGGTAGTAATATAGAAGTGCATGTTGTTAATCCTGCTGTTCCTAAGCCATATGTTGAAAAATGCCTTTCCCTGCTAAGGTGAAAGAAGACTCTATGGTGGCTTGTGTGGTTAATAAGAGTAATAAGAAAGTTGCTGAACCTGATGAACAAATAACTATTGAACCTGCTGTAGCAATAGTGAAAGATCTTGCTTGTGGAAATGTGGAGGATGAAGACATTGTATTTTGTGAGAATGCTTCTGATATTGTTGCCCATCCTCATAGACCTAAGAAAACTAGTGTTCATGTGCTTTCTGTTAAGATTGGTGATCATTTCTATTATGGTTTGTGTGGTATTGGTCCTAGTTCTAGTGCTATACCTTATGAGCTTTATAGAGAAATTATGCATGAAATTGGTTCTTGTGAGCTTGAAGATATTGATGTGGTTGTTCAGCTTCCTAATAGAGAGACTGTTTTTCCAATTGGTATTGTTAGATATGTGGAAGTTTTATGTGGTAAAACTAAATACCCCACTGATTTTCTAGTACTTGGTAGGGCTGCTAGTAAGACTTGTCCTATTATTTTTGGTAGACCTTTCTTGAACACTTGTGGTGCTATTATAGATTGTAAAAGAGAGAAGATTTTGACTAAATTTGATGGAAAATCTTATGAGTTCAATTTATCTAAATTTGCTAGAGCACCTTATGAATCTAAATTGCCTGATGAGAATTTTAAAGTTGAACAACTTGCTTCTATTGCTCTTGTTCCTAACAATGCTTTGCAGCAATACATGGAGGACCATGAGAGTGATGCCTTTATGGAAGAGAGAAATGAGATTGACGATATTGTTCTTCGTTAACCAGTGATACTGAAACACAATTTACATGTGGAAGACTTGGGTACAACATTACCACCCAAGGAGGATCCTTTCATAGATTTAAAACCTCTGCCTGATGATCTTAAATATGCTTATATTGATGATAAGAAAATATATCCTGTTATTATTAGGGCTAAACTTTCAGGTGAAGAAGAGGAAATATTATTGGGAATTCTGAAGAAACACCGTGGAGCTATTGGATATACTCTTGATGATTTGAAGGGAATTTCTCCTACTATATGTCAGCATGCTATTAATATTGAACCTGATGCGAAGCCATTAGTTGAACATCAACGTTGTTTAATTCATAAGATGAAGGAAGTGGTAAGAAATGAGGTATTAAAACTTCTTGACACTGGTATTATTTTTCCTATTGCTGATAGTAGATGGGTGAGCCTTGTGCATTGTTTTCGTAAGAAGGGAGGAATGACTGTTGTGCCTAATGAAAACAATGAGCTCATTCCACAAAGAGTAGTAGGTAGTTATAGAATGTGCATTGATTTTAGAAAGGTTAATAAATTTACTAAGAAAGATCATTATCCTTTACCCTTTATTGGTCATATGTTAGAGAGGTTGTCTAAGAAAACTCATTTTTTGCTTTCTTGGTGATTATTCTGGGTTTTCTCAAATTGCTGTTAGGAAGCAAGATCAAGAGAAAACAACCTTTACTTGTCCTTATGGTACTTATGCTTATAGGCGTATGCCTTTTGATTTGTGTAATACTTTTCAAAGATGCATGTCTGCTACTTTTCAAGGTTTTTGTGAAGAAATTGTGGAAGTATTCATGAATGATTTTTCCTTCTATGGAGCTTCTTTTGATAATTTTTTGCACAACCTTGATAAAGTTTTGCAGAGATGTGAGGAAACTAATCTTATTCTTAATTGGGAGAAATGCCACTTTATGGTTAATGAAGGAATTGTTCTTGGACATAAAATTTCTAAAAAGAGGTATTGAAGTTGACAGAGCTAAAGTGGAATCCATAGAGAAAATGCCATGTTCTAGGGATGTTAAAGGTATTCGTAGTGTTCTTGGTCATGCTAGTTTTTATAGGAGGTTTATTAAAGATTTCTGTAAAATATCAAAGTCTCTTACTAATCTTCTTCAAAAAGATGTACCATTTGTTTTTTATGATGATTGTAAGGAAGCTTTAACCACTACTCCTATTGTTAAACCACCTGATTGGAATTTACCTTTTGAAATTATGTGTGATGCTAGTGATTTTGTTGTTGGTTCTGTTCTTGGACAAGGCATAGATAAGAAGTTGAATGTTATTCATTATGCTAGTAAGACTCTTGATGCTTCTCAAAAGAATTATGCTACTACTGAAAAAGAGTTCTTAGATGTAGTTTTTGCATGTGATAAGTTTACGACTTATATTGTTGATTCAAAGGTTACTATTCATACTGATCATGCTGCTATTAGATACCTTATGGAAAAGAAAGATACTAAGACGAGGCTTATTAGATGGGTGTTGCTTTTACAAGAGTTTGATTTGCATATTATGTATAGAAAGGGCGCTGAAAATCCTGTTGCTGATAACTTGTCTAGATTGGAAAACATTACTGTCGAGACATCGTAGTAGTTTTCATAGACGGGGGTGCCATGAGACTACGGTAGAGACGTGGGGTAACGGGATCGCGTAGTGAATACAGAACACAGGATTTACCCAGGTTCGGTACGTCGCGACAGTACGACGTGCCTACTCCTGCACTTCTCACTAATCAAGACTAAAGCCTGTAAACAGGGTTACAATGTGAGGGTTTAGATCTAAGCTACTCGACGAGGATGAGCTTCTCGGCGAGTTGGCGTAGAGCTTCTCTGTTATTCGTTCCTTCTTTTATCTATCTCTCGTCCGGCTTTATATAATAGCCGGATTAGGGCTTACAGAATAGGAAACCTAGAGGACTACGGTAACTTGTAACTTGGAAAGCAAGGAATCCGTCTTCTCCTCCAAGCCAGATCACCTGGGCCGTGATCCGGGTTCTTCTAGAATCCAGCTTCTGTGCGTCGGGTTACTGGGCCGCCTAATGGACCTGAGCCCACTACCGCTTAGGCCACCCTGGTAATCCGGCACTTTATCTACCATCTTCTATACCCCTATTTGGTATATATCCGACAGTAGCCCCCAAGAAGGATTAAAACTCTGATTTTCCGTCTTTCGCCAAATATACTTTGTCCGAGAAATATTGATTCAGCAGTCTTGATTTTTCTTATTCTTCTTTTGAAAGAGATGGTAACATGAAACTCGGAATCCTGAAAATCCGGCTTTTCTCTCACGATCCTTCGCGGAAAAGGAACTCCTTACGTCAGCGCCTAAATCACGCTGACGCAAGGGACGTTTGGGTTTCACGCGGGAAACCCTGCAGTGTATCTCTGACAGATCCTCACGGGAAACGAGGAGATAGTCATTATTTCCCTGTCGTTTTATTTCCCGGATTTTCCGGCGAGTGACACGCGCTAAACATCCAATGGTCAAATAGCCGTTGGCACGTATCTTGACGGATTTCTAGCTATAAATAGCCATCCTCGTCCTCATCGAAAATCTTCCGCACTCCTCACTGTCCACGCCATTGACGCGAACGAGCTCTTCGAGCGAAGCACTGCCCCGAGTGCACCTAGCCTCCAAAGCACACCGGAACGCAACGCGCCACCAGGAAATGGCATACTCACCGTCCTCGCCCACTCGTGCCGCCATCGACGACCTCATCGGAGACCTAGATCCACAGCTAGGGTCACCCAAGCACGCCGGCGACGAGCCGGAGAAAACCGCGGCTTTCGCGGCGGGCGGAGAGAACCTTTCCGCCGCCGCGGACGTTGCGGGCGCGAGCTCCGCCGCTTCCCCGCCGTTTGCTCCTGAAACGGCGGAGGAGAAGATCCCGCTTCAAGTCAACGAACACGCTGCGACCGAAGAAGCAGAATTTGTCGGCAACTGGAATCCGAGTAACTCTTCCCTCGTCCTCCTTCGACAAATGTCAAAGGAGGGATTAATAGTTAAAGGAAAATGGTGAAACTCAGATGGTGAGCTTGAGCCCAGACCAAAAGACGGAGAACGTGTCCTCCTTACCTCTCACATTACGCGAGGTATGGGTTTACCTCCTTCTGCCTTTTTCATAGACATCCTTAACTATTACGGCGTCCAACCGCATAACCTCTCTCCAAACTCCATCCTCTATCTAGCTAGTTTCCAAGCTCTTTTTGAAGGATATCTCGGAATAGCTCCTAGTCTAGATTTTTGGCAATATTGTTTTGAAGTAAAACATAACATCACAGAAGGCATTTCCCCTATCTGTGGAACTATATCTTTCACTCTTCGGAAAAATAGAGAGGATTGGTTCCCGAGAATACAAATGCCAGAACCCGCCAAATCCTGGCTGGGTTCTTTCTTTTATCATCAGGACATCCCGTTCCCTGGCAAGGAAATCGGGGTTCCTCCATTTGTTAATTCCGCTGCCATTCCTCGAGAGAGTTGGACAGTTGAAGCAGTTGAGACATTGCCAGAAAATCTAATGAAGGTAAAGCGCCGTATTGCCAATCTTACTTCTTCCAAACCTTCTTTAACTGGGAAGGACACTGTTTTATACTGGTTTGGACGTCGTATTCAGCCCCTTTCATTTCGTTCCCGGCTTCTTTGCGAATACAAAGGGCCAGAAGATAGCATGAGGGAAACAGACAAAGCCTATACCAAGAAAGATTTTATAAAGCGGCTTCATCAACTGGTCGCCACCAGCACTCAAATTGGAGAAAACCTAGCCATTTATCACGTGGAAAATCTGGTTCCTAAGGTATTTATATTTTCCTTGTTTCCGAGTTTTTCTCAGATTAACTTCTGTCTCCGCCTTTTAATATGTTGTTAATTCTTTCCTAGTTCAACGAACTCGGAGGAAATGATCTTGCTTCCGATGCCGAACTTAGCGAATTACATGCTAGGTTTTATAGCAACCGGAAGCGCAAAAGGCAGGTGACTTTCGAGAAAATGGTAACTGTTGACGGAATTCCTATCGCCACGTCCAGGTACTTTACTGGAGTTTTCCTAGTTATCATTCTCCTTCGATTCTTCGAGATTTTTACTTCTCGGATATCTTCCTTTCAGACTTGCCCCGACTCCTCTAAAGGCGAAGAAGTTGAAGAAACCTAAAGCTGCTATTAAAGAAGAATCTTCTTCTGCGACCATGGGCATGAGGGAAAAAACAAAAACACAGACGGGCGGAAATCCTCGATCATCTGTTGGAAACGAACCCATTCCCAATCTGGATAACGATGTCCAGATAAAAGAAGAGCCATTCGACGACCTCGGATATATTTGTCCGGAAGCTAAAAAATTCTTTGCTCCTGCCCCTCTGATTCGCCCTTGGCCACAAGGCGGATTAGTTATTCGCAATGATATCGTATTTTCACCTCGTCAGGTCATACAGGATGGCCTTCATCACGTTGGAATTCTTTTCTCATATTACGCACAAGAATTCAACGAGACATTGGCCAGCTTGCAAGAGATGAGCCAGGTATTATCTCTAGCCCCACAGTGGGCGCCAACTGTCGAGACATCGTAGTAGTTTTCATAGACGGGGGTGCCATGAGACTACGGTAGAGACGTGGGGTAACGGGATCGCGTAGTGAATACAGAACACAGGATTTACCCAGGTTCGGTACGTCGCGACAGTACGACGTGCCTACTCCTGCACTTCTCACTAATCAGGACTAAAGCCTGTAAACAGGGTTACAATGTGAGGGTTTAGATCTAAGCTACTCGACGAGGATGAGCTTCTCGGCGAGTTGGCGTAGAGCTTCTCTGTTATTCGTTCCTTCTTTTATCTATCTCCCGTCCGGCTTTATATAATAGCCGGATTAGGGCTTACAGAATAGGAAACCTAGATGACTACGGTAACTTGTAACTTGGAAAGCAAGGAATCCGTCTTCTCCTCCAAACCAGATCACCTGGGCCGTTATCCGGGTTCTTCTAGAATCCAGCTTCTGTGCGTCGGGTTACTGGGCCGCCTAATGGACCTGAGCCCACTACCGCTTAGGCCACCCTGGTAATGCGGCACTTTATCTACCATCTTCTATACCCCTATTTGGTATATATCCGACAATTACTTTTGATCCTATTCCTGTTAATGATAGTTTTCCAAATGAACAGTTGGCTGCAATAAAGCTAAAATCCCAAGATAGTCCATGGTATGCTGATTATGCTAACTGTATTGTTTCAAAGTATTTGCCTCCAACATTTACAGCTCAACAAACAAGAAAATTCTTCTATGATTTGAGGCATTATTTTTGGGATGACCCACATTTATATAAAGAAGGAGTAGATGGTATTATGAGAAGATGTGTACCAGATCATGAACAACATGAAATTTGAAGAAGTGTCATGGTAGTTCTTATGGAGGACATCACGCTGGTGATAGAACCGCACAGAAGGTTCTACAATCAGATTTCTATTGGCCTACCCTCTTTAAAGATGCACGTAAATTTATTTTATCTTGTGATGAATATCAAAGAGTAGGCAATATTTCTAGACTTAATGAAATGCATATGAGTTATTCTCTTGTTATTGAACCTTTTGATTGTTGGGGATTCGACTTTATGGGTTCTTTACCTCCTTCAAATGGTTATACTCACATTCTTGTTGCTTTTTATTATGTTACTAAGTGGGTAGAAGCTATACCTACTAAAAGTGCTGATGGTGAGACCTCTATAAAAATGCTTAAAGATGTTATTTTCTCTAGGTTTGGTGTGCCTAGATATCTTATGACTGATGGAGGTTCTCATTTTATTCATGGTGGTTTTAGAAATACCCTTGCTAAATATGTTGTTAATCATAGAATTGCCTCAGCTTATCATCCTCAAACCAGTGGGCAAGTAGAATTATCAAATAGAGAAATTAAATCTATCTTGCAAAAGATTGTTAATAAGTCTAGGAAGAATTGGTCAGATAAGTTGAATGATGCTTTATGGGCTTATAGAACTGCTTATAAAAATCCTATGGGCATGTCTCCTTACAAAATGGTTTATGGAAAAGCTTGTCACTTGCCTTTATAGTTAGAACACAAAGCTTATTGGGCAGTGAAAGAATTAAATCAAGATTTTAAACTTACTGGTAAGAAAAGAATGCTTGATTTGAATCATTTAGATGAATGGAGGTGTGAAGCTTATGAAAATTCCAATCTCTTTAAAGAGAAAGTTAAACAATGGCATGATAAAAGAATTCTTAAAAGGGAGTTTCATGTTGGTGAGAAAGTTCTATTGTATCGGTCTCGCCTTAGATTTTTTCCAGGAAAATTACTCTCCCGATGGGAAGGACCTTATGTTATAGAAGAAGTGTATCGTTCGGGTGCAATCAAAATTGCTTCCCTCAAAGATAACACTACACAAGTGGCAAATGGACTAAAACTCAAAAATTATATTTCTGGGGATTCCTATGATGAAGATGTGGATGTAATTCAAGTAATAACTCCGAGAAGTTCAATAGGGGGAAGATTCCAGAATCTGCAGAGTCTGTTTAGGAATAGGTAACAGTTCTGTTAATAAAAAAGTTCACGAAATACCTTTTCAGTTATAAATTATCAGTTTTTGGAAAACATAAAAATACCGATCCAAAGAGGAGTTGGAGAAGGTTCCCGGAGGCACCACACCATAAGGGGGCGCGGGCCCACCCTTGGCCGCGCCACCCTATGGTGTGGGCGCCTCGGAGCTCCTCTCCGACTCGTTTTCGACCTGGACTTTTCTTTCGGTACGCATATTTTTGCTATATAATCCCCCGGACCCCCCCGAGGTCCGTATATTGTTTTCTCGTCGTGTTTCTGCTTCGAGCTGTTTCTGTCAGGATTTGTTTTCAGTTTTAGAAGCATCATGGTCTCCGCCAACAATAATAGGGGAAGGGACCAAAGGAAGATGATCTCCAAGACCTTAAGCCGGAGGAGGCGATCGAGAGTGGAGCTGAAGGAGATGTAGAAGAAAACCCACGAGTGCATCCACACGCCACCATTGCAAGCATTGGAGTGGTTGCAAAACCTCGCAAGAAAACGGCATGGATGAGCACCGGAGGGAAGTCCCCACGTCACTGCTTAGCTTCAAGGACACCCCCTTTCAGGCATAAAGAAACCTTTTTGTACTTTAATTCATGAGTATCAATCTAGGAGGGTACCCGAGGCAGATGTGCCTTCTTGCTGGGATATGGATCGTTCTAACCGTGCAGATAAAGGAAGTCTAAACCCAAGGAAGTATGGGGGAAGAATCTTGATGGCTTGAATTCACCGTCTAACAAGCACACAGACCATATTGAGCGCAATACGGAGGTGATGCGTATGCTTATGTTCGCAATTGAAGATATGAAGAAATCAATTGATAATCTCATCGAGTAGGATTCACCACCACCATCGAAGAATTGATTCTTCATTGGTATTGGCATCCCCTTGGCTTGTTCCAAGCTTGGGGAGTGCCGCGGTATCACTTTTATCTTTCACCCTTTTTACCCTTTTAGTAGAGTCATATCATGAGTAGAGGAAATATCATATAGTATGGTTTGCAATATGGAAGTGTTTCTCCTTAGTTGGTTATCGTTGTATCCATTGGTTTGAGCTGCCATAATGAAATAAGTTTCATCATCTACTTGTTTCACTTTATTTTAGTTTGCAATTTTTGTTATGTGATTGATCTTGTTATTAGTATTGGTATCAATTTTGAAGCTTCTAGATAATCTAGTTGGTTTTGGCAAACTTAGCATTGGTCAGTAGCAACAATTCGTTGAGACTTAAGTAGAAAAAAGGGAGTTGCATGTAGATATATTATTACATGATCTTTCTTATTTGTTGGCCCATAAGCTTAGTATTCTCAAATAAGTTTGTTTGCACCTTCAAGGAAGATTGCATGGTTGGCTTTATCATATATGTCTTTGTTTGTTTTGCTTCGATTCTTATGCTTGCTACCCAACCTTGCTAGCCAAAAACCTTTACTGAGAGGGAATGCTTCTCATGCATCCAAACCTTGAGACCCAAAACCTTGCCATTTATATCCACCATACCTACCTATATGTGGTAATTCACCGCCACTCCAAGTAAATTGTTCATGTGTTACATTTAAAACCTTCAAAATTATCCCTGTTTTGTGTTCCTGTTTTAGCTCATGAGGACACAAATAGAGAATCTTTATCTCACTTGTTTATTGGACTCACACACCTGGACTAGTGGCTTCATCCGTTTATCCAAATGCTAGAAGAGCTGGCAGCAGGGTGCCTAGCCCCAAATAATAATGCAAATTCACTCTTTTTGCCCCTGATTTATCAGTCAAAGCATAATTATGTAACAAAAGAGAAAGAAGGATGACCTTCTATACCAGTTGCATCCTTCAATGGGAGCCGCTTTTGTGAGTCTAGTTGGCTTGTGACGTACTGTATTTTCTGTTTGCCATTCGTTGACATAGACATACACACATCTCAAAATTTAGACACTCCTCCACGGTATGTGATTGTTGGCAGGCACCCGAGGATTCGGTTAGCCATGGTTTGTGTAAGAAAGGTTGGGACGAGTGTCAAACTTTTATACATATGTTTTACAAAATAAAATCTCTAGCACATGAGTGATCAATGCTTCTCTCTGCGAAGGGCCTATCTTTTACATTTATGTTGAGTCAGTAAACCTACTTCTTTCTGTCTAAGCAAGCATTTGAGTTGCTGTGATTCATCCAGCTACATGTTCTTTATTCTTCTTTGTTTCTGCAAATGCTTTTATCTGCTTGAATACCACTTCGAAAGTTACCAATGTTTGCTAAGAGACCGTTATAATTGAGCATGATAAACTCTGCAATATAGCTCTAGTATAAAATACTTTGATTGAAAGATAAGTACACTGTTAATTGTTCTCTCACCAAGAACGAAGTTTGCCTTCACCAATTATGATTTAAACCTTGCATCTTTGTTGTTACTTTACTTGTTTCAAGTTTGATTATATGAGGAGAGTTGCTATCTAAAATGACTTGTTCTTTGTAGATGTGATGCCTCTTGTTTGTATTTTATTTTATCGACGCCTCACTCCATAAACCTGTGATCATGTTTACTGAGTTCAGTTTCTCTTCGGGACAAGCGAGGTCAAAGCTTGGGGGGAGTTGATACGTCCATTTTGCATCACCATTTTATATTGTTATTTTCTGTTATTCATCGATATATTTCATGTTATGATGCATCCCTTATGTTATTTTATCTTATTTTTCATGTGTCATACTTTTTGGAGAATAAAAACCGGGACCAGAAATCTGATGGAAAAAGCACCGCTGAGATACCCTATTTTAGAAGAGCAGAAGAAGAGGGGGGACACTAGTGACATCTTAGAAGTTTAGAAGAGGGAGCCAGCTACAAGGAGAGCTGGAGGGGGGCCACCAGGGGCCCACACCATGGGGTTGCGCCCACCTAGCCACGCCGCCACATGGTGTGGCCACCCTGGCCCACCTCTGGTCGACATCTTTAACGTACTTGACCCCTAGGGAACCCTAAGCCCCATACCATCATTGAAGAATTATTCCGCCGCCGCCTCGGAGAGGAAAATACCCGAGAGAGAAAAGCTCTCTGGCAGGGAGAAATCTGCGGGGAAATTCCTCTCCGGAGAGGGGAAATCACCGCCGTCGTCACCTTCATCACTCAGGCTTCATCGGAATCATCATCATCATCCTCATCACCAGCACCATCACCCTCATCATCAACCGTCATCCCACTGTAACAATTAGGGGCCTCTATCGTTGTTTTATATTAGATCTCTCTCCCGGTGTGGATTACTTGTAAGTAGTTGATGCTTGTGAGATTTATCGGTGTTAGCACTTTATGACCAGATTGTTATCATCCATTATATCACCTCTGATTATGATCCATATGATGTCTTGTGAGTAGTTCGTTTAGTTCTTAAGGACATGGGAGAAGTCATGATGTTAGTAGTGAAGTTATAGTGAAGTAATATCTCGTAGTTCGGTATTTAAGTTGTGGTTCTATTCTTCTAGTGGTGTCATGTGAACGTCGACTACATGATAATTCACCTTTATGGGCCTAGGAGGATGCATTGTGTATTTGACTACTAATTGTGGGGTTGCCGGAGTGACAGAAACCTAAACCCCTGTTAGGAAACCAATGCACGAGGGAGCGTAGAATCCCGGAGTTTTAAGGCTGTGTTTAGTTTATGTTAATTACTTTCTTGTATTTGCGGATGCTTACGAGGGGTATAATCACAAGTATGTATTAGTCTTAGTTGGGAGGTGCATTAGCATAGGTTCACCCACACAACACTTCACAAACCAATGGATATTAATCAACCGTAACGAAGCGAAAACAATTGACGAAATTCCCATGTGTCCTCGAGAAAGTTTGATAGTCATAAGTAACACAACCGGCTTGTCCTTTGCTCTCAAAAGGATTGGGCCACTCTCTGCAATATTATTTGCTGCACTTTATTTATTCGCACTTTATTTATCTGCTATATCCAAAACAACCGAAAACTCGTTTGCTAGTGTTTACAGTGAATCCTCTATCCAACCTGCTTGTCAACACCTTCTGCTCCTCGTTGGGTGCGACACTCTTATTTATCGAAAGTACTACGATACACCCCCTATACTTGTGGGTCTTCACATGCTTGTTTATTTTGTTGTTGTGTTTTCAATGTTTAGATTGTACGTAGAGCAACGTTCTATTTTGTGAAGAGAAGTGACTGTTCTTCACCAAATTCAAAGGCAAGTAACACATCATCAACTACCCATTATTTTCTATATGCATTAGTTGGTTTTTGAGTAGTATGCATCGATAGGAAAAATTTACTAAGTTATATTATGCTATGCTATTATCCTAGTAGTGTGTAGCCATCTCTTTTATCCTTGTTATTTTATATCCTTAGAACATAGTAGATGCTATGCAATGTTACCAATTGTATTACTAGTTGCTGAGGGAAAATTATAATTATAACTATTAAATGAACAACCTGGGTGGAATTGGAAAGACTGGTTTTATGTTGAGTGTTGCCTCAGGTCCCTTGTCTAAGGGTTATTCCACTTGAGGTTGTCACTTGTGGATAGCTGATACCTCTCCAACGTATCTATAATTTCTGAAGTTCCATGTTGATATTATGCCAATTGCTACATGTTTTCTCCCTTCTTTATAGCATTTTTACACTTTTTTGGGACTAACCTATTAACAAGATGCCAAGTGCCAGTTCCCTGTTTTCTGCTGCTTTTGATTTCAGAAAAGTTGTTCTAGAAATATTCTCGGAATTGGATCCCACGAATCTCGAAGTTCCTATTTTCCCCGGAAGCATCCAGAAGTCCGAAGACGAGTCGAAGACGGGCACCAGGGGGCCCTCACCATAGCCAGGTGCGACCCCCCTTGGCCGCGCCTGGGGTGGTGAAAGCACCCTGGTGGCCCATCGACGTCGCCCTTTCACCTATTTATTCCCCTCCGAAGGAAAACCCTATGTACCTGATAAAAAATCCCCGAAAAGTTCCACAACCGCCGTCGTCGTCAACCCTAGATTAGGGGGTTCTGAAGCTGTCTCCCGGCACCCTGCCGGAGAGGAGATCATCACCGGAGGCCTCTTCATCACCATGCCCGCCTCCGGAGTGATGCGTGAGTAGTTCATCCTTGGACTACGGGTCCATAGCAGTAGCTAGATTGTTGTCTTCTCCTCCAATGCCTCAATGTTTAGATCTCGTGGGCTGCCTAACACAATCGAGATTGTTCTTATGTAATTCTATGTGATGTGTTTGCTGTTATCCGATGAATATTGAACTTATGCAAAGTTGACTATAGTCTTTATTGCATATGTTATTTGTGATCTTGCATGCTTTCCGTTGCTATTGGTTGCTCTGGACAAGTAGTTGCTAGTGACTCCAAGAGGGAGTATTTATGCTCGATAGCTGGGTTCATGCCTCCTTTTCGCCTGTGCTCAAGTGACAGAAATGTGACGGGGCAGGATGTGTTGTTGCCACTAGGGAGAAAACAACGGTGTGAGTGCTCGCGTGCACAATCGTTGCTTACATTACACACATTGCTTAATGTGATTATTTGTTGCTTGCAACTTAATACCTAAGGGGGTTCAGATGATAACCTAAGGGTGGATTATTAGTCATAGATGTAGTTGGATTACGGTCTATGTATATTGTTGTAATGCCCGCACTAAACATCATAGTAGTCATCATGTCATGAATGTGCACTACGGTGCAGCCTCTATTTGTCAATTGCCCAGCTGTAATTTGTTCACCCAACATGCTATCTTTTATGGAGAGACACCACTAGTGAACCTATGAACCCCGGTCCATTTTCCTACACTGTTAAACAAACCACTACAATATCCTGCTTTATTTACTTTACTTACTGCAAGCATACACCATTTTCTACACTATACGTCTAATCTTTGTTTTCAGCAAGATCGGTGATATTGACAACCTCACTGTACCGTTGGGACAAAGTATTTTGGTTGTGTTGTATGCAGGTTCCGCGTTTTTGCTGACACCGGTGAGGCGCCATCACCACCGTCAGTGGCAACAACCTTCCGAAGATCCTCTTTCTCCTACTGGATTGATAACCTTGGTTCTTAACTGAGGGAAATTCTTACCGCTGTACTCATCACAAGCATCAAGAATTTCTAGCACTGTTGCCACGGACTTAAAATTCATCATCATCAAGAAGTCTCCCCATCAAGGCACCATCAACGCGTAGAAAAGAATTTCTGGCACCATTGCCAGGGAATTAAAATTCATCGTCATCAAGAAGTCTCCCCGTCAAGGAACCATCAAGGCGTAGCAAAGAATTCCTAGCGCCGTTGTCAGGGAGGAAGAAGTCTTCTGGAAAGGGGAGCCTCTCACTCTCTACCTCTTTATTTTGTTCATTGTCTTGTTTTTAGTTTTGTCTTGTTTTGCTTCTTTATATCAAAAACACACAAAAAAATAGTTTACTTCATAGCTATTATTTTTGCTTTGCTGCTCTTAGTTTAATCTCTAATCATGATTCTACCCAAGTTTACCTTGAAAGACGTACCAATAGGTAGCGGTGATATAATTGAAAAGATAATATTGGAGAGTTCTTTAATTATGTTAGTAAGCACAAAGAATTTGAGGATAGATCCTTAGCTGAACTTGCTCCAGATTATCAAACCGCTGCAGAATCTCGAGTTCGTATGCTGGAAGCTAGGTTTGTTAACCTTAATCCCATAAAACAACAAATTTTCCTCAACCTTGATAACATTAAGGATAGCTAAAAAAGAGAGCTCATTCTACAAACTTTGTTTAAAGAATTTGGTGATGTTGCCATTGAGGCTAGAATTTTTTTTTTACCGATTTGAGATGTCAGGCTCATGTGTAGATGTTAATAGCACAGTGGGTAAATCCAATTATAAGGAAATTAAAATACCAATAACCTTTAAATTGGTAGGAATGCATGAAGTTCTAGAAAAGAATTTTGATTAGATTGTTCCTGCAAACCCATTTGATGAAAGTAGTGTGCCTAAAAGTGCTGATAAAGGGACATCTAAAACTTCTATAGATGAAATAAAATTCATTGTTGAGGATATTTCTAAGCTTAATTTTGATGCTTCCTCACTTGAAAATACTTGAGTGGCTTTCTATTCCTAGCTGAAAGGCGTTAAAGAAAAGCGCTACCGGGAGACAACCCGTTTTATTTCTCCGTTTTCAACCCGTTTTTCGTCGTTTCTTTATGTGTGCTTTGCACCTGGGTGTTTTATATTTCCTTAGAAACCCTGTTGTATCTTTTTGTTTGTGTCTTTGTTGATCCAAGTAAAGCCTCTAGTGGAAAGTTGAGACTGTATTTTGGATTTTTGTGCAGGAAACATATTTCTGCTGTCCACTGTTAAATTCGTATGAAATCACAGAAAATTCAAAATGACCTGAGTTTTTTGTGCCTAATCCTGGGCTATATAGGCAAATTTTCTTAGTTGAACACTTTTTGATTCGAGGAGCAGAATATTTTCAAAAAAAAATCATCTTTACATGTTGTCCTGTTTTGACAGATTTCTGCCAATAATTGCATTTGCATCTTAATCTCTTTCTTTTGGTGTTCTTTTGAGAAAAAGAGTTTTAAAAGAAGTTGTGACAATATCTAATGTGTTTATGAGTGTTAGGCTTGTTTTGAAACTGAACCATTTGAATTTATTATTTCGATAGCACTAACGTTGCTAATGAAGATTGTGAGAAGTTTGGTGTGAAGGAAGTTTTCAAGGGTCAAGAGAAGAGGATGATATGACGTGATCAAGAAGAGTGAAGAGCCTAAGCTTGGGGATGCCCCGTAGGTACATCCAACAAATTCCAAGAAGACTCAAGCGTCTAAGCTTGGGGATGCCCAAGGCATCCCCTTCTTCATCGACAAATTATCAGGTCACTTCTAGTGAAACTATAATTTTATTCGGTCACATATTATGTGATTTACTTGGAGCGTCTTTTGTTTATTTTGCTTTCAGTTTGTTTTTATTTTTTCAATAAGCTTGGTTGGACCTAGCATTCTTTTATTGGAGAGTGACACACGCCGCTTTTTCATGGGAATACTTTGTATTTTTAATCTTTGTCTGGCTGCTGCATTTATTTAGCTCCTAGTTTGCATTCATCTCTTATTTAGAGCTGTTAGTACTCTCTAGTTTTCGTTGCTATATTCTTAGAGAGAGTTTTTTTTTCTCATATATGTGCTTGGTTGGGAATATAAATTCTTATGTGATAGTTGGTATAGTGGAAAAATTCGAATTGTCTTGTAGATCACTAAACTGCTTCACTTGAATCACTGCTATTGTTTTGAGATATTAATTTGCTTAATGGATAAACAGGAAGGACTAGTAAGTATAAAATTTTAATGGTTGGTCTAAGAAACTTGAAAATGTGCCACACTTAAAATTACCAGCTGATAGAAACAATGATATATGATGGCTACGAGTGATACATTTCTGATCGGCCTTTTGTTACGCGCTACGGTCGGGGTAGCTAACAGTGACTTGCCACTTCCACGGACCCTCTTGGAGGGATTTGCATTGTGCTTTGTAAAGATGATTTGCTTGCTGCAACCTTTTAACTCGTGATTCTATGTTGCGGTTCCTGGTACTTCCACCATCCATATTTGCTAGCCTCTTCGGTATTGTGCATTGCCCTTTCTCACATTGAGAGTTGGTGCAAACTTTGCCAGTGCATCCAAATCCCGTGGGACGACATTTTCTCCTACACATAAGCCCATATATACTTCCTCAAAACAGCCACCATACCTACCTATCATGGTATTTCCATAGCCATTCCGAGATATATTGCTGCACAACATCCACCTCCATTATGTTACTTGATGATGGGCTTCATGGTTATTTATTCATACTGCTACACTGGCAGGAGCATGCACTTGGATACATCAGAGATATTCCATTATGAGTTATGAGTACCAAAGTGTGATGATTCATTATAATATAGGATGTTTCCCCTACCGGTGAGGATATATAAAAAAAATAAAAAAAAATCAAAAAGTCCAAAAAGAAAAAAAAGGGCCAAAGAGCGAATAAAGAGAGAGTGGGCGCATCACTATCCTTTATACCACACTTGTGCTTCATGCTTAGCACCAATACTTCAGTTTGGAGAAAGTTTTCATATTATCATTCATTCATAACTATGTGGGGAATTTTACACTATAGAATTTGACTTGTATATTCCAATGATGAGCCTCCTCAAATGAGCTCTAGGTCTTCGTGAGCAAGCAAGTTGGATGCACCCCCACTAGTTCCATTGGAGATCTTTCATACACTTATAGCTCTATGTGCATCTGTTGTGTGGAAATCCCTACTCCTTGCATAACTTTGGTTGTAATACTTTCTCTTGTCTAATGACCACTTTCAGCTTTGTGAGCCTTTCTTCGATTGACCTTCCAAACCCCCCATAATGTTCTCTTTGCCATAACATCCCGGTGCCAGGGACCAATGCACAACACTTGCTTGTTTTTATGCGCAAATAGTTTAAGATTCAAGCATTGCATCGTGTCGAAAGCTTGACTAGATCCTAACTGGGGTTGTGAAGTTTGTTTGACGTGCATGATATTGCTGTTCTTGAAAGCTTAAATCATCTCTAATAAACTTTGCAAGGTTGATAGTCTTTTAGTAATGATTCATTAAAAGTTTAACTTTTTTCTTCTTTGTTTATGCATTACTTGTTGATATCAAATATAGATCACAACTTTAGTTCATTTAATCCTAGTTTACATGCTCTGCTTTACATATTATGATCAAGATTGTGTGGTAGCATGTCACCTCAGAAATTATTTTGTTTCATCGTTTACCTACTCGAGGACCAGTAGGAACTAAGCTTGGGGATGCTTGATACGTCTCCAACGTATCTATAATTTCTGATCTTCCATGTTGATATTATGCCAATTGCTACATGTTTTCTCCCTTCTTTACAGCATTTTTACACGTTTTCCGGGACTAACCTATTAACAAGATGCCAAGTGCCAGTTCACTGTTTTCTATTGTTTTTCATTTCAGAAAATGTTCTGGAAATATTCTCGGAATTGGACCCCACAAACCGCGAAGTTCCTATTTTCCCTGGAAGCATCCAGAAGTCCGAAGAGGAGTCGAAGATGGGCACCAGGGGGCCCTCACCATAGCTAGGCGTTGCCCCCCTTGGCCGCGCCTGGGGGTGGTGAGGCCACCCTGGTGGCCCATCGACATCGCCCTTTCGCCTATTTATTCCCCTCCGAAGGAAAACCCTATGTACCTGATAAAAAATCCCCGAAAAGTTTCGCAGCCGCCATCGTCGTCAACCCTAAATCAGGGGGGGTTCTCAAGCTGTCTCCCGGCACCCTGCCGGAGAGGAGATCATCACCGGAGGCCTCTTCACCATGCCTGCCTCCAGAGTGATGCATGAGTTGTTCATCCTTGGACTACGGGTCCATAGCAGTAGCTAGATGGTTGTCTTCTCCTCCTATGCCTCAATGTTTAGATCTCGTGAGCTGCCTAACATGATTGAGATTGTTCTTGGGTATTTCTATGTGCTGTGTTTGCTGGGATCAGATGAATATGGAACTTATGCCAAGTTGATTATAGTCTTTATTGCATATGTTATTTGTGATCTTGCATGCTTTCCGTTGCTAGTGGTTGCTCTGGCCAAGTAGTTGCTATTGACTCCAAGAGGGAGTATTTATGCTCGATAGTTGCGTTCATGCCTCCTTTTCGCCTGTGCTCGAGTGACAGAAACGTGACGGGGAATGATGTGATGTTGCCACTAGGGAGAAAACAACGGTGTGAGTGCCCGTGTGAACAATCATTGCTTACATTACACACATTGCTTAATGCGATTATCTCTTGCTTGCAACTTAATACCTAAGGGGGTTCGGATGATAACCTGAGGGTGGATTATTAGTCATAGATGCAGTTGGATTACAGTCTATGTATACTGTTGTTATGCCCGCACTAAGTAGCATTGTAGTCATCATGTCATGAATGTGCACTATGGTGCAACCTCTATTTGTCAATTGCCCAGCTGTAATTTGTGCACCCAACATGCTATCTTTTATGGAGAGACACCACTAGTGAACCTATGAACCCCGGTCCATTTTCGTACACTGTTAAACAAACCACTACAATTCCCTGCGTTCTACTTACTATAAGGATACACCATTTTCCACACTATAGTCTAATCTTTGTTTTCAGCAAGACAGGTGAGATTGACAACATCACTGTACCGATGAGACAAAGTATTTTGGTTGTGTTGTGTGCAGGTTCCGCGTTGTTGCTGACACCGGTGAGGCGACATCACCACCGTCAGTGGCATCAACCTTCCGAAGATCCTCTTTCTCCTACTAGATTGATAACCTTGGTTCTTAACTGAAGGAATTCTTACCGTTGTACTCATCGCACCCTCCTCTCGGGGTTCCCAACACGCCATCACAAGCATCAAGAATTTCTGGCGCCGTTGCCGGGGACTTAAAAATTCATCATCATCAAGAAATCTCCCGTCAAGGCACCATCAAGGCGTAGCAATGGCCACCCAGGAACAAAGAGATTTCTAAGTCCCTCTAAGTTTAGTAGCTTCCCGTGCATCCTTTTGACATATGGGCTCTGTCTTGGTCAACTAAGTTGTGAGAATTCAGCCCGTGCTTGACAAGCTGATGTAGCATAATTATAGGTGGAACGGATCTTGCTGGTGGGTTGAATTCTTTCTTCTAAAAGATCTCGTCTCAATTCTCTCCTTTCTATGATGCACTCCGTGTGTATAGGATGTTTGGGTTAATTGAAGACAAACGGTGAAAGTGCACAACCTTTGCAGAGTTAGAAACTATGATCATAGCCGTGTCCCCGGTAATGGACGACTTCAAGCAGTTGGACAAGGAATGGCGGAAGAATCTCAACACCATTTTCAATAAGTAAAATTTTGTCCAAGTGAACAGTAGTTGTGGTACTTGGATTTCAATCCAATGTTGCCACCGTTTGAGAAGAAAAGTTTGTTTTACAAAAGAGATAGGTGAAAACTTGCTTTCTGCAAACTTATCCAAAACTCCACTCAGCCAAATATGCATGTAGTATTAGTCTTGCAATTTATCTCCACCATAGTGTTACTTCCCAATACATTAAATTGTATTGACTCCCTTGTGGCTGCATATTCCATCCTGCAGATGAATCTGAAGACGAGTGAGGTTTCGTTCAGGATCTCGAGTCTACAACCAACATGTTTTGCTAGTGGTACATGAACAAGATGAGGCTCAATGTTGTACTATGTTTTCCGTTGTAACTCCATGTTTCCTGCTAGTCTTCTAAGACTATGCAAGTTGTAATCATATTTTGTAAAGACTGGATCATGCGATGTAATATATTTTGACGCATTTGCATGATATTTCATTTTGAACTATGGTGCTAGCAATTGATCCAGGGACTAGCATAATAACATAGGGTTCTGGAATTATTTAAATGTGAGAACGCTATTAAAAATTCGGAAATTGATAGAAAAGAAGCACGAGAAATCAAAAGTTATATATACGTTTGGGACATATCACGTGGGGAGGGGGGGGGGCATCCTCTTGGCCTCCAATGTTAGATTGTCGACGGCGCCCATGTCCGCCCAGATCATATCCCGCTAGCGATGGATCTTGGTATGCTCGCCAGATCCAGTGTCTTGTTGGGGTGGGTGGGCCGGGAGCTATGACTGCAGAAATCTTGGGCCAGCCGGTGGCCACGTCGCCAGCAACGTCCTACACGCTGGTCTACTCCCTAGAGGCGGCGATGAGGTATATATAGCTCCTTCCCGCCCTCCACCTTTTGTGCCCATGTGAAAACCCTATATATTTTCATCGAGGGGCGGCGGCGTTTGGGCGTCGTGTCCTTTCTGGAGGCACCGTCTTGGGCTACAGGGAGGGGTTGCGCTGCGTTGGGTGCGTGAGTTGCCCGTTGCAGCGTGTTTCCTCCCGCGGTGTGGTGTCTGGTTTGTCTAAGATCCCTTCTACTTGTTGTGCTCGCCTGTCGTAGGTGGTCTTACCGTCGGCGGGTCGGCACTCTTGAGCGTGGGTGAGAGGGGAATGGGTTCCCCTCTGTGGTGATAGTAACCTAGTGCATTGGTCTGGAGAAAGCAGGCTGGGTGAAATATGCCTGGCCATGGCATCCCTTGCCATCTTTGAGCCGTGTCTTCCTTCGTGATCTAATCCTGAAGCTTACTTCTTTCCAAGGTGCTAGTGCCGCCGGCGGCGTGTGTGGGTTGCTCACGTTCGCTGTGGTGGTCGTGTTGAGTGCTCTCTTCCTCTGCAACTCGTGGTGGCTGCGCTTTGTGCTCTAGGGTTAGCGGCTCTGACTTTCGACAGTACGATCCTTTCGGGCGAGGGTGACAAGACCGGGGTCTTCTTCGAAGGTGAAGACAAAGGACATGTCGACGACTACATGTAGGGGATTGGTGACGGCATCACGGACAAAGTTAATTCTGAACTCCATACTACAACCTCAACTAAGGGCATCTCCAACTGATGCACAAAAACGCGCGCCGGTGCGCGGTGTTTTAGCGTGGCTGATGCTTTTTGGGCGCTCCAGCAGCCACTCTAGACCGGTGCGTGCGCAAAAAATTTAGCGTATGCGCTAAAAAATGCTATCCGCACTTCCAATTTAGTGCGACGGCTTGCGCGCGCGGCAAAATCTGGACTGCACGTCTTTTTTTTTTACCTGAAAAATTGATATCAGGCCCTAAAACCGCTAAACTAGCGATGTAAAACATATTTAGTGCGCAGCATTTTTGAGACACGTGTTGTAGACGCTCTAAGCATGGATATGTTTGGAACGCGGATCTTTTGGGCGAGACGGGAGGAGCTATGTACATACGACCACGACCTTACGCAAAATTATATAGTAAAGATATCTAAGAAAAATTCTAGTATGATATAATAATAAATGCCTAAGAAAAATTCGAGAAAAGCTAACCTCACACGTTATACATACCATATACTGCAGCTGCATACCACAATACTAGCGTCGCCTGGTGGTATTGGGCCTGTTCTGTGATGCGTATAACTCCGCGGTAGTTTATGCCACCGTCTTCTGAAAAAAGTAAACTATGCCACCGACTGCACCCACGGAGTCAACGGCGCAATACCGCGGCTCACGGACCCACAAATCAGTGATACCCAGAGACTAACCGCTGCTCCTCTTTTTGTACTGCACGGAGGCTTTTGCTCTTCTCTGACGACTCTCTCTGTTGTCGTGCCTTCAACTCCATTTCAAAATCAAATCCTCATTCCTGCCTTTGCGTCTGCCACCGCCACCATCACGCCCCGCGATCGCCGTCGTCGATGGCAGGGCCCGCGATGTCCTCGCGCGCCGCCGCCGCGCAGCCCCGCCGCCACCACGTCGCCTTCCTTCGCAGCAAGCCGCCGCTGCCACCGCCCGCTCCTGCGCCCGACGCCAATGGGAAGGCCGCAGCCTCCAAGCCCAAGTCGCCCGTGAAGATTCCTCCGCCGTACGTCCGCCGCGAGCTCCATCCGATCGTTTTCCGTCCCTGTAGCAACTTCCGCTGATTTGGGGAATTTTTTTGTGCAGGTCGTTGGAGGAGAGGACGGTGAAGCAGCTTAGGCTGGCCAAGGCGCTGACGCTTCCCGAGGCTACCACGGTGTCTGAGGCGTGCAGGACCATGGCCACCAGGCTCGTCGACGCCGCGCTGCTCACCGACGCCAACGGGATGCTCTCCGGCATCGTCACCGCCGAGGTGAGAATCTGGACACGAGGAGCTCGAAAAACAGAGTACTGGATAGAGCTGAAAACAGAGGGCCCAGACCTGTAGCTGTAGGACAGACAAAGACGGCAATCTGATCAGAGTGCTCATCTAGACAGAATAGTATCTTCTAATATGAAATGTGCTTAGATGATCCTAGTTGCTTGCAGGAATCGTATATTCTTGAATTGTATGTTCTAAAATGATCGTAATATGGCATGTGTTCAAAATGATGAGCATCAGGGTTTTGTGATGTCACTGGTTATTGAGATTATGTTTTTGATTGGAGATGTATATGTTTATTTTTCCTGTAGGACGTATCGAGTCGAGTGATAGCTGAGGGTCTCAAGCCCGAGGAAACAAATGTGGCCAAGGTGATGACACGGAATCCCGTCTTTGTCGAGTCCAACGTATCGGTCACCGACGCGCTGCAGAAGATGGTCCAAGGTACCCACGTTAGTAGTACTCCCTCCATCCCAAAATATGTTGCGTATAGTTTTTAGGAAAAGTCAAAGTATAAAAAGTTTGACCAAATAAATAGAAGAATATATCAATATTTACCACACCAAATGTATATAATCTAAAAGTATAGGTTATAGTGATTCTACCAACGTTTATTTGATATCTTAGATGTTTATACATTTTTATGCATAGTAGTTTCAACTTTGTGAAGTTTGACTTTGACCAAAACAAATACGCATCATATTTTGAGATAGAGGGAGTAGTATTTAGTTGATAATTTTACCTTTGGGTGTTATCAATTTATTTCCTTTTTCTATGTTTGAAAAACATGTTTCGTTGCTGTGCTATGCACCATGGGTGTGAAGTGCAAAGTAGAATCTATGGTGTACAACTAATGGGTCGACATTGCTCTGTCTCATAATCATAGGATTGCATTTGTTCGGTAATTTAAGTTGCAAGTGATCCATAATCCTACAGTATCACATATTTCAGAAAACGAACCATGTTAGTCAGTTTGAACTGCAGGTAGACCACGATGATTATTGAGTAGATTTATTTCATCGTGGCAAATACCTGAAAACAAGCACTGCAATGTTTAAGAAAAAAAGTTCTCATGAGAAAGTTTTGACCTGTTTGACCCTGACATCTTAATGTCATTCTGATTAACCTATTCTATATTATCTTCATGGCCGATTTTAGTCATATATGGCTTTCATATACAGGAAAATTTAGGCATCTTCCTGTAGTGGAGAATGGTGAGGTCACTGCCATGTTGGACATTACTAAGTTCCTCTATGATGCCATCTCAAGAATGGAGAAGGCAGCAGAGCAGGGCAGTGCAATAGCAGCTGCGATGGAAGGGGTCGAACTGCAGTGGGGGAATGAGTTTGCAGGTTAGTTTCTTCTAATACTATCATTAGGCTGGCTAATTATTTCAACTCTCATGATCACCCATGATGCAGTCCATCAAGGTCTGTTAAAGGAACTAGTTGATTTTATGTTTTGGATCATTACTTTCAGGTCCGAAAACATTCATAGAAAATCTTCGAGACCAGATGTTCAAGCCATCCTTGTCAGCTATCATAACAGAAAATGGAAGGTAAAATCGCTACTAGTAGGAAATTTTATGATGTCGATTCTTGTTATGACTGAATATTTCCATGGTTATCCTCTGTAGTGTTCCATCGGTATCACCTTCAGAACTTGTAACTGTAGCTGCTAAAAAGATGAGAGAGTACCGAGTTAACTCGGTGGTTGTTATGGCAGGGAACACATTGCAGGGAATTCTCACGTATGTTCTTTCCAAAGTCGTGTTCATTTTAAATTCCAGATCGCAATTATTTTTCAAGTCCTGTCACTAAAGATACAGAGTATGATACATTAATTCTGGTATGTATACCATTTAAGAATTACGGATATTATGCAGTTCCAAGGATTTGGTTTGGCGGGTTGTGGCACGAAGTCTGTCCCCAGAGGTGACTCGTGTAGAAAAGGTAATGTAAAAAAACAACTAAAGCTTCCACGTTTGAAGCAATCATATTTTGTTCCTCATCTCATTCAATAATTGATTAAACATGCCGTTCTCTTTGCTAAGGTGATGAGTGCATGTCCTGGTTGCGCTACGTTGGACACGTCAATCCTCGAGGCTCTAAAATCAATGCAAAATGGAAGATTTCGTCATATTCCTGTTGCAGACAAAAGCAAGTACTGAATTATAACAGCAAAGAGAAGTTACATTTCTCTGTAGTACATATCTAAGTTGAAATTTTTAACAGGAGGACAGATCGTCGCCTGTTTGGATGCCCTACAGTTAACCCACGCAGCCATCACCATGGTAAGAACCGGTTATGTTTTCACTGATCTTACTGCACATTTCATTAACTCTTCAGTATTTCATCATGTTAAAAAGCTGTACTTTCTTGGAATGTGAAGGTTTCATTCTGAATAAGGGAGGTATAATTTAGTTATTGTTTCTAAGAGCTGAATTGAACACTTTCGATCCATTTATCGGCGTACATTAGAAATGTACAAATGCACTGGCACAGTTCTAATTTTTATATTATCCTTATTCAACCATGGTAACATACATTAATTGAATTAAATATTTTCGGTTAGCATATGAATTTCTTTAAGAAAAATCTACCATACAAACATGTTCTCTTTATTTCTCACCACCCTGTATTTCTAACCTTTTATTTTCATTAGGTTGAGGGAGCCTCTGGACCAAATGATATGGCAAACACTATTGTTCAGAAGTTTTGGGATTCAGCTCTTGCCTTGCATCCTGCAGATGAACATGATTCACATAGGTTTGTTCTTTTTTTCTATCTTTCATATATTCTCACGTTCTTGAATATCGTCTGATTAGTGTTTTATTATATAGTGCAGTGACGTATCTTGCCCGGGTACGACAGCATCAGACAACGCTGAAGGAAAGCATGTACCCCCTCATGTTGGCAATGCATTCTCTTATAAGATTGAAGATGGAAATGGCCGGATTCACAGATTCAGTTGTGGTTGGTGCATTTACCTATCTTTAAACTGTGGTTTACTGACAAAATAGTAATGTAGTATACGTTTGTGTCCGTCTCTGCCTGAATTTCTGATTACATTTTTCGTTTTCTGCAGTTTCAGAAAGATTAAGTGAGCTTGTCTCTGTTATAGTACATAGATTGGGAACGGAAAATGAGAAGGCGCATGTCAACCTTCTGGTAATAAGTTAAGCTTTTGTTTTCTAACTACATTTTTCACTTGAATCAACAGGACAGGACTTGCACTTTTTCTGTCCACTGAGAAACATATCATACTCTGATACATGATTTATCCGAGAAGATGTCTTTTAGACGACAGTACCAACAGACAAAGCAAACGCTTGTACTTGGAACCTGTTATCTGGCATTTGTGGACTTTTTTTTTCATCTTTCTGCATCTTACTTGGATTGCATTGGGCAGTACGATGACGATGAAGGTGACAGAGTCCTTCTCGCAACCGACAGTGACCTCATCGCAGCAATTGAGCATGCCAGATCAGCTGGATGGAAGGTTAATTTTTGTCTACATTTCGAAATCAGTAATTTGGTTGCTTCGCTTGCCATCTGCAAAGTAGCTAGCTATGCTGCAATCTAAGCGCAACAATTTCTTCTATTATTTACTGAACATTGTTTTCCCTGTTTTCAGGTTCTGAGGCTGCACATGGATGGCGCGTCCGAGAACGGGGTGGAGGCCATGTTGCCGCATGCCGATTCCTCCACAGCACCGAGAGGCTTGCTGTCTCTCCGGCTAGGCATCGTAGCCACCGCAGTCACTGTTGCCAGCGTCGGGGTAATTGTCTGTTTGAGACGCTCTGAGCTCTGACTCCAATATACATACCTCATACACAATAACACAAATATACACTGTAAAGATCTCCACAGTATGCTCACACAAGTTACAGCGGCAATATGGAACAATACTGTACTGTATTTACTCTAGAATTTCTTTTTCGTGGGTTTGCGTTCGTTGTAATAGCGCTTACTGAGTGTTGGAAACTTCAAGCAAGAGTGTGTGTTTTCTTCTTTGGATAACAGGGGTGTGTGTTCAGTTCAGCCTGCTTGGCCTTTTCTTTCTACACTGTTGATCTAGTTGGTTACTCCTGGATTGATTTTTTCCGGGTTGTACTACAAAACAAAGTCTGCGCGTACTAGTCTTGCGTCTGCCGTCGGAATTCTTTTTTTCTCTGAAAACATTCAGAAGAAGAAAGCGGAACATTCAGTCCTGCAAATGTTGAGACAACCATGATGCATAGGTCAACAGCATGGCTTCTTCAGAACTTCATGACAGCTCGGCCATTGCTCAATCCTTGCTATAGTAAAGTAATAGTAATATGTTTTTTTATTGGATTATAATTCAGTCGTTGCTGGGTGTTAAATTAACAACAGAGCGCAACTCAGAGAATTGGAAATCCTAGACAACTTCTTCTCCTTGACCCAAAAACAAATGGGATGGATTTTTCAGAAATCGAATTCATTTTAAGATAGGGGAAATTAAGATAGCAATTTATGGATTAAATAATACGGAGAGACGTGGAGATTGTGGGTTGGTTGATCATTTGCATCCCAGCATTGCAAAGCATATATCATGAGGAGTCGAAGATCCACAAGAACCTACGTGGTCGTGGACACGGTGACACACTGACAAACACCGACTGCAAATTGATTATTAACCATCTAACTGCGCACCGAGGCGCCCCTTCCTTCCGGCCGCCGCCGCTACCGTGCCGTCGCTGAGACAGCCGCTGGGTGGCGGGGCCGATGATCCGCCGAAACTCTTGTGGTGCCCGTTGTCGTCGCCGGCGTCACAGTAGCCCTTGAGCATGTCCCCCTCCTCCGGGGTGAAGCCGATGACGGCGAGCATGGCGTCGGCGCCCCAGCAGCGCCCCTCTATGACTCGGATGGCGCGGCAGCAGGCAGGCCCAAGGTACGCCTCGCCGTTGAGGAAGAAGAGGATGATCTCCCCCGTGCACGACTTGATGTCCATCAGCGAGTCCCAGCACAGCTGCATCCCCTCGCCCTCCAGCCGCTCCGCCAGGCCCGTCGCCGGAGCGGCCCGGATGAATGTCGCAGGACGAGCGCCGTCCGCCAATGCGGGGGCGGCGAGAAGCAGCAGAAGCGCCAGAAGGAAAATGCGGGACGAAGCCATGTACGATGGGTAGGTACTAGTACTACCGTGTGAGATGATAGCTGGTGTATTTATATACACAACGATGATGTGCCAGTATTGTAACGCTACGGTTGATGGACATAATAAAATCTCATAGTGAGAAAGTGGAGTGCTAATAGTAACTGACAGAACGTGAAAAGCTCTGTTCTGCAGTTGCGTGTACCCTCATGCATGACTCATGAGCTGCAATATCTATGAACTGTATCCACCACTAACTTCTTTGTTGATGTCTATAAAAAGTTACGATCAAGATGCTCCGGCTGCTACATGGCTGTGTTATTTTTCTTTGAATATTCTTTTTGAGCTGAAGTGTGTGTCATGTGTGTTCATGCTAGAATTACAAAGTCACTTCTTGTCTGCGTCTGAAATGTTTGACCCGTGCCCTGTTTTCTACAACTGAAGACTTGACTTTGCTTTACTTCGTTTATCTAGTCGCAGCCGCATGTCTTTGTTTTCTTGACTGAAGAATTGACTTGGCTTTTTCTCAATTGCTTTTTGTACAGATTACCCGGTGGACTTCTTAATAATAACTAAATATATATACTAGCGAATATACATGTGTTTAATGCTTATGTTTGTCTGTTGTATCCGACGATTAAGCGAGGCAGATTTCTTGTTGTCACTTGACTAGGTATGTTGCACGTGGTTCTCATCGTGAAGGTTTGTCGGTCAATGATGGGCAAGGCTGGAAAGAACATGAAAAAGAAGGTGCAGTGTTACAAGTGCAAGAAGTGGAGACAACTCCCGGGTCGCCTCCCCAGTCCCCCCGGACGATTCTGGAGCTGAACCAGACCTAGGCGAACAACCCCCAGCCCACCGAGATCCCAAGGCCGGTGCCGTCGCTGGTCGGCGGCGGTGGCGGCACCCTACCAACAACATGTCGGTGGGGATGGAGGGCGTGCCGGGCGCGGCTCTGCGAGCGGGGCGGGAGCGGTGGTTCGGCGGCGCACAGTGAGGCGTTATGGCGGCGGCGGCGCTATCCGATCGGTCTCTGGCTACTAGGCGCGACCTGCTTCCGGTCTCCGGCGGCGAGAGGTGGTGGCGCTCGGGACCGGAGGTGGCAGGGCTCCCGGCTGCGGTGGTTGCTAGATCGGGGAGCACCCGATCAGGCTTTGTTCTGGGTCTGCTCCAGCATGGGCCGGCGGGGGATAGGCATGTAGGTCGATCTGGCTTCGGCTCAGATCTGGCCGGTGGGGCTCAGGCAGGATGTGCTCCGTGCACTAGTTTTCCCCTCCTGTAAACGTTCCTGCTAGGAGTTGTTTCGCAGCATCGGGGCTGCGAGACATCAGAATAAAGGAGGTGGTCCTAGAGTTCTTCTCGCGTCAAGATGAAGATCTGCTCGATGACGGCTCTCATTGATCTGGCTGGACAGTTGAGTTCCGGAAGGCTCCGCTGGTGAACTCCATTAGGTGACTTATGCCTGGAGATTCCTCGATCGAATGGGATTCGTTCGTGCGCACCCCTGTCTGACCGTTTGGTTTCAGAGGGAGCGCTTCGAAACACGGCTGGCTATTATCATGGAGTACTCCATGGTGCTGGCGAAGAATGACATGGAAAGCGAGATCTGAGGATTGGCAATGGTGGTTCGAATCTTTATGGCAATGACGAACTGGCTCGGTGTTTCATGACTTGGAGTAGCGGCATGTAAGAGGGGGCGACATCATACGTTAAGTACAAAGTCATACCTTTTAGGGTGAAAACCGAAGGTCTGGCCTTAATTGGTTGTGCCTGACAGTGATCTTGTTGGAGTCATTGTTTTTGAGAGCGAGGATTATCTTCAGGGTGAAAATCCAAGGTCTGCATTGCCCACGTTATTATTATTACATGACCCTTGTTATCCATGCAACGCCCGTCCATCCATTCCCTCTATACCCACGATACTCTCATCCTTCTGTTTTCCGCGATTGCTACTTCTTTTATTTTATTTCCATTGCTTCTATAAAACTGTTACCACTGATGAATTGTTGTGAGCAAGTTTACTTTCAGGTGCAGCTGAATTTACAACTCAGTTGTTAAGGTATATAAATATTCTTTGGCTCCCCTTGTGTCGAATCAATAAATTTGGGTTTTACTTACCTCGAAGACTGTTGCGATCCCCTATACTTGTGGGTCATCAAGACTATTTGATGGCGCTGTTGTAGGGGAGCATAACTTTATTTATTTGCTCACTTGAACGTGATATTGTTCGCTACAAGCCTTTCATCATGGGCAAGACTCGTGACGGAAAATTTCCTATATTACCGTCCACTACAAGGAGAGGTACAACTCTGAACACCTCTGTTGCTCTTGATTCACCGTCTATTATGAGTAAGCTTCTTACTCCACCACATGCTACACATACTGTTACTTCTGCTGAGTCTAAAAAATGCTTATGATACTTTTGATGATGCTTCTACTTTACTTGATGATACTGGTTCTCTAGGCCCTTTCCTAGATGCTAGTATTTGCTAAATCCAAAGAAATTGAAAATGCTGAAATTTCTATTGAGAATATTGGTACACATGTTAATTCACCTGAGTTTATTGATGATCTTGATGAACCATATATTGAACTTAATGATGATTTTATTGAAGAAGCTCGTGCTACTACTGGTGCAAGTGCTCTTAAGAGTCTTCTTGCAAGACATGCTGTTAAATATAAATCTTCTCTTGATGCTAAGTTTGCCACATCTCCCATACACATTATAGTCAAGGATTATGATTTCTCTTTAGATTTATCTTATATATCCATTGTTGATAAGGCACCCTTTTGTGGACTTGAAAGTAAAAGTGCTATGGAACACATAAGTGAGCTCTCATCTGTGAGTAGTTTATTTTCTGATGATACTAAGATGCGTACTTATTTTATTACCAAGATTTTCCCTTTTTCATTAAAAGATGAAGCTAAAACTTGGTTTAACAATCTGCCACTTGCATCTATTACTTGTCCTATGGATTTGATTAATGCTTTCTTTCAAAAATATTTTTCTGCTAGTGCTCAACATGCTGCTGTGCAAGAAATCTTTAACTTTGAGCAAATTAAAGGAGAAGAATTACCTGAATCTTGGACAAGATTTTGTGCTTTAATAAGAGCTTGCCCTGGTTATCCACTACCTAAAAATGAGCTCCTAGATATATTTTATAATGGATGAACTATTGAATCTAGGACATACCTAGATGGTTGTGTTGGTTCTGTTTTCAGGAAAAGAACACGAGAAGAAGTTGAGGAATTAATGGCCAAAATAGCCAAAAATAATGATGATTGGAATATACCTGAGCCTACACCTACACCAGGGTCAGCACCAATACCAACACCCAATAGGGAGGGATGATTGAATTAAATGATGAAGTGATGAAGGAAGCCAAGAAATCTCTTAAAGAGAGGGGTATTAAATCTGAAGATGTGAAGAGTTTACATCCTATTCCTCATCCATCAACTGTTGAGGTACACTCTCTCCAATACTTTGATAATAGAGATATTCCCTACTCTAAACCACCTAATCAATGCTTAGATGAATTTTATAATTATGTTGTTAAGCAAGATAATTTTAATATGAGAGTGCAAAATCATATTATGGAAAACTGTAGAGCTACTGATAATTTGCATGGTATTATGGAAAAAACCTCTAATGATGTTAAAATGCTTGTTAAACATTTTCAAATGGTTCAAACTCAAATTCATCAACTTACTATATTGAAAAAAGACCTGCTAGCTAATTCTTCTAGAGATAATCATGTTTGTGAAATAATTACTAGACGTGGTGTTTCTACTCGGGACCCCTTGTATCCTGAAGGACATCCTAAAAGAATTGAACAAGATTCTTAGCAACCTAAAAACAATAGTTCTCCTTCTAAGAAAAAGAAGAAGAGACATAAAAATGTCGTAGAATCTCCTAAACCTGCTAAAGATCCTAATAGTATATCTATTTCTGATGCTGAAACTGAAAGTGGTAATGATAAAAGTGATGCTTCTGATAAAGAAGAAACTGTAGCTGAACATGAACATCAAATTAAAACTGCAAATCCATTTGACTGATGCTATTAATTGCCAATAAACATGGCAAAGAAAGAGAGCCTTGGGTACAAAAAACAATGCCTTTTACTAATAAGAAACACAAGTCGAAGGAAGAAGAACATTATAATAAATTCTTTGAGTGGATGAAACCTCAGTTTTTGCAAATCCATTTGACTGATGCTATTAATTGCCCCCTTATTCTAAATATATGAAAGATATTGTCACCAACAAAAGGAAAATTCCTAATGAGGAAATTTCCACTATGCTTGCTAATTACTCTTTCAACGGCAAGGTTCCAAAGAAGCTTGGAGACCCTAGTATTCCAACTATCCCTTGTTCTATTAAAAATAATTATATTAGAACTGCTTTATGTGACTTGGGAGCTGGAGTTAGTGTTATGCCTTTCTCTCTTTATAAGAGACACTCTCTTGAAAAATTGATACACACTGATATATCTTTGCAAATGGCTGATAAATCTACTGCTATTCCTGTTGGTATATGTGAGAATGTTCCTATTCAAGTTGCTACTAATTGTTTGATATTAACTGACTTTGTTGTGTTGGAAATGCCTGAAGATGATAATATGTCTATTATTATCGGGAGACCTTTTCTTAAAACTGTGATACGTCTCAAACGTATCTATAATTTCTGTTCCATGTTGATATTATGCCAATTGCTACATGTTTTATGTATGTTTTCCTATGTTTTCTTATGTTTTCCAGGACTAATCTATTAACAAGATGGCACAGAGCCAGTTCCCTTTTTACTGCTATTTTTAGTTTCAGGAAAGTTGTTCTGAAAATATTCTCGGAATTGGAAAATACAAAAGCCAGAAATCCTAAAAGTCCCGGAAGCTTCCAGAAGTCCTGAAGATCCCCGGAGGGGGCCACAGGGTAGCCACACCATGGGGTGGCGTGGGTCCCCCTGGCCGTGCCACGTAGAGGTGTGGCCCCCCTGGCCACCCCCCGGCATCGCCCTTTCGCCCATATTTACTTCACGAGGCATAAACCCTAGGAGAATTGACCTTTTCCACAAAATACATCCGTAGCTCCGCCGCCACCGTCGACAAGTTTCGGGGTACAAATCTATGTTCTGGCACCCTGTCGGGACGTGGAAGTGCCCCCGGAAGTCATCTCCATCGACTCCACCGCCATCTCCATCGTCGTTGTTGTTTCCTATGATGAGGAGGGAGTAGTTCTCCCCTGGGGCTGAGGGCTCTATCGGTAGCTATGTGGTTCATCTCTCTCTCTCCCATGGTGTGATCTTTATGTGATCATGAGCTTTGTAATCTAGTTGAATATGTATATTGATCTTCATCTGTTATGCTACTCAAGTGGTTTTGTTATCTCCGTAAACACTTTGATCACGGGGTAAAGGCGATAGTGTGTGCACCATGTGGTTTAGCATGATATTTATATCTTGTGTTGGAAGGTGAAGCTATGAAATTTTGGCGTTTGTTCACTAATTTATGGCGCTCGTAGTGACATTGGGGTGCCCTAGAGAGGGAATATAGACTTGAGGAATGCAGTTAAAGCCCTACGCAATGATTAGTGTTCGTTATTCGACCGGAGAGTGGTTTGGAGTAGCATAGTGAAGAAATGATATTTATTAATTCAATTATGTGAGCATTGTTGAGAGTGTCCACTAGTGAAAGTAGGAGCCCGAGGCCTTATTTCCAAGCATTGAAACACCGTTTTCCGTATGTTTTGCTACATGTTTGCTTGCTGCCATATTTATTTCAGATTGCTAGTATCACTTATTATCATCCATATTACTTGCATTTTACTCTCTCTTCGCCGAACTAGTGCACCTATATACCTGACAAGTATATTGGGTGTGTTCGGGACACAATAGACTTCTTGTATCTTGATTGCAGGGGTGCTTGAGAGGGATATCTTTGACCTCTACCTCACTGAGTTCGATAAACCTTGGGTAATCCACTTAAGGGAAACTTGATGCTGTTCTACAAACCTCTGCACTTGGATGTCAAACACTGTCTACAAGAATAGAAGCGTGCGTAGACATCACACTGCAGGGGCTGTTATTGATTGCAATCATGGAAAAGTGACTTTTAATGTTAATGATAAAGAGCATATTGTTTATTTTACCAAGAAGATCGATAGAAGATATGGTTTAAATTCAATTGAAAATATTGAGACCATCAAGATTGGAGAATTTTGTTGTCCCATTCCAGTACCACCAAAAGAATATGAAATTATTATGATTGGGACTATGTCTATCAAGGTTGAGGTAACATAATTATTTAGTGATTAGCAAAGTTTTGCTTTATATGAAAATTGTTCTGGTAACAAGACTTGATCACCCTTGTTAACAAAATGATTTTGAATGAAGAGGACAATGTTTTCACCATCCTCTTTATGTTTTCACCATGTTTACTTCTGTTATTACCTTGCTACTTTAGTACAATCATGTTTCAATCATCCATACACTGGTAGAAAAAAGGCCTTCGGTATGCCAGCATCAGTCCCCAAGCGTTGCGCACCGTGACCAATGAGTCTTTAGTCCCGGGTCGGGAGGAGACCCGCGACAGAAGGTCAGACGTCGCGGGTTGGGAAGCGCGTTGCGACGCGTGGAGGGAATTAATTCCGGTTGACCTGGCCGCCCGGGACTATTGGTCCTTTATTCCCCGTTCCTGTGGCCAACCGGGACCAATGGCCCTTTATTCCCCGTGCCCGTGGCCAACCGGGACTAAACATCAAGCGTCTCGCCTCCCCCGCGGCGGTTTTTATTTCGCGAGCGAGGCAGAAGGGCGCCATTCCACTGCTCGCTCTCTGTTCTTCCTCTCGCTCTCTGTTCTTCCTCTCTCGCTCTCTATTCTTTTCGATCCAAGCACACACACGCAAATGGCTGAAGTTTGGAGGCAATACAATGGTACCACACCGTGCGGCAAGGATTTGGACGTGCTCTTCACCAACAGTACCGCGAGGCTGCATGAAGCTCTAGGTCATTTGGCCGATCTCTATTTTGAAGCTCCCGAAGAACACCGGTTCTTTGGGCTCGATCTGGAGTACACGGCGAATCAGAAGGATGTTGCCCTCATCCAGATATCGTTCAAGCAGTCGGTGTTGGTCTTCCAATGGTCAAGGTAGAAGCTATATATATATAGCACACGTGTACAATCTTGCATGCCATCTTCGAGTTTTTTTGTTGCATGTGAACAATACGTGTGTTGCAACATATCTAACACATATCCTATTTTTGTTGTTACAGTAGTTCGAGGCATTGCCCGGACCTTGTTGATTTTCTTGTCAACTCAGGGTTTGACTTTTGCAGCGTGGACATCACGCAAGACCGTGTGAAGTTGATGCGCATCAGTATTATGATACCTGAAGATCACTACGTTGATCTTCAGAATCTTATCCAGTTGACCGGGCCAAAGACCGGGATGGCTGTCATGGCAAGCACCTTCATCCACCAGGGCTATGAAAGGATGAAGACTGATTTCCCCCGGCAGAATCACTTCTATTGGGAGGAGACCCCATTGCGCATGACGAACCTCAAGTATGCGGCCGTAGATGCATATGTCGCGTACGAGTTGTTCCGCATCTACTCGGCGGGGCCATAGATGATGTATGCATGCGTTCGATATCTATGTGCATGTAATGGGTATCTAATTAGTAGTATATATATGTAATGGATATCTTTTGTGATCGACTATATATATATATATATGTTAATTATGAAATGTGATCGACTCTATGTTTGTGTTATGTGTGATCGACTCTATGTTTGTGTTATGTGTGATCGACTCTATGCATGTAATGAATATTGTTTGTATTATTGTTCTTTATTTTTGATATATTTTTTCATTTTAAGATTTTAAAATGAATTAGTATTATTTTTCTTCATTTTTTGATATATTATTTGTATTTTTAAGATTTTAAAATGAATTAGTATTATTGTTCTTAATTTTTGATATATATTTTGTATTTTAAGATTTTAAAATGAATTAGTATTATTGTTCTTCATTTTTGATATATTATTTGTATTTTTAAGATTTTAAAATGAATTAGTTCTATTTTTCTCAATTTTTGGATATATTATTTGTATTTTTATAAATAATACAAATTAAAAGTTAATGTTTATTTATTTATTCAAAATTATTACATCATTACTTTTGTTTATTAAAAGATTTATTTGAAATTCAAACAATAAAGAAATATGGCTTCGGCCAACATGTTAATAAGATTGATATGATACTACTATCATATACATGCGTGAGAAACACTTGGATTCGGGACGGGATGGAACTCGGAAGTTAAGCGTGCTAGTGCTAGAGTAGTGGGAGGATGGGTGACCGAGCGGGAAGTTTGACCATGAGTAACTAATTTGACTAGAGATAATCTTAGTTAGACACTAAGCAAATAATACAAATTGTGAAAAAAAAAGGGAGTGAAAAAAAGGGAGTGAAAAAAGGAGTGAAAAAAAGGGAGTGAAAAAAGGTGAGAAAAATAATTAGAAACCAAATGAATTAAAAAAATTACGAAATAAATCTAGTCCCGGTTCATGTGGCCAACCGGGACTAAATGTCCTCCGACCCCAGGCTCCGCCACCCGCCCACGTGGACAGGCCTTTAGTCCCAGTCCGTAAGAGATGGGACTATAGGGGGGGCCTTTAGTCGCGCGTAGCTAGTCCCGGTTGCCCGGACGGGATTAATGGGCCTGGCGAACCGGGACTGTAGGCCTGTTTTCTACCAGTGATACTTTTGTTTTCATGGTGTTTTCTCTTGTTTTCACCTTGTTATGTTTGTTTTCACCACCCATAATTTTGTTTTCACCACCTCCACCTTTGTTTTCCCTTGTTTTTTCCATTGGAGTGTCATAGAACCTCTGTAGTTATGGTTTTGATTTTGTTTCCACCTTTTCACTTTTGTTTTTCTGGTTTTTATTAATTATTAAAATTCTAGAAATATCTCAAAAACAAAGTTTCTCGAAAAAATCGAGAAAAAGTATAATAAATTTTTACGTAAAAAATGAGGCAGAAAGCTACCTGGGAGATCTCAGGAGGACCCACTGACATAGGGATGGATCCTGGACCTATCGGGTGAGCCTACCCGGTCCAAGGCCCAAGACCCAAGCTCCAAGGGAGATACCGTGGACAGTTCTAGAAGGCCCACACGCAAAGCCTTGCGGGTTAAGAAAGGAAACTTGTAACCGACTTTAGGTTAGGGTTTGTACGCCCCCCCCCCCGGGACGGTTTGAGACCTGGCCGTCTATATAAGGCCAGGAGAACCACCGGGAGGGGTACCAAGCAATACCGCACCACCTAAGCCTTGAGATTGAGATCTACTCTCGACTTGAGCACCCCCCACTGTAACCGATCTATCACACTAATACAGATCGATAGAAGAAGGAGTAAGGTTTTTACCTCTACGAGGGCCCCGAACCTAGGTAAATATTGCCCCCTGTTAGCCGACGATTGTCACCAGGGCTTACTCGTTCTCCTACTCAAAACCGTATCGGTTCATTCGAGTGACTTGTTGAGATGCATATTCGACAATTGGCGCCGTCTGTGTGAACGGCGGGTGCTGGATCTACGGCATCTTCGGCCTCATCATCGCCAAAATTCAGCTGGAGCCCCGGAACTTCAACTCCAACTGATCCGATCCGAATCGGGTCGGTCATCATCGCGCCCCACTCGCCAGAATCGCGCCCATCGTTCAGCGATCTAGAGAAAAGCATCACCCTAACGTTCGGGAGATTCCAATTCTACGCCAACAAAGCGGGGATCCTGCACTTCCCCGAGAAAACCGATCTCGAAGGATCTGACTCTGAGTCGGTATCGAAGCCTGAAGCTGTCGACTCGCTACCCAACTACGCGAGTCACGACCTAGCAAAATGCGGAGAATCCATCCGCCTCGACACTCGCAACTTCCACACCATCTCTGCAGAAGAACCCTCTCGGGTTGAGAGAACTCTCCAATCTACGCCTAGGACTCACGGGCCATATCTAGCTCAGGTCTGCATGATAGGATCAACTGACCCACCCGAAGAATCGGAAGAAAGCGCGAATGAACACCAACACATCAAAGTATCGCGAGCAGCCTCGCTCAAGGTGAAAGCGGCCGTACACTCAGCCAAACCGATTGAAGAAGGATCCCCTCAGGAGGATCTAATCGCATACCACTACCATCTAGTGAAAGCGGCAACATTGATCAAAGAAGCTCGCAAGGATCTGGCCGAGCGCAAAAAGCTAGCGGATGAATCAAGTCAGTGTCGTGCGGCACTCTCCAAGACCTATTCTGTAGGGAACCATCCCGGAAGGAAAAGACACGTCTTGAAGACCGCAGCAATGGATGGCAAATCTCTGAGCGGGATCATCAAGACACTTGAAACCTCCCTCATGCGTGTCGACGATGACGACAACGTGCACCCGACAACTCCCTCCGCCGCGGTTCTAGCCGCAACCACTTACCTGCAGGCGAACCAGCCAGGGGAGAACGACCCCCGCGCGGAGCAGTACAGACAAGTCCAAAAGGGGTTGGGCATGGCAGCCGCAAGACTCGCGGCTCAAAACCGCAAGAACGCAACTGAGAAGGAGGCCGAGAAAACCCCTCGGAAAGACAGAGGAACGTACCGCGGACGCGAGAGTACGTCGCCTAGAAGGGATTAGTCACCTCGGCGCGCCCGAGGAAAAGAAGCTCGACGACGCGGCGATAGCCCGAGTAGCAGCGATGGCAGCCCGAGGGATCGAGATCGCAGCCCGCGGCACCACATTAGCCGCTCGCGACATCGCAGCAGGGAGCCGCGGAAGGAGGTCGATCGCGACCAACCTGGATACAACGCGCGATCAGACATCGCACAAAACAATGTCGACAAGGCCCGAGCAGCCAGAAACCGCGCACGCTTCCCATCCACCTCCTCTGACGAAGAGGCCTGCGGTGCACTATGCTTCACTCGCGACATCCACGAGGCGCCAATGCCCAAAAGGTTTAAACTTACCACGGAAGTGCCAAAATACGACGGTTCGCTGGAGCCCAAGTCCTGGCTGTCGGATTACCACACGGCAGTAAAATGCCACCGTGGGAACAAAACTACAGCTATGCAGTACCTCAACCTGCATCTTGTAAGCTCTGCGTGCAGCTGGCTCGAATGAAGACCAAAGGCGTGCTACAGATCATGGGACAATCTAACCTTCGATTTCCGCAAGAATTTCCAGGCGACATACAAGAGGCTCACGGCCATCGAGGAGTTGCGAGCCTGCAAGCAGAAAAGTGGCGAGTCTACTCGCGAATACATCCAGCGATGGACCACACTAAGGAATACGACGGGAAATATATCGGAAGAAGTTGCAGTCAAAGCTTTTGCCAAAGGAGCTCGGCGAACCGCCTTCAGAGAAGAACTGGGACGGGCCGCACCAAAACCATTGGAGAACTGATGGCTATAGCCTACATATGGGCCAACGGAGAAGACTCGGTGCGCAATGAGGAAGCATCTTCACCAGCACCTGAAGACGAGCGCCATGGTCAAAACAAGGGGAGAAAGCATTACGATCACGACGATCGGGAGGAACTGGTGGAAGCAGAATTCACAAGAAACTGCGACAACAGACATCATGGAAATCACGAATGGAAGCCGAAGCCAGAGGATAAAACCCCCGAGGAGGACCTCGATGGTTACTGCACGCTACATCTATTTACAGATAAGCGCACTAGCAAAACCAAGGCAACACACCTTCTCAAGGATTGCCGCAAGTTCCTCGACATACACGAGGCCTTATCGAAGAAAAAAAGAGCGGCAGTCAATCAGGGCTACCTACAGCTCCCGGGAGGAGGAACCCAAGGATTCCACCCGCCGCAAGCCCTACCTCCTCCAGGAAACCAAAACACGGTGTTAGCCGCGCTACCAAACCCGGTGCTGGTCCCGAAGAAAAACACTGACATTCTTCGCGTGTGCATCGACTACACGTCGTTGAACAAGCACTGCCCCAAGGATAACTTCCCTTTACCACAGATCGACCAGATCATGGACTCCACAGCAGGCTGCCACACCTCTCTTTCTTGGACGCCTACTCGGGCAATAATTAGATCAGGATGAAAAGGGAGGTTGAGGAGAAGACATCGTTTATCACACCTCACGGTGTCTACTGCTACATGACAATGCCCTTCAGGCTAAAGAACGCAAGCGCAACATATCAGCGCTCATGCAAAAATGTGTCGCCAAGCTCATTGGCAAAAGCGTACAATGTACGTTGATGACATCGTCGTCAAGACTCGAGTAGAGGACACGCTCCTCGATGACATCAGAGAAACATTCGACGCTCTGAACGCATACAGGATCAAGCTCAACCCGACCAAGTGCGTCTTTGGCGTCCCTGCAGGACAACTTCTCGGATATCTGGTGTCTGCTCGAGGAATCGAAGCCAACCCGGAGAAAATTCAAGAGATCACGTCGGCCAGAGATGCAAAGGACCTAGTCGAGAAATGCAATGCTTGCCAAAGATTCGTGCCCAAGCCACACGCCCCTACCACAGAACTACACATGATCCCAATCGCCTGGCCCTTTGCACAATGCGGGCTAGACATGGTAGGGCCGCTACGCAATTCGACACCTGAAGGATATACACACTGTCTTGTAGCAGTCGACAAATTCACGAAGTGGATCGAGGCCATGCCAGTCACCTCCGCCAGGGCCCAGTGTGTCGTGAAATTCCTCGACTCCATTGTGTGCCGATTTGGCATACCACACAACATCATCACCGACAACGACAACAACTTCACAGCAAAGGAAACACATGAATTCTGGGAGAAAAAGGGAATCACCCTCAGCTTCGCCTCGGTGGCTCACCCGCAAACTAACGGTCAAGTCGAATGATCCAACGGATTAGTCTCAGCTGGCCTAAAAAAGCGGCTACTCGATCGCCTGAAATCAGCAGTAGGGCACTGGGCCGAGGAGCTACCATCAGTACCGTGGAGCCTTCGCACAACGCCAAATCGGTCAACAAACTATACGCCATTCTTCATGGTCTACGGAGCCGAGGCCGTCCTACCCGAAGACGTCAAATTCAGCGCTTCCCGAGTCGTCGCATATAGCGAAGAAACCTCAAACAGGGCGCTCGCAGAAGTCGTGGACACACTCGATGAAATCCGCGACATCGCGCTCGCAAGATCAGCGGTATACCAGCAATCACTGCGCAATTACCACAGTCGTCGTATACACCATAGATCTTTCGTGGTAGGAGACCTGGTGCTGCAGCTCAAGCAAAAGGAAGGACACAAGCTCGAGCCACCATGGAAAGGACCCTTCATCATGCACGAAGTTATCCCAGGCGGCGCATATCGATTGAAGAACCTAGAGACCGGTGGCATTTACTCCAATCCATGGAACGTTGCGCATCTCCACAAGTTTTATCCTTAGGATTATTCTATTCGCAAAAAATAAGTCTATATACTAGCCATCATGTAGCTCGTGGAAATACATGGTTTCTCAGCCATATCATTAAAGACACATGGTTCTTCAACCATAGCTATTCACGTCTTTCATTTTACATGCTGAAACAACAGGTATACACCCCAAACGCACGGGGGCTACGCCTAACTAAGCATTAGATGAAAATTTTAAAACACAAGGTACAACAAGGTTCACACCTTAACAAACACCTTACAAAACCTCGAGTGAGCTATACAAAAAATACAGGATCTCTACATCCTACGATTACACCTGACGGTGAGAAGTCCTCTCCGCCAGCACTTGGTCTATCTCCTCCAAAGTCAATCGAATAATCCGCTCCGCTGCGGGCTGAACGACCGCATAGTGAGGAGAAAAGTCAATCGGAGAATCGGGAAGCCGCACCACCAAGTTAAAGTTGATCTCAGGATGCCACACCCGAACAAAGGCGAGTGCTACCTGCGCTCCACAGAAAAGCTGTTGGCGAACGCACTCCCAAACCTCTCCTACTCAACTAAAGACCCTTATCGAACTGCTCCATCCTTCTGGAACGGTACCCAATGGATAAAACGTCCGATGCACAACAGATAGAGCTTCGCGACATGACTCCAGAAGAATCTTCGCCTGTCTTGCTCGATACTTCAAAGTGTCCAAGACAAATCCTCGACTGCGGTCTGACCAAAAATTGGCAGCATGTGGCTTGGAGCTACCCGCCTCATAAGAAATGTGGTTATCCACCCTGTGTGTCTCGCAAGGACCGTCGGGTTCAACAAGTGGAAAATTTAGCAAACATGTCAAAGCAAAAGAATGAAGTAAACAGTCACAAACTCGGGGGGCTTGCGGGCTTACACATCATATCCTTCGCAACGTCCGCCAGCTCTTCCATCACAAACTTTTCACGCTCAGCCGCAAGTCTCTCCTTTGACTTGGTGACATCGGCCACGCCCCGCAGCGCTTTCAGCTTGCGCTCGCCATCCACAACGCGATCGCGGAGCGAGGCAAAGGTACTAGCAGCAGCAACAAGGGGATGCACTCGCGCAACAGATCCACTCAAAGACTCTGCGCTAGAACCCACTACCTGGAAAGAAATGGAGCAAGTTCAGAAACAACACAAGAACCCACACGAGAAATAGACCACCTATTTAACAGGTGCTCGGGGGCTACTCCCATCGGGAGTTCGTAACAATTGATCGCAACAATCAGGCATTCAAGATATCAGGGAACACTTCAATTAAAGCAAAATACGGGAATACATCCCAAGGTTCATTACATCGACGAACAAAGTAAAAATAAACTACCCTACGGAGCCGCAGAAGTACTGCCACTCGCAGCAGGCTGCCCCTTGCGACCAGCGCGAGCGAGCACGTCAGAAAGCTTCTTGGCAAGCGCTTCAGCCTGAGCGCCAAAAGGATGGAGCGCTACCTTTCTGCCCATGACGACGTCGTAGGGAAGGCTCGATTACGCCTTCTCCAGGTCCGTGACTCCGTGCGCCAAGGCAAACTGGATGGCAGTCCTAGCCCCGCATTCATACTGGGCGACTGAGTAAGTCTGGAGGGGATTTTCATCTTCCAGAAAGACTTTCAGAAGGCCGCCCAGCGTAGGCGGAACCACAGCATTCACCAGAAGGCGCTCGTGGAACTGCGTCAACACTCGGGTGGCTTCGCCAACAAGGGAGCAGATCCCACTCGCATGCTCCTGGAGCTGGCCACAGGAATCCGTCACGGCATCTACTCGCTGGCTCCCGGGCAGCTCCAATGCAACCCCAAGAACATCTACAAAAAAGAGGGGGATATCATTAGTTCCCGAAAGATCAAATTAAAGTACATTGTGGCAAAGAGATAGTCAAAGAATGACTTACCCGCGAACTTCTGTGCCAAGGGGCGGATGATGCCAACAAGATCACTGGCGTATTTGGCACCTGCCTTCTCCAGCTACTTCAGCGCCTCTTGAGCCTCGGCAAGCTTACCCTCGGAGTCGGATGAATGCTTGCTAGTGGAATCCAGCTCCTTTCGGGTGGACTCCAGCTCAGCCCCAAGGGTTTTCACCCGAGCGACACCTTCATCTTTCTCGGTCTTCAAGCGGGTAACTTGGGATACAAAGCAACAGATACAACATAGGCAATTTTTGCAAAGAGATTGGCCATCCTGGACGAGTCGATCACGATCCACCCGAAGGGAAGCGCAATCCGCCTCAGCGAGAGCACTCGACGACCAATGGCAGCAAGGGAGTCGATAAGAGACTGCAAAAATCACAAGACAAAGTTTGAGTTAGGAATAAAATATCTCTTGAGCCTATTCACGACCGTACACAGTCGAGTATAGCCTCGGGGGCTACTCCCATCGGGAACACTGCCCCGATAAAATCAAGAAAAGCAAGAAAGGAAAACAACCTAGACTTGAGTCCGTGGCCAACCGCAAGCGATTACCCACGGCCTCGGGGGATACTCCCATCAGGAGCACTGACGTGCACCGGATAGAAATCATAATCAAGCAAAGCAGAAAGTACGGAGAACGCCAAGAAAATTACCTGACCTAGGGAGATGGACAGAGGGTCCGCCGAGCAACCCGAAATCTCTTTGCCCGCCGAGGCTCCACCCGCGAAGCCAGGCAACCCGTAATCTGGAGCTGCGGCTGCTTGTGCGGGACTTGGGGACTTTTGGATGGCCTCCGCGGCTGGATTTTCGCTCGCAACTGCCTTTTTCCTCTTCACAGAGGGAACGGAAGAAGCGTATTGGCCAGGGCTGATGGCTTGGAGGCTGTTACGGAAGAATTGGAACTATCAAAGAAAGATACAAAGAAAAGGGGAAAGATTCTCGACTAAAGAACAACAAACTTACTCGTCCTCGTCGTCGTCATCCAGGATATCCACATTCCAGGCGGTAGTGACCTTCAGCTTGGGGGCTGGAGGAGGAAGCACATTCAGAGGCGTCACCAGGAGAGTTTATGTCGCCTTGCCAGATCCGCCACCCAAAGAACTGTCTTTGGAAGTAGCTTCATCGTCCCCTTGCCTGTGGCGCTTGCAGTGATAGAGATCGCTACCCGACTCTTCCACTTCGTCTGAAGAGCCATGCTCGGAGCTCGAGTCGGCCTCAGCAAAACTGGTGTCGAGAGCAGCCTCAACATTGCTCGCTAGGAGGTCCGAGGCATCCTCAGCTGAGACTGGCGGGTAGAACGTTGCTATTTTCAAACTCTACAAAAGAAGAAGAAGAAAACAAGAGAAAACTCAGTCGACAAATTCTCGAGTGACAAAAAGAATAGAGAAGAAACAAGAAAAAAACTTACCTCGGATGGAGGGGGCTTCGAAGCCTCGAATGGCTCAAGAGAACAGGTGGCGAAAGGTTCGCCCACCTTCAGCTTGGTGATAGCCGAAATTTTCTTCTCGAATTCGGCATTCGAGAGAATATCTTGGCAGGCGCGGCTAGGGTCTTCAACACCCTAGTACTCCCACATAGTCGACGGCCTCTCTTGTAGAGGCTGAATCCTACGCCGAAGAAAGACGCTCGACAGGTGCAGACCGTTCAACGCGACTCCCATCGTCTGATCGCGAAGGTTCACCACTTTCGCGAGTAGCGGGGAGACGATCCGGCTCTCCTCGACAGTGAGCCTGTGCGCCCAAGACTTCCTTCGCTTCAAAACAGCGAACGGGTGGAATTCGTGAGCTCCACCCGTGCTGTTGTCGGCAACATAGAACCACTTCCTCCGCCATCCTTGAGCGGAGTCGACGAAGTGCATCTCCAGATAGGAGTTGTCCGTCTTCGCGTGGATTCCGAAGCCGCCGGTGCGGAGCGGCTCTCCCAGCTGGTCGCCTAGCCACGACTTTTCATGGAAGACCCGCAATTTGAACAGGGCCTTCCAGAGGCCCCAGTGCGGGTGAATGCCTAAGAAGCACTCGCAAAGTACAATAAAGCACGAGATGTGCTGAATCGCATTTGGAGGCAGATCATGGAGCTATATGCCGTAGGCATACAACAGTCCAAGGAGGAAAGGATGGAGAGGGAGAGAGAGGTCGCGCGAGACGTGATCCGCGAAGATCACGCGCTCGTTCGCGCGGGGATTTGGTACCTCCTCTTTCTTGCTCAGGCAAACACGCTTGTCGCCTTCGGGGGGCAGCAGCCCCTCCCTCTGTATCTCCTTGATGCTTTTGTTGGTGGTGCTAGTAGAGCGCCAGTCGCCCGTCCTCACGGCGGGTGGCGCGGGGACATCCTCAGCAGCTTTCGAGGACGACGCGGTAGCACCGCGTTTCTTTCCTCCAGCCATGGAAGCTCGTGGGTGCTTGCAGAGAAAGGAAGAGTGCGTGAGGTGGAAGAAGGAGAGCAAATGGCCAGGAATATTTACTTTCCACCAAAGGGCAATTACTTATATGCGAGCCAAATCGATCTCAGCCGTAGATCTGATGACGTGGCACCCATCGCGGCTGCCACGCGGGGAGAGGAAACAAGGCAGCGCCACACAGTTACCGCTGCCACGATCTTTACAGCAGATCGTGCGCATTTACGGCGCGTGGCTCGCGGGAAAACCGGAAACGACCTCTCGTTTCCGGTCAAAGGCTGACAGGGTGGGCCACCACGCTCTGCTCCTCTCTGTCACGTCCCACTGGGAGGAGCCAGAACAAACAAGTGCGCAATGACATCATTGCATACCTCATCAAATTCGAAAATCCCTTCGGGTAGGATCCCTGGCACGAAATTTCTTTCGTGTGGGCATATCAAGACGCGAAAACTCTTTCGCATAAACTCCATAACACGAAATTTCTTTCGTATGGACATATCAAGACGCGAAAACTCTTTCGCATAAACTCCATAACACGAAATTTATTTCGTATGGACATATCAAGACGCGAAAACTCTTTCGCATAAATTCCATAGCACGAAATTTCTTTCGTATGGACATATCAAGACGCGAAAATTCTTTCGCATAAAAGCCCTTGACACAAAATTTCTTTCGTATAGGCACAACAAGGGTTCCGAACACGAAGATTTTTTTGTATGGACAGGAAAACACAAATGCAAAAATCCTTATGTGTAAAAACAACAAGGAAAAATTCTTTACTCGGAAAATTTCGAGGCAATATTCGTGAGTGAGCTGTCCCTGCCATTCTAATGTATACACATCTTTAACCTGGATCGTTCAGCCAACTAGGCACATCCGGATGCCGTATTTTTCTGGATACGAAGGTAAGACCCAAAAGATCTCTCTTGAGGGCCTGGAATCGCACTCAAGCTGCGTCCTCTGGTAAATTTCCGTGTCAACAACATGAAGAAAAACCTAGCGGACGCGCTGGGTACCCTTATAGGTTAAATTCGAATCGGTAAGACCTCCACGGCCCAGTCGCAATGATCACCTCGCCGGATTCGAGTAGGAGGTCTCGAGTCTGCGTAGGCAAGAACTGTTTTTGCCCTAGATGCAATTAATTGGCCCTGAGCTTTCGGGAGAGCCAAGCAACTGAGCTACATCCTTCAGCGAAAACAGCCAACACACAGGCACCTTTATTTCTCGATACTCGAGTACAAGAAACACATCACACACAGGGTACACACCCTCTTCAAGCGATCGAAGCCATCGATCGAAAATAAATCAAGACGAACTTTGAGCGTCTACCCGACGGATTCTCAGCCGAGTAAACGCTCGGGGGCTACTGACGATGGGATGGATTCTGGACCTATCGGGTGAGCCTACCCGGTCCAAGTCCCAAGACCCAAGCTCCAAGGGAGATACCATGGATAGCTCTAGAAGGCCCACACGCAAAGCCTTGCGGGTTAGGAAAGGAAACTTGTAACTGACTTTAGGTTAGGGTTTGTAACCCCCCCCCCTCCCGGGGGACGGTATGAGACCTGGCCGTCTATATAAGGCCAGGAGAACCACCGGGAGGGGGACCAAGCAATACCGCACCACCTAAGCCTTGAGATTGAGATCTACTCTCGACTTGAGCACCCCCACTATAACCGATCTATCACGCTAATATATATCGACAGAAGAAGGAGTAAGGGTTTTACCTCTACGAGGGCCCCGAACCTAGATAAATCTTGCCCCCTGTTAGTTGACGATTGTCGAAAGCGCTTACCCGTTCTCCTACTCGAAACCCTATCGGTTCATCCGAGGGACTTGTTGAGATGCATATTCGACACCCACCAGTCAGGCACACCATGGGGTGGCGCAGCCTGCATCTGGTTGCGCCAGCACATGGTGTGGGCCCCCTAGCCCTCCACTTACTCTCTCCACTGCCAAGGTCTTCTCTCTCAACTCCCAAACTAAAAACATTTCCTGGAACCCGTGTTCTTGCTGTTCTTCCTCTGGATTTTCGATCTCCGTCTTCAGCCCATCATTTGTGCTGATTTTGGCTGTGTTTCATTTCCGGTATGTGACTCCTTCGATGATCCAACTATAATTTTATTTAGTAGAGTATTTATTGAGTATTTTGGTACTGTAGGTGACAACTTATGTGAGTTTGCATGCTTGATTTGAGTAGAAATAATGTGGTTTTGACGCATGTTTAGCTCTCCTATAAGTCTCTATAGTAGTTTCCACCTTATAATTGCTTGAAATCAATTTTTGTGATGATTGTTGAAAAATTTCAAAGATGGAGCATAATGTGCATCAACTAAACCAGCATGAGTTGGAGTTGGATGAGGTCATTCCTGTGCACCGAGAAGAAAGACTGTTCCCATCAATCTATCCGTGCCAGGAATTCTGCAGGATTTTTACACTCTTGTGCATAATGCAGGGTTGGGTAATTTCCTTGAGGATGAGCCTACCCAACACATCAAACTAACCGTGGCTGTGGTGCAGGATTTTCGTTTTAAATGGTCTTCAACTAACCCTATGGTCCAGTATAAAAGTTATAATAAAACTGTAAACTTGCGTTTCAGTGATTTTTGTGCAACCCTCAAGGTACGAGAGTGGGGTTGATGTGAGAAGATAAGAGGGCAGCCTAAACCCCTGCTGGAACTATATGAAGACATTTGTCAAGGCAGGAGCTTCACAGGGGAAAGTGGTAAAATTCGAGAGATTCAACTCCCTAGCATTCGATACTTTGCCTATTTTATTTCTAAATGTGTGCTAGCTAGGAAAACAGCCAACAAACTGTTTGTCTATGATCTAGATTTTCTTTCAACTGCTTTAAATTGTGATAGGTCTTATAACTTTGGTGCTTTAATTGCTTACCCTCTCTCATTTAACCGTGAGAAGGGCGAAATTTGTGGAGGTCTTATTGCTTCACGATTGCTTACTTTGGATGGTTTGGAGCTACACCCTATAGACCTGCAATTTTCTATAGAAAGGCTCAACCTTGTTTCCATGATTCAACATAAGTTTCTTTCTACCCATGCTCTCTTGCACAATTTATCTTTTGAATTAACTTTCTCCAAACAATCCAGGTGGAGAGTTACTAAAACTATTAGAGAAGTACTTTTTCCTGCACCTCTTTTGTTTAATCTTAATTAAAGGCAAGGATGGATGCTTTGTACGAGTGAGCTAGACGCATACCTTGAGCAGCAGCCCCAGCATGTTGAGGATGCCGGAGAGGGGAACGATGGTGATCTTATCCAGCCCTCTGACAACATGGGGATCCCGTACCAGCATTCTGGATATGATTATGTGCATCCTGCTTCATCTTCTTCTTGAGAGTCCGAGTACGACCATGCGCGGGACGACCCACCACAGTGGGGATACTTCTCGCGCCGTGATTGATCTCCACTTAGGACAAAAGCCTAATCTTGGGGGGAGGTATACCGACACAACACTCGTTTACATATCATGTTCGGTCGGTTCTTTGTATATCCATATTTTCGTTTCTTTCATTTATTTTCGTTTTCTTTCGCTTCTTTTACTTCTTTCTGTTTTATCGTTTTGTTCTTGTTTTCCAAAACGTAAAAAGACCAAAAATATTTATGTTGTTTCTCTCTGTTTGTTTCTTTAGTTTCTTTTGTTGGTTTTCTTTCTTTTCTCGTTTCGGTTTTGTATTCAAACACCCAAAAATATTTGTTGTTCTTCTTTGGTTTTGTAAATTTCGTTGCAGAGTTCACCGGATTTCCATGTCTCCATTGGAGCTTGATTATAATTCTATATTATTCAATCCACAAGTGAAGAGTAGTAATGACGATTTACGACAATTCGAATTGTGGTGAGAGGCTAGTATGACCTCTATATGTTTTAGTTTTGTACATATACTCATCCATGTGAACATGCTTAGTTCGTTCATGTAAGATGTATGTTATTTAATTGGTGCTTAGTAGTTCATGCTCTCTCATGTTTAGTTCCAACTTATTAATATAAGATAGAATGTCGTATGAATGTTTGCTTGCATTCTTTTATTCACATAAGGGTATGACACCGTGGTATCTCCCTCTGGTTGTTTCGCTTGAATCGACTTGGCACATGCTCACTCATGCATAAGACTAAAAACAAAAAGTCAATTAAGCCTCGATGATTTATTTTGCCTCAGAGTAATTGTATAACTTTTATGCCCCTGTTAATTTTGTTTTGTCGCAAGCATGATTATGATAGTTGTTGCTCTCTTGATTGTCGCTCCCCGTCTATTCCTAGCCTTCACCTGTACTGAGTATGAGCTCTACTCGTGCATCCAACTCCCAAAAAATCAAATTTTGCCAAATGTGTCCACCATACCTACCTATATGTGGTAATTAGCCACCACTCCAAATAAATTGCTCATGTGCTACCTTTAAAACCTTCTCAAAATTATTCCTGTTTTATGGCCCTATTTTAGCTCATGAGGACGTAAATAGAGAATCTTTATCTCACTTGTTGATTGGATCTCACACCATAGACTAGTGGCTGCATCCGCTTATCCAATTGATAGAAGAGCTGGCAGCGGGGTGCCCAGCCCCAAATAATAATATAAATTCTCTTTACTATTTTTGCCCATGATCTATCAGTCAAAGCATAAGTGTGTAAACAAAAGAGAAACAGAGATGACCTTCTACACCAGTTGCGTCCTTCAAATGGGATCTGCTCTTGTGAAATCTAGTTGGCTTGTGATGTAATGTATTTTCTGTTTACCATTCGTTGACATAAGCATACACCTGTATAAAAAAATGTTTTCAATACCTCTGCTTAATAAAATAAAAGCTCTAGCACATGAGTGATCCATGCTTCCCTCTGCTAAGGTCCTTTCTTTCACTTTTATGTTGAGTCTTCACCTTCTCACTTTATGCACCTTCTTGAGAGAAATAGCTGTTATTATTAGTGTAATGTGCTTGTCCCCGAACACGGTTAATTGTGGTATAACTTTGATGCTTATATCTCTGATATCTATATTTCTAGTCTTCATTTGAACTTCAGAGGTGCCCTGGCATTTATGTTTTGCTCCACTCTTAAGGGCAAGCGAGTACACTTTATTATACCCTATCATGAGCATTGCACTCCTGCAGATTGATATTCTCCATGTTGTCTATTATTAGTTTGTTGGAATCTTTTCATGGCTTGCATAACTGCCAAGTAAATTTTATCTTGCATACATCTCATTATGAATTGCCTTAGCACTTGATTGTATAGTGAGTATATTTACATCATATGAAACAAATATGTTCGTAAAAGACTTTTATCGCACTCAGTTGTCACTGAATTGCTTGAGGACAAGCAATAAGCTAAGATTGGGGGGAGTTGATACGTCCAAAACGTATCTCCTTTTCTGAACATTTTTCTTATTGTTTTCCTTTAAACTTGTGAGTTTTGAATACCACAAACATGGACTAACATTGTTCTCAGCAGAATTACTTTCCTGTCTCGTTTTTGTGCAGAAAAAACATTCGGGAAATTGCCCAGAAAAGACCCCATTGGTCTTAAACACCAGAAGACACCGGGATCCAGAAGGAGGCCAGGAGAGGGGCCAGGAGGGGGCCACACCACCCCTGGCGCCCCCCTTGGCCGCGCCGCCAGGTGGTGTGGGCCACCCAGACACCCCCCCTCGGGCTCCCCTTTCGACTACATATTACCTGTAACCCTAAAACATCAGGGGGTTTGTCATATTCCACAGAAACACAAAAGAGCACCGCCGCCAACCCGAAACTCAATTCGGGGATTAGAAGTTCCTTTTCTCGCACCCTACCAGGACGAGGATTCGAAGGAGATCATCGCCATCGACACCGCCACTCCTTCTCCATCAACCATCCATGTTTCCCCGTCCATGAGTGAGTAAACCCTGCTGTAGGATGAGAGGGATGGAAGGGATTGGATGAGATTGATCATGTAATAACGTCAGATTGTTAGGGCATAGTTCCTAGTATCTATTCTTAGTGTTTTCTACCGTTGTTGCAACTTGTTATGTTTAATGCTTGTCACTAGGGCCCGAGTGCCATGATTTTAGATCGGAACATGTTATTGTTTCATGAGTATAGTTATGTTTCTTGATCATATATGAAAGTTGTTTACACACATTGTTGTCCGGAACCCGTGCCCCCAAAGTGATAGAAATTGGGACAGCCGGAGGGGATGGTTGTGATGTGGATCGAATTTGTTCACGGAGTGATGCTTTGCTCCGGTTCTTTATTAAAAGGAGCACATTAATTACTAGTAGTTTCCCTAGAGGCCCCGCTGCCATGGGCTGGTAGGACAAAAGATGTTGGACAAGTTTCTCATTGCTAGCACGTATGACTATATTGGAACACATGCCTATGGTTTGCCTACATGTTTGATGCTTTATTATTATTAACTGCATTGCCCACGTTATTATTATTACATGACCCTTGTTATCCATGCAACACCCGTCCATCCATTCCCTCTATGCCTACGGTACTCCCATCCTGCTGTCCTCTGCGATTGCTACTGATGTTACTATTTTACTACTGCTATTATTTTATTTCCACTGCTGCTATAAAACTGTTACCACTGACAAATTGTTGCGAGCAAGTTTACTTTCAGGTGCATCTGAATTAACAACTCAGTTGTTAAGTCATATAAATATTCTTTGGCTCCCCATGTGTTGAATCAATAAATTTGGGTTTTACTTCCCTCGAAGACTGGTGCGACCCCCCTATACTTGTGGGTCATCAGTGAGTTATATGCATGCCTGCTTATATAAATGTGCGCATATTTCACTAGAGTTTGCTAATCATTAGATTTGATGATGGAGTAGTTTAAATCATTTGACCCATTAGGTAAAGACACAAGACTATACAACAACATTCTTACGATGCTCCATAGGTAAGTTCAATCATGCATTATTTCAATCAGTATCACACTATACTGGTCTCTTTTATTGATATCAAGTAACTAATATAACTCTCTTTTTTTGCGGGGCAGTTGTTGGGAACAGTTCATCAAGGAGATTACTGGTGAATGGATACTGAAGCTGACTTTTAGACCTGTCAGGGTAAGTAGTATATATATTAACTATGTCCGGGCATCTCTTTGATTCAAGTTTCAATACCATTACCATGCTTGACTATTATTTGATTGAATTATACTCTCGTAAAGTGGTTGAGTCAGGAACAAGGGACAAACTTATGTGGATACTAAATTAGCGAGTACATTCGCATGACGACCAGGGAGCGGCGCAAGGATGTAAGACAAACCGAGGTACATAAACAATATTCATGGTTTTATTCTATTACCAGCAATTGTGTTTAGTTTCATTCATATATACACACACCACTCAATTATTCATATTGATCTCCTTCTTTAAAGATGGAAGGTATGCGAAAGAAGCTCCTACCTCAAAACCACATACGAGGAATTCAAGAGGAGTTGGCGGGATTTCTGTTAGAGCATGTCATATCCATATGGGGACAGTTCAACCACCTCAGAAATCAGGTCTATCTCCAATTTACCGGAGATTCTTGTAACACCTGCGCCGATAGAGAGAACAACAAACGATGTAGAATGCTTGTTGATTGTTGAAGAGGTACAATGTAATACAATATTTTTAAATATATGAATGCTTGTAGGAGATATTGTATTATATGTATGCATCAACGTGTACAGTACGTACCTAGTACTGTGAAACCCTAATAGAACCCTAAACCCCAAAACACCAAAACCCCACGGGATATTTAGTCCCGGTTTGTAACACAAACCGAGGCAAAATGGTCCTCTAGTCACTCGCTGCGCCGCTGACAAGTCAAAACCTTTTTGTCCCGGTTTGTCCTGGAGGGCTTTTAGTGCCCGTGCGTGGCCTGCCGGGATTAAGGAGGGGGGCTTTAGTCCCGATTGGCCAGCCACGTTTGGAAAACCAGGGCTAGAGGCCCTTTCCAACCGGGACTAAACCCCCGTTTTCCACTAGTGATTATAAATTTATGGTGGGACACAATAAATAAAATCGTCCTACTCACACATAGTCTTTGAAATTAATTACCGCCGCAACGCGCGGGGTTTTCATCTAGTTCCTCTTATTTACAGGCTCGTGTCTCCAACTGTCTGCTTAAATACCAAATCAAGGTGATCGAAGTACAAGTGGAGACCTTCTATGATATGTCTCGAAGTTATCTTTAAGTTATTTTTATTATTCTATGCTTGTTTTATAGCATTTCTATATGTTTCTACTACATTTTTACATTATTTTAGTGTATATTTCAGGACCAACCTGTCTACTGACAAGATGGCTAGTGACGGTTTCTATTTTCTACGGTTTATGGGTTCTAGAAACATGTTAATGACATATTCGCCAAATTACCTGAAAAATCATGACGTCCTAATTTACCGAAACATAGACGGAGCCCAAATAAGAGTCAAAGAGGCTGGCCACAGAGAGGAGGCGACCCCAAGGTGAGGGTCCCACGAATAAAAAACGGCTTAGTATTATGACCCTAAGACCCCTATTAATATTATGGCTTTCCTACGACTCAAAAGCGTGGAATAAGAGGTAAAAAAAAACATCGTGTTCTCAATGTCCCCTTGATATGTGTTTTTATGTAGGGGTACCCATTCACCTCACCTTTTCCATAACTAGAACTAATCCCTTTGTATAAGACGTGTAAATACATTAGTTCCGTAATACTCCTTCTGATCCTAAAAAAGTGTCGCCACAAATGAACTAATCGTATACAATCTATAGCCATAGCTTCCGAAACTTTTGTAGGATTGGAGGGAGTAGATGGTCATTAACACGAAAATCCACTAAGAATTAGATTTGTCCCTTCAGTGTGCCATCACACCTAATCCTCTCACACTGATCTAATCATCACAAGTCAAAGTCATTATCATGTGAAATCTATTAACGTCTGCCCACAACACCTTCTCCACTTGTCGTGCCAACTGATTGGACACCAAGTGAGCTACATCACCTCATTTCCTAGCCAGAAACCAGCCTCCTGACATTGTCGCTAGACGTTCATGCCCTTCTTAGCCTAAGTACTCAAGCCATTGTTCATTCTGTATCCCGGCTGACATGTTTCCTCCCAGGGTTTCACTTCCTCCCCGATATTCTCTATTAGTCACGTGAGGTTTCATTGTAGTTGTTTCCACACCAGCATCATATCTCTGCGGTGCATTCATCTCCAAAGTCTCACCATACCCCATGGTCCTCGGAATGTAGCCATGGAAGATCCCATATTTACCAACAAGTAAAGGTCGCACCTATGCATGGTCTCTCAAGCCCTCGCATAAGTTCTAGCAAGTACAAGGTACCATCATATCTGCAATACCCTACCCGTTACCATCTCCTTGATTCGACTCTCACCAATCCCTTCCACGCGGTAGGGTTGGAGAACGAGATCTCAGAATGCACATCTGCAGAATAGAAGGTCGTAATACTTTAGTTAGAGAAGTTGCAGGTAAGTCCTTGATGGCTAGGTTGAGACTCCAAGTGCAGAGTGTGTAGCTAGTGGCAAGCCTTCTTCCCCATGAGGGTGACTCGAGGGTTTATATCGAACTCTTGGGGAGCCAGTATTTCAGCAGTTGTCTTCCAAGCTTCCTCCAGGATCCTGCAAAAAAGTAGAGAATTTTGTGCCCTCAACCTCACCAAGTGGTTGTCAAGCACAAGGTGTGAGACTTCTAAATTGCAATGCAAAACTGAAAGTAAATGTGCAATAATTAAATCTACTACTAAATGCAAATGAGAAAATAAATGTGCAATGGATTGTTTTTGTATTTTTGTGATGCAAGTGGTGATGGAGATAATGTAAATTCGAATTGGAGATGCAAGTAAAGTAAAGTGCAAGTAAAGTAAATTGCAGCAAAGTAACTAGAGTGTTTTCTTATATTTAAAATAGGACCGGGGTTCATGGTTTCACACTTGCATTCTCTCAAATAAAGTAGTAGACGGTGGACATAAAGAATTACATGTGAGATTACAATAACATGTTTAACATTGAGTACTTTCATATGGGCATCACGTCCTAGCATAGAGATCTCTACGGTCATATTGATCCCTCTTATACTCCACCAAGATGCGAAATAAATCATAACACCTCGATAATTAAGGAAAAACCAGATTATAGCTTTAAGCAATGTGACATGAAGTTGAAGTAAGAACTTGCTAGATCTAGTCATGGAGATTGATTAGAGTCACTTCAAATCCCCGGTAACAAGGTACTCCTTTTTATCCCTAGTGAGGTAACTAAGAAAGGTTTAACAAACCTAAGTGGTTCACTGAACTTCTGTCACTTTCACAGCACTAGCCACCCCCCCCCCCCCGTTACTCCAACTAATGCACCCATCACCCCACACATGCTCTCAAGAACTAGATTGATCAAAGCTAGCAAATAAGAACGGGGTACATAAGATACATCTACTCAAATAACTCAAGAGAAACAATTGCAATCTCAGATTCAAGAACTCATAGAAAAGATCCACCACATAGGAATTACAACGGTGCCCGTAATCATGTGAGGCAGCTCATACGGATCTAATTAATGAAGCACATAGAGAGAGGTACAAGTGCTACTTCCACAAACCCATAGCCCTGGGGTGGACTACTCCCTCTTCATGGAGATGTCGATGGAGATGACGTTGGAGGGGTAGGAGATCACACCGGCGGCGCCCTGCCGGAGTTTTCCCCCTCCAATCTGGAACTTCTGGTCTCTGTTTTGGTGTTTCGGTGTTTCGGCGGCGCTCTCGTCCGTAAGGGTACGGGGGACCCTTTTTATAGTCGGTTTTAGGTCAAGACAGAGTCGGTTAGTCGAAGATGGAAGGAATTGGGGCCACAGGGGCCAAAAGGGGGCCTCTCACGCGGCCAAGGAATCTGGCCGCGTGGAGGGTCCTCTTTTGGGCCTCCTTGCCCAATTCTCGTGGATCCTTCGCCCGCAAGTCTTCTCCTTCCAAGAAAATGACCCCCGCAGATTTTCAGGTGATTTCGCGGAAGTTTGCCCCCCCTGAAACGTCAAAAATATAGAAAACGGGGTTTCTGACAGGCAGGGTTTATTCCATAAAACTTGGTGGACTTTGTAATTTAACCCCAAAATACTATAAAACATTGAATTATACCCTTATATGATGCAATATGCAATAGAAAACCATGTGAAAATATGCAAAATTCATCTATGCATTTTACATGCATCAACATCCCCAAGCTTAACCCATGCTCTTCCTCGAGTATGAAGGTGATAAAACTAAGATGGGTTTTGCATATTGAAACAATCATGGGATATCAAGGAGGATTATTCATGCTACATATACTCAAATGATTAATACTAGAAATGAGTAGCAATATACAATTCATGTTGTAAGAAATATCAAATATGCAAGCAAAGATGCTTCATGAAATTTCACAAAGTGTATAATGAAATAAAAGCACTATGGACCAAATGCATACACAAAATGAAAAATAAAATCCTATATTGGTCAAAGAATAGCATAATGGAGAATAGAAAATATAGTGGACACTTTGGAGGAAATTGAGTAGAGGTAAAACATGATCAAGTCTTATTTAACCTCTAAATTATTCAACTAAAATTACTAATTGAAATGTGGTATCCATTGATCTAGGACTCTCATTGCCCCTTTATCACTAGCATCTTAAAATTGTGAGTATTTAAGTAATGAGAATGACAAGGTGGTTGAAAGCCTAATGCCCCGTGAGTGTGAAAACCTACTCCATGATTACTCAACTTAAGATTCCTAATAAGCTTTGTACAATCATAATAAGTATTAATGACATCATAGAGAACCGCAAAGAGGTACCTCTTGCCCCATGACATGGAAACAAGCCCATGTTACGATGACAAGATGAACAAACGGAGTAGACTCATCATCCTTTTTATTTTCATTCACTATTATGCATAACTTCTTATTTTATTATAGGATGTGTTGTAGAGTCACTCAAACTGTAAGTAAATTTCCACCATGATAAAGCATGGCTTGAGTTATCGGCCCAATGCGTTTCTCTAGTCATATAGATACTTCCTCATCAAAACTTACTATTCCTCTATTTCATTTCGGCATGGCAGGAGTCCAAAAACAAAAGTACATGATATCAACCAAATGTAAATTTTTTGTGCAATGTTGAAAGCTTTCCGGTGATACACGTTTATAGCTAGCTCCGAACCACACACTTGTCAAACGCAAAACTTGTGGCTCCCATTATTGGGTCATGTTTATTAGATGCATAAAAAGTAAGGTGTGCCTTCAAAAGTCCGTGAGAGTCCTATCCCAAGTTCAACCCATGACAATTAATAAAGTGAATATCTTAATTTAGAACATATAACATGGTGAACATACTCGGAATAGCAATGAAGCTAATGGGAAGATATGGTGGACTCACTGGAAATACTTGGCTAAGGAGTGTTGGAAACAAGTTTTTACTTGTTGGAATTTTTAAATTTTTGGGCTAGCAAGAGGGAGATAGTTGACCAGCTACTATGCATGCATATGTCCATAGAACTACTCATTTCATGAAAAACTAAATAAACCAGCAATTAACATCGAGGACATGAATAAGAGATAGCTCAAGACAACATTATTGCAAATTTCTACACATAAAAAGCATATAAATCATGCAAACATATGTAGCTCTTCAAATCAACCATGGCATCCCTATTCCAAGTCATAATACTAGCATCCAATACATTCCAACCCAAACTCCAGTAGCTCAATATCATATAAAATGATGGTGGTCTTATCAAAACAAAAATAAAAACAAAAACTAGACGCTTCAAGTCTCTACGATAAATGCTTTGCTTAGAAAAACAGAAATTAGACGTGTGCTAACCAAAAGAGTGTAGCTCCAGTGGGGTGTTCATCACATCCCCAAGCTTATGTATTTCACCATTCTTGGATGTCTTGAGGCGCAGCTCCTCTATTCCCTGTGAAAAAACTTCACAAAACATGTTTCTCCCATTCTTTTTCTGTGGGGTGAGATTAGCAAGGACAAACAAATCACATGCTTGCTGTGCAAAATTCCAAATCAAATGCTCCAGTAGATAGACAATAAGGTTCATTATGTTGTATGCTCACTCTCTGGCTTGAAAGAATCATGGATTCGATTCCCAAGCCCAAAGAGTGCATAAAACAAAAAAGACAGAATCTGTCCAGAAAAGCAGCAGCCGCAAAGCGAACGTTTTTCCCTAAGCTAGACTCGTCAAAAAATCAAGTCAATTTTTGTGCTTGCAGAGGACAAAAACTTGCAGAACATAATAAAAACTTAGCTCAATCCGACATACCAATAAAAAACGTAAAATCATACGGTGAGCAGACTCGTGCTGAAACAGAAATTTCATGCACTAGGATATCAACTTATAAGTCCAAATGGGTTTGACTTGACTCTTTATTGAAAACTCCAGAATTAAAACAAAAAAACTAATCTATTGAGACAGCAAGAGGACATTAAGAAAATCCAAACAAAAACAACCGGGTTGCCTCCCGTAAAGCGCTTTCTTTATAGCCATATAGCTAGGCTTTACTCACTTGATAATCAAGGGGGATAAAGCTCATGAGGGAGCTTGTTCTTAAGCGTGCCCCTCTTCCTTGGGAAGTGCTCCATGCTTTTCTTGTGAGGAAACTGAAACTTGACATTCCCTTCCTTGGAGTCTATGATTGCACCTGTAGTACGAAGAAAAGGTCTATCCAAAATAATAGGACTAGGGGATTCATCCCCCATATCCATAATAATGAAATCATCGGGTACGAAAGTCATGTGCAATTCAATCATAACATCTTTTACTTGTCCTACAGCATGTTTAGTAGAGTCATCAGCAAGGGCAAATTCACTTGAGCACTTCTCTAAATTTTCTAGTTCTAGCAATTCATATAATTCTTTAGAAAGTACCGATACACTAGAACCTAGATCTAACATAGCATGGTGAATTTCTTTTCCAATTGAAACTAGCACCTTGGGGATCCATTCATCCCCAAGCATAGGAGGTATCATGGCCTCATTCTTGTACCTAGCAATTTTTTCTTGCAAGACATGATTAGCAATATAAGATCCAAAGCCAGGTTGATTAACATTTATAGTGGGATCACTAGCAAATTTTTGTAGAGTAGCAATAAGTTCTTGCAAGCTACTTTTTTTTCTAAATCAAGCAATGGATCTTTAATTTCAGTAAGCATCATAATTTCCTCTACTTTACTCTCTAATTTCGCTAGCATGCTTGATTCATGAGGACTAATTTCATCTTTGCTAGCAAGATAAGACATATATGGAAGTAAATATTCAGGGTACTTCACTATTTCATTCAAAGTTTCTTCTAAGCTAGTAGGGACATGCTCACTTGTATTCTTAGCAATATGATCAATACTTTCAATAATAGGAGCAGCAATAGTAAGAGAATTCATGCCTACACTAGGTTGTGCTTGTGGCTTTCCTGCTGACATGCTTAATACAGTTGCTTGATTATCAGCTAATTTTGACAATGCTTTATCTAAATTCGAAGATTGAAGTTGCAATCCTTTAATATCACTACTAATGGATGCAATAGACTTATTTAAATCATGTATCATAGCATTGTGACTAGCAACTTGTTCCATAAGCAATTTATTAGATTCAGAAATTTCACTAGAAGGCTTCCACTTATTTTCATTAGCATTAGGATATGGAACAAAAGGTTTATTTGGCACATAAGGAGGTTTACTATAAGAATTGTAAGCATTACCAAAACCATTGCTACCATAATTCCTAACAAAATTAACATCCACACTTTCAGAATTATTACCAACTAGCTCCTGCAAAGGCACATTCTCCATATTTTGTTTATTAATAAAGGCAAGAATAGTGTCCATTTTAGAAGACAAATCATTGGTTTCTTCAATTGATTTTATTTTCTTAGTGGGGTTGGGTGCTCTTTCAGTATTCCATTGACTATAATTTTGCAATATGCTTTCTAATATGCTCTTAGCCTCTCCTACAGTTTTACTCATAAAGGCACCTCCAGCAGCAGAATCAAGTATCTTTCTAGACATGTAGTTTAGACCATTATAAAAAGAGTGTAGTATGGTCCATTCATTTACTCCATGTGATGGGCATGTTCTAAGCATTAATTTAATTCTATCCCATGCCATGGCTACATGTTCATTATCATTTTTCCTAAATGAGAGGATATTATTCCTATTTTGCAAAATTTTAACGGGAGGATAATATTTCTTAATGAAAGCTTCTTTTAAATCAACCCAAGACTTTATACTAGCTGTAGGTAATGAAAGTAACCATTCTTTAGCCTTTTCTCTAAGTGAAAAAGGAAATAATTTCAGTTTTAAAACACTACTTTCCACATTTTTAAATTTTTGCATATCACATATTTCCATGAAATCATGAAGATGCATAGAGGCATCCTCCATAGCACTACCACCAAATTAATCTCTAGTAATTAAATTCAATAAACTAGGACTTACTTCATAGCTTTCAGCTTGTATTTCAGGTGTAGTAATTGGCCTATCAATGAATTGGTCATTGGGTGTATTTGTGTAGTCACTTAATTTAGTTCTATCACCCATTTTAACAGTTTTTATGTAGTTTTTAATTTTTTATGCAAAACTGAAAAGTAAAGTAACTAGGCAAATTCGAAATACTAAAATAAACTAGATAACCAAATGCAAAGATAAAATGCAAACTAAAATAAAATATGCAAGACAAAACAAAAACAAGAACAAAAACAAAACAAAAACAAGACAAGAAACAAAAAAATCTACTTGAAAGAAGGTGGAGATAGAAAGGACGGTACTCACGTAGGTGCAACCTCCCCAAGCTTAGGTGTTTGCACACCTTGTTGGTGATGAAGACTTATTGTGAGCTCCCTTGGACAACTCCTTCACCTATGGCTCCCCGGCAACGGCGCCAGAAAAACGCTTGATGGCTAGGTTCAGACTCCAAGTGCAGAGTGTGTAGCTAGTGGCAAGCCTTCTTCCCCACGAGGGTGACTTGAGGGTTTATATCGAACTCTTGGGGAGCCAGTATTTCAGCAGTTGTCTTCAAAGCTTCCTCCAGGATCCTGCAAACAAGTAGAGAATTTTGTGCCCTCAACCTCACCAAGTGGTTGTCAAGCACAAGGTGTGAGACTTCTAAATTGCAATGCAAAACTGAAAGTAAATGTGCAATAACTAAATCTACTACTAAATTCAAATGAGAAAATAAATATGCAATGGATTGTTTTTGTATTTTTGTGATGCAAGTGGTGATGGAGATAATGTAAATTCGAATTGGAGATGCAAGTAAAGTAAAGTGCAAGTAAAGTAAATTGCAGCAAAGTAACTAGAGTGTTTTCTTATATTTAAAATAGGACCGGGGTTCATGGTTTCACACTTGCATTCTCTCAAATAAAGTAGTAGACGGTGGACATAAAGAATTACATGTGAGATTACAATAACATGTTTAACATTGAGTTCTTTTATATGGGCATCACGTCGTAGCATAGAGATCTCTACGGTCATATTGATCCCTCTTATACTCCACCAAGATGCGAAATAAATCATAACACCTCGATAATTAAGGAAAAACCAGAGTATAGCTTTAAGCAATGTGACATGAAGTTGAATTAAGAACTTGCTAGATCTAGTCATGGAGATTGATTAGTGTCACTTCAAATCCCCTGTAACAAGGTACTCCTTTTTATCCCTAGTGAGGTAACTAAGAAAGGTTTAACAAAACCTAAGTGGATCGCTGAACTTCTGTCACTTTCACAGCACTAGCCACCCCCCGTTACTCCAACTAATGCACCCATCACCCCCCCACACACTCTCAAGAACTAGATTGATCAAAGCTAGCAAATAAGAACGGGGTACATAAGATACATCTACTCAAATAACTCAAGAGAAACAATTGCAATCTCAGATTCAATAACTCATAGAAAGGATCCACCATATAGGAATTACAACGGTGCCCGTAATCATGTGAGGCAGCTCATACAAATCTAGTTAGTGAAGCATATAGAGAGAGAGATACAAGTGCTACTTCCACAAACCCATAGCCCTAGGGTGGACTACTCCCTCTTCATGGAGATGTCGATGGAGATGACGTTGGAGGGGTAGGAGATCACACCGGCGGCGCCCCGCCGGAGTTTTCCCCCTCCAATCTGGAACTTCTGGTCTCTGTTTCGGTGTTTCGGTGTTTCGGCGGCGCTCTCTTCCGTAAGGGTACGGGGGACCCTTTTTATAGTCGGTTTTAGGTCAAGATGGAGTCGGTAAGTCGAAGATGGAAGGAATTGGGGCCACAGGGGGCAATAGGGGGCCTCTCACGCGGCCAAGGAATCTGGCCGTGTGGAGGGTCCTCTTTTGGGCCTCCTTGCCCAATTCTCGTGGATCCTTCGCCCGCAAGTCTTCTCCTTCCAAGAAAATGACCCCCGCAAATTTTCAGGTGATTTCGCGGAAGTTTGCCCCCTGAAACGTCAAAAATATAGAAAACGGGGTTTCTGATAGGCAGGGTTAATTCCATAAAAGTTGGGGGACTTTGTAATTTAACCCCAAAATACTATAAAACATTGAATTACACCCTTATATGATGCAATATGTAATAGGAAACCATGTGAAAATATGCAAAATTCATCTATGCATTTTACATGCATCAGTCCTTCACCTATTCCATATTTCCACAAAAACCTTCCTCACAATACTTTCTGCTGACACTTGTTTTTGCATCACAAAGGGATGTCACCAAGATGATCCCAAATGCAAAAATAATGTGACCGTGTGTCTCGTCGAAACAAATAATTTTGATTTTTGGACCGTCTCGATCCGATGAAGTGTGCACACATTCTATGGCCAAAATAGGATGAAACAGAGCCCAACTAGTACATGTACTAGCGGGGTTCAAAATTTCGGCCAAAACAGGACGAAACAGAGGCCAACTAGTACATGTACTAGCGGGGTTTACAATTTCCGCCAAACTAAAACACGAGACAGAGACCAACTAGTACATGTACTAGTTAGGTTCAAAATTTTGTCCAAACTAGAATGCGAGACAAAGGCCAACTAGTACATATACTTGTCGTGCTCTGTGAAGGCACGGACAAGATTGACACCTGATGCTTAGCGAGATCGGTAGACAAACCAGATGGTCTCAGATGAGAAAACACATAAAACAAAAGTTCTATGTCTTTTTTAGACGAACAACTCTCTCTTCTACGTGATTTTTATAAGAGGTCAAGTACAGACAAGTTGAATTTAACAGTTTCGAATTCGACTCGGACACGTTTTAGTGCGAGCACGATTAAGTATTCAAGATGATGATGGATGAAAAATCATAAAACAACAAAGTTCTTTGTCTTTTCGAGACGAACAACTTTCCCTTATACACCATTTTTATTTAAGGTCGTTTACTTCCTTGAAATCGACTCGTAAGGTGCAGCTGGTTTTTAGACCGAACAGTTTTAGAAAGTTCGGGTCAAACCATCCGAATTAGACCCAAAATACTGTTTTGGACGTGAATCCAAGTATTTTCCTTGCACTGGAAGTCCAGCCGCCTCTTATATACATGAGGGGCGATGGCCGATTGAACCAACACCAATCAAACAAACAGATATATCTACTTTTCTGTGTTCATCTACATTTATCTCTCTCCCCTTGTATCTTTGTTTCTCTTTCTTCGTTGTTTTCAGGTTTGGAGGTTACGATCCACAAGGATCCAGAGGTGTTAAGAACGACTTGGAGCAGCCAATCTTCGCTGGGTCCTCCGACGGGGTCCCTCCCGAGGAACGAGAGCGTCTGGCCTCAAAATATGTCTGCTCGACTGTCTTGCGTACCGTGCTTCCAGCAAGGCTCCCATCGTGCGAGTTGCGGAGCATCTCCCTTGGTGCAGCGGGTACACGAGGACGTGTTCGTGTGACGCGTTCGCACGTCAACACACTTTTCTGGCGACTCCGCTGGGGACGAAGCATCGAACGGTCCCCAGCCCGTTCTTACTACGAAGAGAGCGTCATTGAGAGCTGTAATCTACAACGGTATCATGAATCCTCAATCTCCATATGTAGATGCAAATTTCTCTCATGTTAATGTTGGTAGATCCTTTGATATGAGTATGGTATCAGCTAGCCCTAGTTCTTACTATGTGCAAGGGCCGATGCAAAATAATCTCTATGCTTTGAATAGTTATGATTTTAGCAACGTGCAACATGTATATTCGAATTTTCATGCATCGGCAACCCCATGAGTACATATGACGATGAACAACATGGTGAGTTCAGTTAATCAATATGAAACACCCAACATTAGTATTTTTATAGCATGCAAGCGAGTGTTTCACCTTTTTGTGCATCGGCAAGTGACATGCAATATGTTAGTTCATCTTTAAATATGCCGATGGAGAGGGGAATTGGACATGCAACTACTAGCTATTTGGCCAATTACCCCCAACCATCATATGCTACACCTTATGTTACTAATATGTCATATTCATGTGCAACTGGTGAGATTCATAATTCAGCTCCGCACTTTCATAGTGGCCATGGCCGAATAAGTGAAAATTTAACAGGAACACATGCATGTTCATCTACTTCTGTCGCATATGGATTGGGTAGTTTCAAGTAAAAACTTGCAGCTGAATTCAAGAAGATCAATGCTATTCACTTGAGAGCAGCAAAAAAAAACCCATGATCCCGCTGTAATACAATATTTAGAGGGGCATAAAAAGAGCTGTGAAGAAGAACATCAACAGTTTGAGCTCAAATGTCGTCATTCACTGCCATGGAGTTTCGGCAACGAATTGCCGAAAGAAACTACAATTATCGGGGGGGGGGGGGCAATCTCACCTTGCAGAGCATAGAACTGACGAATTCACCAAGTTAACAATTGAGGAATTATCAGATGAATAACGGCAAGCCTATGAAGTACTCAAGAGGAAGCATAATGAGGAGTTCAAGAAGCTTTAGAAGAAAGTTAAAGATTAGCATGAAGCATATAGAAAAAAGCATGAAGAGGAAGATATGCAGATGTTTCTTGCAAATCTGAGGAGGACCATCAAGAAAGTATTACTTCGTTTGGAGAGCTCAAGTTACATACTTTGTGCAGCAATCAAAGTGAACCCTCTAATAAATCTAGACAAGATGAAGAAGCCTTGTGAATTGATAGGATCCATGAAAAAGGCGAAAATTATTTGGAGAGTGTTGTTACTTCAGTTAGTGGAAAAGCCGAATCAAATATTACATGTGCCAAATCTGTTGAATCAAAAGAAGCAAGCTTCAATGATGAAGAGCATGGAAAGCTTAGCAAAACAACCATGCTTGATTTTTCTGGAAGTAAGGGAGCTTGCATGTTTTCCTATAAGTTTCATGCCAAAGAAATTAATGAACTTCAAGTGCAAGAAAGAATAGCCGAACCAAGTTCGGTTGACATTGAGAATCAAAGTAATGAGGTACGAGACCCAGAAAATGAAGAAGAAAAGGCGTTGGAAAATCATCCAGAGTCGGGGCAAGATATTGCTCGGGTCATGCAACCATCATGTTCTCTCGATGTCTTCAAAGAGGTATATCCAGCAAATAATTTACTTATTTTCCGATTTTTTTCAAAACTATATTGTTGATGCATCTATTAGCATGATTTTCAAAATAAACATTCAAAGACCAATCTTGAAAGGTAATTTATTTGTTAGTGATAAAATTGTAATGAAAACTATCGGTCAACATATTTCAAAATTTAGAGAGACCCGTAGTAAAAAATTATTACAGCAAGAACTTTCCCCGTAGTTTCATTTAAAATTTGTATTTACATGGGTGGCTTTGCTTATCTCATACTTGGCTAACATTTGGTTTCAAGTGAGACATGTTTGTTCTAACTATTTTGGTTTAAAAAATATAAAGCCAAGCATAGAATCTCTTGATAAAGCCGATGCTAGTATGATGGTTTATTCAAAAGCATCAGAAAATCATTGCAGAAGTCAAAGCATATATAGCCGAATGGGGTGGTGTCGAACTTGAACCATTCAGTTACTTAACTCAAAAGCCGTTCTCAGAACATGATCGGCTAGTTGATAAAAAGTGTACCTTCAGTTTGAGTATGTGTGATCGCATTTTTGATGTATTGCTCAATGATAATTATATTATGATTCTTGATCACTATGCAGAGCCGTCAATACAAGGACGAATGTATTATAAGTTGCATGTTTCGCTCGAACATAGTATTAACAATTGTGACATGTTTCAGTAAATAGTGGAATCGGACATTGATAAAGGAAGATTTAAATACGGTGCGTCATATATAGATGACCAGTCTATTTTAATTGGTCTTGATGGCAAAACTATTTTACATTGGCTACGTCAAGCCGATTTTTTCAAAGGTGAGCAGGTACACGGTGAAGATGGCGAAATCAAGTCTTAAAGAAAAGAAATTATTCAGGAGCACACAAAGAATATTTTTGAAGATGGGAATTCCATTGATGTTACACCGATGACATCAAACACTGGGGGGCAACAAGAAAATTTGAAGATCGATGCATGCAAAGTCAAGAACAAAGGCCGTTATAAGCACAAGGGTAAGAAATCAAAAGTTGCTTTCGAAAAGCTATTGGAAAAATATCAAAAGGAGAGTGAAGCAAAAAGTTCTTATCGGCCGGGTAACGCAAAAGCATCAAGATCACCCCCAAGGCGCAAGCACAATAGCCGGTATTGGAGAAAAGTCAAGTTCAATGAAGCAGATTCATATCCTCCTTTTAGGCCGCTAGTGCAAAGGTCATGGACACCTCCCGATGCTAATTCCTGTCAATATTCATCATGGGACATGTACGATTCATGTGCACATTATCCATATTATTCCAGACCGTTTAACCCAAATTATGCAGCTACAAATAGATATCATTGGATCAACAATTGCATGCTAGAGACGATTTCAATAAAAAAAGAATCGGTCCAGAGCTCAAGGGAAAAGAAGGAGGTGGTCAAGCAAGTTTACCAAGCAAAAAAGGATGGACGCAAATGTGCTACTTCGCATTCAGTTTCAAGTAACAAAGAGCCGGTCCACTTGACCTTGGTTGTTAAAGGGAAAGGGACGAAACAACAAATTGTTGAAGATCAAAGTGTCAAATCTGAATACGCGAAGTTGAAAGTGCCTGCGCTCAAGAAAGAGTTTCCAAAGCGGAAACAAAAAAATAGCCGGGAAGCCCACTCGTCTTATCAAGTTGGCAAGAAAGAAAATTGCGAAGGCTTAGTGTTGAAGAGTTAAAAAATAAAAACATGGCATGGATTCCTAATGAGACCGCAAGGATAGGAATGATGTGCAAGATTCTGTTGCAAGGGAGTTCTTAGAAGTAAAGAAAGAGAAGACTGAAACTAACAAGCAATTAAGCCGACCTTTCAACTTAAGAAAAATCTTAACACGTTTAGTTCTTAGTTTGCAATTATCTAAGAAAAATCTTCGGTTGGCACATCATCTATATTCTTCAACCGTGCCACCATTGCCTTCGTCATGGAGTTCACCACCAGGTTTTATTGGCTACCCCCCATGGACATATTTTGATCCATGGGTGCATCATAATTATTTATACATTGAAAGTGTAATACTAAGTCATTATGCATTTGGTTAATTTATATATTTTTGCTAATACAAAGAGCCAAAATATTTGAGTTCATTATAATTTTTTTGTGGTTTTACTTAATTTCGGTTGTACATACCTTGGTGGCTGGTTTATACATGCCCTTGAGGGAAAGATATAGGAACGATAAGTCTTTTATCGTCCTAAGAACTTATTGGGACATGGCCAGTGTGGTGTGATAACATCGTACTTAGTAATACTACAGACCGAGACAAGTTATGCGTCAATTGACAATTATGCTCTTACTCATGCTTTGATGATATTTGGCTTGTGAGTCTTTAAATGTTATGAATGGCCAAATTTTGCTAGCTATGTTGTTGGGCAACAAATTGATCATGATCATAATGTTTGATATTGATCTTGTCTCTCTAGTACCATGGAGATTGAATTTTTTGATCTAACTTTAAGACAATGACATATGCATTGACATTGTTTATTTACCTCCTTATGGTGCTATTTTTTAAACTCGTTCTTCGTGGTTTTTAGCTTTGGAGGCTACGGTCCACGAGGCTCCAGGGGCGTTAAGGAAGACTTGGAGCAGCCAATCGTCGTCGGGTCCTCCGACGGGGTCCCTCCCGAGGAACCGCGGTGTCTGGCCTCAAAAAGCTCCTGTCGGACTGTCTTGCGTACCGCGCATCTGGCTGCCCTCCCACGGTGCGAGTTGCGGAGCATCTCCCTCGACGCCGCGAGTATACGGGAACGTGTTCGTGTGACGCGTTCGCGCGTCAACACTTTCCCTATGGTGGCCAACCCTATGGCTACCCACTCGAGTTTCGACAGTTCACTATTTTTGAATTACACCCCAAACTAAGTGGATAAACGACATAGCTAAAAATTTCATATACATGTTTCAAAATTTAACAATAATATTTAAGTCATTTTAGTTTAATGATTTGATATCTTGTCTCTACCTAGAAATTTTATTCTAGAAGCACTGCGGAAAGCCAATAAGAACTAAAAAGTGCTACAAAATTCTAGGCTACTCTATGAGACTTTATATCAAACTATTTTACTTATGCTAGCCATTCATTCTCATTAATGTGTGTCTTTATGGTATATTCTTAAAATACATTTGAATTAAGGTAAAACTGTGTTTTTCTACATGGTGTGTTTTTAATATATAATATTAGGTTGGGCGTAAAGAGGTCTTGTACAAAACTGGATTTATTGAAAAACTATATCCCCAAAGTCTGTATTTTTCTACTGGTTCTATATCACGGAGTTTATATCGGTTATATTGTCTATGACACATATCATGCTAGAGGATTCTACTACATAATTGTATGCAAAAATATCATGACCGGGAAATACGGTTCGTTTGATATGTGTAAATAAATAGCTATTTACACGGTGTATGAGGTGCCCATAACCATATAATTGTCCTTCATCCCTCTCACATATATTTCCCTTCGTTGTTGCCTTCATTTTTCTGATTAATTTAGATTGAGGTTGACGGACGAAGTTCAACAAAATATTCGGGGGTGCATGGACATTCTGGACTCACTATGGTATCTTGTGACCCTCAATAGTAGATCATTAAATTTCATTTATGACCTCGAACGACCGCAATCAAGCGAGAACATCCGATATCCATAAGAGTCCGCTGCACAGGTGGAAGAAGGAAGGACCACATATGGATTCAATAAGTAGCTCGATGATCAACCTGTAAAAAATTTAGCATCTCTAACTTTGTTAAAAACAATATCATTACTGCAATTCCAAGTAGCCCAAACAAAAGCTCAAATTCCAATTTGTATACGGGATTTAGATTTCTTATTCACCCCTTCCAACAAGTGGCAAAACATATTAGCTATGCTAGTTGGTGGGTATATACTGGAAACTAAAGTGTATTAATCTCCACACATGACGTATAAAGTAACAAGAAATGAACAAATTCTCCATTGTCCCGCCCGATTGGCAAAAAACACATTTCTTATAACTAGTCCACTTTCGTTTGATCAAATTATTTTTAGTCAAGATTATTTTACGTTGGAGAAACAACCCGAACACTTTATTCAGGTGCGCTTTTAATTTCCAAAGGTATTTGTGAAGGAAAGGAGTATGTTCATGCATGTCGTTAGAATACATAGACTTGACGTTGAATAAGCCATTATCGGATAAGTTGCAAATAAATCAGATTTTGGCTCCAATACTATACTGTATTGTACGCTAGAATTTCGATCCATCGTGGGTTTTCTCTCGTTGTAATAGGGCCCATTGAGTGTTGGAAGCTTCGAGCGCTTGAACTGACTGTGGGCCAGACAGGGGGGATACGATGTCAATTCTTTGCCGTGTGTACGCACACGGTAAAGAACATATCTTTGCCATGTGCATGCACACGGCAAAGAGCTGATGTAACGGCTCCGCTGTGCAGCGTGACGGAACGGACACGTGGCAGTAATTGTTACCGTGCGCTTTCTTTCCCGTGTGTATTTTATAATCTTTGCCGTGTGTCATTCTTTACCGTGTGCACAAGTTTGTACTAAGCCGTGTGTTTGTCATTTCCGTACGCGACACACGGCAAAGAGAACGTTTGCCGTGTGCCCGATGTATGGCACACAGAAAAGATTCTTGTACACGGGAAAGAACTCATCTCCCGTAGTGAGCAAGAGTGTGTGTATTATTCTTCCTTGGGCGTTCATTTATTCGGATAACAGGGATGTGTCTGTTCTGTTCAGCCTGCTTGGCCTTTCGATCGTCCAGCACGATCTGGTTGGTTAATTACTACTGGATGGATTAACGAGAACATCAATAGATTTCCAAGCAGTAAGTAATGCACAACAAACTCTGCGCGTACTAGTCTTGCGCCCGCCATCTCATTCTTTTTCTCTGAAAACATTCAGAAGAAGAAAGTGAAACATTCATTCCCGCAAAAGTTGAGATTCCGATGATGCAATCCTTGCTAGTAGTAGTAATATGTTTTTTTTTATTATTATTCCGTGCTTCCTCGAATTTTTATTATCATCCAGTAGTTCCTGGGTGTTTAACAATAGAGCGCAACCGAGAAAACGAGCTCTTCTGCGGTACCCCAAATGAACCTGAGCCGTTTATTTTGGTCTATCCTAAGGCTGAAACGAATTTATACTGGTACCAAAAATCGGACCAGTACAAAACATACTACTCCCAAAATCTGATCGCAACTTGGATAGGCCCCAGGCCCAAAATATTAGAAGCCTCCGGCCAACACTTTAGATAGGCCCCGGCCCAATATTATACAAGGTCTGCCCACAGCTCAGTCCAGTATACCACTCGTGAACCCTAGATCGAGGATCGAGCACGCAGCGGACACGGTCGCCGTCCCCAGTCACATTCTCCCCACTCCCAGGCGTCGTCCGTTCGTCTCTGTCGCCGGCGTGAAGAAGGAGAGAAGGAGGCTGCTATGCCCTCCCCGGCCACCTGCACGTCCCTATGCCGATGCCCTTCTTGACGCGAGAGCTGGACTCCCGTCGCCCCGGCTCGTTGCTGTGAGGAGGAGCAGCCGCCAGCGGCGAGCCCGACCATGCAGCGGCGCCCACGGGCGCGACCCCCCACCGGAAGAGACAGCCAAAGGCGCGGCGCCCTCCCACGCAGCGCCGCCCATGGGCGCACCCTCGGCGACGTGCCATTGTGGTGGCTGGCCTGATCCGGACCCGATTTCTTTTCCGGCCCTTCCAAGGAAGTGCGAGCCTCGTCGACCTCATCTCCGTGGTCACCGCACCCTACGTGTGAGGTATGCGTTCTCTTCGATGATTCAAGTGCATGATTACATTGATGTGGTGAAGGTAAGGATGAAGATTTGCTTAGGTCAGTGCACAAGCCATTGTTGTTTCAACCTGGGGTTCAAGTGTATCGAAATTTTCAACATTTGACTAATCTAATCAGAATCATACGAACATGTGTTAGCCAGAAAATACACAAACATAACTTTGGGAATAAGACTTTATATAGAAATAGACATTTTACTGTGTCTTTTGCCCTACGTTACCGAAGAGAAGCATGACAAACTTGCAATTTTTAGGCTCCCCTTTTGGGATACTTCTGAACTCTGCTATTACTAGACTTAATTAGAGCATGTACTTTATTGAACTAGGAAAGTAAAGATGCTTGTTACTGATCCATTCATCACATAATTGTGTTTGAGGTAGTAGTATACAAAGTGACTTGTAAGCAAACATAAGAACGGTAGCACTTGCAAATTACTTATGTGATCATGTTTCAGTGAATCAATCAAGTTAGGATTTAATTAAGCAGTACAAGTTATGGACAGAAGCTGAATGGTAATGAAGGTCCAAAATGTTCAGCAAAATGGGAATACTTGTGTGCAATCAATCGAGCAAGTGCACATGAGGCCACATTTCTTTTTGAGTTGCCAACAAAGATGGTTATAATCTGAAGTAAAATGCATTCATAGAATTATAAACTTGGGCAGAATGGTATCAAATACTAGAAGGAAAAATTGTAGCATCAATAACTATTACAGTTGCCAATCCAGAATCATAACCTGTCTTGGACTAATTATTACAGAAAGCAAATCGTTTGTATTTTATTCGAAAAACTTCAAAAAAAAGGTCATCCACTCATCCATGAGCTGACGTCTCATTTCTTCTTGGGAAGAGTCTTCTTGTTGTGGAGTGACTTGATTATCTCCTTGTTGAGCGGTGACTTGATAAGCGTTATCGCCAACTTAGGTCGGAAATGATTGATTGATTCCTGCAAGATAGAAAAAATTTAGTGCTATACTAAATACATTTGAAATATATATATTTGTAAGGGTAGTTATAATTACCTGATCAAATTGTGCATTGAGACATCTGGTTTCATTCATACAGATCCCTCGAGAATTCGACGACACAGACAATCTACGGTTCCATGACAAGGCTGCTCAATGAGATGCTACAAAACTGTACATGGAGAAAGAAAATCACAGATTACAGTTGAAGGTAGGAAGACTACGCCTTCTCATAGATGAATTGCAAAACCAGGTTAGGAAAGAAAAGAAGATAGCACATCAACTGCGTAAAAACAAAATCCAGCATGAGACAACACTGGCATTTCAGGGTGCGGTGATAGAAGAGCTGGAAGCAAATGTTGAAAAATATAATGAAGAAGATATTGCACGGCAAGAAAAGATCAAGGAGCTAGACGTTCTTTTACAGAAGTTTAACAGATTTTGAGTTGCGGGTGTTACCGTAGTCATGGCCATATGTGCAGTCCTAACTTACAATTGTATGTATTCGTCAACTGCAATATAAGCATATTGTGTAATATAAAGCTACTTGGTACTGATTCAGAGCCTCTACCTAAAATGGGTATATGTGTATTGCTATATATGCATTACCTGACACATAGTGGGTTGAGACGAATTCTTCAGGAGAAAATGATACATGAGTGCAAATGAAAAATGGTTAAGTGAAGCAGATTTCACTGTCCGTCACACAAAGGAGAAAATATTGTCCCGAATGGAAAACTACTTTAACTTCCACTATACGACCTACACAAATGAAGCAGTTTGGTGATGTGAATTTGGAGGGAAGTTGTGATCATGACTCCTCACTGTTATGTACAGCCTCGTGTGATAATGCCGCATGCAACTGCTATTCAATGGCAACTCTGCAGACAGAAATGGTGTGCAATTGAGAGGCAACACAGGAACTAAATAACACTTCACTCTTTCTGGCTAGCCTAGATATAGCACCAATAACTACTGCATATGGAAAAATAAGTACCTACGTGACATGCAAAAAATAGCACTCGAGACAGTCATAACAGTCACAGAAGCTGGCTGGGAGAAATATTTATCACGAGTTAGCATCAGGAGCAGCACTTGATACCTGTCCCTGTAAATGGCAGCTTTATCCCTGCTAAATCAAGCATACCTAAGATAACTGGAGTATAAAAAGGAGCATCGTGTCCCGTACTTTTACCCATCAAATTACAAAGGTCCATGCTTCTTGGATTGGACAATACTACTACAACTTATTGGAAACAGTATATATATATTGGAAATGCATAAATGACAGTGCAACAATGGTCGATCAGGTAGCTCGTTCTTTCCTGAGCTAAACATAATCATTGTCTGTATGTTAAACACAAGCCTAAAGTATAGTTTTAAACAGAAGGAAAAAATCATGATGCCAGTACCACGAGTTCCTCCCAATTTCTGTAGCCCATAATAAGCACTCGCAGCCTTTGTGGAAATACAATATCTCGGTAATATTAATAACAAACTGTCCTCACACATACCATCTATTATTAGAAAAACTAAAGTAAAATTCCGTGCTCCCGTTGGAGGACAATCGATGAGAACACCAAGACCAAATCATTCTCCATGCTTGATTGCTTCATTGACTCAAATCACTAAAAATACCTGTTTTATCATGGAAAAGAAACAATACATAAATTACCATACTACAACATGAATTTATTGACATATATAGATATACTTGGTAATGATCCATTTTTCAACAGAAATAAGTATTATACTACAATTACCTTTGCCCATGAATCTGAATTTCTCGTGGAATTCTGACAATAGTACTTATACATAGTTCAAATCTTGGTTAGAAAATACTGTAATCTTCTTTTGCAGTCTCATAACATTACATTATAAATCATTGCACATTATCTAATGCCATAGAGCTACTGTACTTATGTGTGGCAATAGTGATACAAACAGAAATAACTTGCTCACAAATTCGGTTGTTAATTCTTTGCATAAGACAACTAAAGGACGCTGGAAACTGACATGTAAGTGTGCTAATTATCTGGAGGATAACCATCAGAGAATTCAATATTTTGTTAAAGAGAAATTTGGGATAAATTTCACTGACTACACCGCTCCAGAGTGTGCGAATGTCCTAACGCACGCCCACCCATCGTCCCAGTACCACAGTTAAAGATGAATTTGGGTAAAATTTCACTGACTACACCGTTGTCGATTCTCATTAATATATAAAAGGCATAGCTATGGGAGGGGGCGGAGATCCGGAGTGGTTCCTACCTGTTCTTTGGGGGCCGAAGTGGCAGCGTGGGCCGGCGACGAGGAGGACGATGGGGCGGAGGCGATTCGGGCAGCTCGACGAGGAGGAGCCCAGGAGGACAAGGGAGGCGGGCGGCGGCGATTAGGGCAGCTCGACGAGCAGGAGCCGAGGAGGACAAGGGAGGCAGCGGCGTGATGATCCGACGAGGACGACTGAGGGGGCGGCGTGAGGAGCCGAGGAGAACGAGCGAGGCGGCGGCACGGCCGGACGAGGGAGGCGGCGACGTGAGCCGAGGAGGACGAGCGCTTTGCAACGGACCTAGCGATCCCCAGCTTTAACTTTTTTTTTTCGCTATCAGACTTACAGACTACTGGGCCTTCTGGGCCAAATCTAGTCCTTGAAACCTCAGCCGTAGATGAGAAGTCATACTGCTCCCGAGAGGAGACCAGTAAGGCCTTGTTTGGTACGAGCGTAAATTTAGGGATTGAAGCGGATTATGCCGGTCTAACCCCAAATCCCTAAATATTCTGAAAAATTCGTTTGGTTCAAGTGGATTAGTAGGGATTATCCCCACTCTTCCCCAAAATCCCCTCCACTTTAGGCCTCGTTTGGTCTGTAGGGATTTCCAGCCCCAAAGGAGTCGGGGAATTCTGGGATAGGGTGAATCCGTCTCCGTCACCCAACCCCTGGTCTTCCCTGTCGCTTTGCCCACCGTTCAATCCGCGGGCGCTGGGTCGAGGCTTAAAACCCGCGTGGATCCGGAGGGATCGAGGTGGTTTGACCGGGTTAGTCCACCCCTACACCTGTGTACCAAACGGGCCGCGCGGGAATTATGGGGGTCCAAAACCTCTAGGGGATTTTCCCTTCAAATCCCGGCCTAGCCCCGTGTACCAAACAAAGCCTTAGTGTATTTTTCTGTATATCAAATCAACTCCCTCTAGCAAGTGGATTGGAGGGAAGGGATTTGAGGGGATTGGGTGGAGGTGGGGGTTTCACCCAAACCCTCTAGGGATTATCCCCACTAATTCTCTAAAATACTCTACTACCAAACAAGGCCTAAAAGGTACTGTATAAAACCCCCGAGAAAACGGTAGTCAGGAGATTGTGGGTGGATTGATCATTTGCGTCGTCCCAGCTTTGCAAGCATATATCATCAGGAGTCGAAGACTCGCAAGAACCTACGTGGTCGTGGACACGGTGACACACGCGCGCGCGCGTACACACACACGCGTGCGCGGACACACAAACACACCTTGATTAACCATCCAACTGCGCACCAAGTCGCCCCATCCTTCCTGCGGCCGCCGCCACGTTGCCGTCCCTTGCAACGTCGTCGACGCTGGCACAGGGCGGCGGGGCCGATGATCCGCCGAAGCTCTTGTGGTGCCCGTTGTCGTCGCCGGCGTCGCAATAGCCCTTGAGCATGTCCCCCTCCTCCGGGGTGAAGCCGATGACAGCGAGCATGGCGTCGGCGCCCCAGCAGCGCCGCTCGATGACGCGGATGGCGCCGCAGCAGGCAGGACCCAGGTACGCCTCGCCGTTGAGGAAGAAGAGGATGATCTCCCCCGTGCACGACTTGATGTCCATCAGCGAGTCCCAGCACAGCTGCATCCCCTCGCCCTCCAGCCGCTCCGCCAGGCCCGTCGCCGGAGCTGCCCGGATGAATGTGGCAGGACGAGCGCCGTCCGTCAGCGTGGTGGCGGCGGCGAGAAGCACCAGAAACGCCCCAAGGAAAATGCGGGAAGTAGCCATGTACGCTCTTGATCGTCTGTAGCTAGCTAGCGTTGGGTATGTGCTACCGTGTGAGATGATAGCTGGTATATTTATATACACAACGATGATGTGCCAGTATAGTAACGCTATGGTAAGGCGAAAAGGCTTCGGTTGGTGCGCATAATGACCGTAAATGGATCGGTCTTCCGTGTAAGTGAGAAAGTGGAGTGGCAATAGTAACTGACCGATCGAATGCGAAAAGCTCCGTTCTGTAGTTCTGTCTATCTTCTCTATTTTTTTTTTTGAAGAAACAACGGGGGGCGAACAGCCCACCTGAACATTTCATTCATTTTCTGTGAGCAAAAACGTATGTACATGGGGGCCCTGCGGAAGGGGGGAGAGTACAAGGGGGGGCTCATAGAGGGTGGCGGCGCTACATTAATCCGGAGGGAGCAGGCCAGCACACCAAGCAAGTAAGGGGGAAACATCCACACGTCGGGGGGCCCGAACGACCCAAAGCGTCAGGTGGTCGACGACCATGTGGAGCGTCCTTGAAAGGGGGACACGGTCGGCCTCGAAAACCATGCGGTTGCGAGTCTTCCAGACGACCCAAAGGAGGCACAGGAGCGTCGTATTGCGGCATGCATCTTGGAAGCGCGGGAGTTCCTCAGCGAGTGCTGCCAGGAGAGACGTAGCATCGGGAGCCGCAACGGGGCAGAAGTTAGGGGCGGTCTTCCCCCAGAACTCGAGCAGCCGGGGGCACTGGAAGAAGAGGTGGGTGATGTCTTCTGAGATGCCGGGGCAGAACGGGCAGTCGCTTGTCGGAACAAAGCCGATGCGACGTAGGTGCGCGCGTGTCCTTGTCTTCCCGTGTCGGAGGATCCAGAAGAACACCTGCACTTTTGGAGGTGCAAAGCAAGTCCAGTTTTCACCCTGGAGAGGCACCACGCATCCCGAGCTCTTAAGGGCGCGATACACCTCGGCAACCCGGAACTCGGGTGAGCTCCCAAGAGCAACCCATCGCTGATCCGCGCCATCGGAGTGGGGGAGGCGAGCAAGCAGGGACCGGACAAGCTCTAACTCTGCGCGCGCGCGATCGGAGACACGTGGCGCGAGCGGAATCAGGGGGGACCCTCCGTCCCAGGACGCCGCGATAGTGGCAGCAGGGCGTGCACAGTGGCTGAAGGCAACAGGGAGGGCGGAGGAGAGGGCTCCAAGGGGGGACCAGGAGTCGTGCCAGAGCGAGGTGGTCGCGCCACCGTGAGGCGCGACCCTGGTGATGGAGCGGTATAGCGGCACAAGGGACTCGAAGTGCTTCCATGACGGGGTAGGCTGCGCGCGCGGATCCCCCATGTGCCAACGGCGAACCCAGCGCGTCCACAGAGTGTCTCGCCCTGTGAAGAGGCCGTGGAGGACCTTCAACAACATGCATGTGTTCTGCAGCTCGAGGTCCATAACGCCCAGGCCCCCCTCGGACCGGAGGCGACACACATAGTCCCACGCGATCTGGCAGTCACCGCCCGAGCAGGCCGCAGCAGCTTTCCAGAGCATGGATCGGCGGGGCCTATCCATCTCGACAAGGACCCCTTTAGGGATGGGCATCACAGACATAGCGAAGGACGGGAGGGCGGAGAGCACTGCGGTCGTTAGGGTGAGGCGCCCCCCAATTGGTACCAGAGAGGTCCGCCAGCTGGGGATCCTACCAGCGATCTTCGAGCCCAAGAAGGAGAGGGCGCTGGCAGGTAGCTTCCGATCAGAGAGGGGGAGACCGAGGTACGTCTGGGGGAAGGTTGAAACCGGACATCCTAGGATTCCGGCGAGGTCGGTGGCGAGGTCGTCCTCCACGCAAATGGGGACGAAGGTGCTCTTGTGGAAGTTGATGCAGAGACCGGTGGCGCGCGAGAAGATGTCCAGCAGCTCACGCAGACGGCGAACCTGAGCCCTATCTGCTCGGATAGCCAGCAGCGTGTCGTCGGCATATTGGATGACGGGGCACGGAAGGTCGTCGACAAGCGGGTGAAGGAGGCGGCACGCGTCTGTGTCACCATACACCAGGCGCGGGAGGAAGTCGGCGACGGCCAGGAATAAGTAGGGGGATAGGGGGTCTCCCTGACGAAGCCCGTTCTTGCACTGGATCCACCGCCCAGGGACTCCATTGAGAAGGACCGCATTTTTCCCAGTAGCGAGGATAGCACGAATCCACCCCCGAAAAAGGCTCCCGAAACCGCGTGCATCCAAGATCATGTCGAGGGCGTCCCAATTAACCGAGTCGAAGGCCTTCCTAAAGTCGAGCTTGAGCACGATCGTGGGGGCACGCCTGCTACGGCAGCATTGGATGAGGTCGGCCGCATAGAGGAAATTGTCGGTGATGTTTCTCCCACGGATGAACCCGGTTCTATCTTCTCTATTGATGTATAATAAGTTATGATCAAGAAGCTCCGGCTGGTACATGGTTGTGTTACGTTTCTTTGAGGGCTGAAGTGTCTGCCTGTGAAATGTTCGACTTATGCTTCCCTTTTCTTGAACTGAGGACTTGACTTTTTTGATTTATTTCTTTTATCTAGTGATCTTATTATTAGTCGCTGCCTCATGTCTCTGTTTTCTTAACTGAAGAACTTACTTGGCTTTTTCTCAATTGCTTCTTTTAGATATTACCCAGTCTACTTCTTAATACACTAAATAAATGGCGAATATACATGTTTTTCGTGCTTATGCCTGTATGTTGTAACCGACTATGAAGCAAGGAAGATTACTTGATGTCACTTAACTACTTGGAATGTTGCACCTGGTTACTTGATAGTTCTTAAAATGCACAACCAAAGCACACAAGTCTAAAACCTAAGAGGATCTCAGAGCATCAGAAATAAGACAAATTTTTGCTACTTATATGAAAGGAGAACAATGGCTTTCATGTTGTTTCTTTTTTAATCACAGTAGTAATCAAAGACAACATTGTAGAGCATCGTGTATGATCAGCTTTGGTGGAAAAACCGATGGGGATATCATCAGATTCTTCCTGTAAAATTAAGAAACTTAAATTGGATTAAATTAGATACTTTTGCAAGGATGTTTGTATTCAAAGGTCAAAAGGCCGATGATATGATATAAATTGAAGTCTGAATCAATATTATGTCATGCATAGATGATATGCCATATTTGTCTATTACAAATTTATAGTATGAAGAATAATGTCAGCATTGTATTTCAGGCAGTTAGGTCTAGCTCCAGTAAGTAGCATTGCTGGCGCATCTGTATCATTTTTATTGATAATGCATATGTGCTATATCTTTGCTAGTCAAAAAACTCTGCCACTAGTAACAAACTATGTTTTCTATGATTAAATTGTCTGGCTAATTAGCATCGAAGATTGTTCAAAAGCATTGGTACTACATAGGTGATCAAGTATGGAAAATATTCTTGCAGGCATATCTAAAGCACCACAATGTGAATACTTAGGACTTTGTCTGATGAACCACACACTAGTACAAAACATAGCATCCAAAACAATGCCTACAGACGGTTGGAGTGGAAAAAACTAAACCTGCTTCTGATGTTATCTCCTAGACGGACAAAATTACTGAACCGTGTGTACTACAATTGGAGTCGGTCATACGTTTCGCCCATCTCTAATAATATGACATTAGAGCGGGTTAGAATTTTTAGCCGTCTTGGTATGTTGTCTAGACGGACAATTTGAATAACCGTCTCTAAATATTGAAGTTTACAGACAGTTGTTTGTATCAAGCTTCTCTAATATGCACATTTGGAGCCAATTAACTTACGTACGTTGAATGCACATTTTTTGAACGCATAGTGTGTTACACGCATCTCGCAAAAAACACGTACATATTAGAGAAACATCTCACAAATTTCAACAAACTAGCAAAAAATAGATAGTAATTTTCTATTTAGAGTCTACACTTTACAAACTAGCAAAATATAGCATTTCTGTTTAGTGATCACCAGGATGTGTAGCGGTAGAAAATTGCATCTCTGTTTCTCATAGTAGGAACTTGCATATGTGTTATGTTTTTTTATTTTGTTCTTAACTATCGTTTTTATAAGTGTAGATATTGTATTGTCCTTCTGTTGATGTGCTGACCGCATTTATAATAGCTCTAGGATAAAGGAGCTTTAACAATCTGCAACCTGCATCAAGCAAAGAGTAGCTCACTGGAGATAGTAATTTTTTAATATTTGTGTGTATTAGAAAACTAGGTAACATATATTATTGTAATGATGTACCAAGTTTGGTTGTATAGTGACATATTCTAAATTTTTTCGTCTCACTTTGAATGAGATTATTGGATATTGACTGAAAATGACGTATATATAGAACTGTCGATTAATTCCCTATGTTTGAAGGCCACAACTGAGGCTCCAACAAAAATGGACTATAAGAAGGCTGAGGGCCAAATATCTGGACCGTACAAAGGCCGATTTCCGAAAAAAATATCAGACTATAAAAAGACCGAGTCCCAAAAAAAAAGGACAGTAAAAAGGCCGAGTCCCAAAAAGAAATGGATTGTCAAAGGCCATGTCCTATGAATAAAAGGGAAAACAGAAAGTACGAACTCTTGGAATTTGTCCATCTATCGGGTAAAAATTGAGAGGAAAAAACAATTTAAATAGGCTGAATTGTAGGGCTTAGCCCTTGTGAATCACCGATCCAGACCGGGTTGAATGTTATCCACGGCCATTTTATTTGGTGACAGATTCGCTATGTCAGAGTTTCCATGTTGGCTCTTAAATGGTCTGCCAGATTGCTAGTGCCACACAAATTGGTCACAAAATCCATAACTTTTATTTTGTATAGTAGGTGACTTTTATCTTTTGACCAAGTGGATTTTGTCATAGATGAATGAACGTGACCTTTTCAGTGACCAATATTGAGCGTCACGGGACAACATATTTCTTGTAGTGACATGTAACTTCTTTTTTTGCATAAGGCGACAATAAAGTGAAAGGTGTTAAGTGGATTTCTGTGTAATTTTTTTCAATAGTTTATGTCCATGAAAAACATAATTGGACCACTGTGAGGAGGAATAATAGTAGTTATCATGTCGTTAAATTAATATTTGTAATATTATAGTAAAAAAAAAGTCATGACACACAGACAATTGAAAATTGCGGGAGTGTTATAATGATAAAACTTTAACGAGATAGTTCGTGTTCGTACTAACCAACTGCGGCTGCAAGTAAGGAACATTCTAGGATATTGAATGCTATTGAACGGTGATTTTTGTACCCTTGGCAGGTATACATACGAAGGTCTGAGAGCAGGTTTGTTTGTTCGTTAGTTTCTAGGGATTGGGCCAACAGGTAATGACATAGACATAGACACATACATAGACACTGATATCCCTTCATTATGTGTAAAATTCCTACTGATGCATTCTCTTGTATTATAAATTGCATATATAGTGTATCCATGTATAGAGGGGGACTCGACGGGAATATATAATGATCTTGGCTAAACTATGTTGGATGACGTAGGGTGCAATAACCCTAGCTATGTCAGCCTTTCCATGAAGATGTTGCTGAAGATAGTTGCGACACTTTTGTTGGTCCTCGATTGCATTTTCTTTGGGGGAACTTGGGGTCCATGTTATATAGAGGGTTGTAGTAGGTTTCCTTGTCTTGTACTCGAAGTATTTTAAATTTCCTTTCTTAGTAGTAGTTTTTGATTTGTACTATTTCATCTAGGATTTCAGGTCATGTAGACAAGGTAGGTGAGTGGAGCCATGTAGTGGGCTCCTAGGCTTTACCTTGGTAGGTAGAATGGGGTCTGTATACCAAAGTTATACGGGTTGGCTCCATTATCGCCAACAAGACTCTGGTCAACATCTTGAATGACGTGGCAAGCTTTCTTTGATTTGTGGAGTTGATCTTGGTAAACCCCATGTGAGATTAACTAGAGTTAAGCCCATATGGGGGTGTGATAATGTTCTTGACTCAGAAAATTCTATCCGTAGGGGAAAGTGATTCCTTTTATCCGTTTCTCCGACTTTCAACCTAAATATGAACTGGTTGGTTATGTCACCCACAAGCCTAGAGAACCATACTCGAGTAAATTTTCAAAAATCCTTTAAAGTCGTACCTCTTTGTAATATGAACTAACTAGTGCGATTTATGGATGATGATCATCATTATATACCTACCTACGGAACTGGTTATAATACGTGATGATTGCAGATCCCGAACTGAGCGGGGACGTATGGTAGAAAGCCTGGACCAACAAACCTTGTGGACTAACTCAAGTCAGAGGTCAACACTTGTATTCTACGTTGGCTCAAGTCCTGGTTATTTGACATCGTACATGAAAGACTAGCAAAGGGAGAACTCTAAACACTCAAGATAGCTTGGAAACATTGTTGCACTACACTTCATTTTCTATACTACAAGATTAAGTACTATTCATAAAACATGCGGATGAAATGAAAGCTAATATTACTTATGACCCCTTCATCTTCCTATCTCATCTACAACAAAGCATTTGATGTAGAAATTAAAACTTATCGTACTTCAACTTATAGTTATTTATACCTTACCTTTCTTTCGATGTAACTCTTGAGCATAATGTTTTCAGATATTTATATTTCTTTAAATGATACCGCATTTCAAAATAATTGGATGGTAATCTTTCAAACAAAAACTAAAGTAGAAACGAAAGAGCAACGCTCCAAGTTATGATGAATTCATAATGAATAAGAAAATGGGAACAATGGTTGAGAAACCTTGAGGTTATTTATGTATTATTTCAATCCTTGAAATATATTCTAAATATTTCTATTTTTCAATTCTCGTGGAAATAACTTAAGCACAAAATTTCTCCCTTTGTTTTCTTCGAGAATCATTGGTGCATGATCAAGTAATTCGTAGCTACTAGCCATAGGTTTGAATTTTTTTATGGTCCATATCCACAAGTGTGAAACATCCAAATAATACTTTAAAGATCCAAAATAATCTAGTTATAAACCAAAAACCACTTGCAACGAAATGTTACGTTATATTGTTAAAATCAACAACTGGGACATGGAAAACGAAGCATTGTTATGCATTGTTTGGTTGACATTTATTTCTAGTGGACGCTTCCACAATAAGAGGAGCGGCGTCCTTGGTCTTTTCACCATTTAACCAAGGGGGTCCCAAAACGGCGCAATTTTGGTTGCCAATGAAGTTAGTGGTGGTGGAAGTGACTCATGTGAACCGAGCTGCAAGGGTTGTACATTCCGATCCAGGGTTTCTAGTGGTCTCTCCATTCAAACCACGGCCACCACAACCGTAGAGCTCTCGCGAATTTTTCAAGGTGGAGGATCCCTAGCCCTCCAAGCCGGGTAGGCTTACAAACTGCCTCTCATTTTAGTTTGCACTTCACCGCGAGACCTCTTTCGAACCGGCCCACAAGAAAGCACGATCCATCTTGTTCAAGGAAGCCATGCAACCCGTTGGAATGATTAGAGGGCTGAGATCTACAAAACGACAGTCTTTTATGTTTACATAGGTTCATATTGTGCCATCTGCTTTTAGCTTGGTACTACACGCTAGAACATGCTTAGACACGGTTGTTGGAGGCGACGACGACAGATATATATAGTTTGCCATGATACTACGACGACCAAACGCAACGGTAGATGAAAGACCGGCAGGTAGAGCTTCGCTCTCAGCGGTCAAAGAAAATGATGGGAGTGGTCGTAGCGCTGGGTAGCTTTTGAAACGACCCTTTCCTGGCATATTATTAGCTGCCCGAGCTTGCAGAGTTTGGCGCATCTGGAATACAGTGATGTCGACAATGCACCGGTACGTGTACTACTTTTCTACTACTACCGTGTTGGCCTCCGTCTGACCTTAGTATCTATCAATGACGTACCCATGAATGGACGGGCCACAGCTACCAGCACGCCTATAAATGGACGGGTATGCTATTGTAGTCTATATCAGTCCAGAAAAACACCCGCAACCACATCATCATCTTTCCTTCCGGGCTCCGGCATGACTTTCTCCAGAACCTTGGCTGCGTTCCTGTGTGTGATCCTCGCCTCCCTCGCTTTCGCCGCGCAGGATGTGCTCGCCGCCCGAAGCTTAGGTAACTCTTTCGTCTCTCTCTCTCTCGTCTGCAACTGATTGGAAAAAAAGAAAACGAATCTTCAACAATCATTCAGAAGTGTTCGTCGTCGCCCCCTCTTATTTGGTGTAACAAATTTGGCAGCTAATTAGCTTGACCATGTACATACAATTTGCCTGTTTTGATGCAGGTGCTAGCTACGGTACTCGCCCGCACGCCCCTCCTGCCTGTGGTGATTATTGCGGGCAGACTAATCCCTAGGCGCTTGAAGAATGTATGGAAATACGGCGAGCATGAATAAATTGATTAGTCGTACCAGCTGTTGATATATAAACACATATCGTTCTATATATATATTCTCTTTCCGAATAAACGCCACAGAGACGGGAGCGCTGTGTGTCAGCGCCCAAGTTGCCGAGTCTCGAGTCGCTGCGTGAAACATGCAATTTTCTCTTTCAGATTTTACACACACTGGTTTTTCTAATTTCGTTTTTGCTGTGTGTCCTGGATCTGTTTCTAGTGAAGTGCAATGAAGGAAAAAAAAATACAAAAGTAGATTTATGAGAAAAGCACGCCGTTGATCGGATTTACATAGAGAGCCATATAGGATAACATATACTCCCTCCGTTCAACAATAGATGACTTCTCTTTCTCTATATATGGATGTATCTAGACATGTTTTAGTTTTAGATACATCCATATATAGACAAATGCAAGTCATCTATTGTTGAACGGAGGGAGTACTCCGTACGTGAAATTAGACAGCTTCTATACACTAGTAGAAAACGTGCCTCTAGTGCCAGGCCGTAAGGGGTTTTAGCCCCGGATTTCTATCCGGGATTGGCGAAGCGGGACGAGAGGCCTCCCCTATTGTCCCGGTGGGGCCACGAACTAGAACTAAATGCCCTCCACGAGGCCGTGCCGGCTAGAGTACCTTTAGTACCGCGTGGTAATAAGAACCGGGAGTAAATATTTTTTTGATTTTTTTTACTTTTTTATTTTTGAATTTTGATTTTGCTTTAAACTTTCTTATTTATAACTCTAATCATTCTCCTATAATCTCAATTATTTCTAACTCTAATCATTCTCATTTCATTCTCTAGTGACATTTCCCAATTGGTCACCCATCCTCAAACTACTCCACTCTCATCACGCTTAACTTCTTAGTTCATTCCCTCTCACCTTCCAAGAAACAAATAATGTTTAACTGACAATAGTACGCCGTCAATCAAGTTAACCCTTGAACTATAATGGCGCACGTCTTTATTTCGTGAATCCAAAAAAATATTTAGTTAAACAAAAATAAATAAATAATAATAATGTTGAATTCAAATAATCATGAATTTAAATAATAATTAATTTTGTTGCCTTTTCCATAATAATAGAGACACAGACAATACCCATCTACTCGTTCTCCGAATAATCCGAAACAGTAGGAGACCGGGGCACTAGGTGACGCTGCCCATAGTGGAGGATACTAATCCTGCGGTACAACTCGAATAAAACGTATTCATATATGGCTGCATAATCTATGTTGATCCTGTCAAGTGGGGTCTTCTCCTAGAACCTGTACTGCCTACTGGGGAAGTTTTTCTTCATATCAACGTACTCCTCGTCGATCAAGGCGGTTGCCATATCAGCCATCGAAGTCTTGGGATACTTTAGCTGGAACAGGTCCTAGATATCAATATGGCAGTGAGCTGGTATCTCAATACCCCAGGTGCGCAACATCTTCAACTTGTCATTGGTTACATCAACGCTAGCAAAACATATGCCGCTGTTGACAAGGAAATCTATGAGTTCTGGACACTGCTTGTCACTACTGCAACAACAAAAATCGAACAAATGGAACAAAATGAGTATTTTTCTTCTATCCTACAAAAAATGGATCTGTCCTATATAACTCAAAGATGAGGAATTTCTCTTCCCATATATATGAGTCAAACAAAACTCTTTCCCATATATGATTCAAATGAACAATGTTGCTATCACCAACGAGATTCGATCTCGTAACGCTTTGTGTCTTCGAGGGTAATTTCTCCTTAAGACTTTCTCTACGCTCGTTGCTTACATCTCCTAGATTAGATCTTGGACCTTCGGGTGTCTTTCGCGTATGATATTTTTTATTTTCTATGCTATGAACCCTTCAATCTCACCCTGGGTAGTGATATGTATCGCGAAGCAATAGATTATACATGGGAATTGATACACCTGAACACAACTTGGTATAATGGTGGAAGCCATATTGGGTGTACATGGCCCTGTTGTTGGTTATTGATTAAAAAAAAATTGGCTCATGTCCACACGTTATCGATCATGTAGGGTGACACTCTTAAGTCTATTTCAGTCAGCTGTGAATCTTGAATGTCTGGGATCATGAGAGAGTATGACCTGAATGGTGTCTGAGTAACCAAACATTTTCCGGAGAGTTTAGAAATATTACGAGAGCTAAATAAGAGGACATGAGATGTCTCTGGCCAATAGAAATAGTTTCTATAGTCGTATAAATACTTGGAGAGGAAAGCGTAAGAGTTCTAGAGTCCGGTAAACCCTAAGATCGTTTTGGATGGCCTTGGAAGCTTTTGTACGTTTCTAGAATATTTCGAAAGTTTCTATGGGCTCCCCACTTGGAATTTTCCACGTTGGGGGTACTACATGCTCCCTCGGGGAGCCCCCCACTTACCATAAGGCCAAATAAAATGGGGGTGGCGGACTAGAGATACAAATGGGATGCGCCTCCACTTTCTTGAGGGGGGGGGGCAATGCTCCTCTTCGCAACTCTATTGTGCCCCCTACCTCCTTTATAAAGGAGGGGTGAGGCCTCCCTCCTCCCCACGCATTGGAGTTGTGGAGATACCCCTCCCCCTCGTACTCTCTTCATAGATTATATCATATCTACTATTTTTGAGGTTTTCTTTCCAACATATTTAGATCTAATCTCTCTCTCCCATGTGTTGGGAACTCCGCCTTTGACATTCAGTACTATATCATGAGCCTTAGATGGCAAAGCTCCGCTTGACTGCAAAATATTGATGAGTGCACACTAACACGGGGATTACACTTGAGTTCCTGGTTTGGTTGGATATAGAAAGCTGGATACGGGGAGTCAGTGACATACTCACCCCTAGTCTTAGCCGTGAGTATCTTCATAAGACTTCATAAACATCCCCTACATGGTCCTCAGCCCTATACTTGAGGTCCTCGTTCGGTTGAATATAGAAATCTGCATGGTGTCGGTAACAAACATATCTATCTTCATTGCATGTATTCTTAATAGACTAGATCTTGGTTGTTCCGTAGCATGGCGAAGTTTCTTTTGTTTTTCGTGTGTGCAACCGTACACTATGCTGAATTATTGAAATAGCATTTTTATTAATAGATCAAGAAATTTTCATGTTTTGCAGGTTATCAATATGGCAGCCCATTGGATGCAGCTTGGGCTTCCCTCCTCGTGGTGGATCAACGGGTGCTTATGGTTACTGGATATTCTCTGCTCTGATGGTTGCTCCGGATATTTTCCCTTGGGTTCATGGTACCATATTAATCGACACCAACATGCGTAGTTGTTTTATGTCATCAATCTTTCGATGATTGATCCATGATTCAATCTTAAGCGATCCTTGATTTGTAAGATATTTCATATTAAAACTTTGCAACAAAAAAATTTATGTGTCGATCGGTGTAGAAGCTGAGGCAGTTTCCCATTTCGAAAGAAAAAATAGCATAGTTGATCACTACAGGACTGAGTCTCTACGCCGACGGCAATAACCGTCGGCATAGCACCTAATGTCGTCGGCTCAGACATACGCCGACGGCCACCGTCGGCTTCTCACCGTCGGCTTATGTCCTCGTCGGCACAGCTGGATTGCCGTCGGCACAGCTTGGCCGTCGGCATAGCAGACTTGTGCCGACGGTTTTGCGTCCCCGTCGGCATCTTCTGGCCGTCGGCACGGCGGACTACCAGACGGCCGTCTGACGGCGCATGAGCTATGCCGACGGCAATGCCGTCGGCGTAGCTTGACATGTGGCATTGGCTAGGAGCACGCTGGGCTCTGCTTTGCTGGGAGGTATGCTGACGGCATTGCCGTCAGCATAGATAATTACCGGAACAAAAAAAATCTTCAACTAGGTAATTATCCACCAGACCAGGTTTCTAAAAGCTTGTGTCTACCAAGTACAGAAAATCCATATACAACCCAACTGGTGGGGGTATTGTTAGCAAGCAAAAATAATAATCCAAGGACAACAATTAACACACATTACAACAAAACTATACGCATTGGAAATATGATCCTACTGGCAACAAACACTCAAACTGCAGTTGTGTCTGCTTTGCAAAGAAAAGCACCATCAGGAGCATTACAGAAAAATCATGTACCCAAAGTTAGTTCCAACTTAGAAAAGCATAATAAATATCTATAGTGCATAGAGAATAATCATTGAGGGCTCCACATGAATACTGAAAGGTTACAAACATTTATATAGCTCTAGCGATAATCATGAGGACTTTATCAGATGTGTAACTTCATATACACTTCTTCATTCCATCTAGCATTACAAATGTGACTAAAGGACACCCTCCAGATTTGAATAGTAAGAATCCGAACCGTGTAATCTGCTCAGCGAACAACTTCATTGGAGAGAAGAATCAAGCAATCCATCAGATGTGCTCATGACCCCGCAGCGCCTGTTAACAAAAAAGTTCGTATAAATTTTAAGGCGCACTTGCAATGTTCGTATAAATTTTACAATACCTAGTATAGTCTAACTATAGCAGAAATTTTTTCTCTTGCATATCAAAAGGAAAGATAATATTGAGCACTTCATTCCTGTAGCTACTTTAAATCAGACCTTTTGTATTTTGTAAATAAACAGAGAGACCTTCTTACAAACCTACATATACAACGTCAACTGATTGGGTGCATACCAGAGTAGAAAAATTATATGCTAGATAAACTAAAGTAGGGGCTTCAGCCTTTAAATGACACACCATGCATTAATATTTCTATACTTATATGTCACATTTTTTTGTACTCCACCAATACTATCAATGTTGATTTAGTATACATTAATCGTTTTTTCAAGTTTCTTTCCTGAATTCCCGCCACAAAGCGCGGGGTATCATCTAGTATACCTTATGTGACGAGGACAAGATTGATTATCTATACTATGAGCTGATCAAGCAAGTGCCGGTTACCAAGTTTTATAACCTGGCAAGGTCAGTTCATGAGTCATAACACAAAGCCTTTACATTCTACTCATGAAATTTACAGCAATAACATCCACATTTATGTACCAATAAAATTCCTGGCTTGATACCCTCATGCTCCATTCACATTAGGGGGTCACGCGAGGAGAGGGAGCTCACCGGGAGAAGCTTGTTGTGCAGGTGGCCAGCAGCAGAGGGACGCAGTGGTGGCCTACAGCAGGAGGTCGCTCGCTTCGCCAGGAGCTGCACGACGGGGAGTTGGTCCAGGGTGTCGCCGGTAGCAGCTCCCTATGGACGCCCGCAGCAGCACCGCTACTCGTCCATGTTGCCTGCCATGCCTAAAACGTGGCGAGCACCTCCTGCCAAGCGGACGTCGCCGAAATTCACCGTCGCCCCGCCCAGGTCTTCATCGCCCGCCCCAGTATAACCCATGGAGGAGCTCCCCTGCCCATGGCGCACTCGCTCCGATGCCTGGGCTCGCTCCCGATGCTCGACCGGCCACAGAAGCGAGCGATGGCATGGGATTCTCACCTGCAAGGGCGATGAACGGGGGTTGATGGTGAGGCTGGGTCGAAGCTGCGCCTGCTGCAGCAGCATGCCGAACTGTCCTTGCCGTGTTTCCGGCTGTGGAGAACGACGATGGCGACCAGGAGCTTGCAAACAGCATGCCCAACTACCCGCGTGCAGCAGCCGTCGGCGACGAGGCACGCGAGATCGACGGTGCCGCTCGTGGGTTCTGTTATTTTATTGTGTTCCGAATCCCATACAAGTGTTGTACTACATATGAAGTCCTACGAGACTAAGGCATGCCAACCGTGCTAGACGTGCACAACTACAACTCTATTTCGTGTCTGCCAAGAAAGAGAGTTATTTTTGCCCCAATATATAGTACGAGGTAGTCATAGAATAGATTGAGAGAGAGATAGAGAGATCTCCACCAGATTAGCACGTAGAGGGTTTGTCCTCGCGTGTATTGTAATACTCCTCCCAATTATAGTGATACGCCTTTGTGCGTGTCGTGGTTTTCTCCCGCAAGGGTTTCCACGTAAAAATCTGTGTTCTTGTTCTTGGTTGATCCGCGATTCGCTGCGCCGTTATATAACAAATGGTATCAGAGCCCCAGGCTTCAAAATCGATTGGTTGTCCGGGAGACTTTTCGCTGCGCTCCCGGGCAGCACCGCGCAACATCAATCGGATCAAGCGCCGCAGTTTTGTGGCCTAATGCAGCTATACCAAGATTAAGCATCGTGTGAGATCGGATCTAAGCTGCCAAACTTTTGGTCAGCGTTTCATACGTCCGCGGTTGGATTTCGTCGACAATCGTCGACTCAAGATCGCCAGCGCCATCCTGTCGTTTTTCTCCCGTGCGCCGCATCCAGAGATTCCCCAATTCGCTGTTCCGCCCTTCGAGATTTAAGGATCTGTTTGTCTTGCAGCTGCCTGTTGATCTGACCAGGTCCCAAAGCAAACGTTGTGCACTGCTGCCTAGTGCTTCTATTGCACGTGAAGTCTCCTGAAGTAGCAGATCGATTCCAACAAGGACACGTACGTGATGCCTTGGAGGTGTGGACCATACGTAAGCATGTCAAGTTCCCATGGACGTGAAGCACCCTACCTACTACATGGATCAGATTAAATTGATCAAGTCCGGAGGAGTGCTGCTAGCTGCTACGACCTCACGTGAAGGCAAATACATTATTTGGTCCCTAATTTGCTACGTCCACCCGATCAGGTTATCAGGTGCTATTGTTCCTGTTCGTTGCTCTGCAAAATTAATTCTATCATGAATTTTTCTGTTGGCTTGTACTGTTTTATGCACAAATTTTCTGCTCATGGTTATCATGAAGTACCAACGTTCATTGTCGGAGTGTGACACAAGGTTTTCATATGGCAAGTCAAGATGCAAGCGATTGTTGGCGCAACCCACTTATAAGGATGCACCAGATAGTTTTTTGTTTAAGGTGGAATTTTCGGGATTATAACCCGTCAGATATTATGGATGCAATATTGCTGCAGTTATTTGAAGAACGCAGTTGAGTTATCAGAAAAATTAAGGGGGAGGTAATTGTTAAGCCTGTTGGTAGCCAGCATATACTCTATACTCTCCAGAGATATTTGCTGTTATACATATGAAGGTTGTGTTCATGTTCGTGATGAGGATCAGTTGTGATGCAACGAGATATGTGTCTGCTAGATACTACAATATTAGTACTGTTCAGATTCAAGTACAATTTAGTTGTATTTGCTCTTTCAAGAGAGGTCTATTGCAGAGTTTAAGCTCCAATGCATGTTTAAAAGGTTCCTTCATCCGACAGTGTTTTACATGGACAATTTTAGACCATGTCATGGATTTTTCAGATGGCAGTTTTTGGTGTACGTGATACGCTCCGTACAAGATGCTCTTGCATGAGCATTGTTTGCCGAGATTTGTGCTATGTGTTTTTAGCATGTTCAGATTCCATGAGATGAGTTCTTCACAATGTGATGTGCATCAAGATGTTGCACTATGAGCTATGCGCTCGTTTATGCACCACAGGAAATATGATGACTTATGTCATTTGATGATTGAGCAGTTTCAGGTTTTGAGGTCAGTGGCACAGACTCAGACTTTTATTGGGTGATCCCAAGTGTCATATGTCTGCTTTGTTGACAGCTGTGCTATGTTATGGACGACCTACCGATTGATTTGCTCAGTATGACTTCGTGAGAAGTTTATAAGTCCTATGGACGTTTCAAGGCACAAGGTTTACTTGTGATGACTTTAATTGAGTAGTTGATGCTATCTATGATTATTGTACGGGATTTCGTCTCAAGGTGGAGTGTTATTTTATTGTGTTCCGAATCCCATACAAGTGTTGTACTACATATGGAGTCCTACGAGACTAAGGCATGCCAACCGTGCTAGACGTGCACAACTAGAACTCTATTTCGTGTCTGCCAAGAAAGAGAGTTGTTTGCCCCAATATATAGTACGAGGTAGTCATAGAATAGATTGAGAGAGAGATAGAGAGATCTCCACCAGATTAGCACGTAGAGGGTTTGTCCTCTCGTGTATTGTAATACTCCTCCCAATTATAGTGATACGCCTTTGTGCGTGTCGTGGTTTTCTCCCGCAAGGGTTTCCACGTAAAAATCCGTGTTCTTGTTCTTCGTTGATCCGCGATTCTCTGCGCCGTTATATAACAGGTTCACGCACGGACGCGCGCGTCGGCGAGCAGGCACGGCAGCGCGGCCGGTCGATCTGGTCGCAGAGTCCCCTGCTGCGCCGTCGGAGAGGAGCTCCCCTGCCCGTCGGGACCCACTCTGCGACCAGGCACGACAGCGGCGACCTTTTCTGCGCCTCCTCTCTGACGCCCCGTGCAGCGCCTCCATCGAATTGGTTGAAGGAACCCTCCATGGCGAGGTCGGGGACGCCTCGAGCAGTGGCGGCGCAGCCGGAGGCCGGCAGGTGCGGGCGAGGACAGGAGGAGTAGGTGCGGCGGCGTTCTGTATCGTGGGCGGCGGCGGATGCAAAATCGGATCGAGGAGATGCGTTTGGCTAGGGTTGCGTCCGTTCGTTTCTCTTTGGGATTGGGTTTTGGGTGGCTGTGTGCGTGGGCGCGTGGGTAATGTGTGTGCTCTTTTTCTTTTTTCTTTTACATTTTTTTTCTTTTCTTTTAGGAGACGTGCGCTAGGGTGTGTTTCCTCCACGGAGAATCGGAGATGGACGGTTGCGATGGTGTCCACCTCATCAATCCGCGTGCAAGCCCTTTCTGCGTCTAGTGGCCTGAAAATCGTGACAACTCGATCATGTAAAATTTGACGTGTATGTGTGTGTGTAAGAGGTGGCGTAGTATAGTTGTATGCACACATGTGTTGTTCCTTAACCTGCTTATCTCGAGACTAGTGGTCATCGTTTCCTCCTCCTCGCTTCGTTCTCCTATCCTCGACGAAGATCCTACCTCTTCCGACAATGATGTAGTGCCCCTTTACGGCCTCCTCCTCCTCCTCCTTGTGTTCCACGACATACCATGCCCGAGTCCTTTGCATGTGTGCGCAAACTACTTGTCGGCGGCACGCTCGATAACATGTGGATTACATCAGGCTATTGTATTACTGTTCTATAATTAAGTGTGACAGGGTTCTTTGGGATTGAACTGACCCAACAAGAAAGCAAAGAGGACAAATCTGCACTAGCTTCTCAAACATATGCGCTCAGTATTACATGTTGTAGTAACTTTAACTTAAAGTGGTACTGCAATAACTAGAATTCAGAAAGATACAACACAAATGTGACCAAAACTTCACGTTGATATATTATCATCCCCTAGCTACGAAAGGTAATGCCCCGTCGTCTTGACTTTTTCCTAAAACCGGCATAGAAAATTTCAGAAAATTCAACAAAACTCGAAATGATGCAAGACCTTCGCGTGGTGTTATTATATATGTTCTATTATCCACCAAAAATAATAAACTTGGAATAAGACAATTGGGTTCAAAATGTGTTCACATAAATGAGCTATCTCCTCCGAAGATTCTTGGGTTTCGGGCCAAATGATGCATGTTATGGCCACATCCATGGCTGTCGTGGTGGTGTCACGGCAGATGCCATGGGATGGCTAAAGATGTGGGGACGAAGGACGCTGGAGGTGCTCGGGGAGGGATCACGCGACGAGTAGCCGCGTGAGGTACGAACTAAACACTGCAAACAACACGATCTACCCAGGTTCAGGGCCCTCGTGAGGAGGTAAAACCCCTACTCCTGCCTTTCTTTGTGTATTTTGGTGTCTCACCGAGTAGCCACAGTACAATGTTCTTGCTACCGAGTAGCCACTTTCCTCTCTAGATGATGAACTAGGTCAAGAATTAGGTCACCGAGGGTCCGATCTCAACGTGCCTCTCGCAGGAGGCGGCGGGGCACCTTATATACACGGTGCCCAGCCGGATACGTCCAAACATGGACAAGTGTCGACATAGTGTGCACATCGTCCTTCTTCCGGGTTCCCGCTGACAGCTTTGGTTCCTAATCTTGGCTGCATCTGGAAAGTCGTTGGGCAAAACAAGGGGACAGACTGGTATCACTGTGCCAAACACAGAGTAGGGCCCCCTTATCCTGCGACGGCCTGCTTCCATGCTGTCACTGTCAGGCAGGCCGGTCCCAGATGAACAGTAGTTCGAATGCTGCCAAGTACGGACCCAGGATACGCGGGATCCTGTGTCAGAACGGCTCCTTTGACTTTCTGGCCCGAGTAGGTTCCCGCCAATTTTACTCGGGCCAACTCTTCTACTCGAAAGGACAGAACTTGATTGATATCTCCTTCTGGTCATCTTGAGGTGAGACCGAGTAGCAGTCGACCGGGTAGCAGGTACCGGGTAGTCGGCTACTCGACCAAACCTCTCTTCTGTAAGTCGCCTTTACCACTTGCCTTTACCCTACTCGGGGGTAACCCCCCGACAGCAGTCCCCGAAGCTGGTTGAGTCTTGCGAACTCGTTCACTAGGCTCTGCCAGCTTAAAACCAATCTTTGCCTCGTAGCCCTTGAACCTCAAGATGCCGAGTAAACGACCTCCGAGTAGTACTCTAGAGAGTTCCTTGAGTTTCCTGTCTTCCGAATAACACCTGCTTTCTACTCTGTAACCGAGTAAAAAGACTTAGAGAATTTCTCCTCTGGCGTCTTTGCAGCGCAGAGCACGATCCAGCCTTCCGCTCGGCAACTGGACACGTGTCAAGCATCTGTGACCCCGTCGTTTCACTGCCACGACACGACGTGCCACGCGCCCAGTTTTCACGGGGCGGGCCCACTGGCTCGTTATGTCCCATCACGCGCAGTAATTGGCCACGATCTGGTAGTGGGATCCGCTGTGGCCGTTACGCGCGCGCCTCGCGCGTGTGTGCGTTTCCAGTCGGCCACAGGCCCCACCACACGCCACGATCGATCCCACTACCCCGATGGTAACGGTAGCCTGAGGCGAGGGTATAAATACCCCCACCGGTAACTTCCCCTTCTTCCTCCCCCGTGCTTTCCCTCTTCTCTCCCCTGTTTCTTCTTCGCCGTCGAGCTCTCCGCCGCCGCGCAACTCCTTGCGCCGCATCGGATTCGTTTCCTCCACCCAAACTCTCCAACTTTCCGTTATCCGCGCTCCCCTTGCCATGGCTGCTCGCGCCGGCTGGGCTGGTTCGCACGTCACTGTTGATGACTGCGCCTGGCTCGTGAACACCCGGAGGGTTCCTCCCGGTGTTCAGTGCCGGCCGTCCGACGGTGAGCTCGTTCCGGCCCCGCGGGAGGGCGAGCGTGTCGTTTTCCTCGCGCACTTCGCGCGAGGATTCGGCTTGCCGGCATCGGACTTCCTGCGCTCCTTCCTGGATCACTTCGGTGTCCAGATGCACCACCTTCCACCAAACGCCATTGTCTTCCTAGCCTATCACACCGTGGTGTGCGAGGCCTTTCTAGGCGTCCGCCCCACGGTGGAGACTTGGCTGAAGTATTTTCACCTCCGTCAGCAGAGTAAGGGGAAAAAGGACGGCGCGGCCGGTAGCAGTCGGGTAACCGACACCGGCAGCGCCATGATGCTGCAGCGGGCGGGAACCAACCATCCTCGCATCAAGGGGTTGGATTCCGTCCGCATGTGGCAGAAATCGTTCCTCTACGTGAAGAACATCGCCGCCACGGAGGGGGGACCGATTGAAGATCGCATCAATCTGCCCGCGTGGAGCAACCGAGCTCCAACCGGGCAGAATTGGAAGACGAAGCCCTCCAACAACCGCAACGCGATACAGATGGAGGAGCAGCTCGCCTACCTCATCGGCCAAGGGCTTAGGAGCGACGATCCCGTCGCTTGCTGGATCAAGAATCGCGTGCTGCCGCTGCAGCGGCGCTCCCATCCAATGTGCTATCTGGGAGGCCCTCGTGACTGCACCCGCACGACCACGCTCGAGCTCAGCGACGCGGAGGTCGCCGATCACGCAAGGTCGATCCTGACCACAAGCCTCCCTGACGACTGGGAGTACGGGTTCACCCCTTTCAGTCGCACGAAGCCGATCCCCCGGGTACGTTCTACTTGTTCCGCTCTCAACATATGCCATCCGACTAGAAAATCTTCTCTCTTGGCAGTAACTAGCAATTACCTTCTGTACCGAGTAGATCATTCTATCGACCTGCCTAGGCTTAGTATGCTTGATGTTTGCACACCTTGTCGAGTAGGATACTCAGGAGACATACTTAGGCTTGATATGCTTGTTGTTTGCACGCTTTGCCGAGTAGGACACTGAGCAGATTTCCCTAGGGTTAGTGTGCTTTGTGTTTGCACGCCCATCCGGGTAGAGTGCTTTCTCGCTATTCGGCTAATTTGCAATGTTTCTCTGTCTTTCAGCTCCTTGACCGCCAGCTAGCTGAGAGCTGTGAGCGTTTTGAGGACAATTGGTCCGATGACCGAGGAGAAGATGACCAGGCTTCCCTCGATGCCGTGGATCAGATCAATCTCCCTCACTCCCCCTCGACCGAGAAGCAGTCTGCCGAAACATCTCTCCGTGACTGGACTGAGGATGAACTCGAAGGTAACGGTGCGCTTACTTTACTTGTTTGCGACAAGCACTAACCCATTGTTTGCTGTTTCTGATTCGCTCCTCTTCTTTTCCTGAATCCGCAGACGATGTTGATGAGGAGAACGAGAATGAGGACGAGGACGAGAATGAGGGCGATAAAGCCCTTGAGGTCAATCCTCTTTCTGTCGCTGCACCCGCTACTCGCAAGCGGACTGGCAGCGGCGCCGTAGAGCCCCCCGCCAAGAAGAAGAAGTTGACCGAGAAGACGACCAAGAAGGTCGTGAAGAGACCAAGGCGAACACTTTCCTCCACCACTGCGTAAGTTTCTTCTCGGTTGCATGTTTCAGTTTATCCTGCTCTTCTCGGTTGCTTCCCAATTCTTTTGCTTCATTGTTTTCTCTTGTTTTCCTCTGCCCTTTTCTTATCTTTGATTCCAATTTCTCTTTCAGAGCCCCCTTGAACGCGGATGCCGCTCTGGCATCCAGTGAGACTCAGAAAAAGGCCACCATTGATGTCGACAAGCTAATCGACCTCGATGGCGACGAGAACAATGCCGCCAATGCATCAACAGAGGGCACTGATGCCCAGGACGCTGAGCCAAGGCCGCAGGATGCTGCTCATCAGGAGAAACCACCTTCCCCTCCGGCCGACACCGCCGAGGGGAACCAAGATCAGGATGCAGAGATGCACCACGATGCCGCCGTCGAGCGGCCTGAAGCAGAACATGAGCAGCCAGCCACAGAGGCTGCCGGACAAGAGAATCCAGCTGCCGAGCAGCGGGTAGAAGATACAGTGATGACCGAGGAGTATCCTCTGAGCAGCGCGCAACCGGGCGCTGCACAAAGTAGTGCGCAACCAGATGCTGCACAAAGCGGTGGGTCCGTGGTACCACCCATTGATCAAGGCTCTGCACCGCCAGATTCCTCCTTGGTGCCACAGACCAAGGATGCAGCCAGCCCTCCTGCCGGGCGAGTAACCAGGAAGCAAGCCCAAGCCCTAGACGCTCTGAAGGAGGCAGTCGAGAAGAGGGCAGCCGAGAAGAAGGACACCAAGACTCAGAAGTCCGAGAAGCCAACCTCCGGGAAGCCACCTGCTCAGAAAGAGACATCAAAGAAGAAGGCTGCCGACAAGCCGCCGTCGACATCAGCTGGCCAGTCCAAGCAACTGGTTATCCGCAACCCCAGTGCAGTTCCTCCCGCCGCTACTGTAGCCGATCAGGCCCTCTACCCGGATTATATGGTGAAGGTCAGCCAACAGCGCCAGATTGGCCTTTCCGTCGAGGACCGGAAGATTGCTCTCACAAGAGGAAGGAAGGCCGTGGCGACGGACTCCATGCCCCCGGCCCCCGTCTCCATTGCTTCTCGGGGAGCTCAAGACCAAGCAATAACATCCCAGAGCCTCGAGCAAGTACTCGACCTCATTGGCTTCATCGACGCCAAATGGGATAGCAAGATTCTCGGCACCCCCAACTGGAACGGCACTGATTTAGGCGACATCGACCACATGCGCCAGGACTGGAATAAGGTGGACTTGGCTTACAAACCCATGACCGTCTCGACCACCTCTGCAACTCTGGCTGCCAAGATGTTCGTGCACCGCAAGAACGCAGAAGATCTCGAGCAGTCCTACGCGGTAAGCCTTAACTTATCTTTTCCGAGTTGCATCTTCGCTTCTTTTCTTCTCTTCCTCTTTTCCTTATCCATCACCCAGTCCCCAAGATTCTGGCCGAGTAGGCAGACACTCCTCCGAGTAGCCGCCTTCTCGGGTGGAATCTCAAACACTTTGCCTGACACTTGTTTCTTTTGCTTTTCAGAATAGTGTACTGAAGCGGACCCATCTGCACCGCCAACTTCTCTGGAACCACGCCATTGCCAAGAGGCGTATTGCCGCCCTTGAGAAGGAGAAGGTGATCGCCGAGGAAGCCGACAAGGAGGTCATGAACAGTACCATGAGGCTGTCCGAGGTGGAAGGTGCGCTTCTCGCTTACGCGGTTCTTGCGTTTTTTGTTTACGCCCGCTATTGCTTTTTGCGTTAACCATCTCTACTCTGCAGGGAAACTGAAGGCCCTTGCTGACGAACACGACAACTGCCGTGCCTTTGTTGCGAATGCCGAGACCACCATCAAGAAGCTTGAAGGTAAACCTCTGTCTACTCGGTTTTCCTTTGCCTGTTTCTTCCTTTGCTTCTCTGCTAACCGTGCTTTGCTCTTTTCAGAAGATCATAAGAAGTTTGTCCTAGAGCATCAAGATTGCCTCAAACCTGCAGAGGTGGAGGTGCGACTAATAAGCCAGTCTGCAGCTCTGCAGAGTACACACACTACCGAGATGGAGACGCTGCAACTCCAGCTGCAGAAGGCACTTCAGGATGCGGTCAAGCTTGGTGACGAGAGGGACAGAGCCATCGCCGAGAAGGCAAAAGCTGAGACAACTTTCAATGCCAAGATAAAAGCCCTCGAGCAGGAGTGCGAAACGCTGAAAAAAGCCAACGCCGGGTACTTCACTCAGCTGGATAGTCTGCGCTTGCTTGAGGAGAAGCACATTTCTAACGAAGAAACATGGAAGACCCAGTTGCAGCAACTGCGCCACGAGCTCCACAGTAAGTTTTCCTCCTTTCTGCCTTTCTTCTTCTCGGTTCTGCCTCTTCTCGGATCCTGTGACTGAATTTCTCACTTGCTCTTGTGCAGAAATCTTCCCTGATCTCGTGTCCGCTTGCGCGCCAGCTTTAGCCAAGGCCCGAGCAGCTCGTATTGAGAAGGGTGAGGACGCGGATACCAGAGCCGAGATCGAGGACAGCCTGCTGGTGATGCGAGGGCACTTTGAACGCCTAGCCGGCGTGGGCACCGACTTGGTGCGCGTCGGCTTCGAGCTCCACAAGTTATTCTGGCCTGAAGACTCCGCGCCGACAACCATTGATGGCCTTGCTCTGAAGCTGCGCAATGTGAAGGCCGAGTTGAAGAAGTGGCGCGCCTCGGGAGCTCGGGCAGGCGCTGATCTGATGCTGCTCTGCGTCGCCTCTTGGTACGAGAATCTGAACATGCAGGTCATCCGCGGGAAGCGCTCCAATTCCAAGTGGGAGATGGATCCCAGCTGCGTGACCACGCGCAAACTCATTGCGTATGAGGTTGCCGAGTGCGCGGATACGGCCACCTTCATCGATGGCCTCCCCGAACCCGACACCGAGGTGGAGGAGGACGAGGACGCAGATGAAGAGACAGACTCCGAGCTGGCATCGGGCTTCTTCGATTCTCCCCAGAGCAAGGGGAAGGCTGCAGTCATCGCGAGTAGAGATGAGGAGACCGAGGAGATCGACACCGCTTCCCTCGAGTTCGGCACCTCATCAGGAGCCGCTCTCGACGACACGGTACGCCCCCCAGGCCAAGCCTCTGATCCATCCGAGAGACCGAGACGGAGCAGTCCGCCACCGTCCACCCGGAAGCGGATGCGACCAACACAAGCGCCGAGGAGGAAGCCGCGAAGGCAGCTGCAGCCAGCTCGGAGGCGGAGGCTAACAAGACCGCCACCGAGAATGAAGCAGCCCAGGCCAGCACCGACAACATCGCCTCTTCAACATGATCTTATCCTGCAAGCTTTTTTACCCAAACACTTATCAGATCCCCGGGATGCCGGGTGCAGATGTATCAGACTCATTTACATTTTCTCTTGCTACTCAATTTTATTTCCATTTGTTATTTTTAATTTAATCATTTTGAGCAGCCCTGGCTCAATGCCGGGTTGCGTTTCCATGCGAGTCCCCGAGTTGCGTTTCTTATTCACCCTATCTTTTCATCTCTGCTCTACCCGCAACTTGTTGCTTTTTTGGTATTCGAGTCACAAGAATTAAAGAGTAGAGCTGCAAATACTTAGCCACTAGAAACAATCATAGTAACGCAGCCCACCACTTAGCCGTAAAGACGAAACAGAGAACAAAAGTAGCAAACACTCTACTCGGTTCCTGCACTTTTTCTTCCTTAGCGATTTTCTTGTGCTCATTGACCTTTTGCTTGTTCTCTTGCTTGCCATGAAGCCGGGTTTCGGACAGCAGCAGAGTCGAAGAGTTGGCATATAGGTTTAGACACAGTACTCAATACGCTTATGAGTTCTGAAGTGAAGCAACCGAATAGACAAACAGTAAAGCCAAGTAAAAACACTTAGAGCAATTTTGGACGAGGGCAGTCCCCGAGATCAATTTCAGATTGCAGAGTAGAATTTCAACTCGGATAAGAGGGTACATACACATCTTTGCTTACAAATGAAAACGACGGAGTAGAGCTACATTCCAAGGGCGCTTGGTTTCCTCTCCAGATTTATCAGCCCTGTTCGCCTGTGGTGGGCGCACATCTACAAGATAGTAAGCATCGTTGTGCAGCGCTTTGCTCACAATGAAAGGCCCTTCCCATGGAGGAGACAACTTGTGCATCCCGGCTGTGCGCTGCACAAGCCTGAGGACCATGTCTCCTTCTCGGAAAACCCTTGGGTTCACCTTTCGGCTATGATAACGCCGCAGGTTTTGCTGGTAGATAGCCGAACGTGACAGAGTCAGCTCTCTTGCTTCTTCAAGCAGGTCAACGTCGTCTTCTCGAACTTCTCTCGCCTCCACCTCAGTGTAGAGGGTTACTCGGGGGGAGTCATGCTCTAAGTCTATTGGCAACACGGCCTCAGCCCCGTATACCAAGAAGAATGGCGTGTAGCCGGTTGACCGGTTAGGGGTAGTCCTTAGACTCCACAACACCGCTGGCAACTCGTCTAACCAACACCCAGGTGTTTTCAGCAGTGGCTCCATGAGCCTTGGCTTTATGCCTGCCAGTACCATGCCATTTGCTCTTTCAACTTGCCCATTGGAAGCAGGATGCGCGACTGACGCAACGTCTAGTCGGATATGCTTATCTCTGCAAAACCGCACCATTGCTCCCTCAGCAAAGTTTGTGCCGTTGTCGGTGATGATACTGTGTGGGTAGCCATACCTCAGGATCACATCCTTCACGAATTTCACAGCCGTGGCCCCATCGCATCTCCGAATAGGTTTCACTTCAATCCACTTGGTGAACTTGTCCACCATGACCAAGATGTGAGTCATGTTGCCTCTAGCCGGCTGGAAGGGCCCAACCATGTCCAAACACCAAACAGCAAATGGCCAGGTGATAGGAATTGTTTTCAACTTGGAAGCAGGCATGTGAATCTTACTTGCGAACATCTGGCAGCCTGTGCACTTCCTCACGATATCCTCAGCTTGCTGCAGTGCTGTGAGCCAGTAGAAGCCATGCCGGAAAGCTTTCTGGACCAGCGCCCGAGAAGAGGCATGGTGCCCGCATTCTCCTTGGTGTATCTCTATCAATATCTCTTCTCCTTCTGCTGGATCCACACAACGCTGCAGGACGCCAGTGGCACTTCTCTTGTGCAGCACATCTCGGACAATAGTATAGCCCTTGGATCTTCTCTGAATCTGCCTTGCAGTCACCTCATCTTCAGGTAGAGTGCCGTCCTTTAGAAAGGATAATATGGGCATAGCCCAACTCGGTGTCTCCCGCGTGGGAAACACTGGTTCGTCCAGTTCCATTGGGACAGGCTCTTGTGGTTGCTCAGGAGGAGTGGGAGCGCTTCTTTGCAGCCCTGATCTGTTGGCGAGAACCTCCTCAATGAATGCGACATCCTCTGGGTTAAGGACAGCAGTCCCCGAGTAAGGAGCGGCAGTCCCCGGGTAGGGAATGGCAGTCCCCGAGTAGGGAATGGCAGTCCCCGAGTAGAGGACGGCAGTCCCCGGGTTTCCTGGAGCATTCTCCCAGTCAATCTCCATGGGATCAGATTCCTCACTTGGCAGAGAAGGAACGAATATGGACTCCGAGTTGGGAGAAGGCTTGATGGATGACTTCCTCAAATGCTCCAAGGCGATTCCCGCCGGGATGGATTGCCGAGAAGATCCCAACTTGGATAACTCATCTGCTGCTTCGTTCTCTGCTCGGTGAATGTGCTGGAACTCACAACCTTCGAAGAACCCAGTCATAGACTGCACCAGGAAGCGATACGATGCAATGTTGGCATCCAAAGCATCCCAAGTGCCCGAGACTTGCTGCACCACCAGATCTGAATCACCATAGCATATAATGCGCTGCACGCCAACCTCCTTTGCTACTCGCAAACCATGCACCACTGCCTCGTACTCTTCTACATTGTTGGATGCCTTGAAGTGAATCTGCAACACATACTTGAGCTGATCTCGCTTTGGTGAGGTCAGCACCACGCCAGCACCAAGGCCTTCCTTCACCTTTGAGCCATCAAAGTGCATCTTCCAGTAATTGGAAACTGGAGCAGGAGGTTCATACTGCACCTCGGCCCAGTCCACAAGAAATTCCGCCAGGATCTGAGACTTGATGGCGTCTCTTCTCGCATACGCGGGAGCATACGCAGCTAGCTCAATCGCCCACTTGGCTACTCTGCCACTCGCCTCCTTGTTGCCCATGATATCCGAGATGGGAGCAGAGCTCACAACTGTGATAGGATGCTCCTGGAAATAATGTTTCAGCTTCCTGGCGCCTAGGTACACACCATAGGTCATCTTCTGGTAGTGCGGATAGTTTTGCTTGGAACTGGACAGCACTTCACTGAGATAATATACTGGGCGCTGCAAACTCTTGCCTTCTTCTTCTCGTTCCACCACAATCACCACGCTGACTACTCGGTTAGTCGCAGCAATTTACAGCAGCATTGGCTCCTTGGGTAGCGGACTAGCCAAGATGGGAGCACTAGCCAGCATTGCTTTCAGCTCATTGAATGCCACGTCCGCTTGCGGAGTCCAGACAAACTTGTCACTTTTCTTCATCAGTTGGTACAGAGGCAGGGCCTTCTCGCCCATTCGACCCAGAAAACGGCTCAGAGATGCCAAACAACCTGTGAACTTCTGCACATCTTTCAGTGATCTCGGTAAAGACATGCTCTCAATGGCTTTTATCTTAGAAGGATTGGCTTCAATGCCCCGACTAGAAACCAGAAAACCGAGTAGCTTTCCAGCCGGTACACCAAAGGTGCACTTACTCGGATTCAGTTTCATTTTGTACTTGCGTAGGCTAGCAAAGGTTTCCTCCAGGTCGGCAAGCAGAGTATGTGTTTTATTCGTTTTGATGACAATGTCATCTACGTACACCTGCACATTCTTGCCGAGCTGGTCGTGCAAGCATTTCTGCATGCATCTCTGATAGGTTGCACCCGCATTCCTCAAGCCAAAACACATGACAAGATAGCAATAAGCCCCGTACGGGGTAATGAAAGCAGTCTTTATTTGATCAGCAGGGTTGAGTGCAATCTGGTGAAAACCAGAGTAGGCATCTATGAAAGACAACAGTTCACAACCAGCAGTGGAATCGATCACCTGATCGATGCGAGGTAGCGGGAAAGGATCCTTGGGGCATGCCTTGTTCAAGTCGGTGTAGTCGACACACATGCGCCATGCAGTGGCAGCCTTGGGATCCTCCTTCTTCTTCTCGACCATGACCGGGTTGGCTAGCCAATCCGGATGCAGCACCTCCATGATGAAATTGCTTATCAGCAGCTTGGTGATCTGGTCACCAATGGCCTTCCTTCTCTCATCTCCGAAACGGCGCATAGCCTGCTTCACTGGTTTGGCGTCAGGACGCACATGTAATGAGTGCTCAACCAACTCCCTCGGGACTCCTGGTAGATCTTCGTTGGACCAGGCGAATACATCCCGATTCTCACGGAGGAAGTGGATGAGCTCGCTTTCCTATTTCTCCGCCAACCCGGAGCCAATGATGGCTACGCGGTCGGGGAACTCGGGGTCGACCTGGACCTTCTTTGTCTCCTTGGCGGCTTAGAAAGCAGTCCCGTGCTGGGTACTCGGCACACCTTGTGCGCCAGCTTGTGCGGACTGAGCCATGGCCACCACCTCATACATCTTCTTCTTCTCGGCAGCAATCACCATCGACTCTGCCAACTGGGAGCTAGCAGAGGCACACTCCATGGACTTCTTGTAATCACCAGAGATAGTAATGATGCCATTGGGACCAGGGATCTTCATCTTCAGATATGCAACATGGGTGGAGGCCATGAACTTGCTCAGAGAAGGCCTGCCGAGTAGAGCATGATAGGGGCTCTGATGATCAACCACTTCAAACTGCAGGCGCTCTGTGCGACAGTTTTCCCGGGTACCGAATAGCACATCGATCCACACTCGGCCAATCGGGTTGCACGAGATCCCGGGCACAATGCCATGGAAAGTGGTCTTGCTAGGCAGCATCATGTTCTCGGCCAGGCCAAGCTTCTCAAGTGTGTCCTTGTACACAATGTTGATGCTGCTGCCGTTGTCGATTAGCACCTTGCTGAACCTCACATTCTTCTCGGGACCCAGGAAGGTAGGATCCAGCACCAAGGCATAGCTACCCGGATTGGGCATCACCTTGGGATGATCTACTCGGGACCACCTGATCTCCTGGTCACACCAATACATATAGTGAGGGACAGCAGGAATCACTGCATTGACCTCCATGGCCCGCCTGTGTTGTGATTGCTTGTCGACTGGCTCACAAGTGAAGATCATGTAGCTCTCATGATGGTCTTGGTACTGATTGGAGCCATTGCCCCCATTGTTGCCATTGTTGTTGTTGCCCTGGTAGTTGTTGTTGTTGCCTCTGTTGTTGTTGTTGCGGTTGTAGTTGTTGTTGTTGTTGCGGTATCTCTCATTGTTGAAGTTCTGGTTGGCTCCTAAAGCCACTTGGTTCACATTCTCTCTTCTCGGGTACACTGGCGGCCGAGCTGCGGGTGCGCGAGTAGGCTGCACATTGGCGTTGGCTGCTGGCAGAGGAGGAGGAGGAGGCAAGCCATCACTCTTGATCGCCTCCCACCACTCGCACTGCCGAGTAGTGTGGTTAGCAGGCCTCGAGGGGTGGTGAGTGTGAAAGCTGCATGGACCATCCTTCATGTCATCAAAGACAAACTTCTTCGGCTGCTCGGAGTTCCCGCTACCCGACTAAGAGGTGTGAAATGGCTTTTTGTTGCACTGGCCCTGGTTCTGGTTTTGCCCGTAGGCTCCAGCAGGTTTCTGCCTCTGGCTGCCACCAGCTCCAACAGTTACTGCATTCACCTCTTCGGGATCATACCGATTATCTATTCGGCGCTTGTTGCGGAACTCGTTGCGCTTGCTGTTGCTGAAGTTTCTTCTCGGCTCAGAGGAGTCCATCAGTGGCTGAGTAGGATCACCAAGTGCGTACTGATCCGCAATCTTGATGGTCTCCGCCAGAGTGTTCGGCATCTTCCTCTGCAATCTCTGCCACAACATACTGCCATGCCTGCATCCCTGCGCAAACCAAGTGATGGCCTGTGCTTCATTCACACCCTCACAGGTGTTCCTCAATGTGCTCCACCGAGTAAGATACTCGCGGTCTGTCTCGTCTTCTCGCTGCCTGCAAGCTGATAGCTGCTGTGGCCTATTCGGGCTCTTGTATGTGCTCGTGAAGTTGCTGATGAAGGCATCCGAGAAGTCCAGCCAGCAGTTAATGCTGTTCTTGGGCAAGTTGTTGAGCCAAGTGCGAGCTGGACCCTCTAGCATCTGTGGGACATAGCGCACAGCCCATCTTCTGTTGCCATTCGCGATATGGACCGCGGTGACATAGTCATTGAGCCAATCTTCGGGCTTGGTGCTGCCATTGTAGCTCTTGGTGCCTCTTGCAAGCTGGAAGTTCTTCACGGACGGCTCGTTCATGATGCGCGGGCCAAAGCACTCGGGGCCGGGAGGACCCGTGCTCTCCAGCCGCGCCGACAAGCTGATCCGGTCCAACTGATGCCTCGCATCTCCTGGTGCCAGCATGAGCTCGCCAACACGGTCATGGACATCATAGCCAGCCATCTCCATAGCCGAGTAGCCATCATCATACCTGTCCACTTGCACAGCTGCAAGCTGCTCCACCGGGTTGGCGACTGGCGCCACTGCGCGCGGCTGCTGCCTCTGCCGAGTAGGCTGAGCTGCGGGTTGCCGAGAAGGACCTGGGCGTGCAGCTTCTCGGGCACGGCTTTGAGCTTGATGGGCTTGAGAGCCTGCTCTTGCAGCGTTGTGTTCCTGCCCGGGCTGCTGCGGCACAGCAAGCTGTTTCGCGGCAGCAGCCGGGTCATACACCTGCATTTGCCTGTCTCTGCCCGAACGCCCGCTGCGGCTCTTCTCGCGGCTGGGATGCGGAGACGAGGCCTGATCGTTAGATCTAGCCGCGTGCGAGTGAACCACCTGCGAAGCCCCAGCACCCGGGTTGACCTTCCGGAACTACTCGTTCTGCCTAGCAGCCTCCAACACCAACTCGTTGAGCCTTTCCTGCTGCCTAAGACGCGCATCGCCATCTAGGCGAGGCAACTCGGCAGCTATAGCTTCTGCAGCTCTAAGTGTCTTGGCGGGCGTGTTGTATCTGGGCCTAGTGGAGGTGTTTGCGGTGGCTGACTGAGCAGGAGCCTCTACAACTGTCGCCATCTCGGCGCCAAGGTTGCGCCGAGTGGCACCTACTCTGCTAGGCCTCCTAGCAACTGGCGTGAAGCCGTGAGCCTTGTTGTACTCGAGCTGATCTAGACTCAACTCCAACCTCACCTTATCCAACTCCGCCTGCTCGGCAAGCAGCTCCAGGCGTTGCCGCTCGAGCTGCTCCCTCATGGCCAGGAGCTCGATGTCGGTGGGAGTGGGCATGCCAGGTCGCGTAGCCGACGCAGGAATGACCGTAGACGTGGAAGGCGGCAAGTTGCTCTCCTTCTCGTAGGGCCGGTGAACCCTGCCACCAGCCGGTGCTTCAATCTCCTCGACGACGGCCGCAGCGCCAGTAGCGGCTGCGCCAGTGTTTGCCGCCAAGCCCGTCACCATCACCTCAGCGCAGTTCGTAGAGCGGCACGCGGGCCTTCCGCGAGCAGCGATCACCGCGGGAGGATCCTCCGCGTCATGCACCAGCTCGGGATATGCGCGGTTGGCGACGGTGGCGACGTAGACAAGGTGAGAGCCGAAGGAGATCACCGAGCCGCCCTCCGGCATGGCCCTGCCGCCGAAATCACCGGCTTGTCGGTGACGAAGTCGAAGGAGCCGAATCTGTGGACAAGGCCACAGACCACGCGCTCCGCTGAAGAAGATCCCGTCCGAACAGAAACTCCAGCCAGCGCCGCTGGTTGCCCCACGGTGGGTGCCAACTGTCGTGGTGGTGTCACGGCAGATGCCATGGGATGGCTAAAGATGTGGGGACGAAGGACGCTGGAGGTGCTCGGGGAGGGATCACGCGACGAGTAGCCGCGTGAGGTACGAAGTAAACACTGCAAACAACACGATCTACCCAGGTTCAGGGCCCTCGTGAGGAGGTAAAACCCCTACTCCTGCCTTTCTTTGTGTATTTTGGTGTCTCACCGAGTAGCCACAGTACAATGTTCTTGCTACCGAGTAGCCACTTTCCTCTCTAGATGATGAACTAGGTCAAGAATTAGGTCACCGAGGGTCCGATCTCAACGTGCCTCTCGCAGGAGGCGGCGGGGCACCTTATATACACGGTGCCCAGCCGGATACGTCCAAACATGGACAAGTGTCGACATAGTGTGCACATCGTCCTTCTTCCGGGTTCCCGCTGACAGCTTTGGTTCCTAATCTTGGCTGCATCTGGAAAGTCGTTGGGCAAAACAAGGGGACAGACTGGTATCACTGTGCCAAACACAGAGTAGGGCCCCCTTATCCTGCGACGGCCTGCTTCCATGCTGTCACTGTCAGGCAGGCCGGTCCCAGATGAACAGTAGTTCGAATGCTGCCAAGTACGGACCCAGGATACGCGGGATCCTGTGTCAGAACGGCTCCTTTGACTTTCTGGCCCGAGTAGGTTCCCGCCAATTTTACTCGGGCCAACTCTTCTACTCGAAAGGACAGAACTTGATTGATATCTCCTTCTGGTCATCTTGAGGTGAGACCGAGTAGCAGTCGACCGGGTAGCAGGTACCGGGTAGTCGGCTACTCGACCAAACCTCTCTTCTGTAAGTCGCCTTTACCACTTGCCTTTACCCTACTCGGGGGTAACCCCCCGACAATGGCATAGTTTGTTTAAATGTGTCCATATTACACACAAAGATGCATATTGGAACAACGAACAATGTTGACGAAGAAAGTTTTATTTTTCTTTGAATAAAAACATCATTTTCCATTTTTGGAGTGTCAAAAATGGTTTTTTTTGTGAAGCACATACACAAAATATGACACAAAATTATACAAAGTATAATTATAAACCAAATATGTCATATTTGATATAAAAATAACCAAATTTATACCTCTCAGTATCTCTAAATACACCTCTTTTGAAAAAGACAAATATCTGCCGATTCCGGTGAAACCGGGCCAAATTTGAACTACAGGTGCCTCATAGTTTGCTCATGATTTTTTGTAAAAATCATTTTTAGATACACAATGACCTATTTATTCAGAGATACACCAAGAGTTTCACAATATTCATTCCCTAGCTGCGAAAGGTAATGCCCGCAGTCTTGACTTTTTCCTAAAATCGGCATAGAAAATTCCAAAAAATTCAAAAAAACTCGAAATGATGCAAGACCTTCGCGTGGTGTTATTATATATGTTCTAGTATACACCAAAAATAATAAACTCGGAATACGACAATAGGGTTGAACAGGTGTTCACATAAATGAGCTATCTCCTACGAAGATTCTTGGGTTTCGGCCCAAATGACGCATGTTATGGCCACATCCATGGCATAGTTTGTTTAAATATGCCCATATTACACACAAAGATGCATTGGAACAATGAACAATGTTGACAAAGAAATTTTTATTTTTCTTTGAATAAAAACATTATTTTCCATTTTCGGAGTGTCAAAAATGGTTTTTTTTTGTGAAGCACATACACAAAATATGACACAAAATTGTACAAATTAAATTTTTAACCAAATATGTCATATTTTATCTACAAATAACCAAATTCCTACCTCTCAGTAGCTCTAAATACACCTCTTTTGAAAAAGACAAATATCTGCCGATTCCGTTGAAACCGGGCCAAATTTGAACTACAGGTGCCTCATAGTTTGCTCATGATTTTTTGTAAAAATTATTTTTAGATACACAAGTACCTATTTATTCAGAGATACACCAAGAGTTTCACAATATTCATCCCCTAGCTACGAAAGGTAATGCCCGCAGTCTTGACTTTTTTCCTTCAACCAGCCTAGAAAATTTCAGAAAATTCAAAAAACCTGAAATGATGCAAGACCTTCGCGTGGTGTTATTATATATGTTCTAGTATCCAACAAAAATAATAAAATTGGAATAATACAATTGGGTTGAAAAGGTGTTCACATAAATGAGCTATCTCCTCCGAAGATTCTTGGGTTTCGGGCCAAATGACGCATATTATGGCCACATCCATGGCATAGTTTGTGTAAATGAGCCCATATTACACACAAATATGCATATTGGAACAACGAACAATGTTGACGAAGAAAGTTTTATTTTTCTTTGAATAAAAACATCATTTTCCATTTTCGGAGTGTTAAAAATGGTTTTTTTTGTGAAGCACATACACAAAATATGACACAAAATTGTCCAAAGTAAAGTTATAAACCAAATATGTCATATTGTATCTACAAATAACCAAATTCCTACCTCTTAGTAGCTCTAAATACACCTCTTTTGAAAAATACAAATATCTGCCGATTCCGCTGAAACCGAGCCAAATTTGAACTACAGGTGCCTTATTGTTTGCTCATGATTTTTAGATACACAATGACCTATTTCTTAAGATATACACCAAGAGTTTCACAATATTCATCCCCTAGATACGAAAGTTAATGCCCGCCGTCTTGACTTTTTCATAAAACATGCATAGGAAATTCCATAAAATTCAAAAAAACTCGAAATGATGCAAGACCTTCGCGTGGTGTTATTATATATGTTCTAGTATCCACCAAAAATAATAAACTTGGAATACGACAATTGTGTTGAAAAGGTGTTCACATAAATGAGCTATCTCCTCCAAAGATTTTTGAGTTTCGGGCCAAATGACCTATGTTATGGCCACATCTATGACATGGTATGATTAAATGTGCCCATATTCCACACAAAGAAGTATATTGGAACAACGAACAATGTTGACAAAGAAAGATTATTTTTCTTTAAATAAAAATATCATTTTTCATTTTAGGAGTGTCAAAAATGGTTTTTTTTGGTGAAGCACGTACACAAAATTGTACAAAGTAAAATTATAAAGCAAATATGTCATATTTTATCTACAAATAACTGAATTCCTACCTCTCAGTAGCTCTGAATAAACCTCTTTGAAAAAGACAAATATCTGCCGATTATGAAGCAGGACCAAATTTGAACTACAGGTGTCTCATAGTTTGCTCATGATTTTTTGTAAAAATCATTTTTAGGTACCCAAGTACCTATTTCAACATAGATACATCAAGAGTTCATCAAGATTCAACCCGTACGTAATGACAAAATTGGGATCTAGGTAATGAATGTTTTAAAATTTATAGATTTTAATATTTTGTCATTTTGTGTAGCCTATACTAATTTGTATTTTAAATTAAAATTCTACATGTTTGAGGGATATACTACTGACGATAACAAGATTTATTTTCTGAATATTTTGAAATTTGAAAATAGATTTTTTTTTATTTTTTAAATTGAGCGAAACCAATTTTCGGAATTAAAAGCATTAATGTGATAAATAGGAAAAGAGCTATGCCGAAGGCATTGCCGTCGGCGTAGCTATTTTGAGCTATGCCGACGGCAATACCGTCGGCATAGCTTCGTACCGTCAAACCCTCCGTTAACTAGTGTCTCCAACGCCACGTGTCTGTTACCTATGCCAACGACCGAGATATGCCGAGGGTGGCCGTCGGCATAGCTCTAGCTACGCCGACGGCCGAACTGTGCCGACGGTCTTTTTCCTGCCGTGGGCGTCTAAGAGCTATGGCGACGGCCTTGACAAATGGCCGTCGGCATAGCTTTGGCCGTCGGCGTCCAGGTGGATTCCTGTAGTGAATCAACCCGCCTTATATCCTTTTTTTTTTTTTGAATGAACTACCTTACATCCGATTGATAGCCCGAAGCTGTAATCGTTGGTATTTTCTAGATCGACCCAGTCTAAGTAAAAAAGGAGCTATGTTTTTTTGCATTATCTGAGGTACGGTTGCTAAGTTACAAGGAGTTTGTATATAGTGTGGTTTTTCTTCGGACGGCCAGGATTTCAAACAGGAAGCAGATAGTTAAAAGTTGTGGCATCCGATCAGGAGTCAGAATTCCTTCTTTCAACGTAGCACATAAGGATTCCTGCCGATTTAAGTACGTACGCGCTCGAGAGGTCCATGGAATCGATAGATCGACCAGCTAGCCTCCGTCGCCACAACGATATAGCGTGCGAAAACCAAGACGTTGCTCAGTTGCCCGATGACATCGTGGTGGAAATTCTTTCGTACCTACCGGCCAAGTCGATCGGGCGCTTCCGCAGCGCGTCGAGTTCGTGGGACGCTCTGCTCTTGTCGCCATCCTTCGTTGAGCTCCACCGCCGGCGTGCCAATAATCCAGGAGAGCTGACGCTCTTCTTCGTCCCGACCGACGAGCCCTCCCAAGACTACGACCACTTGTATTCCTGGCGGCCCGGCGGTGGTCCGGTGAAGAAGCTCATGCAGATCGAATTTGTCTGCCCTACTCCTGTCACCAAGCCTCTGCACGGCCTAGTCCTGATCCGTTCCGTTGATGAAGAGTACCACATCTGCAACCCTTCCACCGGCGAGTTTTTGGCTCTGGCAGACACCAGGCTGCCATTGAAGACGATGAAGCGTAACTCATGGAAGCAACTCCAACCACCGTCCTGCTACGACCTCGTAGCCTACGGCTTGGGTTACTGCTCGGTGAACCAGGAGTACAAGGTAGTGCGTTTATTCAGCGTTCCCCGCTGGCAGGAGACCGCCCCCACCTGTTGCGAGGTCTACGTCCTCCGCGCGCCGGCGTGCTGGAGGTCTACCGTCCGGCAGCCTCCCGAGTGCATCGTCGAGGAGCATAACCCGGGCGTGTTCTTGAACGGGTACATGCACTTTCTCTGCCATGACGGTGACATCCTCACTTTCCATGTCAGTGACGAGACTTTCGGATCGTTGCAGCCGCCGCCGCCCTACCCGGAGCTGGAGCCGGATGATGATGATCCGGCGGTGACGGTCAGGATGACTGAGCTGGACGGGTGCTTATGCATCTGCCGTGAGAAGGGCCCATACCAATTGTGGGTTCTGAGAGATTACGAGCGATGGGAGCAGCTTTGCTGCTTCGATCGGAGGGCTTGGCCGGAGCCTGTGCGAGTGCAGCTGCAATCAGAGTGGGTAACCCCACTCGCACTCGCCACGTTCAACGGACCGAAGAAGAAGAAGTTAATGTTCGGGACGGGGACTTGCAGGGTGTTCGCGGTGGAACTTGACGGCGGCGAGCCGGAGATGATGCTCAGTCCGGACGAGGAAATACCCGGAGCATGTTTCGAGGACATGGAAGAGTACCCGGCAATTGGTCTGCTGGAGGAGAGCCTCGTGCCCCTGGGCCGCATAGACGAGGAGATGCACTCGCTGTCGCCGGCGACGGAAGCTTGGCGGGACGTGCTCAAGTGGCTGCCGGCACGCTCGGTTTTGGAGATGAGCCTGGTGTGCAGGGAGTGGCGCGCGGCCACCACGGATTTCTGGTTCATCGAGTCGCACCTAGTCCACGCCAACAACTCGATCACCGGGAGACGGCCCCGTATCAGCTTCGTCATGGATCCCGCCTTTGGTCATTTCTGCGACTTGGAGGACGTTGGTAATCTGCCGTATCCGCCCAACTTCATGGCCGGGCTGTTCCACGCTTCTCAGCCTTGCCACGGGCTCAATGTGGGGACCATGAGTGGCAGAGACTTCCTGTGCAATCCCGCCATCCGCTACATCCAGCGCATAGAGCATGACGACGACGACGACCAACGAGCTGATTCCTTCGCAGCCCGCATCGCGCTGGGATACGACTCCGTCAACGACGACCATGTGCTGGTCTTTCTCGCCTACGAAGAGAAGAACCTGAACATGCGACACTACAAACTACGGTGCAATGTGCGGTGTGTGGGGGCTGGCATATGGTGGCGTAGCGTCGAGCCTCCGCCGAGGCCGGTGGCCGACGTGCCACCCACCTACGCGGGTGGCAAGATTTACTGGGTGGTCGACCCGGACCTCAGGCCGATCAGATCCGACGCAGCGGCCTGCTGCGAGCTAGTGGCGTTTGATACCACGAAAGAAGAGTTTGAGGTCGTGGAAGGGCCCCCAAGAAGCCACCACGGTGGCCGCGTGTCCATCGTTGAGCTCCACGGTGCAATTCATGTTGCATTGTCGGATCCAGACGTGGAAACCATTGCCGTATGGAAGATGGACAACGACGACGGTGCGTGGTGTGTGGAGTGTCGCATAGAGCTCGGCAAGTACTCGCCGGAGTACTCATCTGAGAGAACGTTGCTGATAGGTGTTGACCCCATGGATGGACGGATTCTACTCAACACGGGACGGTCGTTAGGATACTACGATCCCAATACAGGTGAATTGGAGACTGTCTACCGTGTTCCTGATTTGTCAGCCAACAATCGCTACACTTTCTGTGCGCTTCTCTACCAAGAAAGTCTAGTCCGCCCATTTACCAAATATTAACAAAGCACTATCAACGAATGGATCTGTGTAAAATATAATATCCGTGCCACCCTGGCTGGGCATCCAGTTCGGAATGATTTCTTTCTGTTGGCTTTCTTCGCTGAGAAGATAAATCAAGACAAGTGATATATTACAGTAGGTTTCCTCGCGCTAATCAAATAGAAACCTACTTCCTCCGTTCCTAAATATAAAATGTTCTATCTATTGCTCATATTGTCTAGATGCAAACTAATATGAGCGAACATATACACTAAAAGTTGTCAGATACATGTAGACATGTGTGGATGTGGAAAAGAGCTAAAATATCTTACATTTAGGAACGAAGGGAGTAGATGTTTGGTTTTTTCTTTCGGTTTTACGGTTTTGCTAAAGTCAACTGAAAATTAGTTTAGCCCTCAATGACTCCCACATTTAGTTGCCAACTTTGTATCTTAGCTGAAGCTAGCAATTCATTCATGACATGTCCTTGGTAAACCTTAGCAATGTATCGGGTGTGGGGCCGCCGTGTTCTTGAGTATATATATGTTGTGTACGTGTTCTGTCCTCCTCCTTCCATGTATAGTTGAGGACGTGGCTACCCTTATACCGTCTATATATACGTGCACATGCACCAATCAATAGTGTGTTGCACCCAATCCATCTCTACATGGTATCAGACAACAAGTTCTAACCCTAGCCCCAACTTGGCCGCCGCCGCCTCCTCCTTCCTCTAACTGCGCCGCCTCCTCTACCGGCCGCACCACCCCCTCCCCTAACCACAAACCCTAGCCGCCATCTCCCACCTCCGGCCGACAGCCTCCTCTTCTCCCCTAAACCCTAGCCGCAACCATGTCTTCCATCTCCAACGGCAGCAACCCCTTTGCCTCCTCCGGCTTCGAGTCTGCCGCCCCCAACACTGCCCACATCCGCAACGTTCCCTTCTTCAACCACGTCCCCATCAAGCTCTCTCACACTTTCGCCAACTTCTACGCATGGAAGACCTACTTCAGGCTCCTCTTCCGCGAGTACAATATAAACGACCACGTCGACGGCACCGCTGATCTCCTCGCCATGCGCCGCGACACCGATTGGATGCCTATCGACACCACCATCATCCGCTGGCTCTTCCTCACCGTCTAGCCAGACATCTTCCACACCGTCGTTCGCGATGGCGCTGATACCTATATGGTATGGACGAAGATTACGGGGCTCTTCACCAACAACAAGATCCAGAGGATTTTTTTTTTAGCATGATTTCTTCCGCTGTCCTAAAAACGACCTCTCACTCGATGCCTACTTTCTGCACTTCAAGACTCCCTCCGACGAGCTCAACGACATCGGGTTCAAGATTGGTGATGAACTCCTACTCAACACTCTCACCGCCGGCCTCAGCAAGGACCTCAGCAACGCCGCCTCCAACCTCACCCTCATGTCCAACCCCACCTTCGAGCGAGCGATGGACTATCTCCGCCTTGAAGAACGAAGCCTCAAGCAGCTGCGAGCTCGCGCCGCGCACACCGTGCTCGCCGCGATCGTCTCCCGCGGAGCGCCTCCCTCCGCGCCCTCCGGCGCCACCGGCGCTCACTCCCCCGTCGCAGCAGCATGCGCCGAACACTGGCCAAACCTTAGCAATGTACGGGTATAGGGCGCCGCGGTGGCCAGCCACACGATGGCAGCGGGACGACCGCCCATGCCGTTGCCCCCCAGCACAACGGCCACCCGGAGCCTCCGCCGCCCTGGACAGGCGGCACTACCCTTTGAAGGGGGTAGTACACGCCTAGACGATGCCAGTTCCACGCGCACCTGCTCCAGGCATCCTTGGGCCGCGCCTGAAGCCCCACCAGGCATACTTCACGGCGCCACAACTCGGAGCGCCCCCAGCCTACGGCGGCGCCATGCATGGCGCGCCCATGCCCGACCCGCCGGCTGCGACCTATGGTCCGGTCCTCTACACCGCGCTGCAGCAAGCGCCCATGCTAGGTTCCTACACCGGCAGCGGCAAATGGTTCATGGATACCGGCGCCGCCGCTCATATGACAGCCCACCCTGGTAATCTCTCCTCCGTTTCTCCCTGCAACACTTCCTCCTGCATCATCGTCAGCAACGGCGCCGGCCTTCCTATTTCTCATGTCGGCGCCGCCCCCTTTCCATCTAACTCTAAACCTTTCTCTTAATCTTTCTCGTCGAATTTGACGCTTTCGGTTTTTCTGTTAAGGACGCTCGCACCAGGATGGTTTTCCACCGATGTGATAGTCCCGACTATTTGTACCCCGTCTAGTCGTCCCTCACCGCTGGACTCCGAGCTCTCTCCGTCCACGTTGATTTTTGGCATGCTCGTCTTGTCCATCCTACCTCCACCACCTTCCGTCAAATAATGACTGATTTTTATTTTTCATGTAATAAAATGGAAACTCACACCTATGAAGCATGTCGTCTAGGCAAACATGTCCGTCTCCCTTTTAGTTCATCGTCGACAATTGCGTCATATCCTTTCGAGTTAATTCATAGTGATGTTTGGACACCCCCTATCCCGAGTAATTCTGGTTTCGTTTATTATCTTGTCATTCGAGATGATTTCTCTCATTTTGTGTGGACATTCCCTTTACGTAAGAAATTCGATGTAGCTGCCACACTCGTCGCCTTTTACTCCTACGTAGTCACACAGTTCGGTCGTCCCTTAAGTTCTCTCTAGACTGATAACGAAACAGAATTCGATAATCTCACCGTCCACACTCTTCCTCACCACCCATGGCACCATATTTCGTCTCACATGTCCTTACACATCTCAGCAAAATGGTCGGGATGAATGTGTTCTTCACACTCTCAACGATTGCACTCGCACACTCCTTTTTCATGGATACATACCACCTCAGTTTTGCCCCGATGCTCTTGCCACTGCCACCCTCTCATTAACCTTCGCCCCTATCGCACTTGCTGGCACTACACTCCCCATCATCTCCTCTTTGGCTTACCTCCGTCCTGTGATGATCTTCGCATTTTCGGATGTCGTTGTTGTCCTAGTACGGTAGCCACCGCTCCTCATAAGCTTGCTCCGCGATCCTTACCCTGTGTATTTCTCGGTTACCCCGCTAACACTAAGGGTTATGTCTGCTATGATCCCGTGTCGCACCGTGTCATCACCTCGCGACACGTGTACTTTGATGAGTTGTGTTTTCCTTTTGCTAAACGGGAACAGGTGGGCCCCCTACTCCGCTCGTGGCTCACAGCCCACGGCATCGCACAACCACCTCCGACGCGCCAACAACCCTGAGTGCATCCGCTGCACCGGCCGTGTCGCCCGCCCACTTCGCGCCGGTCTCATCGGCCCCGTCGCCAGCCACTGCTACGCCAACCGCATCGGCCTCCTCACCGATCTCCTCCGGATCGCTCTCAAGCTTAGACTCGGCGGTCCCCGTACCTGTGCACGCGCGGGCATTTTTTCACACCAACCGGAGCTAAACCGGCGACGAGTACGTCTGCGCGGCCATCACCGTCGCCCCTGCCTACCTCGACTTTGGAGGCCCTCCGCGATCCCTTGTGGCTCGCCGCTATGCAGGAGGAGTTCGACGCTTTGCTGCGTAACGAGACTTGGCACCTCGTCCCTCGATCCCCCAACGCCAACATGATCACCGTGAAGTGGGTCTTCAAGCACAAGTTCCACCCTGATGGTTCCCTTGATCGCCACAAGGCGCGTTGGGTGGTCCACGGTTTTCGACAACACGCCAGCGTCGACTTCACCGACACTTTCGCCCCGGTTGTCAAACACGGGACTATTCGTACTGTGCTTCAGCTCGTCGTCTCACTCGCTTGGACCATGCACCTAGTTGGACGTCTCCAAGCCTTACTCCATGGTCACCTTGAGGCGGTTTGTCGACACCACGAACCCGGATCGGGTGTGCCTGCTCCCGCGCTCACTGTATGGGCTCAAGCAGGCTCTGCGCGCTTGGTACCGGCGCATCGCCGCCTTTCTTCATCAACTGGGCTTCCGTTCGACACACTCTAATGCCTCGTTGTTCATCTACTCCGCCTGTTAACTTGGCTCAGTTCGCGCACCTAGGGTTCGCTTACGTGGACCCCGAAGCCACGTCGCCCGGCCCCATTGTCCAAGCTGCCCTCTTCGACCAGGTTCCCGACGGCATGGAGGCTCTCCCGCTCGCTTGCCCTGATGGCTCTCACCTCGTTATCTTCCGCACCGCCGCGAGCCGCGAGTTCGCAGTCGACGAGAGCCCCTTCGCGGTGGAGGAGCACTCCGTCTACTTCGAGCGCCACGAGGAGGCGGCGAACCGGCGGCGCTTCGTTCACACGGGCTACGCCGCACTTTCTCTCGTCCGCTTCCCCTTCGAGCATTGGACGCGCCCGCTCATCCGGACCTCCGTTGGCGGGATGGGCAACCCAATGGAGGTGGCCAACATCTGCATGTCCGGCCGCTCCTTCATCTCCGTGCTCGTGGTCTGCAAGTATGAGACGGCTGCGCATATCCCCGCCGAGCTCGAGGTGAAGAATGCGGATGGGCTCGCCACGCTTGTTGAAGTCCGACGCGTCCGTCACTGGCCGCTGTTCGGCGCGGTGCCCCCGCCTCCTCCGTTCGGGCCTGGCGGCGGCGGCCTCGGAGGCCCAGGCGGTCCCGGTGGCGGCGGCCCGCACGGCGGCGGCGGCCCCTCCAGTGGTGGCCCAAGTGGTGGTCCTTTCGCAGGCGGCGGTGATCCCGGCCCCTCTCGCCATCCGTCCCTGGTCCGTCGTCTCTCCCGCGAATTTCGCTCCATGCCGTTCGAGCTTCCCGCCGCCGGCGTGCCCGATGCCGCCCCCGCGGCCGTCGAGGGCTCCGTATTTGCTCTGGAAGTGTGCCCTGCTGCATCCGCGCCCGGCGAGGTCCCGCACGCCTTCGCCGCGGTCACTCCAGGGGGCGTGCCGTGCCCCTCTCTCACACAGGTCGCCGCATGCCCTCTCTTCTTCCACGTCCTCCTGCGCGGCGACGCGGGAGAGGTTGGCTACTTCCGGGTGCCGCGCTCCCTGGCCGGCGCCGGCGAGCCCGGTCCGCGCGGCCTGCCCCACATCAACCTCGACACTGGCTCAGTTGGGGTGATCAAGGACATCGAGGTTGTGCGTGGCGTCGCCGCGTCCGTGTCCGCGCGCGTCCTTGCCGCGGCCATCGAGTGCGACAATCCACTCGCCTTCCTCCCCGTCGGCTGCGACTCGGCACCGGTGGTGTCGCCTCCATCCGCCCCGGCTGGACGCGCCGCGACGCCGGTGGTGCCCGCGCCCGCCCCGACCCTGCCGCCCATCTCCCGTCCGCAGAAGCGTGGCCGCGGGCGCGCCGCTGACCTGCCGCCCTGCACCAGCGCCCGGCTAAGGAGCAAGGCCGGCGACCTGTTCGAGAGTGCTCTTGACCGCGCCGTGCGCCTCCGTGCCGAGAAGGCCGGCGACGCGCCGCTCCGGTCCCCCGCCATTCCGCCGCCGTTTGGACGTGATGATCTTCTCGCCATGGCTAACGCGTGCCGGCTTCCCCCTGATGATATCCGCCAGCTGATGGCGGAGTCTCCGGCGCAGGCGGGTGCCCCATGAAGACACGCCGATCGTGGAGTTCGTGCGAGGCGAGCCGTGGCCATTTTCCCCGTACGCATGCCCGCGGCGTCGCCCTCGCCCCCCCCCCCCCTACTAGACCTTCTGTCGCCCTAGTTGTGTTAGCTGCTGCTGCTATGTGCCTATGTATATTAGGTGTGTGTTTCCGTCCGAGCTGCGCCTCGTGTGTGCCCGTGTCTCCCCGGTGCGTCTTGGGTGTGCCATGGCTGTAAATCTCAGGCAGTTGCTTACCTCCTCGTGGAATACGCGGGGCCTGAACGACCCGGATAAGTGCACGGACGTGAAGATGAACTTGGCGGCGCAGCCCCTACACATCATTTGCCTCCAGGAGACCAAGTTGAGCGAGGTCAGCCACTCTAAGGCCTCGTCCTTTCTCCCCCCCCGGATTCTCGACCTTCTCGTCGCGGCCGTCGATCGGGGCGTCTGGGGGGATATTCACCGCCTAGGATGCCCGCGTTGTCCTCCTCGTCTCCGACTGCCCGCACTACAACAAAACTCTGCAGTAGAGACATTTTCGTAGAGGCACTGTCCACTATGTCTCTTAAATCCTAACCCAATTCGATGTAGAGGCATCAAGAGAGACACTTTAGACAATGCCTTTGCATTACAGACATGAACATAGAGACATTCTCCGAAATGTCTCTTAGTTTACATGTACGGGCATTGTAAGAGACATTCTCAAAAATGCCTCAAAAATGTAGACAACTCGCTAGAGACATTCTTTATAATGTCTCTTATCAACTCTGTAAAAACATTAAAAGAGACAATTTTCAGAATGCCTTAATGGTAGAGTCATTTTCTACACACACTACAGATGCATCTTAATAGAAAGAGAGGCATATCACAAAATGCCTAAAAAGAGATATGCATAACACTACCACTACAAGACAATCACAAGGACAAATTTAGAACCATCAAAACATAGATAGACTTCATTTAAATAAATTTTGACCAAACCATCTTTTTTTTGGAAATTTCACAAGTGCGTAAACATGGGAATGAGGAACCTAATTTTTACCTTAGATGCCCATAGACACGTGAGGGATTAACACACGAAAAAAAATAAAAAAAATACACCTATGCTAGGGAATAAAAAACTTGTGTACCTAAAGTTGTATAGTGGATGAAACCTTTTCCCACCATTCGTTATTTTTATTTCCCTCCATGTTATCTATCCATCCTTTTACAAAACTAGTCCATAATCTAAGCAGTTTTTGGGTTACCCGCGCTAATTATGCAATGATCCCGCCTTCCGTAAGAGGGCAGCAAGGGAACTGCCGCGACTCGCGAGTAAACATTTGGAAGTAAAAACTCCACTGCTAACTGCCCTCAAAATCAGCTATCTTCACCACATCTGAGTACGGTGGTTCCTAACTTCCTGATTTTCTGAAATCGCATCGGTCTCATCTTACGGCCGGCCGGTGGCGCGGCACCCCTGCGAGATCAGGTCAGAGCACTCTCCCGATTCCCTCTATTCTCATGATCCCCTTCCTAACTCAATTTCTATGGATCTCATCTCAGGCACAACAGTTCCGTCTCGGAAACACCCCCAACGAGTTCATCGGGTCAGCCATGTCCTCTCCTGATTCCCCTTGTAACTCAACTTGTCTGATGGAAAAAAAGGACCAAAGGGGATCGGGGGTCAAATCCCCAGCTGCTTCCCAAATCAAGGGCTGCTAACCCTCTGAAGTCTCTGCTCAGCCTCTAGGCCGCCGCTACTGCCGGCCAGCGGGCTGTGCGCCATCAGGACTTGTTCGTCTCCGTCAGCGAGCAAGCGACGCCCACGGCATCTTCCCCTACGTCTCGGCCAACTCATCTACAACCGCTGGTCTGCGGCGCCGCGGGGGTCGCTGCATCACTGAAGTGCTGCTCCTCATCTGCATCGACTGATACTTCCTCAATCCCTGCCTCCTCTATTCCAGGCTCCAAATCGACAGCAAGAACGCCCTCAAAAACTGCTCCTGAATTTGGTAAAAATTTCTCTATCTTTATTCCCTATCTACCTCTACTTATGCTGCTTCCTCTATCGTGGTATTCTAGTACTACTATTCTTGTAACGTGTGAGACTAAGCACTTACTACTAGTGGTTTCAGCTAGTTCTTTAACGGACCCCTTCCATATTTCTCCATTTTTCTCTTCTGCAATTTCTGAGAACCAAGTCTCGTAAGTTGTAGTGAATTGTCAGGAACAAATTTCTCTGCTATTATGTATTGCGTCACCAAGCACACACTTGCCTGTACACATGCCTATTCAGATTTAAATACTTGTGTCCTACTGTCACAAAGTTTGGCAAAAGTGGATGTATCTAGATACACGTGCTGCTTCTGTACACGTGTCTGTGATATGAATGTTAAACCTTATATTTGAACGTCATTGCTACTTAAATTCCTGCTCCTTGTGTTCTTATTCTATCCATGTCTCATATATTTGCTTCTGCATAGTCTTGAATGTTTGCTAATTAATATATCTTTCTCTATCATGTGGTCAGTTAACTTATATACAAATGTGCTCATCAAATTCTCTGTCCCTGTCTCAAAATTGCTTCGGTCCCAATCTTAATTGTATGCTAGTGAATCGTTTCAGCATTTAAATTTGTTGCTTTTATTTCCATGGAAGAAATCACAAAAAGATATATTTATATTTCAGTGTGTAAAAATTCTATCCCATTTTTGCATGTTTGTTTGTGTATGTTAGTATGATGATCCAATGATTAGTCTAGATTTAAATTTTTTGAATTGTAATCCCCTGTTTTATTTCACCAAGCTTTAGCGAGCAGAATCGTCGGTTTGCCTAGTCCCTTTGGTGAATGCGACACCCGCAATTTGGGAGAAACTACCACTGCTATTTTACACTGATCAGTATGCATTTGAGTTATTGTTCGATGCTTTAGTCTATGAACAGCTATAGAACAGGGATCCTTGCCAGATGATGGGCACTTCATTTTCAGGAACCACAAGAGGTACAGTTAGTACTAGTGTTTTTGTTCGTAATTGGTGCGGTCAGCTTGATAGTAAATTTGGATTTGTTGCATGCATAATCTGGTCTTAGCTTTGAAATAAAACTTGTAGCATATATGTTTCATGCTTTCCACCGAGCATGCATAATTAGTACTTGTTTGAACTTTTTGGTTGAACGGTTTGCGAGCAGCCGTCACTTTAGTTTTTCCGTCGAGAAAATGGATCTTTCTTTGTTTAGTAAATTTGTGTGCCCTATAGGTCATGCTAGCATTAGAATTAAATTATGGTTTCTAGAAGGAAATTGTGGAGAATATTCTTATGATGGCAAACCTTATATTGCTTGCCTAACATATCACAGTTTTGCAACTTCAAGATTATCTTCTTTTCAGCAATTAAATGAAAAATATGGGTACGCTGCTTGAACATGAAGCTGATCGGAAGCTGACTTTTTTGAAGTATAGTACTAGTTTGAACAGTGTGTTCATTTCAGGTAATGATGTATTACAGGGATATGATACAAAGACAAATATAGATGAATTAGATCATGAGTCAGAAGCCATGAGGAGGTTTAGGGCTGAACACCCTAGTGTGCATACGATATGATTTCGTCTTCTCCGGATTTGCATTGTTCTTTTCTTTGTACATAAAATAGAAATTGATGCTACAAATATATAGAAGCTAACTATTATTGATAAATACATTCTAGAACATACGTTACATTTTATTACATAAAGTATACGTGATTAGCTTGAGTGTAATATTAAGGTTTGTGTAGCATTGCCCTATTAGTTCTTGGTTTTGAGCTTATCACTAGACAATATAGAGTATAAATTATTATATATATTAGAATAACTATAGAGTACGATGATTATATTAGTTGATCATGCAACTCAGTTTTAACCCAAAATGCAGATGAAGCACAAACAATGAAGGACCTCAATATTTCAGTCGGAAGATTGAGAGCGTGTGGAGAAACGTGTAGAGATTTAGATGCTTCCTATGGAGCCTGTAAAAGATGGGGAGGTTGTTCTTCGTGCTTGGAACATGTCCAGTTTTCTATTTTTTCCTTTTGTGGACGTCTATCTCACAAACTTTGGTCTCATGGGTGTGTTTTAAAGTTTGATATTCACATTTCTACTTATAGCTTTTGAACCCCGAATGTATATACATCGACCTTTTTAATGCATGACTATTTGGTTATCTTTTGTTGATGTGTCGGAATAATATTTGGTACGTGTATTATGCTTTTTCTGAATTTCGGTACCGTGTTTTCTGTGTGAGAGAAAACGAATATGAGTAGAAACATATATTGGGGTTTTTATCTTAGGAAGGACATAAGAGAATGCCATAACCGAGTGCCTCTACATTATTGAAAGGACAATATGAATGTCTATACAAAGCGACTCTATATTTTTGGAGGCCGAAGAAAATGCCTCACAAAAATGTCTAAAAAATTTTAGAGGCAAGCTAAAAAGACGCATGAAAGTGCCTATATTAATATACATACACATTTCAAGTGTATCTTTAAACTGCCTCTAAATGTGTAGATACACAACTCCGTGTCTCTACAAAGTGACCTTATGTGATATATAGACATTTTGTAAAGTGACTCTACGGTCCAAGACACACTGCACGTAGCGGCGCTTTTGTGACAGTGTGGAAAATGCCTCTAGAAGCATGCAGAGACAATTTAAGTGTCTCTACGTGACCAAAATAGTGTCTCTACGGGGCAGTTCTCTTGTAGTGCCGCGAGAGTTCTCCCTCACCACCCACTTCCAGCTCGCCTCGGATGGGACGCAGTTCGCCGTGTCGAACGTGTACGCCCCGTGTGACCGCGCACGGCGGGCCACTTTCTTTGAGGAGCTGCGATCCCTCGCCCGCTCCATCGACTGCCCGTGGCTCGTGATCGGGGACTTCAACATTGCGAGTTGTCCCGAGGACCGCAACAACGACGCCTTCGACGCCGACGTCGCGTTCGACTTCAACAGCCTTGTCGATGACCTGGAGCTCCAGGACCTCCCCCTGCTCGACCGGCGCTTCACGTGGACCAACGGACGTGCCTCTCCCACCCTGGTTCGCTTGGACCGTGCTCTCATCAACCTGGCCTGGGGGGAGCGGCTGTTCAACACCACGCTCACCTCCCTGCTGCGCACCACTTCCGACCACGTCCCTTTATTGGTCAGCGCGTCCTCGAGCGCGCCTTCCACCCAGGTCTTCAGGTTCGAACGCTCTTGGGCCTCCCTGCCCGAGTATCGGGCGTTGGTCGCCTCTCTTTGGGCCCGTCATCAGAATCGCGCGCGCTTTTGCGTGGCCGGGCGTCTGACCAATCTGCTTAAGTGGGCTCGGGCCGTCTCCAAGAAATGGGCCCGGGCCCGCCGCCGACCAGCTGAGGTGATCTCGAACTGCAGACGGGTTATCGGTATTTTGGACGGGGTCGAGGAGTCGCGCACGTTGTACGCCCCGGAGAGCCTCCTCCGGGATCTCGTTCGATCCCACCTGGCCGGGGAATATCGGCGCCTGCACCTTTACTGGCGTCAGCGGTTCACCTTCCGCCTTTGCCGTCTGGGGGAGGACAACACTCGGTTCTTCCATGCATGCGCGTCCGCGCGTCTTCGTGGCAACCAAATTCGGATCCTTCATGACGACGGGTGGGTCTCAATCACTCCGATAAGGCCACGGTGCTGCACCGCTTCTACTCACGCCTCCTTGGGGACACCCAGCCGTCCGTATGGGACTTCGACCCCCGTCGGGTGCTTTCGCGTGTGGCGGGGCTTCACTCCCTGGAGGCCCCCTTCTCCGAGCAGGAAGCTCGGGAAGCCCTTTGGGCCATGCGGTTGGACAGCAGCCCGGGCCCCGACGGCTTCGGCCCCGCGTTCTTTCGTGCCTTTTGGTCTCTTGTCAAACCCGACGTCCTGGACTTCCTTTCCGCCTTCCATTCCGGGACCGCGCGCCTCGATGGTATCAACCGCGCCTTCATCGCTCTGCTGCCTAAAAAGCCGGATGTGGTCACTGCCGACGGTTTCCGTCCCATCTCCCTTCAGAATTGCGTCATGAAGCTCGTCACGCGTGTCCTTACCACGCGGCTCCAATCCTTCATTGAGCGCTTGGTCTCCTTCGAGCAATCCGGCTTCGTCAAAGGGCGGGTCCTCACCGACAACTTTCTCTACGCCATCGACTTAGTCCAGAGCTGTCATGTCCGCAAGGTGGGAGCCGTGGTCCTCAAACTTGATTTCTGGAAAGCCTTTGACTCCGTCAGCTGGGACGCGCTTGATCGGATCCTGCTCGCTCGTGGGTTTGGCGCCACCTTCCGTGGGTGGGTGTCGTCCATTCTCTCCTCCGGCAAAACGGCGGTCTTGCTAAATGGAGTGCCCGGGCGTTGGATCACTTGCAGGAACGGCCTGCGGCAGGGTGACCCCCTTTCTCCCTACCTCTTCCTGATTGTTGCTGAGCTTCTTCGGGCCTTGCTCGTTGAGGATGTTGGGGACGACCGACTTCGCCACCCACTCGCCGACGACCTCCCCGTGCCCGTCATCCAATACGCCGACGACACCCTCATCGTGCTCCGAGCCATCCCCGAGCAGGTTCTGCGGCTGCGGGGCGTCCTGGAGTCCTTCTCCCGGGCGACCGGGTTGCACATTAACTTCCACAAAAGCACGTTCGTTCCCGTGCGCCTGTCGGCTGATCGTGCCTCGCTCCTGGCTGGGCTCCTCGGCTGCCCTGTCTCGTCGTTCCCGCAGACATATCTGGGTCTCCCCCTGTCCGACCAGAAGCTCCCTGCCTCGGCCCTGGAGTTCCTTGCCGCCAAGATCGCCGGCAGGATCCCGGGATGGCGCACCTCCCTTGTCCCCATTGGTGGTCGCCTTACTCTTGCCACTGCCGTTCTCTCGGCCCTACCCATCCTTGCCATGTCGGTCCTCCCCCTGCCGAAAGGTGTTATCGCAAAGATGGATAGACCAAGACGAGCCATGTTGTGGAAGGCTGCTGCGGTCTGTTCCGGGGGCGATTGTCAGGTCGCCTGGGACCTGGTTTGCCGGCTTAGGTCGGAAGGAGGGTTGGGCGTCGTGGACCTTGAGCTTCAGAACACATGTCTGCTCCTCAAGAACATTCACGGGCTCCTCTCCGGGAAGGACACCCCCTGGACTCGATGGGTTCGGCGGAGTTACCTCTGTGCACATCCACAGCCGTCCACCCCCTCTTGGCGCCACTTTGAGGCCCTGCTTCCTCTGTATCGCTCCATCACACGAGTTGAGCCCGGTGACGGCGCCACGACTTCGTTGTGGCATGACGCTTGGACGCCGCTGGGCCCTCTTGCGACTGTGCTCCCCGCTGCGTTCTCACATTGCACCGCTTCTGGCGTGACGCTCGCCGGCGTCTCGGCCGGAGGGGATACGCACCTGGGCCTCCGCGCCCGCCTTTCCCACCAGGCCGATGCTGAGATGGCTTTCCTTCGTGCCCGGATACAGGCTACCCGTCTCGTGGACGCTCCGGATCGTCGGATTGTCTCCCTTGGGCGCTCGCGGGATTTCCGGACTGGCGAGATCTACCGGGCTCTCCGGTCTTCCGGCGTCGGCGTCCCATTGCAAGAACTTAACTGGGACAACTTCGCGCCCCCGAAAGTGCGCGTCTTCTTTTGGATCCTCCGCCTGGGTCGAACCAGGACGCGCGCCCATCTCTTTCACCTCGGCTGCCTCTCCTCGCCACACTGCCCCTTCTGCCCCGGACACGTGGAGGATCGGGATCACCTGTTTGTCCGTTGCCCGCGGCTGGCCGAGGTCTGGTTGCGTCTCGCCCCAGGTATTCGCCTCAGCCAGGGGGCCGGGCTGGAGGACCTGGTGTGCGAACTCACGGGCTGCCTCCCCCCCTTCCATCCCCGCGCTCTCCGTACGGTCATACTTTCCGTCGTTTGGTCGGTCTGGAAGTCGCGAAACCGCATGGTGTTTGACTCCGACCGGCTTTCCGGCGCAAGTATTGCCGCCCTGGTCTCAGACCACTTGAAACTTTGGTTGGTTCGTGCTCCCCGTAGGATCGACCTCTCCGGCCTGCGCGCCTGGTGTGAGTCCCTCTTGTAAAATCTTTTGTAAAAATCCCATGTAATGTGCTTCCCCCCCCCCTTCTCGGGGGCCATTAATCAAAAATGTTCAGGTGGGCCTTTTTTGGCCCCCCGTTGCGCTCTCAAAAAAAAATGTCTTTCTCCAGAACATTGGCCGTGTTCCTGTGTGTGATCCTGGCCTCGCTAGCGTTCGCCGCGCAGGACGTGCTCGCCGCGAGAAGCCTCTCTCAAGCCAGCGGTATGTATTTCTCCATCTCTTTCCTTTTGGGCAGCTTCCATCGTATGATCCGCTGATGGTTCGCGAAAAGAAAAAACGAATCCTAGACGAACTCTGTGTTCAGGTTAGAAATTTGGCCGCTTGGTCTGACAAGGCATATGTGTACACTATGCTTGGGTGCAGGTGCTCCATACAGAACTGATAATTATGGTACTGGGCGTGGTGATTATGGTGGTGGTTATGGCCCTGCCACTCCCGGGCCACCATATAAGCATCCTTAGGACCCGGACGACGATCACGATACTGCAAGTATAAGTATGGAAATAAGGCGAGAGCAAGAATAAATAAATTTGTTACCGAGCATTTGTATATGATTGAACTGGTGGCTATTGGAAACCTTTTTATCTCCTCGCAAAGTGTAAAAGTATTGTTGTTTAATATTCCACTTTTATTTTGTTATATGTTGAGTAAATTAATATTCTCATCATCATGCCATTGTATTTTAAAACTCCATTGTACGGGCTTACACTAAACTTCTCATGTGTGACATTGTCATTGGGCATTTGTGGAGAGTGTTAGCTATGCAATCCCCATGGTTATTTGGTTTTATGAATTTATGGACGTGATGTTCCCATGTCAGAAGGGGAGTCTTTGCCAAGTGGTAAAGCTGCTACCTTATGACCATGAGGTCACGGGTGCAAGGCCTAGAAACAGCCTCTTGCAGAAATGCAAGAAAAAGTTTCGTACTATGGATCCAAAGTGGCCAGACCCTTCCTCACCCTGTGGAAGCGGGAGGTACTGAACCTGCCCCCTTTTTTTGATGTCTCATGTTAAGATAATTATTTACATATCTCTACGTAGATTAACATATGGAACTGTGGGATACCGACTTTGATTTACATGTGTTCGGTCCCTATTCATGCCGGTAAAATACCTCTTGCTTCCTTGCTCTTGAATTAAATGATGTATAAAGATGGATTGCAATGTATAGAAGTGCTCCAAGATATTGACAAGATGTTTTCAACGAGAGTATTGCTGCAAAACTAGGTTTTCAAGTCACCTGTATAGAATTGTTGTACTAGCCAATTATCCCAAAAGTCCGAACTGATGGAAATGGGCTAGGCATGTATTTATATTTTAACACTCCCCCTCACGTCTAGGCTATTTTAGTCCGTGGGATTGATGCGGGCCGCATAATCTTTTTTCTTTTGTTTTTAATACTGCGTGAGCAGGGTCTCGAACTCGAGATCTCGTGACTCTGATACCATATAGAATTGTTGCACTAGCCAATTATGCCAAAAATCCGAACTGATAGAAACGGGCTAGGCGTGTATTTATATTTCAACAACCGGATCGACTTGGTTCGAGGGTGCTGATGAAGTTGCTGACGACGACACTTCTCTATGTCTTGGATTGGGTAGAATTTCGGGAAGCATCGAGGTCCTGTTTTATGGTGGTGGTTAAGTCGCTGCCTCTCCCGAGCCACCAGACAATCATCGTTACATGTTGGATGATGATCAATACCATTCATTATATATAGGGTGATAGTACGAGCTTGAATAAATGAAATTTATTTTGAGGAAATGAAAAAAATTGTTACCGAGCACTTTCCGTTGACTGCACTTTTGTCGGAACTTTCTTAGCCCTTGCTAAGGGTAAAAGCAGTGTTGTCCAACACTACATTATTATTATTATGGGGAGTATATTAATTATTAGTACAAATCGGTCTGACCAACAGCTTATGATTAGTGTAAACACGTACTATGGCATTAAAATACAAATGCATTAAATATAAATCGGTGTGAGCATCGTGTCGTGGAGTAGTTCATGGCGACAAAAATGACAAAAGAAAGAGAGTGAGCAACGTTGGGCAATGCCGCCGCCAACGATGTCGTAAAACCAGCTTAGGCTGGTCACAATGGGGAGTAACATAAAGTAGAAACCTACACACTTTTCTAGACTATGTTACTACCTCCACAATGGGGAGTAACATGTATGTAGTGTCATGCAACAATGCATTTATTAGGCTATAGACTTATTGTTTCTTGGAGTGTGTGATGTTCCGGTAACTTAGCTAGTTACCACAAGCACATCTCTCTTCATTAAATACGTGCCACATAAGCAAATTTGTATTAGAGTGTGTGATGTTACTCCTAAGTTCTCCCCATTGTGACCAGCCTTATGATTCACCGCCTCGATCTGCCAATTTCTATCAATTGGCCGCCAACTTGAAGCGATTTGCGGCTTCTTACACCAGTATTTGTCAAGCACTAGGGTGACTCTCACAAGAAGGAAGACTGGAGATGGAAACAAGGACTTGGGGTTCACATACGGACGAAGTCTGGTCCAGCGAATATAATTCAGTAGTATACACAACATCTTTTTTTCTCAAGGAATTGTAATGCTTTTTTTCTTGAAAAATAAACTCATTCTTGTGGCGTGCATATCTCTCCTCTGTAATATGTAATTCTTGTTTTTGAGTAAAATTCAAGTGGAGATCCTCACCCCGGTGGCAGCCTCAAAAAAAAAAAGGACGCACACGGTATTGGTCACCTTCTGTTTGCTTACATAGGCTACTCGGTCGTCTTCCACAGAACGCGGGTTGGGCTGTTCCATGGTGAATTATCTTAAAATTGGACAACAATAAATGTATCTAGGACTAGTGGAAAACGGAGCTTTTGTTCACTGGTGAGCACCCCTTTCGCCCCGGCTCGGCCACCACCCGGTGCAAAAGACTGCAGAGGTGGGGCCGGGACGAGCAGGGCGCGTGGTCGGGTCATTTGCCCCGGTTGGAGGCACAAACCAGGGCTAAAGGCTCTCAACGAGGAGGGCGCGTCGTGGGGGGTCTTTTGCCCCGGTTGGTGGCTCCAACTATACCTGGGCATGGGCAGACCGGTCCGACCAGCCCGGCCCGGCCCGGCACGAAATTCCCGGGCCTAGACCCGACGGGCTTTTCCATGGGACGGGCCTGGGCCTCAGTTTTTAGGCCCGATGCATGTCCGGGCCAGGCCTGGGATTTTATTTTTGGTATTTTAACGAAGAAGCTCGGCCCGAGGCCCGAAAGGCCGAAGTTTTTCCCTCCCACGGGCCTGGCCTGGGCACAGAAACTAGGACCGACTGTCGGGCCGGGCCGGGCCTGGGCCTTGGGTTTGTGATGTGGGCTTTTTTAGGCCCGGCCCGGCCAGGCCCGAGATATGGCCAGGTATAGCTCCAACCGGGGCAAAAGAGCCCCACCTAGATGAAAAGTTTTTTCTTTATTTCTATATTGACCTTTAGTTAATAATTTTAATTTCATTAAGAAAAACTAACCAGATAGATGGAAAATAAAAATTAATAGAATTTTTTTCTTCAAATCCAAATTTTTTTCAGCGTTCTCCACTCCTCATGTCACTCACTTTTTGGTGTGGTGTGCTCACTTTTTTCCCCTCATATGCACAAGAGGTGTTCGATGAAATGCCCGACATCATAATGTCATCTGAGCTCGCAGAAAACAAACATGTTATATTGCTAGACTATTGTGTAATAATGTATCAAACCTGCATGGTTCATGTATTTGGATGAGTTCACCTCTGTTTTTCACATGTTTTGTATCAACATCACTGTCGGGCATGTGAACTGGAGGATTTGTAGATATATAGAACAACATAAACGGTGTCGCCATCATACAGCCCGACCGTGGCTCATGAGTGCATATATGCATATCAAAAGCACGGTCGGACGTATGATGGCGAATCCGGATGATTTGTAGTCGGTCGATGAACTGAATGATGTGTCAAACCTTGGATGGGGGATGTAGAACAAAATAATCGGTATCGCCAGCATACAGCTCCACCGCTCCTGAGTGCATATATGCATATCAAATGCACGAAAGGACGTATGGTGGCGAATCCGAATGATTTGTATTCGGTGGATGAACTGAATGATGTATGAAGGGACTCCAAGAGGTGGTCTATATATAGGGTCCTCTAGCTCACACAGTGGTGTGCTAGGGTTTCGATCCAACGGTTAAGAACGCTCGAAAGAAACACCCCTGATCCAACGACTAACAAGCGCTCGAAACAAACACACCGTAACTCTGATCGAACGGCTCACAAGAGGTCGAAAGAAACACGCCCCTGATCCAACGACTCACAAGCGCTTGAAAGAAACACATGATCCGTGTGATTCTTTGTGATTGGTCCCAACGAAACCGTAACCCTTTAGTCCCGGTTGGTAAAACGGGCCGGGACTAAAGGATCTGTTTCTTCTCAATATATATTTGTATGCATTGCCACCATTGGCATAAACACATATAAACTCACCACTCTCTCATGGCTTCTACCGTACCCACTCTAACCTTCCTGCAGGCAGAGGCACTTTCCGCCTCGAACTACCCCTGCCCGCCCGGCTACAGCGTCCACGCCGGTTGGATGATGAGCGCCGGGGGAGTGTCGGTCTCTCATGTTCCTCAAGGTGTGGCCCGTCGGACGGCCATCACGAACCACTACTACCATGAGCTCACGCCGGATCAGCGGAGGAATCCCAGTTGGAATCCCGACTACCGTCCTAATTGGGACGCCTTCTTCATTAATCGGCGTGAGAGTGCGCTCGCCAGGTACGAGGAGAACGGCCCGGCTCCTTCGAACTTCAACGAGGCCGGTCGTCAGCTATGGTGGGACGGCGGACGGACTCTTCAGAGCGTCATGAACTACATCAGGGACGGCGATAACCCTCCCCTGCGCTACCCTCACGCCCAGTCCTGGGGTCGTGATTCTCCGAGGGAGTCTAGAGCACCGTCCGACGACAGTGAAGACGACGGCGACGACTATGACGACTACGAGTCGGAGTACTATACGGCTAGGCAGGAGTATGACTAGCAGATCAGATCCACTTTTGCTATTATGTACTGCCTTGTTTATCTAGATCTATGCTCTACGTTTAGGTTTAGATCCACTTTGCCTTCATGTACTGCCTTGTTTATCTATGCAGATGTACCGGCCTGCTCCCTAATGTTAGCTCTTGTGAGTCGTTGGATCAGTGGTGTGTTTCTTTCTAGCGAATCCCACCAATCAGGAAGAATCACACGGAAAACAGAAAAAAGAAAACAGAAAACAGATGCGCTAGCGCGCGCAGTTCGCCGGAATACAAATTCTTTTATTAAAAACAAAGAACAGACGAACACTACTCCTCCTCGTCGTCGTCGGGGAACTCGTCGGTGACTTCCTCCTGGTCGCCGTTGTCGGCGAACTCGTCGTCGTTAGAGGTGCGCGATATTGTTTCCGAGATAGGCCTCCACCTTGGATCTTTGGAGGCCCAGACTTCGCCGGCGTGGTCGGAACAGCGGAGCTCTTGCAGCGCCTTCGTCCTCGCCTCCCGGGTGGCCTCTAACGCGAGGTGGCGTTCGAGGCGGGGCTCCGCCCGCTCAGCCGCACGGGTCTGCCAGAGCTCCTCGTCGGCGCGCCGCTCCTCCGGATTGTTCCGGTAATACTCGCGGACAGCTCGCTCGTCCCTTGCATCGACTAGGCCCTGAAACACGCGGTGGTGGAGGTGGCGGTGGTCGGCGGCAGTGACGATCTGCGGACTCAGCGCCCTGGCCTCCGCTTCACAGCGTGTCTGGCATTCGTTGAAATTCATCAGCGAGCGTGGGCGGTTGAGGCGCCAGGCTGCTGCGTCCTAGGCGCGGGCGACCTCCGCCGCCGTCGCAAAGGAGCTGAGGGGGATGCGTTCGTCCCCGTAGCGGATCTCCGCGGTGAACATCCTGTTTTGCCGCGCTCGGACGCCGCGTGAGCCGGTGGTTCTGTTCCTCCTCGGAGGCATGGCGGCGGCGCGGCGGTGCGTGGAGAGTAGAGAGGGAGAGGAGTGGACACGTGGAGAGAAGAAGACCCTATAGGCGTGACATTTTAAACCGCGCTCGTCACGCGGCATAACTCCGGCGCCACACGGCCACGCGGCACAATACGGCAACACGGCACAAAATTGATACTAGTTTAAATAGTTAGAATAATTATTTTTTAAAATAGAAAATGTATTTGGAATTTTTATGCAATTTTAAACACTTTTCATATTGAAAGTTTCTCTAAATTCAAAACCATTCATAAACTAGGTTTTTAATTTTTCTGAAATTTCAAAAATTGTTACTAGTTTAAATAGTTAGAATAATTATTTTTTTAAAATAGAAAATGTACTTGACATGTTTGTGCAATTTTAAACACATTTCATATTGAAAGTTTCTCCTAATTCAAAATCATTTGAAATGTACTTGAAAAAACATTTTGAAATAGTATTTAAACGGGGCAGGGAAAAAAATTGCGGCAGGAGACGAAAAAACGAAAAGTTGGTAACACGAACCAGGGTAAAAGACAACCTTTTGCCCCGGTTCGTGCCACCAACTGGGGCAAAAGGACCCCACCTATATAACCCCGGGCGGAACCCCCGCACAACGACGGAGTATCAGACGACGCAGAAATCACCACAGCGCCGTCAGGTTGCCGGGTTTCCGCGCCACGCCGCCGAAGAACGCTTCACCGCGCCTGCCGTTCGAACTCTCCGCCGTACCCGCCACCGCGTCTTCCACCTCGCCCCCGAGCACGCGCACGCGCCCTCGACACCTCGCCGCCGGGCTCCTTGCCCCCGAGCCCCCTGTATTCCCCGCACGTGTTCCCCGTACTGCTCGCGCCCGCGTCCTCGAGGTGAGCGGCGCCGGCCAACAACCCTCACCGCGCGCGCTCAATTTTTTTTAGTTTTAGTTAATTTTAGTATTGGTTTTACTGTTAATATTGTTTTAGTTTTAGTTTTAGTTTTAGTATTGTTTTTTAGTTGTAGTTTTAATATTAGTATTAGTTTTAGAATAATTGTTTTAAGTTATTAACATATATATAGCTCGTGTTAGAAATTGTAAAAACAAAGGTGATTTTAGTATTAGTTTTTTACTGTTAGTATGTTTTAGTGTTAGTATTATTAGTTGTTGTTAGTAGTTAGAAATTGTAAGTTAGAAATTTTAGAACACTTTATTTAGAAATTTTACAATATTAGCTATATATTATTAGTTGTTATTAGTTGTTGTTGTTAAATACTATTAGTTGTTTTTTAGTGTTAGTATTTTGAATCGACCAGAGAGTGAGAGAAACGTGAGGGAACAGAGAGGGAAAGAGAGGGAAAGAGAGGAGAGAAACAAGGGGGCAGCCGCGCCATCACCGCGCCTCTCCACGACGCCGTGAGTAGTGTCACGCCCCCTAAGAACCCTAGACAACCGTTGCACGTCGAGGGCACGCCCGGGAGCACGTGCCCGTGCTCACAACAGCATGGCCGAGAGTGCGCGCACGACCCCGACCACGTGTGTGGGATGGTGAAAAAAATGTGGGCATGTTAAAAACAAAGTGAAAACATTGCTTCCTTTGATACAGATCAACGTGAGCCGATAGGGTTTTGGCCCAAATCTTTCACGGTGATCGATGAACAGTAATAGATAACTTCGGTCGGTGAGCAAATTTGATCTACTCCACGACACGCACAACAAATTCGGACGAATCAGCAAGCAAAACGAACAATATGGGTGTTTCCCGACATGGGACCTTTTCTGTATTCTCAATCTCAAATCAATTCAACTCCCATATTACATGGCCGCACCTAGCTTTATATAATAGCCAACTAAACTTGACTTACAAGCAAACCAAATAAGATAACTTGATAGGGACCTACTTTTCGTAAATAGAAAATAAAAACGACACAATGAAATAAAAGGACTCTTTTGTAGGTGCGCAATATTGCCTCGCGTGCAGGTGGACCCCATCCGGACTCCTTCAAACACAACACGCACCACCAATATCTTTCAAACATATCCACGCCATCTTTTATCTTATCCTTGCGCGGCAGGAACAAGAACAATAGTCTTCGCCGGACAACATCAATAGCAGGGGAAAAAATATGTAGCACACATAGGAGGTGTCATATCATCCTCCCACCCTTCAGGCGAAACCGTCCTCGGTTTCAAGTCACCTTCAGCAGCAACATCGTCATGAATAGGCTAAACATCGATAGGGACGTCGATAATAGACTCTGCAGAAACAACATAAATTGCAGCAATATTGGCCACAATTGTAGGCCGAACAGACTCCAAAACAGGTGCAGCAATGTTAGCTACCACATGAGTTACATCAGTTGCGGCTTCCCTCTTCTTTGCCTCTTTGAGCTCTCTCAGCCTTTCATGAGCCTCCTTCTTTTCCTGCAGTTTTTCATCTCTCCAACCTATGTATGTATGGGTATCCATGGTTTTCAGATTACACTCTTTTTTACCAAAAGGCACAGTATACTGCGGTGGAATACATTGATACATCATTACTCCGTACTCATCGGTCCATGGTTTTCCCAACAATAAATGACATGAAACCAAGTGAAGTGGAATCACGTCACAACACACCACATAAGACAACGGAACGATTGAAAGTGTACCGATGCCATGTGTGTGATAGCGAGCTGATCGTTACCGAAATATAAAAAATATGGCCATGGATGTGGCATCTTCGGCAAATCCAGCTTCTCGACCATCTCGAGGCTAGTACCGTTGATGAAGCTCCGATGATCAATTGTCAACGCACATGCCCTATCCTAAACTTTAACACGAGAGTGGAACAAATTGGCAGCTCGTCCTTCTTCCTCTAGCTGAAATACATATGATAGCAGGTTCTTCTTCTCCATACTGCCCACGGTAACTCTGTAATACGAGCCCAACAGGAAAACAACACAAACACGCTAGCAATGATCTGATGCACTAGTGTGTCCAATCAGGACACCTTTTTTACTTGAACAGCTAGCAACGATTTCCTCTTGCCTTTGTGCTTGTACGTACACCAAGGCCAATCCAGTGTCCTCTTGCCTTTCTTGCACGTATGTGAATCCGTAGCAATAGACAACCTCACGCTGAAAATCCTGTACAGAAATACACGTCTAGAAAACCAAGATCAGATCCTTTATAGACTCCAAGCAGATTGGCAACACGAATATCAATATGAATTTAAGTAGTACTCCTTTAAAGCAAGTTCAATAGTATAGTCAACAGTTGGCTATAAGAATTTGCTACGTCATCTATAGCCAATCATAGAGCCAGCATATACAATAGTTAGACTAGTCATAGTGGGGAGTATCATATACTAGTATCATGCACATGATACTAGTGTATGATACTATCCCTATAGTGGGTAGTAACATATTTGTGGTATCATGACATGTTGCATTTAATAGGTTGTAGACTCATTTTATCTCAAAATGTGTTATGTTATAGTATCTACCTATGATACCACTATACTATCTCTCTTCATTAATTGTTATGCCATATCAGCTTTTTGCCAACATGGCATGCATGATACTAGCTATGATACTCCCACTATGGCTAGTCTTAGATAAAAAGGTATGTTGCTTTATTAAGACATGACCCATATTCCACTCTCACAAGGCGTCTAGGAGCATGTGCTGCAGCTGGCTGTTACATGAGAGCCCACCCACCTTCTCTCTCCTCTTCTCTCCTCCATGTCATCTCAAAAATGTTATTTTAATTCTTATAGCCCGCTTACGTCATCTTATTGTACTTGCTCTTAGCAGACTGGTCTCCAACTTCCTTTTCTTTCCTTTCTTTTTGACTAGCTCACGTTCCAAGGAAATAAATAGATACGTACCAAATCCAGTGTTGCGTACCAGCAAACAAATCAACACGGCAATCTACCGCACAGATCCGATCCTAACTGATCACTTTCCAACCGGAAAGGACCACAATCGTTGTTTAGAAATGGAACTCGAAGCACACGGCTGCGGCGATGGCTCCTCGACTCGACGCGCAAAGGCAAACGAACAAGAGAGATCCTCCTCAACAAAAACTCAACACCAGTGTATTGGCCTAAACCTCTGGCAGCAACCTCTTCCTCAAACAGAACCGATGCGTTGGCATGCACCTCCAGCAGAAACTTCCAGCAGATAAATTCAGCACTAAGAACGCCGTGAGAAACCCGACGGCTCTGATACCAAGATGATACGGATCAACATGATCCGATAGGGTTTTGGCCCAATCTTCACGGCGATCGAAGAACAGTAATAGATAACTTCGGTCGGTAAGCAAATTTGATCTACTCCACGACAGGCACAACAGATCCGAACGAATTGGCAAGCAAAACAAACAATATGGGTGTCCCCCGACATGGCACATTTTCTGTATTCTCAATCTCAAATCAATTCAACTCCCCTATTACATAGCCGCACCTAGCTTTATATAATAGCCAACTCAACTTGACTTACAAGAAAACCAAATAAGATAACTTGATAGGGACCCACTTTTCCTAAACAGAAAATAAAAACGACACGATGAAATAAAAGGACTCTTTTGTAGGTGCGCAGTATTGCCTCGCGTGCAGGTGGACCCCATCCGGACTCTTCAAACACAACACGCACCACCAATATCTTTCAAACATATCCACGCCTTATTTTATCTTCTCCTTGCACGACACGAACAAGAACAATAGTCTTCGCCGGACAACATCAATAGCAGGGGAAAAAATATATGTAGCACACATAGGAGGTGTCGTATCATCCTTCATTTTAAATCACTTTGTTTAGTGGAATATTATTTTTCCAAGAGAATGTATAGCTTCATTTTTGAGTGGTAATTAGACATATGTGAAACTTGATTGCATTTGAATTTATTAAAATATTGAAGTGATTGACTTGTTTAAATATTTGATTAACTAAAGTTCTTTATCTTGCATTTGTATTAGTTGAGCTATGGACGGCAGAGTGGGTGAAGAACAGGTGTTCGCGATAATAGAAAAAAGTACACTCCCCGGTGGACCCAATGACGGTGGAGGTGATCAAGACGACCGCTCGCAGTACCTGAATGAATCAGGTCAGGGAATGGAGGAAGAAGAGCAATTGCAAGGACCGGATGTGGAACCGGGGAAAAGCAGTGATGAACAATCCTTAGTGAACGTCGTGGAACCTACTACATCGACATCGTCTACCAACAGGTCGAAACGAGGCCCGACTCAAGAGCTAAGCTCGAAACTGCATCTGCTAATCGAGCAAATCTATCGATCCGGCGAACCTGTTTGGCCCATCAAGACAGCAACTAAGTTTACAAGCCAATGTGGAGTTATTGTCAGGGACATGATCCCGATAAATGTTGAAGAATGGAATGAGCCAGCAAAGGACGAAGACGATCCTGATAGTCTGGTAGTTACTTTTGTCTCAGACCGGTCGAAACAAGCTATGTTCGACAAGTTGATGAACCATTTTAGTCTCCCAAAATGTGATACCAAGAAGACACAAAAGGAAATGTGCGACGCAGTGATGCACTGGGCTCTGAAGAAGATGGCCGAGGCTTTCAATGCCTACAAGAAAAGATTACGGAAGGAATATCAGAAGAAAAAAGAAGTCCCAAAATTCGAGGGGCCACTTGAGAAGCAGAAGGCACACTGACCAGCATTTCTGGCGTACAAGGAATCGGAAAAAGGGAAAAGAAGGTCAGCCAAGAATGCGGCAAATGCAGCGAGGAAGGTATATCACCATAAGATGGGTTCAGGTGGCTACAGAGTTGAAGTGCCTAAGTTTGACAAACTCGAGGCAGATCTGCGAGAGAAGGGGATCATTCCAGGTACACAGGATTTTCCGCGGAGGTCAAGAAATTGGTTGCTTGGGCATGGGGCAACGTTTAACGAAGATGGGCACCTTATTATGACTGAAAAAATAAAGGTCCCCTTTGCGGAACTTGAGAAATTGTTCAAAGAGGTTAAAGAGGGAGAGTTCAAGCCATGTCGAGAGAATGGCGAGCTTACAAAGGCCCTCGGGAATGCAGAACATGGCGGCTGGACACGAGGCAAAGGACAATATCCATGGTGCTTTGGCTTCAAGCCGGAAGATTGTCTCTATCCATATAGAAGCCGAGAGAGAGGAAAGAAAAAGAAGGATGCGGCGGTCGTAGAACAGTTTGGTGTCTTGGAAGCCGCAGTGATGAGGCAGCAAATTCAGATTAATGAGCTTACTGCACGGCGCTCCCATGAGCAAGACACTACATTCGACGAAACAGACCCATCTCAGGAGCAGCGTGGCTTCACCGGAGGTACCGGCTAGCGCTACAGTAGTTATGATTGTTGATGCCACTGCACAGACGGAGGTCGTGGATGCAATCAAGGAGACGGCAAGTTGTGAGCTATGCGTGTAGATCTCGAACGTATCCATCAAGGCGGCGGACGGCTACGCTTTACCTTGTGTAGAGGGAGTGACCAGCCATGGTCGTCCAATCGCAGCTGGCTATGCTCATGTCGATGTGGATGATGTTCAGCCGGATTGGAGAATACTACAGCTTGACATCCCCAGAGGTGATGGGGTAGAGACACTGGGAGAGGCTGTCAATTCCATCATTTAATGGAAATAGAATGGCATAGTGTTATCAAGACGCAGTCCACCGACACCTACTTCTCTGAGACGCAGTCCGCCGCCAGCAGAAGCACATACTTCTCCGAGACGCAGTCCACCGACAGCAGAAGCACCTACTTCTTCGAGACGCAGTCCACCGCCGCCACCACCGCCAACTACTTCTCCGAGATGCAGTCCACCGCCACCTACTTCTCCGAGACACAGTCCGGCGGCTACATCATCGCCAGCACACGTCGACGCCATGGACGTCAGCAACCCGGGTCCAGCTCGATCTCTGATGCGTGAGCCGACTCCGCCGCCCACTAAGTCCTCTAAGCGGAAGGTTGCTGCATCTAAGTCTTCCCCTAAGAACAAACATGCTCCGAAGAAGAAAGCCAAGGCGCCGTCAAAAATGTTGGCTTACCATATGAATGACAAGGAGACCGACGACTGCGTGACCGCGGACACGAAACGTCAGATGGCTGCGTGGGGAAAGAAAACCCCGGAGCCGCCAAAGGAACCAATAGATCCGGATGTGAAGAAGCACTTCAAGAATTTGTTGCAGATGCCATCCCAAGCTCAGCTGAATCTGCCATCTGACCATTATCGCGGATTATTGATGACTTTTAACAAAGTCAAGAAGGCGGGGAAAACACTTCCTCAGCTCGGGAAGCATCCAAAACAAACGCTCCCCCCACTCCGCCCGCTCAAGGTGCTCGACACTGCACAGACTCTCTCCAATCAAGTTGAGATGGAATAAGCTGCGAGGTTTCCCAGAGAGTGTGGTATACCAGTTGACCAACTCCTAAGCCAATCTGACAACTTCGAACCGGCTGAATTGGCATGGAAATATAAGTTAGGGAAGTCTCTCGTCAAACCTGATCAGCTCAGCTCTTTGACAACATTCAAGCGCCAACGGCATTAGTGGTATATCCAAAGCGCAAAGGAGCGGCTAGACCAAGTCACGGTGAAAATTAGAGAAGAGGAATACGTCCGCGAGGACTCGGTCTGTATTGATTTTGAAAATCTTTTTTTCTTCTACTACCTCCATTCCATAATATAAGGCGCATTTCATTTGCTTTGACCGACCCTTTGACCAACAATTAATCTACCAATATGTAATTTATGCTACATATAAGTGATATGATTGTATTCCTACTCAAAAGTACTTTCTTATGATTATGAGCTCTATCACAAAAGTTTAATATTAAATGAGTAAATCTTGGTCAAAGTCTCGGTCAAAAGGAACAATATACGCCTTATATTTTGGAACGGAGGTAGTATAATCTATACGCCTTCGACAAATCGCTCATCAGCACCTATTGTCTTTAAGTATCTGCCTCAGCTAGTTCGATCATTGCTTCTTATATATATTATTCTCACTGCACGATATATATTATGTAGGATGAAGATTCGGGAATGTAATTGAAATTGTGGCATTGGGTTTATTGACCCATATGTCATCAATGATTACATTTTAGTGACATACCCTGAAGATACGGAGGATAACATCGTTATTTTTTGAGGAAACAATTTCACTGTCGTGAAATACTATTTCCTAACAGACATAAGTGAGTGTTACGGTCTTATGCATATTTCTTCACATTTCTATTTTGCTAACTCGGTGTTAAGTGTAATTGATGAGTTATGCATGACTATATATATAAACGCGTGTGAATTTTTCACTGGATTCTTTTCAACATTGACGTTGACACCGGAGTAGTTGATCTCATGGACTCTATGGATAAAGGCCAAACGGAGTACAAGCCTATTATTTCAATGCTCACAAAGTAAGTTCAATCGTTGTCGTAATACACCGTCCCCTTTTGTTCAATCATTATTGTACGATGACCCATATATTCCTTTTTTTATTTCCTGGATAGGGCTTGGAAGCGGTTCAGGAAGAAACAACCCGGATTAACGGAGTTGGATATGAGATTTGACACACTCATCGTAAGTAGTGCTTGCTACATTCACGCATCTCTCTTTAATTCGTTGAGCATTATTTGATTCAATTCTATTTCTCGTATAGTGCCCTCAGCAGGCACAGGGAACAAATTTATGTGGCTTCTATGTCATGGAGAATATAAGGATAATCATGAATGAGCAGTTGGGCAGAAGAACAAATATAACACTGCACGATCTAGGGGAGCAGCTCCTACCGGCAGACCGATTACAAGAACTTCAACAGGAATTGGCGGGTTTTCTGCTGAAGAAAGTCATAGCTCCAAATGAAAAATTCCATTATTAAGTATAAACAATGATCTGCATGTAATGATCTCAATGTGTATAACTCTATTCACATGTAATGATCTAATTGAGATCAATGTAATTATCTTTTGATGATATCAATGCATGCAATGATTTGTATGATGATTACTGTAGTTGTGCAAAAAATATGTCATTTACAGTCTAAACGAAATCACCGAAAATAAAACAGCACAGAAATAACACCTTAAAAACAGACCCAAAAAGAAACATGCCAAAACTCTGCCGCGGCAGAGAACCTTTTACCTCGGTCGGTGTTACCAACCGGGGTAAATGGGTGCTTGCCTGCCTGCTGCATAGAGCACACGTGGGCGCCCCTTTTACCCCGGTTGGTATCAACCACCGGGTCATTAGGCCGGCCTTTAGCCCGGGTTTGCGAACCCCGATTGGGCAGCCGGTGTGTAAGCCGCCCCCCTCCAACTGGGTCAAAAGAGCTGCCCTCCACTACTGTAGCATTAAAATATATCTAGATACATCCACTTTTGTCTAAATTTAAGACCATTAATATAAGACGGAGAGAGTACTACCTCTGATCCATCCCATAAAAAAAAAACATCTGATCCCTTAAAAACTGTCACGAGTTGCTTTCTTTGACTCTTTCCAAAAGCACCCTTGGTTACTGCACACAGTCTTCCAGCCCCGATGGTCAAAGAAAATTATGGGAGTAGTTGCAGAGATCGGTTGCTTTTAGACTGAATGGACAAAGTCCACTAATCCTGCAGTTTTATCCTGAATGGACAAAGTCCACTAATCCTACTATTCTAGCGTTCTGGTCTGACCGGTCTACGCAAGCGAGCTACACCAACGGACAACCACCTACCAGGCTAGCTACCAGCACATGTATATAACGGAATAGGCCAGCGCAATGTAGGCATTAGCCCTTACCAGCTAGCTGCAACGACGGAAGAAACACACGCATCCCATCCGAACCAACCATGGATTTCTCGAGAACCTTGGCCGTGTTCCTGTGTGTGATCCTCGCCTCGCTCGCCTTCGTCGCCCAGGACGTGCTCGCCGCCAGAAGCCTCGTGCAAGCTAACCGTATGTGTCGACTCTCAGCTCTCTCTCTTTCCCTGTCGTTTGGCTTCCATTGATAGTTTGCTGTCAAGTGATTGTAAAAGAGAAGCAGTCTAGGAGGATCTTGGTTTCTGGTCCGATTAAATTGGGAGCCTTGATTCAGTTTAGATTTTTTTTTCTTTCCGAAAAGATGAACATCGCCCCGCTTATGCACATTTTTTTTTATAAAGGGCTTTATTACTTAAAAAGTTCAAGCATTACACCCGGCCTCTGCATCGTAAAATGCACACAGTCGAAATCCGAAACTGAAAATAAACAGAGCGACAATACTACAAAACATCCGCTGTAGACTGTCGATACTATGGAGCCGCTATCCGTAAATCAAGTGGTCATCCATGTGGGATAAAAATATCCCTCGCCACTTGCTCCAGTCGTGCACATGCCTCCGTAAAAAGGCCTCGTAACTCCCCTCGCTGTAATGTGGAATACGAACGGAGAATACATGTGCTCCTGAATAGGACCTGCATACGAGAAAAGTTTTTATCATTTAAAATCTTGTCATTTCTACATAGCCAGAGCGACCAAATAACGTCAAGCGCTCCTACCCTAATAATAGTCTTAAAACGTTTATCAACCCCATTTAACCAGTTGCCGAATATGTTCGCAACGGAAATAGGTTGATAAAGATTCGAAACCATTTGGATAGCGGACCACATAAAACGCGCAAATGTGCAATCAAACAATAAATGTTTAATTGTCTCATCATGAGTACAAGAAACAGACCTAGAGATCCCATGCCAATTACGTTTGACAAGATTATCCTTTGTAAGTATGACTCCCTTACTGAGATACCACGCAAAGATCTTAATCTTCAGCGGTACCTTCATACGCCATACATTTTTGAAAATATCGACTGGCAAGTCTGATTGGATCATAGCCCTGTACATGGAGTCCACCGAGAACAAACCGTTCTTAGTGATCTTCCAACGAAACTCATCAGCGCCTGGTGTAAGAGTAACCATAGTTAATCTATCAACAAAGGTCTGCCAAGACGTAAGTCGAGAGTCGATTAAATCTCGTCTGAACGTGACATTAGGAGATGATGTCTGCATGACCGTAGCCAGCGTATCATCCTTATGTCTCGCTATCGTGTACAAAGATACTGTTTTCTGAGTGTGGTATTACCTAACCATTTGTCCTCCCAGAACCGTATCTGTGATCCATCCTTAATTTTAAATACCCCATAGCAAAAAAACTTATTTTTGTTCGCCGTAAGTCCAGCCCAAAAGTGTGAATTAGCTAGTTTCCACATAATCTGTGATATTGCTTTTGAGCCTATGTATTTACGCTTAAGGATGGTTTGTCATACCCCTTCTTCGGTTAATAGTTTGAACATCCATTTACCAAGTAGGGCTGAATTCTCCACTTGTAGGTCATGAATACCTAACCCCCTGATCCCGTGGACGATAAACTATATCCCATCTGGCCAATCGATATTTCTTTTTCTCATTGTCGCCTTGTCAAATAAATCTTGATCGGAAATAATCCAACTTTTTCAAGACTCCTTTAGTTAACTGGAAAAATGATATCATATACAGTACCATATTAGTTAGGACTAAGTTAATGAGTACCAGTCGTCCACCAAGCGACAACAATTTTCCTTTCCAACTAGTTAGCCTTTTCTGCAGACGTTATTCAACGTGACCCCATTCTGCATTAGTCAGTCTCCTATAATGTATTGGTATTCCCAAATACTTGATAGGAAATTGATCTTGCTCACATCCGAATAGTTCGGTATACTGTGCAACTGCTTCTTGGGCCTCGCCAAAGCAAAACAATTCACTTTTATGGAAATTAATTTTTAAACCGGATAGTTGCTCGAACACCGAAAGAATTAACTTCAGGTTCGCCGCTTTCTCCAGATCATGTTTTATAAAGAGAATTGTATCATCTGCATATTGAAGGATAGACAATCCCCCATCGACCAGATGTGGAATTACTCCCTCAATTTGGCCATTTTTCTTGACTCGATCAATCATGATCGATAACATATCAGCCACAATATTAAACAATACGGGCGATAGCGGATCACCTTGTCTCAAGGCTTTTTTTGTTTGGAAGTATCGTCCAACATCATCATTGACTTTGATAGCAACGCTACCTCCAACTACAAAACTGTGAATTAGAGCACCCCCGCTTATGCACATGTACAGTCTTACTGTTATTCCGTAGTTTCGGATTAAATTGACAGCTTGGTCTGATAAGGTATATATACACTCCTTGGGTGCATGCAGGTTCTCTGTACTCGACTGGCCCTCCTTATAATTACGGTGGTGGTGGCTATGGCGCCGTGCCACCAAAAACACATAAGCCTTAACCCGATAAGCCCAGAGAGCCTCAAGAAGGCGATCTGCCCAGTGCTGCACACGACGACCACGCTGCTTCAAAGTATGCATGGGAATACATCAAGTGTGGACAAGTAATTAAATTAGTTGCCGATCAAGTTGTGTTGATATATAGTGTACAATTGTATGCCCTTCCATGTATGATTTTCGGGTTTTTTTCGAACTAGCATGGTGTGGCCCTCATAAATGCGAGGGCAGCATCTAGATAATGTACAAAAATATATGTACCATTCTTACATACTTTCAGTATGCAATTATGGTTAATATGTTTATATAGTCACCATAAGTTTATCATAAATGAAATATTACTTGTGCAGGTATTTTTTAATTTTATTAATTTCTTATCAAGCTATTTCTTCTTGATAAAGAAATCACATCAACAACCTAATGTAATTTTTATACCTTTCGATTCATAAAATTAATTTCACCTTCCAAGCTAACATCTAGTTTTTATTTGATGTTGCATGAGCGCAACGGTAAATCATCGATTATAGGGTTGTAAGTCTAGCATAACATAATTTTATGCCTGAGTAACTAATTAGGATATCATATGATGGCGTTTTGGAATAGTTGCCAAGAACTGTTCATCATGGTCTATTATAATAATGAACATCAGATTAATTTCGGATTATGGTGTACACAACTAAGAAGAAATTTAGTACTTATATGTTAGTAATAAGGTTTGAGAGAACAATGTGCGTATAGAAGAAATACCCTGTTAACAGGATGAGCAACTATTAACCGAGCATTTCTGTTTGCCTTGTCCATATCATATTTTTCACTCATTTACTCTATGGGTTATGAAATACTCGGCAACCTTATACATAATTTATTTTATCGTACATAGTTGCGCATAAGTTTTAGATGATTGTGAAGAAGTTATAAATCCTTGCATCTCTCAAAGCAAGCTAATTCATCATTTATATTAGAGATGCACTCGCACACACTCAAAAACTTCGTTCCTTGAGCAGCCTATTGGGGTTGTATGTTATATGAAATAATTTTTTATGATAAATCATTGTTCTTACATAATATTATATCAGTACCCAAATTTTAGTTCTAAGGTATATGTATGCTTTTGAATCAGTACTTCAAGCACCAACTACATATTTATCCCTTTTAGCCTTTTATATGTAAGCCAAGCACCATCATAGGAAGGATTGCAACTCTCGAGCATGTAAGACACGTTTATCTGTACTCTAGCAGGGTCACATACTATGTAAAATTCACATATTTTCTAGTTTTCTCCTAAAAGACACTCTCTTGTTTTTAAAAAAACATGTCGTTTTAGATATCAAATATGCCAAAAAGGGGTTCAGCTATTTTTGTTAATACTAGAATCACTTTAGATTTCTTTGATGCCTAGCGAGCACTATTTAAATAAAATTACTTTTAGATATATAGGAATGGTTTTGAGACAAATATCGAATGTCATTTAATCAAAATATGTAACTTATATCATTGTTAACGCAAATTATTATCCTTCCATATTTTCTTCTTGTGATTTTAAATTTCAAACATTCTCTAGTTACCTACTCCCTCCGTTCCATAATATAAGATGTTCTAGCATTTGCCCACATTCATATGTATCTACATGTATGTAGACATTTATTAGTGTGTAGGTTCACTCATTTGTGTCCACACCTAGTCATCATTGTGAAGTACGTAAAACGTCTTAGATATTGGAACGGAGGGAGTATTATGGAAAATGCAATTACATTATTTCTATCCGTTTGCGCTTCACAATTTAGTTTTTAAACATGGAAGTTTTCAAAGTACCAAGCAATCAATTTTCCCGTTTCAATGCCATGTGTCATAAATATGGTAATCATTCACATGAAATACATAATCCATCATCCAGAAGATGTGTCACCATCTCGTTAATTCTTTCATCAGAATTTGCTATGCCCTTGGAATCATTGTCGTTAGCAAAATAATAGCAATATGTAACATAATATGCGGTAGTGTGTGGCTATCGTAGATTACCTTTTCACTTCCGAACTATCTTCCTAAGTTGTTATTAACTTTGGTACCAAAACCTAAACCACATAAAAAGTTTTCCCATCCAATTATAGCAAAGAGGTAAAAAAATCTTCATCAAAAGGGAATTAAGAATAATTTAAACGCAGTTAACTTTGTCGCAAGCCTTTGCAAAAAAAAATTAAAAGGATCATTGTTCCCATATTTTTACATGAAGCTATTCAATAGTATCATGTAACATTAGAACTACTTGTAGAACTTAAACACATGATCATCAGCCTGATGGATTCTATTTTTGCCCAACTTAGTTGATATTTTGGAACTAAAGAGACAAATGAGACATAATTTTTGAATCCACACAGCCTCTGTACATTGGAGGAGAAATATAATAAACCCAAAGTTGAGAATATATAGTGGTAGATGAACACACTTAAATTCATGTAACAACTCCAACAAGTTGTCGTTGATTACTTGCCATGAAACTTATGTAAAAACTTAAAACTAATACATTTCGCTTGAGATCTTTGTTTTGTACGATTCTAAAGATAGCCAACTAAAGCTCCTTTTATGCCATGCATTATATATCATTCTAATATATGAAATCACATGTTTTTCACATTATTTGCTACATTAAACCATGATACTCCACTAGCAGAAAATGGGCCTATAGTCCCGGTCCGTAAGGGGCTCTAGTCCCGAATCGCAATCCAGACTACGCAGTCGGGACTAGAGGACTCCCCCCCCTTTAGTCTCGGTGGCTTACGAACCGGTACTAAAGGGCCTCCACGTGGCCGTCCCAGTAGCCACGGGCTGGAGGACCTTTAGTCCTGGGCCATAACACGTGCCGGGACTAAAAGGTTTCCTGCTGCGGCAGAGTTTTCAGCAGTTTCTCTACCGCGGCAGGATTTGTGTTGTTTCTTCGTTTTGTTATCCATTTCATTTTTGTTTCAAATTGTGTTTAATTTCTAATTTCAAACATGTTTCCATACACATATTCTAAAATAATCTGAAAATTTTATTTTAGCATTATCGTTTTACATGCCACTAAACACCTCTGTGCCAAATATAGTTACATTATCACAAACTATGCCCTAGAAATGAGCACGATCTTTCTCATTTTGCTTAAAACCCATAAGACTCCATACATGATAGTGTTTTTCATGAATACTTTTATTGAAAAGTTTTCATATAGTAAGTTTATCATTTTCCATAGAAAGTAGTACACATAATACGACTACGTGCGGAATAAATGAATTTTTGAGTTTTTCTTCATTTTCTCTGAGTTTTTTTTTCAAATAAGGGTCAAAATGGCCATCATGGCTATTCATAGAAATGGGTCGAATATTTCGAAACTATCAGCAGTTCTATGATATAATAAGTACTTGTATGCCTGAAAATTATTTTGGAAAAAATTCAGAGCAAACTATCACATTCGGGGAAGTTGAAATTTGAATTACTAACCGAAAATTGTTATAAAATCATCTAAATATGCGCAATTAGGTAGAAAGCAAGAAATTCCAAAAAAATCGAGATTATCCATCAAATACGGCCTAATTTGGGTGAAAATTGAATTGTTACCATTTTGCAACATATTTTTTTTTGTACTTGCTTCACAAAATATCACGTTTTGGCACTTCGAAAATGGAAAATGATGTTTTTCTAAATAAATTGAAATGTCATTTTGGCAGTATTGTTTGACATGCGAATAAACACCTATTTGCCAAATATAGGCACATTATCATGAAGTATGCCATGTAAACGCCCATGATCGTGCTCACTCCGCTGGAAACCCGTAAATCTACATACAATCATACATGATAGCGTTTCTTATGAAGACTCTTATTGATAAGTACTCATATTCTTAGTTTATCATTTTCCATATCAACTAGTACACATAAAATGACTATGTGAGGAAGAATTCCATTTTTTTAGTTTTTCTTCTTTTCCTTTGAGTTTTTTCAAATAAGGGTCAAAATGGCTATCATCCCTATTCATAGAAAGGGGTTGAATATATCAAAAGTAACAACGGTTCTATTGTATAATAACTACTTGTGTACCTTAAAATATTTTTGGAATTTTTAAGGAAAAACTATCACATACTTCTAGTTGAAATTTGAATTACTTTCCCAAAATTGTCATAAAATAATTTAAATGTGCAAAATTAGATAGAAAGCGAGAAAATTCCTAACATTTGGAGATTATCAATCAAATGTGACCTAATTTATGTGAAAATTGAAATCGTGTCATTTTACAACATTATTTTTGTACTTGCTCCACAAAAATATCACATTTTTAACACTTAGAAAATGGAAAATGATGTTTTTTCAAAATAATTTGAAATATAATCTTGACAGTATTGTTTGACATGCCAATAAACACCTATGTGCCGAATATAAGTACAGTATGACAAACTATATCATGGAAATGAAAAAGATCTTACTCATTTTTCTTGAAACCCATATGAAGACATTTTTTATGAAGACTTTTATTCAAAAGTTGTCATATGCTTTGTTTACCATTGTCCAAAGAAACTAGCACACATAAAAGGATTACATGAGGGAGAATTGAATTTTTTTCATTTTTTCATTTTTTGTTAGTTTATTATATAAGGGTCAAAATGACCATCATGGTTACTCATAGAAAGGCGTAAACTATCGACGATTCTATAACATAGTCACTACTTGTGTAACTTAGAATACATTCTATTTTCTAGTAACTTAGAATAATTATTAGGACTTAGAAAATTAAAAATTACGTTTTATAAATAATTTGAAAATTCATTTTGGAACTATTATACCCATGCCAAGATACACATATGTGACAAATATGCGCATGTTATCACGAGCTATGCCAACCAATTTGAAAACTGCCAAAATGTATCGAAGCGTTTTGTTTGAAAATAAGGCGTCAATGGGGATCTAGATGAAAAAGTATTAACATGAAAGTTAGTCATTTTTTGAGATGATTTTTTTTTGCTTGTAGCAAGATTTCGATACGAGTTAGTTTTAGTCCTCTAATCAGGCATTTACGAACAAATCGAATACGGGTGACTCGGTGTAACATGCCATGTTTGCTTTTCGGTCTAAATAGTAGGGGTGGGAACCGGTAGCGGATAATCCGAATTATCCGACATTCGTATTCGAGAAATTCAAAATGGAAGTGGTAAATATCCGAGTCCGAACAACATAGAAATGGAAATGGTAAATATCTGTATTCGTTTTTACAAATACAAAAAAAATGTGGTGTTGAATTTTGAATAAAATATTGATATGAAAATGGATATATCTATATCTGAATAAAATTATGTTAGCCAGTTTTGGTATTCCTAATATAATATGATAATTAACCAATATAAAAGAGTAAGAAAGTGGTCAAATATGTTTTTCTGTGATTGAACTTTGAAGCATCATGTATTATATAGCCATACTTATCATTGTACCGTTCAATAGTTGATTCGATATAAGACATAAGTCTATTATTTCGTTATATTCGTATCCGTTCCGAATTGAGAAAACATCCAATCCACATTCGTATTCGATTAATATCCGATCCACATTCGTATCCGACAATATTCATATTCATATTCGTATTCGCATTCGTTTTCAAAATATGAAAGTGGATGTGGGAAGGGCAGTATCCGATCCGCATCCAATCCGTTTCCACCCCTACTAAATAGTGTTGATCATGTAAACCATGAAGTAATTTATTTTATTTTCAAATAAAAGAAACATAATTGCATTTCAAATTAGAAAAAGGCATCATTTTGAAAAGTCTGTAAACCATTCCATTTCAAAATGAGGTTTCAAAATTGTAAAAAAAATCAAAAAAAAATAATGTTGAGGTTGTAAATATTTTTGTGAGTCCGAATATAATTTTTGCAGAAATTATTTCTTGCATAAGGGCCCTCAAAATATTTTAAAAGTTAAGTTTTATTAAGAAAAAGGACCTAGTTTCAGTTTTGCACACATCCAGCCGCACTTGAGCTCCCCAACAACCTCCTCTTCTCCGCTTATTTCTTGTGCCAACTTTGCCAGTCTTGTAGGGCAGCTTTTTGTGAAATACTCGTTTGTCCCACGACTTCTAAACACGTGGTAAGATAAACCCATACTCACCGACCCGCAATATAGTGAAGGTATGCAAATTGCATTGGTTGAATGACTAGCAGAGTGGCATTCGCCATTCAGCCAGTGTTTGGTGCACATGTGTCTTCTTGTTCTTTCAGTACAAGACAATAATACCCCCGTCAATAGCAAGATATATGTATATATGATCGCGGATAATCGGCAAAATCACCACCACCTAGTTTCAGTCCAACAAATATCTCGACAAAAGCTAGGAGAAATTTGAATGGCTACACTGGGCACCTTATGTAGTGCTCCGCTCCCAATGTTCAAAAGAAAAAGGACGATGGGAGTGATCTGTCTGACTTTCGAAGGACTTTTGCTGGAATAATCGCCACCACACGCCAGAGTTAGTCTATAATGGACAAATTCACCACTACTAGTACGTTTCCAGCGTCTACGCATGCCGATCGCGCTGCACCTAAGCAGTCAAACTCTGAGACGCACTGGTATGATGCACTGAACCACACATACGTTTATACATACTGTACCCCTGCCAGTGTGGCATGGGCATTAGCGATCAGCTCCAAGAACAGAAGAACACACGCATCCTTCCTTCCACCATGGCTTTCTCGAGAAGCTTGGCAGTGCTCCTGTACGTGTTCCTGGCCTCGCTGGCGTTCGTCCTGCAGGACGTGGTCGCCGCCAGAAGCCTCGCTTAAGCCAGCGGCCGTTATGTATCGATTCTCAGTTCTCTCTCTCTTTCTTTTTGGCTTCATATATCCAAGCAGTACATACAGATATCCTCCTTCGGTGCAGGTGCTCTGAGAGCTGCGCCAATACATAGAGCACATGTTACTTCTGGTAGCTATGGGGCACTACTAGGAAACCGGTTATAGGAGGAATCATAGCCGTGACGCAGCACATGTTCGGTCACGCCTAATTAGCCGTGGCGCACCACACACTAGTGGGCCTTGGTGCGCCACGTCTAAAGGCATAGCCGTGACGCATCATCCTTCATAGTGTGTGCCACGGCTATAGGTGGGGTGTTGGGCGGCCAGTGGCTGAGTAGGCTGACATAGCCGTGGCGCACCAAATAGGTGGTGTGTCACGGGTATTGAAGATAGGCGTCGTGCAACAAACATGTGGTGCGTCCGGGCTATTGATTTCACAATTTTTCACTCCACACAACCCCTGGACCGACTTTCTAGTTTTGTCACGGGATAGTTCCAGTCTAAAAAACATCAAAAAATAAATTCCTTATAGATGCACGGAGAGTTTAAGGTATACTTTTTTTTATCAAATGTTCAAATATGAATTTCGACTTTGTGAGCAAAAGTTCGTTAAAAAAAAGTAAAATGGGCATAAATTTTACATACGATGTCGGAATTTAAAGTTTAATATACCAACGGAAACTAGAGAAATAACGGAACTCGACCTCAGTGGACTTCGGCCTGTGAGATTTTTTTAGATTCTCCAAATTCCGAAAGAAAAAAAAAGTTATTTCAAAAAGAAGATATTTTTCTACAAAATCAAAAAAAATAAAAAATAAAGATAAGTGTGGCGCACCACGTGTTTGGTGCGTCACGGCTAAGTATGGGCAATATTTTCGAAATTCGAACTCGGGAGAGAACCCCGACCTATATATACCCTCTTCTCCCATTCCCCTCTCATTTCTTCTTCCTCCACTCTCCTCCCTTCTTTCTCTTACTTCTCCTTCCTCCACTCTCCGTTCTATTCTCCTTCTCCCTTCCTCCTCCTACCACCACCACCACCACCGCCTCACATCCACTCCAGTGACCACCTCCTTGTTTCCACTCCGGCGACCACCACCTCTACTCCGGCGGCCCTCCACTCTGGCGACCACCCTCACTCCGGTGACCACCCTCCACTCCCACGGCCAACCTCCACTCTGGCCTCATCTATATTTTCATTTTTGAAATTCCAAATTATTGGACGGCCAGATCCAGATCTGGATTTGTCCCGCCTTTTTTTCGAAATTTCAAAATCGATAGCCGTGACGCACCAAACATGTGGTGCGCCACGGGTAACAAAAGATAGCCGTGATGCAAAAAACAGGCGGTGCGCCACGGGTAAAACGAGATAGCCGTGACGCACCTGATGGCTAGGTTGAGACTCCAAGTGCAGAGTGTGTAGCTAGTGGCAAGTCTTCTTCCCCACGAGGGTGACTCGAGGGTTTATATCGAACTCTTGGGGAGCCAGTATTTCAGCAGTTGTCTTCCAAGCTTCCTCCAGGATCCTGCAAACAAGTAGAGAATTTTGTGCCCTCAACCTCACCAAGTGGTTGTCAAGCACAAGGTGTGAGTCTTCTAAATTGCAATGCAAAACTGAAAGTAAATGTGCAATAATTAAATCTACTACTAAATGCAAATGAGAAAATAAATATGCAATGGATTGTTTTTGTAATTTTTGTGATGCAAGTGGTGATGGAGATAATGTAAATTCGAATTGGAGATGCAAGTAAAGTAAAGTGCAAGTAAAGTAAATTGCAGCAAAGTAACTAAGTGTTTTCTTATAATTAAAATAGGACCGGGGTTCATGGTTTCACACTTGCATTCTCTCAAATAAAGTGGTAGACGGTGGACATAAAAAATTACATGTGAGATTACAGTAACATGTTTAACATTGAGTACTTTCATATGGGCATCACGTCCTAGCACAGAGATCTCGACGGTCATATTGATCCCTCTTATACTCCACCAAGATGCGAAATAAATCATAACACCTCGATAATTAAGGAAAAACCAGAGTATAGCTTTAAGCAATGTGACATGAAGTTGAAGTAAGAACTTGCTAGATCTAGTCATGGAGATTGATTAGTGTCACTTCAAATCCCCGGTAACAAGGTACTCCTTTTTATCCCTAGTGAGGTAACTAAGAAAGGTTTAACAAAACCTAAGTGGATCGCTGAACTTCTGTCACTTTCACAGCACTAGCCACCCCCCGTTACTCCAACTAATGCACCCATCACCCCACACACGCTCTCAAGAACTAGATTGATCAAAGCTAGCAAATAAGAATGGGGTACATAAGATACATCTACTCAAATAACTCAAGAGAAACAATTGCAATCTCAGATTCAATAATTCATAGAAAAGATCCACCACATAGGAATTACAATGGTGCCCGTAATCATGTGAGGCAGCTCATACAGATCTAATTAGTGAAGCACATAGAGAGAGAGATACAAGTGCTACTTCTACAAACCCATAGCCCTGGGGTGGACTACTCCCTCTTCATGGAGATGTCGATAGAGATGACGTTGGAGGGGTAGGAGATCACACCGGCGGCGCCCCGCCGGAGTTTTCCCCCTCCAATCTGGAACTTCTGGTCTCTGTTTTGGTGTTTCGGTGGCGCTCTCTCCGTAAGGGTACGGGGGACCCTTTTTATAGTCGGTTTTAGGTCAAGACGGAGTCGGTAAGTCGAAGATGGAAGGAATTGGGGCCACAGGGGCCAAAAGGGGGCCTCTCACGCGGCCAAGGAATCTGGCCGCGTGGAGGGTCCTCGTTTGGGCCTCCTTGCCCAATTCTCGTGGATCCTTCGCCCCCAAGTCTTCTCCTTCCAAGAAAATGACCCCCGCATATTTTCAGGTGATTTCGCGGAAGTTTGCCCCCTGAAACGTCAAAAATATAGAAAACGGGGTTTCTGACAGGCAGTGTTAATTCCATAAAAGTTGGGGGACTTTGTAATTTAGCCCCAAAATACTATAAAACATTGAATTATACCCTTATATGATGCAATATGTAATAGAAAACCATGTGAAAATATGCAAAATTCATCTATGCATTTTACATGCATCAACATCCCCAAGCTTAACCCATGCTCGTCCTCGAGTATGAAGGTGATAAAACTAAGATGGGTTTTGCATATTGAAACAACCTTGGGATATCAAGGAGGATTATTCATGCTACATATAATCAAATGATTAATACTAGAAATGAGTAGCAATATACAATTCATGTTGTAAGAAATATCAAATATGCAAGCAAAGATGCTTCATGAAAGTTCACAAAGTGTATAATGAAATAAAAGCACTATGGACCAAATGCATACACAAAATAAAAAATAAAATCCTATATTGGTCAAAGAATAGCATAATGGAGAATAGAAAATATGGTGGACACTTTGGAGAAAATTAAGTAGAGGTAAAACATGATCAAGTCTTATTTAGCCTCTAAATTATTCAACTAAAATTACTAATTGAAATGTGGTATCCATTGATCTAGGACTCTCATTGCCCCTTTATCACTAGCATCTTAAAATTGTGAGTATTGAAGTAATGAGAATGACAAGGTGGTTGAAAGCCTCATGCCCCGTGAGTGTGAAAACCTACTCCATGATTACTCAACTTAAGATTCCTAATAAGCTTTGTACAATCATAATAAGTATTAATGACATCATAGAGAACCGCAAAGAGGTACCTCTTGCCCCATGACATGGAAACAAGCCCATGTTACAATGAAAAGATGAACAAACGGAGTAGACTCATCATCCTTTTTATTTTCATTCACTATTATGCATAGCTTCTTATTTTATTATAGGATGTGTTGTAGAGTCACTCAAGCTGTAAGTAAATTTCCACCATGATAAATCATGACTTGGGTTAGCGGTCCAATGCGTTTCTTTAGTCATATAGATACTTACTCATCAAAACTTACTATTCCTCTATTTCATTTCGGCATGGCAGGAGTCCAAAAACAAAATTACATGATATCAACCAAATGTAAATTTTTTGTGTAATGTTGAAAGCTTTCCGGTGATACAAGTTTATAGCTAGCTCCCAACCACACACTTGTCAAACTCAAAACTTGTGGCTCCCATTATTGGGTCATGTTTATTAGATGCATAAAAAGTAAAGTGTGCCTTCAAAAGTTCGTGAGAGTCCTATCCCAAGTTCAACCCATGACAATTAATAAAGTGAATATCTTAATTTAGAACATAAATAACACAATAACATGGTGAACATACTCAGAATAGCAATGAAGCTAATGGAAAGATATGGTGGACTCACTGGAAATACTTGGCTAAGGAGTGTTGGAAACAAGTTTTTACTTGTTGGAATTTTTAAATTTTTGGGCTAGCAAGAGGGAGATAGTTGACCAGCTACTATGCATGAATATGTCCATAGAACTACTCATTTCATGAAAAACTAAATAAACCAGCAATTAACATCAAGGACATGAATAAGAGATAGCTCAAGACAACAATATTGCAAATTTCTACACATAAAAAGCCTATAAATCATGCAAACATATGTAGCTCTTCAAATCAACCATGGCATCCCTATTCCAAGTCATAATACTAGCATCCAATACATTCCAGCCCCAAACTCCAGTAGCTCAATCTCATATAAAATGATGGTGGCGGTCTTATCAAAACAAAAATAAAAACAAAAACTAGACGCTTCAAGTCTCTACGATAAATGCTTTGCTTAGAAAAACAGAAAGTAGACGTGTGCTAACCAAAAGAGTGTAGCTCCAGTGGGGTGTTCATCACATCTCCAAACTTATGGCTTTCACCATTATTTGATGTCTTGAGGCGCAGCTCCTCTATTCCCTGTGAAAAAACTTCACAAAACATGTTTCTCCCATTCTTTTTCTGTGTGGTGAGATTAGCAAGGACAAACAAATCACATGCTTGCTGTGCAAAATTCCAAACCAAATTCTCCAGTAGATATACAATAAGGTTCATTATGTTGTATGTTCACTCTCTTGCTTGAAAGAATCATGGAAATTTGATTCCCAAGCCCAAAGAGTGCATAAAACAAAAGAAGGCAGAATCTGTCCAGAAAAGGAGCAGCAGTAAAACGAACGTTTTTCCCTAAGCTAGGCTCGTCAAAAAATTAAGCCAATTTTTTTTCTTACAGAGGCCGAAAAGTTTCATAACATACTAAAAAATTAGATCAATCCCACATACAAATAAAAAACGTAAAATCATACGGTGAGCAGACTCGTGCTGAAACAGAAATTTCATGCACTAGGATAGCAACTTATAAGTCCAAATGGGTTTGACTTGACTCTTTATTGAAAACTCCAGAATTAAAACAAAAAAACTAATCTCTTGATACAGCAAGAGGACACTAGGAAAATCTAAACAAAAACAACCGGGTTGCCTCCCGTAAAGCGCTTTCTTTATAGCCATATAGCTAGGCTTTACTTACTTGATAATCAAGAGGGATAAAGCTCATGAGGGAGCTTGTTCTTCAGCGTGCCCCTCTTCCTTGGGAAGTGCTCCATGCTTTTCTTGTGAGGGAACTGAAACTTGACATTCCCTTCCTTGAAGTCTATGATTGCACCTATAGTACGAAGAAAAGGTCTACCCAAAATAATAGGACTAGGGGATTTATCCCCCATATCCATAATAATGAAATCAACGGGTACGAAAGTCATGTGCAATTCAATCATAACATCTTTTACTTGTCCTACAGCATGTTTAGTAGATTTATTAGCAAGGACAAATTCACTTGAGCACTTTTATAAATTTTCTATTTCTAGCAATTCATATAATTCTTTAGAGAGTATCGATACACTAGAACCTAGATCTAACATAGCATGGTGAATTTCTTTTCCAATTGAAACTAGCACCTTGGGGATCCATGCATCCCCAAGCTTAGGAGGTATAATGGCCTCATTATTGTACCTAGCAATTTTTTCTTGCAAGACATGATTAGCAATATAAGATCCAAAGCCAGGTTGATTAACATTTATAGTGGGATCACTAGCAAATTGTTGTAGAGTAGCAATAAGTTCTTGCAAGCTATTTTTTTCTAAATCAAGCAATGGATCCTTAATTTCAGTAAGCATCATAATTTCCTCTACTTTACTCTCTAATTTAGCTAGAATGCTTGATTCATGAGGACTAATTTCATCTTTGCTAGCAAGATAAGACATATATGGAAGTAAATATTCAGGGTACTTCACTATTTCATTCAAAGTTTCTTCTAAGCTAGTAGGGACATGCTCACTTGTATTCTCAGAAATATGATAAATATTTTCAATAATAGGACCAGCAATAGTAATAGAATTCATTCCTACACTAGGTTGTGCTTGTGGCTTTCCTTCTGACATGCTTAATAGAGTTGCTTGATTATCAGCTAATTTTGACAATGCTTTATCTAAATTCGAAGATTGAAGTTGCAATCCTTTAATATCACTACTAATGGATGCAATAGACTTATTTAACTCATGTATCATAGCATTGTGACTAGCAACTTATTCCATAAGCAATTTATTAGATTCAGAAATTTCACTAGAAGGCTTCCACTTATTTTCATTAGCATTAGGATATGGAACAAATGGTTTATTTGGCACATAAGGAGGTTTACTATATGAATTGTAAGCATTACCAAAACCATTGCTACCATAATTCCTAACAAAATTAACATCCACACTTTCAGAATTACTACCAACTAGCTCCTGCAAAGGCACATTCTCCATAATTTTTTTATTAATAAAAGCAAGAATAGTGTCCATTTTAGAAGACAAATCATTGGTTTTTTCAATTGAATTTATTTTCTTAGTGGGGATTGGGTGTTCTTTCAGTATTCCATTGACTATAATTTTGCAATATGCTTTCTAATATGCTCTTAGCCTCTCATACAGTTTTACTCATAAAGGCACCTCCAGCAGCAGAATCAAGTATATTTCTATACATGTAGTTTAGACCATTATAAAAAGAGTGTAGTATGGTCCATTCATTTACTCCATGTGATGGGCATATTCTAATCATTAATTTAATTCTATCCCATGCCATGGCTACATGTTCATTATCATTTTTCCTAAATGAGAGGATATTATTCCTATTTTGCAAATTTTTAACGGGAGGATAATATTTCTTAATGAAATCTTCTTTTAAATCATCCCAAGACTTTATACTAGTTGTAGGTAGTGAAAGTAACCATTCTTTAGCCTTTCCTCTAAGTGGAAAAGGAAATAATTTCAGTTTTAAAACATTACTTTCCACATTTTTAAATTTTTGCATATCACATATTTCCATGAAATCATGAAGATGCATAGAGGCATCCTTCATAGCACTACCACCAAATTGCTCTCTAGTAATTAAATTCAATAAACTAGGACTTACTTCATAGCTTTCAGCTTGTATTTCAGGTGTAGTAATTGGCCTAGCAATGAATTGGTCATTGGGTGTATTTGTGTAGTCACTTAATTTAGTTCTATCATCCATTTAACAGTTTCTATGTAGTTTTTAATTTTTTATGCAAAACTGAAAAGTAAAGTAACTAGGCAAATTCGAAATACTAAAATAAACTAGATAACTAAATGCAAAACTAAAATGCAAAATAAAATAAAATATGCAAGACAAAACAAAAACAAGAACAAAAACAAAAACAAGACAAGAAAGAAAACAATCTACTTGAAAGAAGGTGGAGATAGAAAGGACGGTGCACACGTAGGTGCAACCTCCCCAAGCTTAGGTGTTTGCACACCTTGTTGGTGATGAAGACTTCTTGTGATCTCCCTTGGACAACTCCTTCACCTATGGCTCCCCGGCAACGGCGCTAGAAAAACGCTTGATGGCTAGGTTGAGACTCCAAGTGCAGAGTGTGTAGCTAGTGGCAAGCCTTCTTCCCCACGAGGGTGACTCGAGGGTTTATATCAAACTCTTGGGGAGCCAGTATTTCAGCAGTTGTCTTCCAAGCTTCCTCTATGATCCTGCAAACAAGTAGAGAATTTTGTGCCCTCAGCCTCACCAAGTGGTTGTCAAGCACAAGGTGTGAGACTTCTAAATTGCAATGCAAAACTGAAAGTAAATGTGCAATAATTAAATCTACTACTAAATGCAAATGAGAAAATAAATATGCAATGGATTGTTTTTGTATTTTTGTGATGCAAGTGGTGATGGAGATAATGTAAATTCAAATTGGAGATGCAAGTAAAGTAAAGTGAAAGTAAAGTAAATTGCAGCAAAGTAACTACAGTGTTTTCTTATAATTAAAATAGGACCGGGGTTCATGGTTTCACACTTGCATTCTCTCAAATAAAGTGGTAGACGGTGGACATAAAGAATTACATGTGAGATTGCAATAACATGTTTAACATTGAGTACTTTCATATGGGCATCACGTCCTAGCATAGAGGTCTCTACGGTCATATTGATCCCTCTTATACTCCACCAAGATGCGAAACAAATCATAACACCTCGATAATTAAGGAAAAACCAGAGTATAGTTTTAAGCAATGTGACATGAACTTGAAGTAAGAACTTGCTAGATCTAGTCATGGAGATTGATTAGTGTCACTTCAAATCCCCAGTAACAAGGTACTCCTTTTATCCCTAGTGAGGTAACTAAGAAAGGTTTAACAAAACATAAGTGGATCGCTGAACTTCTGTCACTTTCACAGCACTAGCCACCCCCCGTTACTCCAACTAATGCACCCATCACCCCACACACGCTCTCAAGAACTAGATTGATCAAAGCTAGCAAATAAGAACGGGGTACATAAGATACATCTACTAAAATAACTCAAGAGAAACAATTGCAATCTCAGATTCAATAACTCATAGAAAAGATCCACCACATAGGAATTACAACGGTGCCCGTAATCATGTGAGGCAGCTCATACGGATCTAATTAGTGAAGCACATAGAGAGAGATACAAGTGCTACTTCCACAAACCCATAGCCCTGGGGTGGACTAATCTCTCTTCATGGAGATGTCGATGGAGATGACGTTGGAGGGGTAGGAGATCACACCGGCGGCACCCGCCGGAGTTTTCCCCCTCCAATCTGGAACTTCTGGTCTCTGTTTCGTTGTTTCGGGTTTCGGCGGCGCTCTCTCCGTAAGGGTACGGGGGACCCTTTTTATAGTCGGTTTTAGGTCAAGACGGAGTCGGTAAGTGGAAGATGGAAGGAATTGGGGCCACAGGGGCCAAAAGGGGGCCTCTCATGCGGCCAAGGAATCTGGCCGCGTGGAGGGTCCTCTTTTGGGCCTCCTTGCCCAATTCTCGTGGATCCTTCGCCCGCAAGTCTTCTCCTTCCAAGAAAATGACCCCCGCAGATTTTCAGGTGATTTCGCGGAAGTTTGCCCCCTGAAACGTCAAAAATATAGAAAACGGGGTTTCTGTCAGGCAGGGTTAATTCCATAAAAGTTGGGGGACTTTGTAATTTAACCCCAAAATACTATAAAACATTGAATTATACCCTTATATGATGCAATATGTAATAGAAAACCATGTGAAAATATGCAAAATTCATCTATGCATTTTACATGCATCAGCACCAAAATATCGTGGGCCACGACTATATTTTATAGGCGCGGCGTGATAGCGGTGGCGCTCCATGGTGCGCCACGCATACGGATATTTGTTGCGCCACGCATTAGCCTTTTTCTAGTAGTGGGGTTGGCTGGCCCTGCTCCGGAAGATATATGGTGGTGGTTATCCTAGGGCACCATAGTGACCAAACGCGCATGTCATCGTTAAGGCGCTGGACGATGATTACGATGCTTAAGTATACGTATGGAAGTGACACAAGGGTGGTATTTTGGCTACGGTCATGCACGCATCGCCCCCTAACGTGACGTTCGGGGGAGATGTCATTGGACCACGACTTTTGTCCTGGAATGCTCTGGTTGATAGGTTGACGTTGGTCAATCTGACACCTAGAACCGATGAATTTCGTTGGAAGTTAACCAAGAACAGTGTGTTCTCGGTGGATTCCATGTATAGAGCTATGGTCCAATCAGATATACCGAGTGATAATAATAGGAAACTATGTAGATGAAGGTACCATTAAAGATTAAAATATTCGCATGGTACCTTCGTAAAGGAGTCATATTAACAAAGGATAATCTTGTTAGACATAATTGGCATGGAAGTATGAAGTGTGTTTCTTGTTCTCATGATGAGATAATTAAGCACTTATTTTTTGATTGCACTTTTGCGTGTTCTATTCGGTCCGTTATCGAAATGGCTTCGAACATTTATATGCCGCTCAAATTATTTACATTATGTTATACTAGACACCACGGAGCGGGTTGCGTGTGCTTGCCGTGTGCTCAGAGTCCAGAGTCTCTAGGTAGCGTGCAAGAAAAGTAACAGAATCATCACTTTGACACAAATAATTAAATAAATGCGTAAGAGCCTCTGGGTCGCGTGCTAGTTTGGATTTTGTGCTTTTCTTCTTTTCCACCGTTGCTGCATGGTCTATTTTCTAGAAAGCGTTGAATTCACATAGCCTACATCTTGCCGGGGGACGACCGATTGGATAGGATAGCTACAGTACTCTGCTGCGGATAAGGAGGCGACTAAGGGGCGATCGTTCTCGGGCCCGGCCCGATCCCGGACCTCCGCCGTCGGCGTTGCCGGATGGGGTAGAGATGGGTGAGGCGCTTGGAGCTCCGAGGTGTATAGTAGGTTTTGTTTCTTGTTTTCTGTCTTCGAGTTTGATGTTTGTGTTTCTGTATGGCGCTATGCCGTGGAGGACCTGGTTGCCGACGCTCTCGGGCGGCGTTGGCTCGCCGGAGATGAAGGCTACTCTCGCCGTGGTGCTCCCAAGGTCGGAGCCGAAGACGGTGGCTGTGGATTTCTCTCCTCCTCCTCTGAATAAGCTCGCGTTCGAGGATCTGTGGGGCTCCCTTGCTTGTCCTCTTCCTTCGACAGAGGATCTGTGGGGCTGCTCCTGGCTATGTCATCGTGGGGATGATGCTGGGAGGGGTTCGGCGTTCGTCTTCGTTGCTGAGGGGAGGAATCGGGGTGTAGTTCGTGGGAGGATGGAGCGGATGGGGGTGACGGTGCTGTGGTCTGCTGCGTCGGATTGGCAGAGGTTGCTGCGGCTTCGTTCTGCGGCTGTCGTTGCCAAGCTGCTGGAGCTGGAGGAGCGTCTTCAGGTCAAGCACAGCAGGCGTGGCCGAGGATTGGCAGATCTCAGCTCGTACGGGATTTTCTGGACTCCCTATGGCTGTAATGAAGTATCAATTTGGGGATTGAAGGAGGTGGAATTGCAGATGGAGATGTCAATTTCAAGGATCTGTGCTCTGCTTGATTTTAACCTGTTAGAGGAGAAGACCTCCTCTGCACGAGGCAATGAGGGAAGCACAAAGAGCATCTCCGTTGGTTCTGGTTGGGCGCAAAATCTTCGTCAAATTTTTTGTTGCTGCTGCCCAAGATCATCCTGTCAGTTACAATGGAGTAAGCCTTCTTGCCACACATCTTTTATCTTGTCATCTGCGGAGCATGTCAATTATGCCACTTTGCTGTTCGGGACATGCCGGAGGGGGGTGAGATCCCTTCTGCTGCGGTTTCTCAGATTTAATAGCAAAGATCCTCCTCAACTAGGCTCGGTGTTGCACACCCCAGATCTACAGCTCAGTTTTATACCTCTCTATTCCCTGCCAATGCGACTGCTGGTTGAGCCGCTAGCTTTTCGGTTGGTCAGGGTGCTTGAGGCCCTCGAAGAGTACAGTTGCAGGTTTTGTGTGTCCGGCTTCTCTCCGGACCCCCTGATAGGCTCCTTTTGTGCTCTTCGGCATAAGTGTTCTGTTGCTCGCGTAGTTCATCTTCGATGTACCTGTTCTGTTTCCATTGGGTCAGGATGTTCATGTAATCACTATGCTGTAATATTTCCTTATCAATGAATGTGATTGCAGCCCCTTTGGGGGCATCTTTGTTCAAAAAAAAAAAGAATTCACATAGCCTTCTTTACATTACTAGATCAACATACCTAAATTCATCGAATAAATCCAAAGTCATCCTTGATCACCTTCCTAAAAACTTGAAATAGTTGAACAGAAAACAAATCATGCTCGATCAGTTACTTTTTTTTTGTGCATTAAAATTCAAGTATATGCGGTCAAATGATTGTCGCATTCTTTGAAAAAAGATATCGTGGTACTTACATAAGGACTTGAATTGTGGTAAAAAAAAAGGAGGATCATGCCTCTTTAGTTATCACCGTTGTTGACTCGTGAGCCTAAAATCTTCGATCATGTTATTCATTCTTCAAAGACGGTAAAATTATCCTCTACATAAACTGTATTATGTAAAGCAAAGGTTCTAGGAGACCCGATCGAGCTGCCTGGCATCAGGAGAGTGCCAGCCCTAGCAAAGGTCAACAAGGACACTCGACTAGGATCACTCATAAATGGGACCTTTTCTACGTAGTACCTCTAAAACAAGGTGTATAAATTTTGTCAAAAGTTAGTCCATGTGAAGTTTAACGAAACTTGTTTTAAAAACTATAGACCTATAATATGTCAAATCAAACTTATTAGATCCATCAATAAATATATTTTCATATTATATTTGTAAGATATTATATATTTTTAAGTTTCAATAAACTTTATCAAACTTTTCGAAGTTTCACTTCAGAAAAAATATGTTAGCCTTGTTTTCACAAATGGAGGTAGTACTGATGGTATTAAATTAACCGTAGTAGGGCCAACAATTATATAAATGGTTATTATATACATATATAATTTTCAAAATTAAGTAGTTAATTTCGAGTGACTTATGACAAGGTTTCAAAGTAACTATATTTTTAGTGTAAAATTGCATATCCTTTTGAAAATTGCAATGGATAAATTAGACCAGTTTTTTTTACTACAAGTTGTAGTGTTTATCAAATATAGGAAAAACATCTCTATGAGGTTGCAGAACAACCCAGAAAATCCTAGAACACTCAATGATGTTAATTCATGACCAAGTGCAATGTATGCATACAATGGCATTTGATAGGTTAACCCATGAAACTAATAGACATAATTAATCATTAAATAAAATCAAATAAGAATCTCAACAATTAGACGACAAACATGTCATTTATATTTTGTATATCTTAGTGTTTTCTCTTCAGTTTGTTGATTATAATCTCCTATATCTACTTACTCCCTCTGTTCGAATTTAATCTACATTTTAGAAAAAATGAAATATATTAGGATAGTATTTATTAGTACTACTTTTGCACACTAAGATGCATCACAATTATGATCTCACAACAAACAAAGCATCGCATCGGATAAACCAAACATAATTAATGCAATCATGCAAATTGTACACAATTTGGCCAATTCCAACGTTCTCATGTTGTGTGTCATTTCTCTATCTTAAGCCATTCACATGTTACTAGTCTATGTTACTACCTTCATAGTGAAAATTACGTTACGGATAGTAACATAGATGATCTTAATTATTAGCCTGTAGACTCTATTTTGCTTAAAAAACGTGATGTGATGGTAACTAGCTAAGTTACTCTATTTGTCTCTCTCCTTATTAGTTAGCTGCCACATCATCTTTTTTAATTATTTGGCATATATGTTACTACTGAAGTTACTCTCACTATGAGCAGCCTTAATTCTTAAGGTGGGACCGATGTAGGATGTAAATTATTTCCGAAGAAAATCTTGAGCCGGGATGCTGATTAAATCCGAACGGAGAGAGTACATCTAAAATATATAATCATGCATTCAAGAAAACTCTATAGGTTTTAGTGTTGTCTATCATAATATTTAAGGAAATTAAAATAGACAGGAGTATTTACACATATTGGAATTGAAATGAGTGCCACAAAACTATCCATGAATATCTTTGACGATATGTGAATCAATTAGAAAAATATTACGTTTTACCAAAGAAATAAATATGTTGTATCTAAAGGAAACAATTAACAATCCTTCCGGTCCAATATATACTCCATACTTCGCGCATGTGCGCTTATCATGATTAACATTAAAATTACATAATAAAAATGACAATGTTAATATATAGTTGCACTATGACATGGTTTGGTTTCATAGCTATACAAAATTGTGGTTAAGATTATATATGGATCATAGTTTCAATAAAGATATAAATGTTTAGTGTAAATAAATTATTGTTGTGTATTTTGGCCCATAATGCGTGGATCATAGTTTCCAGGGACCTTGGCGTATCCCATGGTGGCGAAGTACTCGAGCGCGGCGTCAATCCTCCTCTCCCCCTCCGCCGCCCGGCCATTGCTCTATTGATGATGGCAGGGACTTCTTCTTCCTTCCTTGTCGGTTCTGTCAAGGTGGGAATGAGAGTGAGAGTGAGGACCGAGAAGATAGGTGAGGGTCAAAAAAATAATAAACGGAAAAGTGGGGAGTTGAGTTCAAGTTAGGACATGCATTGGTTGCATCAATGCACGCTACCTCAATGCAACAATAAAAAGGTCTGGGCGGCACCCTTTCATCACTTTCTACCTCCAGCTTCAGGTCTAGTGATGGAGAGGGATCCAAATTAGAGTTGTTGTGGCATTGCATTAGTAGACAATCGCTGGGCATGGACGGCGTTGGTATAAAATCCTTCCTTTCTATCAAGATAAACCTGACAAATCTCGGGATGCTGGGATAGATGAAGAGGCGGTCGGACCGCCAACATTGTGGAGATGGCAGGAACGGGCAAGCAGTTCCGGTCCTTAAAAGGCAATAGAAAATCCATCAATTTTTCTTGATTTAATTTGGTGGAGAATACGAAAATGACATGGAAGCCTCAGCGTTCGCATTTCTTGCGGGATAGGAAGGGGAGGAGACTCACTATACGAATTGATTGATTGATGCGTGTTGGCTGTTTTTACCTGAACTAAACATAATCGGGTCTACAGATGACATGGATTAAAGAGATTAGAGGGAAGGCTAATGATGTGGCATAGCTAAATGTTGAGAGAAATAACTTTAGTGGGTTGCTCCCATTTAGTTATTATAGATGATGTCCTATGTGCTTTAGGAATTCTTGAATGCATAACAAAGAAACATATTTCAAAACTACATTTAACAAAGAGATCTTGAATCCTTGTGATGTAACAAATATTCTCATATAATCCACGGAAATATCCATTATGATCAATTGCAAATGTATACAAGTGATCATTCGTTTGCATTAAAAGACATGCACACCACATTATCAGACTAATGGTTTAGAAAATTTAGTGACAGTTCATAGAATTCAGGGTAACCATACTATAAATTCAGAAAATAAAAATTCAATCCTACATTATTAACTTAAATTGAGTGCAAAAGACATTGTGGAAGTCAAATACTACTATAAAGTAATATCGCATTGGCATGCAATCAAAAAAATTAAATTTATCCAAAATTCATCTTATCTAAGTACATAGTTAGCCCCATATACATATATATCATTATATAATAAGAATCAGTCGGTGATCCAAACATCTACATGCATGTAGTCTACTCATGTTTCATAAAAAAAATGAACTAGCCTACGTAGGTCATCCCCTGCGAACAGGTCCAAAAAATAGACCGCTCCTCCACGAGACAGTAGAAAAAGAGAGAAAAGAATAGGAAAAAAATGATTTCTGTACTACGGCGGAACTTCCTCCCATCCATGATATTTCACGATGTCGAAGATCGCTGACGTGTTACGCTTCTAGGACCAAAGCCATTCATGTGCGGCAAATATGGGACACGAAGGCGTAGGGATAGAGTCAATAAATAAGGACGGAAATGATCCGGTGCTCAGGGGGTATGCGTGTTAAACGAGTCCCATACACTTGGAAAAATGGTCACTCCACGAAAATGATAGAATATCATTATTATAGCATATAAATCGCAATGAAACCTATTCAGGACCGAAATAAACTTTTCCTTGCGTAATGTCAAATCAAGGTCAACTCTAAGCAAAAAAAAAACTTGTCAACTACCTAAAGTAAAACCCCTTAAAACTACAAAAAAAAAATTACGAAACCACATTGACACACAAGAAATCCATAATAAAAAACAATGTCAATGTTTTTACGGAGTGAATAAATGGATTGAATCGAGCGCACCCCGTGAACACAAAAACCTCTATAAAAAATGGAAGAGAACATGGTTTTCCTTGTCAAAATTTACTGGGGTTGATATGGCAGGGACACCCCAAAAGGGTATAATTGCATATTTTTCATTCCGATCTGCCCCAGGTAGGCTGTCATGTGCCCTACTCGGACTAATTTTGGCTGGTTAGCACATGTTGATATTGGTAAAGATAATTAACCCAAATTTGCATGAATGGAGACTAGTTAGCACGTCTCGGAAAACTATTAGAATTGTGGTTCTATTTCGGTATGCAGATAATGAAAATAAACATGTCCATGTAAATTCAGGTGAGACGATATGACCATGATTCTTGCTAAATCAGAAAATAACTAGAAGGGTTAGGCGCGCTTTGTCGTGCTCCGTTTGTGTTAGATTCTTGCTAAATTCAGGTGAGGCGAGATGCATGATTCTTCTGGAGCGAGGATGCTGGTTCGAATGTGGTGGATCTGTCGTTCCTCTCTGACTTCGTCGATGGGAGGCGACATATGTTGGTCCAAGATAACACGGGGGACGTCCCCCGGTCGACGTGCCACAGCGACACGTGTCTTCCTGCGTGCAACGGGTCTGTTCATCGACTCACAAAACCTCGTTGGCGATGGTGCTTTCCCGGATCTTGTAATGGTGGAGGCTCGGCGTTCCTTTCTGCGTTCGTCTCGACGGCGCTAGAGTAGGACTGTGGCCGCTCGCTACGGTGGTTGCAGTAAACTCTAGAGCCTGTTTTGTATTTCTCAATCTTTAGAGTTTTATCTACAAATTTAGGATAATTATTTTATCCCGGTTTGTCTTTTAGTTTCCACATGTGTTGCTTATTGTAACTTGATTTTCTATTAATGAAATATGTGGTTTCTCTCAAAAAAAATCATAGCTCACTGAGCATAATAGAGCGTAACTATAGCTACATGTTTCCTCTCTTGAACAAATAGAATTAAGAACTCAACACGAATAATATGGTTATACATGGGTATACTTTACATATACACTAGGTCGTGGTTGATTCGATACAAAAAAAAGGACTTGCTAACCTAAAAACGCATGGCACCTGAAATCCATCGGTCAGCCTAGTTGGATCAGAATGAGAAGAAAATGAAAAAGAGTAGTAAACCTGCATAATCAAGGGAATATCTTCATCATTATCTTCATATCAAAAAAACATAGGAAAAAAATAGTTCTACATCCATACATCATTATGATGCAATTATCCAAATATTTGAAAGACAAATAATTAGTTAAATTGGCAGCTCCTGGTCAAATTGCAAACTAATACATGTATCAAATTTACAATCCTAGCAGACTGGACAATAACTGCACCACCATCCTTGCTTTAGTCTCCTCCCCCGTGAGCCACCACCATAATTTTGCTGAGACAGAGAGAGGGGCAACATAATTAGTTTATTCTTAATAGTAGTGATCACTCAGAAGCAATAATACTCCAATATATATCATCTGGGTTTTATTCTTATAATGATTACTTCACCACACTAAACTAAAAAAAATTGATTATGCATAACGAAACAATATTAGTTGAAAGCTATTTCTATCTTCTGCACAAGGTGACCTGCAGAGAATACACCAAGTTTATAAGAAAATATCAATATGACCGAAACTATGCAAGCATACAAAGGCAGTCGCTTCAGATATCACTCCAAACGATGTATAAATTAAGAAAAAGCCGTGGACTCACCCCACTGTTTGTTGAGGACAAGTTTGGAGAATGATTTGTGGATGTGGTTCACTTACGCAAACGTCGTTGAGTGATGCAGCGCGCTGCCATGGGTCCTCTTCCCCATCGCTCACCCTCTCTTCTTCCCTTTCCTCTGGCTGCAGCGGCGGATCACCCAATCAGCACCTGTGCGCACAAGAAAAAAAGACACATTAAAGAGAAAGAAGCGTCAAAATTTGGGGAAAATGTGCCAGAAAATTGTTCAGCCAGAGAAGGAGATAAACTAAACGCATAACCATTTCCCAGGGTGCAGCGCTATTCTGTGCCCCTCCCGCCAACTATGGCGGACGAGTCGAGGCTGATAGCAAGGCCTCAGTGTAGCAGGGGGCTGGCTCCACCCGATGATGGCGATTGCACAACCGTTGGCCTGTGCTTCTCCAGCGATGGCGAGGTGGCAACGGCTTCTTTGGAGACCGACTCCCTTGACGAGCGGTGTGAGGCCCCGATATGTGGGGGATGACGACGGCCAGCAATGGGCAGCAGCTCTTCAGTCTGGCCATGGCCTCCTCTGTATCTTCTCCCCTGGCTGGGATATTTTATAATTTGCCACACTTTTCTCAAATCCTTTATAATTTGCCACACTGACCACCACCTGTCAGTGACACATGGTGTGGCAAATTATAAAAGTGAAAAGAAAAGTGTGGCAAATAATAAAATGCCCCCCCCTGGCTGCCCCGAGCCGGTTTCGATGAGGAGAAGAAGAGAAGGTGGGGCTAGAGGGAGAGGAGGAGTCCAGCCGTCCAGAGAGAGGATACGACGCAGCTGTGGTGGAAGACGCTTGGGGAGAGGAGGAGATCGGGAGGGTGGCCGGGTGTTGCGTGCATGAAGAGGAAAGAGTAGAAAGAACAAAAACAAAGAAACGGAGGAAGAAGAAACACCGACGCGCGACCCCCGACCCCGTCGCCTCCCCCCGACCCGAAACCTAACCCTAGGCCGCCACCGGCCGGCGCGCCGCCCCTCTCCCTCCGTCGCCTCCCCCTCCCCTCCTCCACCCCGTCGCCTCCCCATCGACGCCCCCCCCCCCCCCCCCCCCCCGCGCGGGGCGGCCGAGGGGCTCCTCCCTCTCCCGTAGCAGCTCCAACCGGCGTCCGTCCCTTCCACCGCCGCTGGCGGGCATTGCTCCTGCGAGGCTGGCGGCGGCGGCCCTTCCTCTACCCTCCTGGTGGCGTCCTCGCGTGGGCTGCACGACGTAGGGCGGTGCTCCTCGGCGGCGGAGGTCCGGCTTGGCGGGGCAGTAGGTTTGCTCCGGCCATGGCGGCTGAGGCGAGCTCGGCCTGGCCCTGGTTGCCCAGATCTAAGCCCTTTGGGCCCGATCTGGGTCAGGGCGGGTCGGGCTGACCTCGCTGCGTACGGGCTGAGTACGAGCAGCCCTGTGACGCCCCGAGATCGGGCACTATGCAGATTTCGGCATTTCCACCCAAATCCGCATAATAACCGATTTCAGGTTGCCACTTGTGATAACATTACAACAGTTCACAAATATTCCGCAACAACAATAGAAAGATATATACAAGACGACTCAAACGAGTCAAGGATACAACTGATACAATACAAAGATCCAAATAACAGTGGAAGAAACAACATAGCGTCCGACTACGGACAAGATGCAAATTGGACTAAGAGTCCTGAAGATAACCGATGGCGTCCAATCCCTGCCCAGGCCAAGCCGGAGGGATTCCCAAGCTAACGTCGTCAGACTTCAAACCTGTTGACTGCAATGTGGAATATGCAGCCACGAAATGGATTCGTGGGTCAGTACGGTTAAGTACTGGCAAGTGGATAAACCATACTCACAAGATACCAGCGTAACCAATCATCACAAGATACAAATACTTTGGGTACAACGGAAAGGAAGGGATTATTGCAAAGAAAGAGGCAGCAGGCTGCACTAACTAACTACAGAGACGCGCTACAACATCCGGCTAAAAGAAAGGGATAAGAAGCGTATCAGAACCAACTATAACTACTCACCAACAATACCCATCCAGTGTCACCCCCTACTAAGGAAGCAACCCAAGGAAACTCACACTGTTGATTAAGGTGACATTCGTTTTTATGGTGGAGGTAACCTATATTACTAGTCAAGTTATCATCGTTAAGTGTAAGTTGTCTGAGTACTTGTTAGCCAGCACTTTCACCAAGTCATCCATAACCGCGAACAACACTGCTTCTCGAGAAGATTTAACCCTGCAGGGATGCACCAATTTGGCCGTACACGTAAGAATGACCCGCCAGATGGAAATGCACTTCCACCAAGCGAGGCACTCAACACAACCCAACTCTTCTTCGCATCAAGCCCAAAGAACCACGTGCTGTGCGTGCGCGGCTAATTGAGCCCCACGAAGAAAAGGGGGACCCTCATAGCACTGGAAGACCACGCCGCCCTAAATGCCGACTACAAAAGTTCCACCCTGGCGCCAAGGGCTCGCACCTGCATATGCATGCATCAAATGGAAAGCCCGAACTAAGTGTGGCGATTTGGACGAGATGTGAATCGAATCAGAATTGCGGGGGGCGCCCATACTCGCTTCCCACATGCGGTTAGTGCGCTCATCATGGATCGGAGGACAAGACCCTTTTCCTAATTAAGTTCGACACTAGCAGGCCTCAAAACTACGCCGGGCCTCCTGCCGGTGCCTTATCATAAAATTAATATTACCAAAAACATTAACATGTTGTTGATTAAGTTGAAACCCAACTATCAAACTAAACAGGTGATAAGACGGACAACAAGACTTGAGCGCAAACAACACTAAGCATGCAACTACGACACAAGGGCCAACAGGGTAAACAAACAACAGTTAATAGGAAGTGGAAGGAAGGCTATATCATGGCTGCAAGGTAAACATAAGATAGGATCGAGACACAAGCATCGAATCATAAGGCTAGCATAAGGAAAACGGAAAGAATCGGTAACAAGTGATGAAAGGCAGCCATAGGCAGCAAGTGAGTATACTTTCCTGGAATCCAGCAAGTAGAGGTACATCCAAAGATCTTGTCGTTGCTCACATCATCTCAACGTACTATCCGCGAAGAAGCAACGAACTAGAACAATCACCGGATGCAACAATTACTTCTACGGCAAAAGATCCAGCATGATCAAGATATGGATGCATGACAAGTTTAAGGATGCATCAAAGATAAACTAATTGACATGGTAAACATATTTAAATGGGCCCATATGCAATTTGGATTGCATATGGAAAAGCCCATGAATTAATGTTGAATTAAATGATCTACAAATAACCATCATGTGAAAATTGATTAGAATGATTCATGGATGATGAAAACAATAAGAAAACAACTTTAGCTTCAGTTTGATAGGTTGTTTAACAAGTTTGGAATTTTATTTATTAAGTTATGAACTTTGGCATTTTAAATGATTTAAACAAACATTTGTTGTTTTCACCAATTTTAAATGTTCAAAACAGATAACAAAATTTATATTTGGAAAGAACACAAAATTTTAGATGGAATACACATTTCATTTGTTGAATTTGAATTTTAGATGAGCAAGTTATTAAATTGACAATTTTAAATGCATTAATTAAGAAATAGTTGTTTTCAGCAATTTAATTTATTCAAAACAGAAAACAAAGTTTATATTTGGAAATCTTATTCAATTTTTCATGGAAAACATATTTTACATGTTGGAATTGGATTTGAATTGCCCAAGTTATGAATTTTGCAATTTAAAAGGTGTAATTAAAGCATTGAATTATTGCACCAATTTTAATTAGGAAAAACAGTAAACAAATTGTATTGAAAAGGTTGGAAACATGTAGCAAATGTTTCACTGAACATTTTGAGCTATTAAACATAATTTTTGGATCATTATTGAATTTATTATGCATTTTTCCATAAGCATTTTTATTCTGCCCCTTTTAGTAAACAGAAGGAAACATGTTCAAATTTAATTCAATTGTGACCACATAAAATACCACTGTGTAGAGTTTGTTAAGACAAAATTTTAGAGCCCAAGTTTGCTCAATTTGGGTGAACAGAACTCAAGTTATGAATTTCCAAAGTTTCAAATTTTAATAGCCATTTCTGTATTTAATTATTTAATGCCAAAATTATTACAGAAACATGTTGCAACTTTCTGACTAACAGAAAGAGCACAAGATTCTGAATCCATAGAAATTTGAATCACTGAAATTGGAGCATTTTTCAATTTGTTATGGATTTTACAAATAAAGATGCAGTTCTGTTTTTCTGGAGTTCGTGAAATAAAAGAAAAAGGCCAGCATTTTTCAATTTGTTATGGATTTTACAAATAAAGATGCAGTTCTGTTTTTCTGGAGTTCGTGAAATAAAAGAAAAAGGCCGAAAAAAAGAGGTGGCTTTGCCACGGGTGGAATTCGAACCCGGGGCTCCAGGGAGTGCGGACAGGGTACCAAGCCAATGGGCTGCTGTGCGTGTGTGTGATTGGATACATGTCCGATTTGAGTTGACGTTGCCGTGGTGCGCTAACTGAACTCAGATCGAACGGAAGCAGTTTTAGAGAGACGACTTGACGAAGACGAGGTTGCAGCCATCGAGGTCACGGCGGACAGACCTCCCACTCACCCGAATTGGTACATACATGGAGCAAACAAGAGGGAGGAGGAGGGGATTCGGGAGAGGAGCTCACAGGGAGGTTGCTGGGGTAGAGGAACATGCTCGAGGATGACCGACGGCCGCGAATTCCACGGAAGAAGGTGGCGGCCGGAGATGAAAAAGCGGATGTCGGCGGCGATCAGGATGCTCCCGGCTTGATTCCTTCGCAGGGGAGGAAGAGGAGGCCGCCCTGGTCCGGTTCCCGCCGTCGGCAATCCCTCGCAGCTACCCGATGGAGCTCCATCTCCGGCTATGGAGGTGAACGTGGTGGAGAAAAACAGGGACGAAAAGGAGTGGAGAGAGGCGTGGCGGCGGAGAGGAAGATGGGTAGGGAGAGGGCTAGGGTTTGGGAGGAGGAGAGGGGAGGTTTTATGGAGGAGGGGAGCAGGTGGAGGTGGGGATCCATGGTGGGGGAGGGGACAGCGACCTGTCCCCCTCGTGTACGTCCGTACGGAGAAGAAGACGTGGTGGGCTGATGGTGGGGTTGTAGGTGGGCTGGCCCATTTGGGCTGGCGTGCCTCCCCCTTTGTTTTATTCTTTTCTCTCCTTTTTTTTGGTAGAGGATGAAAAAGAGAGAGAAATAGAAGGGTTTTGGGGTTACAAAAATTATGGGGACAATTTTTTATGGTTTTATTATTGCAATTGCCCAGTTGCATGCTATTTTGTTTTTGAAAATTTCAATTTCACAAATTATTTGAATTTGCAAACTTGAATTCAAATTAGGGGTTTATTTAATACCAATTTGAAAACCAACCATTTGTAATTATTCCCAATTCCCAAAATGATTTGTTTGCAATTTTATTTGAAACCATTTGGGACATGTTTGAATTTAAATTGGTTTGAAAACAAGGTGCAATGCATATGGTGCAATGCTATGCAAAAAGAAAAACAACCAGAATTCTATTTGGGAAAAAATCCCCCGGGTGTGACAAGCCCGTCACGTGGGTGGCTGCGACGACACCACCCCTGCTGCAGCGTGGCGGCGGATCTTCACCCACTACAAGAAATATGTTGATACATGACCCTTTTTTAATGACCGTGGATGAATTAGTCATAGATCCATGACCATTTTTAATCTGTTGGTCATGACATGTTTGGGAGGGACTAAACACATGACTTTTTTGCCAAAAAAGTCATGATTTTCTTTAACAAGATGGTCATAGCACATGATACCTGGTGTATGACCCTTTTTTTTTTTGCTTAACTAAGACCAAATTAATTGGTCATGCCTTTGTTGATTGTGATTTTCGCCAACATGTCATATCCACGTGTCAATTTTTGCCTACGTGTCATGTTCATGTGTCAATTTTTGCCTACGTGTGATGTTCACGTGGCAATTTTGACTATGTGTCATCACATTTGTTAATTTCAACCTCGTGCGGGACCCACAAGTGACCAGGTAGGCTCCACACCTGTCAGGGAGGCATTGTCCATCCGGATGAAATAATGTGGAAAATAAATAAAATAGGGGGACACCTAGGGATCGAACCCTTCTCTCCCACGAGAGCAGCGCACTCCATAACCACCAAGGCCAAGATCCATTCCTGATACATATTGAGCGCAACGCAATTTATACACATGTTCCCCTATGCCTATGAGAAATATAAGCAGAAAACCGCATAATAAGGAGGCGATGGGGGCTTGAACCCAGGACCTCGCCCACGCCCAGCGATGGCATTACCACCGGGCCACCACACGGTTGCTGATATGGAACCGCGCTTTGCGTTTATAATCATACTTTCCTTCGATTGGCTTGGGCCACGAATGTGTGAGGCCTCTGTCTCGTTTTTTACGCCAAATGTAAGGCCCATATAGCTGTCTGGATGTCCTGTGTCCCTGCTGGCTCACCTAGTCAGTGGGTATGGCTAAGGTGGCCCATGTGAAAAAAGGTTTAAATAATATGGCAGAAATTACAGAAAATTACAGAAAATGGCAGAAATTGAATAAAAATTTCGAAATTCATACAATATTCCTTGTAACTCGAAAAATTATAAATAATATGTCAAAATGTTCATTAAAACGTAATCTACTAATTTTCATTAAACTAATATATATTTGAATAATTTAAATTCGGAATGTTTAGACGAATGAACTAAGCCATTATAAAAATTTGATTTATTTTCAAAAGATACTAAGAATTGCAACTTCTCCTCTTAAAAAAAATTAACCATATTTGAGGGCTCTACTTCTATGAACACGATAAAAGTACATACATGGTTTGCACTGCATCGGTGCATACAAAAGTTTTCAATTTCGTGTGTCGATTTCAAAATACGGTCAAAATGGGGGACATGACCGTTAGTACCTAGGGGTTGAATCTTGATGAACTCTTGGTGTATCTATGTTGAAATAGGTACTTGGGTACCTAAAAATGATTTTTTTCAAAAAATAAAGAGAAAACTACGAGGCACCTGTAGTTCAAATTTGGCCCGGTTTCAGCGGAATCGGCTGAAATTTGTCTTTTCGAAAGAGGTGTAATTTGAGCTATTGAGAGGTAGTAAATTTGTTATTTGTAGATCAAATATGACATAATATATTTAAAATTTTACTTTGTACATTTTTGCAACATATTTTGTATATGTGCTTCACAAAAAACCCAGTTTTGACACTCCGAGAATGGAAAATGGTGTTTTTATTCAACGAAAAATAAAACTTTCTTCGTCAACATTGTTCGTTGTTCCAATATGCACCTTTTTGTGGAATATGGGCACATTTAAATAAACTATGCCATGGATGTGGCCAAAACATCCGTCATTTCGCTCGAAAGCCATGAATCTTCATACGAGATAGCTCATTTCTGTGAACATATTTTCAAAGAAATTGTCGTATTCCAAGTTTATTATTTTTGGTGGATACTAGGACATATATAATAACACCACGCGAAGGTCTTGCATCGTTTCAATTTTTTTTGAATTTTCTGGAATTTTCTAAGCCGGTTTCGGGAACGGGAAACGGGGGACATGGCCGTTCGTACCTAGGTGTTGAATATTGATGAAATATTGGTGTATCTATGTTGAAATAGTTACTTGGTTACCTAAAAATGATTTTTACAAAAAATCATGAGCAAACTATGAGGCACCTGTAGTTCAAATTTGGCCCGGTTTCAGCTGAATCGGCTGAAACTTGTCTTTTTCGAAAGAGGTGTATTTTGAGATACTTAGAGGTAGTAAATTTGTTATTTTTAGATCAAATATGACATAATATATTTAGAATTTTACTTTGTACATTTTTGCAACGTATTTTGTGTATGTGCTTCACAAAAAAACCAAGTTTTGACACTCCGGGAATGGAAAATGGTGCTTTTATTCAACGAAAAATAAAAATTTCTTCGTCAACATTGTTCGTTGTTCCAATATTCACCTTTGTGTGGAATATGGGCACATTTAAATAAACTATGCCATGGATGTGGCCATAACATCCGTTATTTCACCCGAAGCCATGAATCTTCGTACGAGATAGCTCATTTATGTGAACACATTTTCAAAGAAATTATCGTATTCCAAGTTTATTATTTTTTGTGGATACTAGGACATATATAATAACACCACGCGAAGGTCTTGCATCGTTTCGAGTTTTTTTTTTGAATTTTCTGGAATTTCCTAAGCCGGTTTCGGGAAACTGTCAAAACGGGGGACATGGCCGTTCGTACCTAGGTGTTGAATCTTGATGAACTCTTGGTGTATCTATTTTGAAATAGGTACTTGGGTACCTCAAAATGATTTTTACAAAAAATCATGGGCAAACTATGAGGCACCTGTAGTTCAAATTTGGCCCGGTTTCACCTGAATCGGCTGAAACTTGTCTTTTTAGAAAGAGGTGTATTTTGAGCTATTTATAGGTAGTAAGTTTGTTATTTGTAGATTAAACATGAAATAATATATTTAGAATTTTACTTTCTACATTTTTGCAACATATTTTGTGTATGTGCTTCACAAACCAAGCTAGTTTTGACACTCCGGGAATGGAAAATGGTATTTTTATTCAACAAAAAATAAAACTTTTTTCGTGAACATTGTTAGTTGTACCAATATGCATATTTATGTGGAAAATGGTCACATTTAAACAAACTATGCCATGGATGTGGCCAAAACATCCGTCATTTCGTTCAAAAGCCATGAATCTTCGTACGAGATAGCTCATTTCTGTGAACACATTTTCCACCAAAATGTCGTATTCCAAGTTTATTATTTTTGTTGGATACTTGGACATATATAATAACACCACTCGAAGATCTTCGATCGTTTCGAGTTTTTTGGAATTTTCTGGAATTTTTAAAGCCGGTTTCGGAAAACGGTCAAAACGGGGGACATGACCGTTCGTACCTAGGTGTTGAATATTGATGAACTCTTGGTGTATCTATGTTGAAATAGATACTTGGGTACCTAAAAATGATGTTTTTTCAAAAAATAAAGAGAAAACTACGCGGCACCTGTAGTTCAAATTTGGCCCGGTTTCAGCTGAATCGGCAGAAATTTGTCTTTTTTAAAGGAGGTGTATTTTGAGCTATTGAGAGGTAGTAAGTTTGTTATTTGTAGATCAAACATGACATAGTATATTTAGAATTTTACTTTGTACATTTTTGCAACATATTTTGTGTATGTGCTTCACAAACCAAGCCAGTTTTGACACTCTGGGAATGGAAAATGGTATTTTTATTTAACAAAAAATAAAACTTTTTTCGTGAACATTGTTAGTTGTACCAATATGCATCTTTGTATGGAATATGGTCACATTTAAACAAACTATGCCATGGATGTGGCCAAAACATCCGCCATTTCGCCCGAAAGCCATGAATCTTCGTACGAGATAGCTCATTTCTGTGAACACATTTTCAACCCAATTGTCGTATTCCAAGTTTATTATTTTTGTGTTGTTAGGCAACATTGTTTGGTATGTGCTTCATAAAAGAAAATATTTTTGTCACTTGGAAATTGATTTTTTTTTTTGTTGTTTATGATTTATTAATGCATTTATGCCTATTTATCGGGATTACTTGTAATTTACATCGTTACAAACCAATTGGAAATTGCCAATTTATAATTGGCAATATTAATTTCCCACCAAAAAAATAACTGTCAATTATTAATTATAGGTACTGATTTTTTTAGATAATATAGAGAAAATGAGTTATTTTTAACATATTGAAACTTCTCTTATTACTTCTAGTTGACGTAAATTGCCACTGTTCGGTGGGGTTCAGAACAGGCGGGTCCGAGCTGCAGCGGCTGTTGCGTGAAATGCGCGCGGTGGAAATTTTTTGGAAAGATTCGTGGTGGGAAAAACATATTCCCCGCCGCTACCCTCACATGTTTCGCGGTGAAAACTGAAGCGGGCAACCCTAATTTTCAGATCCAATCGACAACAAGCCGCCGCCCACCAAACCACATCGACGCTCCTCTCTCCCGATCCAGATTCCCCCAGCCGCTCCGCTCTCCCGATCCAGATTTCCCCAGCCGTTCCTCTATCCTCGCCGCGTACGCCATCGCCTCATCACTCGGGAACCAGAACATCGACGGGATCCTCTTTGTACCGGCGGCCTTGCTGGAGAGAGAGGCGCTGTCGCCAGCGATCACGGCGTCGCGGTTGGCTTGCTCGCCGGCGCGCGCGTGCATGCTTCGATGCGCGGTGCTCCGTCGAGCTGGCCGGACCGCGGCGCGCACGTGGCCTGCCTATCTGCGCCGGGCCTCGTTCGCTCCGACGACCAGATTCACTTCCAGGCGCTCGCCCTGTGTTACGCCGCCGCTGCGTCCCACCTCGCCGACCAAGGCCTCGACGTCGCGCTCTCCAAGGTCGACGCCACCGAGGACGCCGAGCTGGCGGAGCAGTACGCCGTGCAGGGTTTCTCCACGCTCCTCTTCTTCGTCGACGGCGTCCAAAAGGAGTACCCGGCGAGCGGACCAAGTGCGCGCGCTCACCTCGGGTCCCGGATCCGCTCCTCCTTTCCTCTGTGCTGCTGTCAGGTGTCAAGGCGAAGGCAGCGTCCATGGCGGACGTGTACAACACCAAGCTGACACTGCTGCAGCGGCACGTTGCCTTCTTCGACCGCAACAAGGACGGCGTCATCTACCCATCCGAGACATACCAAGGTGACGCACCCCGCACACAACCACCCACATTTCTCTCTCACTCTACCACTCATTACGATCTCTCTGTGGCATCAAGGACACACACACGTTCACTCTTGTTAGTACCAGTAGTATTCTTGGGCCCGAGTATTTGCTTTCAATCATTAGTTTTCAAGATTTCAGTGCATCACACAGAGCACACACCAGCTGTAATACGAACAAGTAGATAATTTTAATACTAGTAGTATACCAGTAAATGGCAAGTACTCAAACTCTTTAATACTAGTAGTATACCAGTGAAACATGATGCTGATTCGGTTCCTGCGTCCTCTAGATCGTAATATGCATCTGAAGACCATAGTATGGATCGTAATATGCGTGGTGTCTGCACTATCTCTCAGGGCCTGTGGCTGAAAATATATTCCATCGGCAGGCAACGATTATGGTTCCATATGATAGCCTTTACAGTGGCGGTGTCTTCTTGGTTACAATTCATTTCCTCCCAGACTATCCATTCAAGCCAGATGTTCCTGGAGGCAAGCGGTGTTGTGCACTTACATTGGATAGGTAACTTTTATCTGTTCTTTGTATTTGGCACACAGATGCTGCTGCAAAGATATCACTGTGTATGCATTTGGCAATATCCAATCTGTGTGTGAATGTTGACCATATGGATTATGGTAGTGTTAATTTGGTGAGTTGAATGGGTGCTTGGTGTTGCTATTGTCTTGAAATGAACATTGTTTTGCCCTGTAACATATTGGTTTGATCCTTTCAAAATAAAGGAATGTGGGTTGGTAGTGTTGTTTCAGTTAGGAGTCCAATATAATATTTTAATTCTGTAAAGGTTCTTTTTGATTTTGTGGCTAGTTGCAAGTATATTGTGTTCTTTGGGAATCTGATGCTTCAAGATGACAAAATTTTAAACCATAACTACGGAAAATAAGCTTGCTGCACAATCTGAGGAGTAACTATTATGGATATTCGAATAGGATACCTGGCAGTGTTGCTAAATGCTATTTCTCGTTCCTATTATGAATATCCGAATTAATGTTGTTGCTATGATTGCTTGAGTGATCTCAGTAGTCACTGTGATGTTACATACATGTTCTGCTTGACATCCATCTCCATATAGTTAGTCAATCTGATTTAACCTTCTGGTTGTTTGATGCTATTCCTTTGGTAGTATTAATTCTTAATTCCTTGTACCATATAATGCATGATCATTAGTACCTACAGTCCTAAAAGTGATTTACATGTGCACCTCTTTACAACTACTTTCCTTTCCTGTCATGAATAAATCTATGGTGTTTGTCATTGATCCTTGCATAATATTTCTTTGACCACAGGAGGGTGAGACAGCGGCGAGAGCTATGCATTGTTGTTTTCTATGGTTGTTTGTCTGGCAGCGGCGGCGTCGAGGGCTATATGGATACACGCAAGTTGGGTTGTCTCTAAGGATACATGCAAGTCGGGTTACCTTCAGGTGAGGCTTTATGGAGGTAGGACATATAGAGATTCCGTTTTGCTGCTGGTCTCTATGAGTCTATCTTGGAAACTGAAGTAGGTTGCTGTCAGTGATAATTGGATTGTCTCTTTCTTTTCCGCACCACCTAGATTTGCATGCAAGATGAACATGCAGTGTTGGTTTGCTGTTACCCAATAAATAAGTCTTTGCATGAATAAGACCGACAACTTGTGAATTTTTGTTGTTTTCTTAGTTATCAAATTTTTGTGTGGCAATTGATATTTAAGAAGTCCGAATTATTCTTGATAGCATGCTATTTATAATTGTTAATCCTGCATTTTTTCCACTTGTTGATAATGCTATTTTGTATGAGCTCATCAATCCTAGTTGAAAATTAGCTACATGAATGATTTTCTTACATAGCTTTGCTGTTTGCTTCCCTGTTTTCATTCTACTATTTGGGTAGTTGTTAAATCTAGATTGATGATTCATTTCTCTACATTTTGCTGATTGGTTGATTGGCTATGTGAGGTACCTATATAAACTGATTGCAGTTTGGTGTGTTCTTGGAACATCAGAGCTCAAACTTGTACTAAGTTCATGTTCTTCCTATTTGTTTGGATTAATCTTTTACTTTTCCCCCCTCATTGTCTAGCGGGCAGGTGGAAGGGTTGATGGCAAACATTGTGCTTGACTCCAACAACCTGTTTAATCTGATTGCCATATGCAAACGTGTGGTAGTTTTCTCCAACCTAGTCCCTTTATGCTTCATATGTCTTGCTTGCTCTTGGTGGCGAGGGAACTTGACATGCCACCTTAAGTACGTGCAAGGTTAGGCAAATGTCGGCAGAGATCTGAACATGCTGTATATGGTAGCCGAATGCCTTAGTTCTCTATCATTTGTGATTAGATCTTTAGTTAATTCGGATGGATTTGATGTTGAGCGATCTTGATGAGAATAACTTGTTTTTGGATGTGTTTTAATTAGCTCGGATGACTGACAGTGTGCACTTGCGGCTGTTGCATGCTTTCAAGCTTTGTGGGTTCTCCGATGTTCTGTACTTCATCTTACCATGGTGGAGCTGATGCAATATCCATGTTAACCTGGAGTAATTGTCGTTTTCAGGTCAGATAAGTGGAAATGGAGACCGATCTGAAGGGGAGTTGAAGATGAAACGACTTGTGTTTATTTCCTGTCGTTCGGTGTATTATTTTGTTGTAAATTATGTGTGGAATATTGTGTGTAAATTTGGTGAACCTGGTGGTATGTTATGAACATTATTTGAACCTTGTATATGATGTAAGTTATGTGATGATATGTTCTCTTATGATTTAATTTCCTCGAATATTTGCTGTAATTTAAATTAACTGGAATTCAAATAGGTTTAATTGGATTTGAAATTAGCTTGTTGTATACAATTGGGCTTCATGCATTTGCACGAAATAAATGGGCTGTAATGTAAGGCCTCAGACCAACTAGTAGTGGACTCTTTTTGTAATAAAATAAATAAAATTCTGGAGAAATCCCTGAAAAGGAAAAGGCCAAGGCCCAGATTCGAACTGGAGAAAGAAGGCCACGGCCTAATTAATCTGACAAGAAATTTCGGTAGAAAAATTAAATAGGCCAAAATATTGGGCTTGGCCCGTTTAGAGGAGCTGTGTGGATTGGGCTGAATCTCTTCCATGACCTACTCACTTGGTCATAATTTTGCCACGTAGGATTGGCCACATAGGATCTAACGTGGCTATGGCAGGATATCACATGACTAAATCAATTGGTCATAGGGTTATGACCCCTCTGATTGGGTCATAGAGTCTATGACTATTCCATTCAATTAGTCATTGACGATCAAATAAGACGCTCGGTACGTGACTTTCCATTTTTGGTCAAAAAGGGGTCATGAATGAAACTACGTGACCTTCTAGTGACAAAAATTGAGGGTCACGTATCAACATATTTCTTGTAGTGAAGGATCTTTTTGGGTCCGGCTAGACTATGGTGTCGTTTGAGGGTAGCGACGGCGCTGGCCTACGTGCAGCAGTGTGACGGCGGAGACTTTACGGGCCCTTCCAGGGCTCGGCCGGGCCGGAGAGGCCTGGTGTGTCTATACTGTCGCGTCCGGTCGGCACTCGCCGATGGCGATGGAGGACGCCCTCCAGGTGGTTGTGTTGTTGCCGCCCTCCGGCTTCAATGGTCTGGTATGATCCTCTTGCGGCGTCCGGTCGGCTACCGCCTTTGGCGATGGAGGTTGTTCCCTCCCGCGTGGTTGTCGTCCTGCGGCCCCTGCGACGGCGGTCTCTTCTCGGTCCGGCCTCGCCGTGTTTTCCATGGTGAGACGATGTTGATGACTACAAGACCGAGGTGGCGCGTGTTGGTGGGCGGCAAGACTGGTGGAACGCTACGGATTGTCCGACGATGTGGTTTTGTGGGGGTCGGGAGAAATCCCTGTCATCTTGACACCGACGCGGTGACGCTTGCGAGTGTTGTTGTTCCTTCTTGAAGGGCGTTGGATGTACCTCTTCTCCACTTCCCGCAGCGTACCAGGGGAAACCCTAGGACCAGTCCGGGCAGTAGCGTCGTCGTCGTCGCTTTCCTTCTTGGAGGTGCTGCTTGGTACGCGATAATTCAGAGCGCTAGGAGTGTGGTGAAAATTCTCGGAGGGCGCAGCGGTTGCGGGTCATTTTCGTTCGTCGATCCGCCGAAGTTGGCATTGTTTTCTTTTTCTTTTCTCTGTATTTGTTTGGGCTTGGTTGTGTTGTTTGGCCCCAGCGGTAGCTTCGAAGTTGTACCTGGTGGTTGCTATATTAATATAGCGGGGCGAAAGCCTGTTTCGTCAGAAAAAACAAAGAGAAGAACGCCTCTGGAGCGCCTCCCGCAGGCACGCCTCTTGCTGGACCCTAAGAACGAGTTTTTTGGCTCGGCCCGTGCTTTTCTAGGCTTTCCTCGAGCTAGGCTTGGCCCGCAAGATTTTTTGACCGAGCCGAGCTACGAAAGGTGGACTGGAGAAAGCTCAGGCTGAGCCTGGCCCGGCTCGGTCCAGCCCGAAAGCTCTCCCCACTGTGCTTCCGTCTGGCCCAGAGAATCAGAGCGGCACGTTATCGCGAGGTCACAATCAGAGAAGGGAAGGTGATGCTCCTGTCGCCGCCGCTGCCCGCAGCTCCGCTACGCTCGCCCCGCTCCTGCATCTCCGGCTGCATAGGCGGATAGGCCCCGCCCCGCTCCCGTATCTCCGCCTTGCATCGGTGCCGCTCCCGCATCTCTGCCTTGCACTAGCCCTGCCTCGTCGTCTCCCGCTCCTGCATCTCCGCCCTGCACCGGCCCGGTTCAGCAAATTTCTGAAACTCCTAAACTTTTCAGATATTATACAGATATTATACGTATAGACAAATGTGCATCAAAACACAAACACAGAGATTGTTTAGTGGCTTGCTCTCCCCGGTGCTCTGACATGGGCGGCGGCAGGTGTATTCACCTGTATTCAGCTGATTACCCATGTTTCTGGACAAAAAATATATAGGAGCATATATCGTTCCACCTCAAAGCTAAAAGGCCCACACGCCACATAGCGCAGGCGCAGCAGTGCAGCGCACGTTCGTGGACATTTCCTTCGCTCGTTGGCAGACATGCACGCTTCTGTCTTTCGTCTCTCTCAATCACACGTACAAAGGCACATAGGAGGCGTAGTCGCAGAGCCCTAGGGAGCCCCATGCAGCGGCACAGAACGGCAAATGGCCACGCGGCCAGGTACGGCCATAAATACTCCATCCCATCTTTCCCAGCCACCGATTTGTTGGATTTATTGATTTTTTTCGCATACTAGCATACTAGTATCGGTTGATCTATTTTTCTAGATATAATCATGCATGTTCTAAACTTTCTGAATTTCTACTTGTTTTCTTATAATGTAGACGTAGAAAAAGATTGAGGTTGGTGTTTTTTTTTTTGCCAAATATGGCCTCTAGTTAAAACTAATTCTGAGTTTTCTCCCACGCACAACTACTTCGGAATATGGCACCTGGTTTTGGCACCATCGGAGACAGAGCTGAAGTTGTGCGGCTAGACGACAAGAGAAATTTGAAATTTTTTGCTCCAAGGGTTCGGCACCATTGGCAATGGCGCGACCTCATTTCGGCGCCGCACTATACTGGTGTCTAGCTGCATAGCTTTGGCTTCGTCCCCAATGGCGTTGAGTTTAGGCGCCAGATTTCAAAATAGGTTTGCCAAGAGGCCAGATCCAAAATTAGTTTTTCACCAGAGGCCTGATTTGATAGAAAATACGTCGGGCTGCATGTAGTTGCATATTTACATTGCGGAAGAAAGCTTCGGAAGCAAATAAAACTGAACAAGTCCACACTGAATTAGACAGCTGATGCATCTAGTACTTGTGTTCCTGTTGTTCAGCTTGAGAGCAATTGGCATTAGTACAAGCATCGAAGCATAGAGTAGCAACCCCAACCCCAATCGTAGAAGATGATGAAGTTATGGATGAAGATGGTGAACCAATAGAAACTGATTTGGGGGCACTCAAACATGATCTCGGAAGCTGATTTCCATCTCAATGTAGGATAAAGATAGAATAAAGGATGAGGATAATATCAATTTATCAATCAAAAGGTATTGGTGTTTCCATGTTTGATTGGAAAATTGTTTCTATATAATTATTATCGTCGGCCGTATCGAAAAATGGCTTAGCGTCGTTCTTTTTTTTCTTCTATATATTGTATTCAGAGAAAAAAAGTTATAAATGAATACCTGGAGCCGCCAACTGTGCTCTGACGTGAGATCCCCAGGCTCGAACGCCCTCAGCGACACATTTTTTCTGCTTATTACCGGTGGCTCGCGAGCCGGCTAGCACCGATCCTATGCCTGACTCGGGCCGAGTCAGCCGGAACGCATATCTTGAGCCAGCTCGAGGAACGTCAGTTAATCTCATTAAATTGTGTACTTACGTGCAACTAATATCACCAATTTATCTCATTAAATTCTAGTCATAATTTTTTTAAATCTAATTCTTAAAATAATGCATATTGCGTGACTTAACAGGGTGGCTCTATTAGATTTTTTTTTTAAAAGGGTGACCCAGCCTCTGCATCAGGCTGATGCACACGGCTTTTATTAATAAGCAAACATCTGAGTTAAAGTACGAGAGCACTTAAAAGAGTCACACCAGCTCGAGCATCCAAGAAAACTGCATTATCAAAATAAGAAGAACTAAACTCCAACGATGATAGGCTACACATAACTCAATCGTCTAGTGCGTAACCAGCCAGGCTTGCTGAAGATAGCCCGAATGACCTTCATCAGTCGAGTGCATCCTCCATCCAAGCGAGCACGCTGGTCCTCTAAAAGAAGATGCGACCACAGGTGCATCTAGTATGAATCCTGATGAACCACCTGCAAAAAATTCCCAGCTTTCTCATTGTTAAAAATGATTCCATTCCGGCAATTCCAAATTCCACATAACAAAGCACATACATCTATGCGTATAAATGCGTTAGTACACTTAAACTAGTAGAACACTAGCTAAAGGATATTACCTTTAGTACCTGTTCAATTAGGAACCGGTACTAAAGGGTGTCTTGTACCGGTTCGAACGGGGAGGGCGCTAGGCACGGTTAATACCGGTTTGAACCACACCGTTGGTACCGGTTGGTGGCTATAACCGGTACCAAAGGGGTGTGGCAACCGTTCGCCTAGTGTGGGCACCTTTGGTACCGGTTGGTGGCTATAACCGGTACCAATGGGTCGAACGGTTTGCCTCCCGTGTGCGTGAAGTCGCGAACTGCGCACAGTGCATGCCATTTCTCTGTTTTCTCTGTTTGTTATGGTTTGCCTCTCCTCCTCTCTTCTCCCACTCTTGCCTCTTCCTCTAATTCACCATGGAACCAATCACTCGCATTGAGGAGGTTCGCGCACATGGCGTGAACGTGCTTGTTGTCGTCTACACCAACGAGAGCGCCAACGTGCCAGGTCATCTTGCGACGTTCGAAGGATTGGTTCAAAGCGCGAAGGAACAAGAGAAGCTCATAGGGATTGATCTTGAGTTCACGTGCGGTGCTAAGGAAGTTGTCGTCATCCAACTATGCTTCAAAATGAATGTCCTTGTCTTCCAATGGGCAAGGTACATTTTAATTGGGGCTCTTGATCTATCCATAGGTTTATGATGAAAATTGCATAGGATAGCAACATGTCTGATCCCCATTTGAATCATATATGCGCGTGATATGTAGTTAATTTAGTAGTGAATTAATTTTCCTTGGCAAAATCCATGATAGAAGACATAGTTAGCTTAGTACATATTGGCAAATGGCATAGGATAGCAAATTGTTCCCATTTGGATTCTATATGAAAATCAATACTATTTAGTCGTGAATTAATTTTCTTGTTACAAATTGGTAAATCCATGATAGAACATATATAGAAAAATGCATATTGGCAAATTGCATAGGATAGCAAAATGACATATAGTTAATTTACGACATGCATATTGGTAAATTGCATAGGATAGAAAATATTTCCCATTTGAATTCTATATGAAAGATCAATAATATTTAGTAGTGAATTAATTTTCCTACTGGCATATATATTTAATTCGTAGGTTATTGCTATGATTCTTAATTAACAATTTGTTCCATTATAATTTGTTGTTGCAGTAGTGACAAGGAGTGTCCAGCTCTCATAAACTTCCTTTGCCGCACCGGCATTCGTTTTGTTAGCGTTGATATCAATAATGACAAGATCAACATGAAGAAAAGCTACAATATTGAGATACCGGCGACCTGCCACATTGATCTCCAGGACATATTCAGGCCTCGGCATGATAGGACTTCAATGGCTCATATGGCAATCGATTTGATCGACGACTACTACACTGATATGAAGACCAAGATCGAGAGCCACGATGAGTGGGAGACGACCCCACTTCACCGCAAGAACATTGAGTATGCCGCCATAGATGCTTACGTTGCATACGAGTTGTACCGCATTATTCGAGTGGTCAACCATGGGTAGCGTCACCTCGTACCGCAAGCACCAGCACTTGATGATGAAGATGATTCAGACGACTACTACTAGTGTGTAGTGCTTGGGGGTCGATCTTGTGATCTCTATATATAGTACTTGGGATTTATGTTCTTGTGCTTAGGATTTATGTTCATGTTTAAGTTTAAGTATGATGTGAGTACTTGGGATTTATGTTCTTGTGTTTGGGATTTATGTTCATGTTTAAGTTTAAGTATGATGTGATAAGATTTCATTGTGATCTATGTAATCTCTATATGATGTGAGTACTTTGGATAAGGGGTGCCATAAAATGTGTGTACAAGTGTGCTATGGGTATTGGATGACAGACACTGCACTTCGGGGTGTGACCTACTTTGACGCTCGTACCGGCTTTATTCATATAAGCCTGGTTTTTCTACAACGGGGCTAGAGTTTCATCGGAGAGAGACTCCGGCGTTGGGATCCCACCAAAAGATAGGGGGTGCCATTACAGGTGTGTACAAGTGTGCTATGGGTTTTGGATGACAGACACTTCACTTCGGGGTGTGACCTACTTCACTGGTATCAACTTCTCTCTAGGGAGTTCCATGACATAGAGCTTGAAATTACTAGATCAGACAAACATTAGAGAAATTTATCAACAGTTGTGTCATACCTTTGTCTTCTGACTTTCTAAGACCTACACTAACACAACCTAACAACTAGCTAGACACTTTTCAACCCCATTTTGACACCGGTACCGGCTTTATTCGTATATAAGCCTGGTTTTTCTACAACGGGGCTAGGGTTTCATCGGAGAGGGACTCCGGCGTTGGGATCCCACCACGAGATAGGGGGTACCATAACATGTGTGTACAAGTGTGCTATGGGTTTTGGATGACAGACACTACACTTCAGGGAGTGACCTACTTCACCGGTATCAACTTCTCTCTAGGGAGTTTCATGACTTAGAGCTTAAAATACTAGATCAGACAAACATGAGAGAAATTTATCAAGAGTTAGGTTATGGATGTCTCATATTTGGATTTCTCTCATTTTTCTTACTGATTTAGACATGTTATTTGTCAAATTTAAATTTACGGATTTTGCATATATATGAATTATTCAATATTAAATAGAAAAATACAACTAAGTTAATTATTATTTCCATTTAAGAATATTTTAATTCAAAATATTATTAATGATTCATTTCTTTTTATTTAAATAATTATTTTGATTCATAAAATAAAAGTGTGTGACATCATAGTCTATGGGTTAATAGGATTGGTCTATGGGAGGTAACTGACCAAGCACATAGGATACTATTGTCACTAAGATTACGTCTATGGGTTAATAGGATTGATAGGATACTATTATGAGGTAAGTATCTCTTGTTTGTAGGTAGCTCATAGGGAAGGAACTAAGAAGTTAAGCGTGCTAGTGCCGGAGTAGTGTGAGGATGGGTGACCTTTGCGGGAAGTCTTAGTAGAAGGAAGTAATTTAGATTGAAATTAAGAATGCTTAGTAATAAATGCGAGTTTGAGTGGATAAACAATAGAAATAAATAAAACGGAAATAAAATGAATTTTTTGGGAAAAAATCGAAAAAAGAGAAGAAAAAAAAGTCAACCCTCCTCCTAGGCCACGTCAAGGCCCTTTTAATACCGGTCCGTGAGGGACCGGTAATAAAGCCTGGTGGGCCTTTAGTACCGGTTGTCCAACCGGTACTAATATGCCTCTGGAACCGGTACTAAAAGACTATTTTCTACTAGTGTTATCCACCCCACCCAACCAATTACCAAACATATTGGAAATACTAGAAGGTGGTGAAATACTAAATGTAAAATGCACTAGACTCCAAATCTTCCTAGCAAAATCACAAGAAATAAACAGGTGTTGAGCAGTTTCTAACTCTCCACAAAACACACACTTTTGGCTGCCATTCTAACCCATCTTAGCTAAATTGTCCTTAGTTAGCAATTCCTTTCTAGACAGAAACCACATAATTTTTTTAATCTTGAGAGGCACCTTTAACTTCCACAGATATTTACGGAGGAATGTAACCTCCCCGTTCATTGGATCTGCATAAAAAGATTTTACAGTAAAAATTCCTGATGTGGTGAGGGTCCACTTGTAGCTATCCTGGTTATCCGATTGAGTGACTCCCATAAGTCTTTCCATAAGATGCAACCAGGCCTCCCATTTATCTCCCATGATATTACGTCTAAATTGTAAGTTGGGAGGTGACTGACCAAGCACAGAAGAAGCAAGAATGTTTTTATGACTCACAATAGAGTAAAGAGAAGGATACTGTGTTGCTAACGTAGAAGCCCCTAACCAACAGTCCTCCCAAAACTAAATCCCCTCACCATTCCCAAGTGTGAATTTAATACGAATAAAAAAATCCTTTTTAACCTTCATAATACCTTTCCAGAAAGGAGAATCAGTAGGTTTAGCCTCCAATTCAGCTAGAGTTTTTCCACCTAAGTACTTGTTCGTTAACAACTCATGCCAAATCCCATCCTTGGTCAATAGCTTAAAAAGCCATTTGCTAAGAAGGCATTGATTTTTAACATCCAAAACCTCAATACCTAAACAACCCTGGTCCTTTGGACGACAAACAATGTTCCACTTCGTCAGGCGGTATTTCTTTTTTAAATAATCGTTCTGCCAGAAAAAACGAAAAATCAAAAAGTGTTTAAGAAATGCGAGGGCATCATGTCTAGTTGGCCAAAAGTATTTTAAAAAAATGCAAATATGGTGTCATTGATATCAAATTATTTCTCATTATGTGACAATAAGAAAAAAATTACAACTATCGCAAATATTTTGGTAAGCAAAGTACCATGCATGTGAGTAACAACTTTGGCAATTTTAAATTTGTGGGCAAATGATTATTGTAGCATATGTTAAAATACATACGTAAGTTATACTGGATCGGTAAATTGAACTATAATTCTCACATAATGTTAGATCAATTTTAAATCACAGCTGGTTCTCAATTTGCGAGGTTAGCTATCTGCGATTAAAAGTGTCGAATTAAGAAAAAGCGGATGATGGTGCAAGAGTCACTCGTTGGAAGACCCAACTGTACGTAAGGTATGAAGCATACAACAACAAGTTTTCCCTTAGAAAGAAACCAAGGTTGAATCGACCACTAGAAGAAAGAAATCACTTATGAAGGTTGTTGGCAGCTGATGTTGGCAGGACGCACACCGGTTCAGCAGCAACATCGAATCTACACAACACAACCAACTTACTTTGCCCCCAACGAAACAGTGAGGTTGTCAATATCACCGGTTTTGCTCAAAACAAAGGATTAGACGTATAGTGTGGAAAAAAGGTTTTTTTTTTTTTGAAAAGGGATACCCAGCATCTGCATCTGGTTGATGCATACGGCTTTTATTGAGAAGAAATCATTCAAATATATCTTACAACTAGAACGCGCTCACATAGGCACACAATAGAACCTATAGTGAAAACCACCGAAATACATCAATCAAACTCTGTGAACTCGAAATATGTAGCTCCATCCTCATGAGACTATGCATATCCAAGACGTTTACTATGCAACCAGCCACCCTTGCTGAAGATAGCCTGAACGACCGCCATCAGTCGAGTGCATCCACCATCCAAACGAGCACGATGGTCCTCTGGAATAAGAACAGATGAATCCAGTAATTGGCCTGATGAATTACCTGCAAAAAATTCCCAACTTTGTCACCGTTAAAAACTATATCATTCCGATGTTTCCATAGAGCCCAAAGAAGAGCACATACTCCTATGCGTATAAGTGCTTTCGATAATATATCCACTCCACACAACCAATTACGAAACATATTTGGAATGCTAGATGGAGGTGAAATGCTATAAGTAAAATGTACCAACCGCCAAATTTTCTTAACAAAGTCACAAGAGATGAAAAGGTGATTAATTGTTTCGGATTCTCCACAGAATACGCATTTCTTACACCCATCCCAATTTCTCCTAGCTAAGTTATCTTTAGTCAGCAATTCATTCCTACATAGAAACCACATAAAGATTTTTATCTTCAAAGGAACCTTTATTTTCCACAAATACCTATGAAGGAATTGAACCTCTTCATTCATAAAATCCGCATAATAAGATTTGACTGTATAATTTCCAGTATTGGTGAGGGACCAACGATAACTATCTTCATTAACAGAGATATTAACATCCATTAACCTTTCCATTAGATGCAACCATCTATCCCATTTATCTCCAAAAAGAGCACGTCTAAAGTGCAAAGCAGGAGGAGATTGGCCAAGCACAGTTGACACCAAGATGTTCTTATTACCCACAATTGAGTATAAAGAAGGATATTGGTTTGCCAAAGGTGAATCCCCTAGCCAGCAATCTTCCCAAAATCTAGTCCTCTCACCATTACCAATGGTAAACTTAATATGCTTGAAAAAGCCCTCTTTACCCCGCAAAATACTCTTCCAAAAGGGTGAATCAGTAGGTTTAGCTTCCAATTCAGCTAATGTCTTTTCACCCATGTATTTATTTGTTAATAATTCATGCCACACTCCTTGCTCAGTTAATAGTTTAAACAACCACTTATTTAAAAGACAACGGTTCTTGACATCCAAAACCTCTATACCTAGTCCACCTTGATCTTTTGGTCGACAAACAATATTCCACTTTGTCAAACGATATTTCTTCTTGGCATGAACACTCTGCCAGAAAAATCGTGATCTATAAAAATCAATTCTCTTACGAACCCCAATAGGAACCTCAAAGAATGAAAAAAGAAACATACGTAGACTAGACAACACCGAATTAATTAGTACTAGGTGATCCCCATAGGATAACAGCTTTCCTGCCCACGAGCTCAATTTCTGCTCGAAACGGTCCTCAACTACCTTCCATTCCTTAAGGAGCAATCTCCTATAATGAATCAGTATACCAAGATAAGTAAAGGGTAGATTACCCACCTCACAACCAAAAATGCGACGATAATCCTCCAAATGTTCACAAGCGTTACCAAAACAGAATATTTCACTCTTATGAAAGTTTATCTTCAAACCCGTTAATTGTTCAAATAAACAAAGAATGAGTTTCGTGTTGACGGCTTTATCAAGATCGTTTTCCAAGAAGAGGACAGTATCATCAGCGTATTGAAGAATCGATATTCCTCCCTCCACTAGATGTGGCACTAAACCACCCACCTGATTATTCTCTTTAGCTCTATGGATAAGTACCGCCAACATATCTGCTACTAAATTAAATAGAATTGGAGACAGTGGATCACCCTGTCTTAGTCCTTTTAGAGTTTGAAAGAAATGACCAATATCATCATTCACTCTAATACCAACACTCCCCCCTTGCACAAAGCGAGCCACCCAATCACACCACTGAGGACTAAAACCCTTCATTCGCAAAGTTTGTTGTAAAAAAGCCCAATTAACTTTAGCATAAGCTTTTTCTAAGTCAATTTTGAAAAATACCCCATCCATTTTCGTCCTATGAAGCTCATGTATGGTTTCATGTAACACTACTACTCCCTCTAGGATATTTCTACTAGGAAGAAAAGCTGAATGAGATGGATTAATAACTTTTTGAGCAATAGAGGTGACCCTATTAGTACCTACTTTAGTAAAAATCTTGAAACTAACATTTAACAGGCAAATTGGTCTGTATTGCTCAATCCTACATGCATCTTCTTTCTTAGGAAGTAGAGTTATAACTCCATAATTAAGTTTAAATAACGGAAGATCACCCGCATGCAATTGAGCAAACATACCCATCAAGTCAACCTTGATAAACTCCCAACAATGCTGAAAAAATTCAGCAGGAAACCCGTCAGGACCTGGTGCCTTGTTATGTTCCATCTGTGAGATAGCATCAAATACTTCTCTCTCAGAGAACCCCGAAGTTAGATAAAGATTCTCTTCCGGTGATACCTGAGGTAAATCCTCGGTAAAAGATTCCACCATAGAAAAGGAGGATGGGGCCGACGCCCCAAAAAGTCCCTTATAATATTGAGAAATAAAACATTTTAAATTCTCTTGACCCACAATAGTGCCTTCATCCTGTTCTAGTTGATAAATTTTTTTCTTCCTGTGTTTACCATTAGCAATTAGATGAAAATATCTAGTGTTACTCCCCCCTGCTGCATATGCCTGACCTTAGCACGCTGAGCCCACTTAGACTCCTCTTCTCTTCGGAGTCTAGTCAAAAACTCATCAGCATGCCTCTTAGCCTCACATTCCTCCTCGCTAAGAGGTGATGACTCAGCTTTGATATCTAATTCATTTATAAGTAGCAACAATCGATATCGCTGCATTTTATACTCACCACTAATATGTTTTGCTCATCCTCTCAGAAAACTCCTAAGGTGTCTAATTTTTTATTGCCAAATTTCAATAGGATTGGACCCAATGGTCACTTCATTCCATTTCTCTTTGACCATGTCTAAAAAACCCTCTCTTGCAAACCAAGCCAACTCAAATGAAAATGCCGATGTATTCCCAATATGAGCCGGTAACCCAAAGTCAACCAGTAGAGGGACATGGTCAGACCCAGTCCTAGTGAGAGCCCTAACCGTAACGAGAGGATATTTTCCTTCCCACTCAACGGAAGCCAAAAATCTATCTAGCTTTTCTAAAGTGGGAATAGGGTGTCTACTCACCCATGTATACTGACGCCCCGACATCTCTAAATCTTTTAGATCCAAGCTCTCTATAATTGCATTAAAAATCACAGGCCAACGCGTATTAAAGTTATCATTGTTCTTTTCTTCTCTACGTCTAATAATGTTGAAATCACCCCCAATCAACATTGGAAGTGATCCCCCCTCACAAATACGCACAAGCTCTACGAGAAAAGCAGGTTTCTTATCATCTTGCGCTGCCCCATAAACCACCACAAAAGCCCATTGGAAGTCATCTTCCTTGGACTTAAGATGAAACTTAACACAAAAATCGCCCGAAAAAACATTCAAAACCGAAATTGTGCTTGGGTTAAAACCTGCTAAAATTCCACCTGACCTACCATGAGGTGGTAAACAATACCACATAAAATCTACTCCCCCCACTAGATGTCTTAAGAAGTGAGAGGAAAAGTTTGATCTCCCTGTCTCCAATAAGGCAAAAAAATCAATACAATTCTCCCGAACAGTTTCGCTAATAGCAATATGCTTAGCTGTGTCACCTAACCCATTTGAGTTCCAAATAAATCCTCTCATCTTACTCACTTCCTTTTTGTAGTAGTATTTAATCTGACACTACGCCTAGGTACTCGTCCAGTGGACACAACTGTCCTAGATTTTTTATTATGCTTCAAAGAGATAATAGGGAGGTCCAAAGGAACTCCTTCATCAAGTTCATTTTCGAGATCCAAGTCTCCACACAAGTTAACAGCCTTTTTCATAATTAAACTAGAAGATGAAGAGGGCAAAACTGCCTCCAAGTTATTATTTAGAATAACACACTTTCTTAAATTTTTAGTATGTTTAAGAGAATCCACTGCTATGTTTACCTCCTCTATTGAATTTCCCATAGAAACCCCCAACTTTGCCGCACGAGAAATAATAACATCATTCGGAATGGAAGCAAAGGAAAATTTACTAGCAGTAGTACCTGAGTTCAAATCATCTCGATGGGACGCACGAAGAGAGGCCCTCTCCTGGATAGAGACATCCGCATCAGGCTGGGCCCTAATCCGCGCACTCGAGCGTAGCCCCCCCAATGAGGGGTCAGAAATCCCGCCGAATGCAATTACCTCCTCGCGAGAATGCCTCCGTGGTGACACAATAGTCGGAGAAATAACCCTTTCCTCCTCCTCGGAGAACAGTCGCCTAGCAATATGAGAATCCCTCAGACCACGAGAAAAACCCGAAGAAATCCCTTTGGTAGCCGAAACAGAATCAATATCCACTTCAATATCAATAAATGAGGACTCAACATCTTCAAAAATTTGACCAACGTCACCCTTCTGAATACCCGAGACCTCCATATCCACAGCCACTGTGTCTTCTCCCAGCATACCTGAAAGTGCAAACGCGCTTAAATCATCTTGTTTTGGTGTTTGTTAACAACACATGTACTGCTAAAAGGTGTTGATGTATTTCAGGGTTAATCCAACTTATTTGTCATGGTGGTGTGTTGGTACAAAAAGGAGCAAGCCGTTCAAGTCACTGGTTCCTGGAGTTTTCTCCAGGCCGGAGTCTCCGGTCTCCCAGACCGGAGTCTCCGGTGTGGAGATTTCTCCCAGGTTTTTCCTCTGGAACTAATTGTCTCGCAAGACCCCAGACTGTCTCTGTGCACCCAGACCGGATACTTACCGGAGTCTCCGGTGTGAGTGGAATTAATTGTCTCGCAAGACCTCAGACAGTCTCTGTGCCTACCCGCAGCGCCAAGACCGGAGTCTCCGGTCCCCCTGACCGGAGTCTCCGGACTGATACTTTTCTGAAGAAACTCAAGTGTGCCAAGGTGGTGTTGCGTACTGCATCCAGTCCGGAGGGACACCGGAGACTGTCCGGAGTCTCCGGACCAGACCGGAGTCTCCGGCCTTTACTCCGGAGTCTCCGGTGTGATTTCGCCAGTTCTGCTCCAATGGCTCTTAGACTTTATGAGGGGTATAAATACCCCCTCCCCTCCACCTACCTCTAGCCAGCTTGTCCAGAATTAAAGTCACCATTGTTGGAGCTCACCCACCTTGCTAGATCTCCCAATCCAACCACGCAAAAGCCTTGATCTTTGGAGGATTGAAGGAGAAGTCCCCGATCTACGTCTTCACCAACCGGATTTCATTTCCCCTCTCTTTTTCTTGAGGGATCTTTGCCTAGGGTTCCCTCTTGTGGAGAACCTAGGCTTCTTCCTACTCTTGGTGATTTGTGAGTGTTGGGAGCCCCCAATTAAGTTGTGGGTGTGTGGCCCAAACTTGTTTGTAAAGGACTCGATCCCCGCCTCAAAGGGGTTCAATAGTGGAAGGTGAACTAGGCCTTTGTGGCGGAGTTCATCGGAGAATAGGGTGAGGCCTTTGTGGCATTGAGTAGGCCTTCGTGGCGAGCTCACACCCCTCCAACGAGACGTACTCCCCTAAAAAGGAGGAACTCGGGAATACATCGTGTCTCCGTGTGCTTCCATCGGTTACCTCGTTCCCTTCTCCTTACTTACTCATACTTGTAGCATTTATTGTTGTACTAGTTGTTTTAAGTGTTGTACTAGTTGCATTAATTGCTTGCCTTGCCATATAGGTAAATTCACCACTAGTTGCACTATCTAGAGAATTTACCTTCTTGTCAAGACTAAACTTTAAGAAAAATTAAAATTGGTCGTAGAACCTATTCACCCCCCCTCTAGGTGCCCATACTTTACTTTCAATTGGTATCAGAGCCTCGGCTCTTCTATCGGGCTTAACCGCCTAAGAGTTTAAGTATGGGAGATGATTTGGTCGACGCTCCGTCCGTTAACAATGTGACCATGGATGATCTCAATGCTTTGAGAAATTCATTGACCTCATCCATAGACAAAAAATTCGATGAGTTGCGTCAACTCATGGCACAACTCCTCAAAGGAAAAACGCCGGAGGTTGTCGAATCATCCCTTCCGGAAGAACCGGAGGGTGCCAAGAATGGGGTAGATGGTGATCCACATAAAAATGCTTCCGCCGAACAATCCGCTAAGAAAGGTGCAGGTGGAGAGGAAGGATATCATGCCGTTGAAGGCCGATACTCTCCCGATCCCCCCGTCCCTCATCCTCATATAATCCCTAGAGGAGATCCACCTAAAATTGATGCTTATTCTTTTCGTGAATGGCAATACTACATGGAGACTCACTTGAACTCTTCTTGTATAGATCTTTGGCGGATCACTCGTGACGGATACAAGCCATTTGATCCCAAGAATCTCACAAGAAGAGAAGCCGTAGATTGTCAACTCAACTACATCGCCTTGTCCATCCTTCAACGAGCCGTGGGACCCAACCACATGCCGCATCTTCAACACTTCTCCACCGCCAAAGAAACATGGGATGCACTTGTCATCATGTTTGTTGGGAATGAGAGCATGCAAAGAAATCGGTATGATGCCTTGACCAATGAGGCCGAAGGATTCTTCATGCGTGATGGAGAAGATCATGTTGACATGTATCGAAGACTCAAAACTCTCGCCACCGCCTTCTCTAGTGCGGGTGCCACATATATTTACGATGCTTGGATCAAGAGAAAGTACATGATTGCCGTGATGGCATTTGAGGGCACGGACTTGAAGAGCATTCAAGTAAGACATGATTTCTCCTCCATGACCTCAAATCAAGTGATGCAAGAATTGTGCTCCTACAAAGTGCAAACCAAGAATGCGCTTGACAACCGTGCTAGGGCCATTGGAATGCATCAAGGAGCATTCGTTGCTTTGAAGGCTAAGGATTTGTCAAGAGAGGTTGAGAATGAGGAAGATGGAGATGAGGTATTGCCTCCTTTGAAGTAACAAGACTATGATCCCGTTCTAAAGGATCTCATTGCTCTCACCGTGCAAAAGTTTTGGAGCAATCCTCCCAAGGGCAAGAAATTTGTTGAGGAAAAGACAAGGTCTCACTATGGAATTGATGGAGCTCAAAAAGTGAGTTCTTGCTTCAATTGTCAAGATAAGCATCACTTCATTGTGGAGTGCCCGTATGAAAATAGAGAGCTCCATAGTGGCAAGTTCATTCGCAAGGACAAGTCCAAGGTTGAGTACAATAAACATCACTTCAAGAAGAAGCCTTTCAACAAGAAGTCTCCCACCAAGTTTGTGCTCTTGACTCAAGAGGAGTATTATTCCGGGAGTGATGAAGAAGAAGAAACCACAAGTGAAGTGGTCGCTCTAGCTATTGCCTCTACTCCATCATATTCATCCCTCTTCGAATCCCCCGATGACGATCTCCCTCAACGTAATGCCAAGTGCTTCATGGCTAAGTCCACGGAGGTATCACTTTCCCCCAACTCTAGGACCCCTAGTGAACTAGAACATCTTGCTAGTCTTAGAGAAGAAGAAGAAAGGGTCTCCTTGGACCACTTTATGTCTAACATGCAAGGGGAGACCAAGAAGTACGTTGAGTATCTCATGAGGCAATTGGGTGAGGCCCAAGATGCTATTGAGAAGAAAGGTGAGGTTGAGAAAAGGGATGCGGATGAAATTGCATCTCTCTCTATGACTCTTGAGGAAGAGCATGATGGTAGAGTTTCTCTAGAGGATGAACTTGAATCTATTGAATTAACTCATAATGAACTTGTCTCAAACATCACTAAGGAACATGATCTTGCTATTGCTAAATATAAAAAGGCTAAAAAGGATAAGGTCGAGTTTGGGGTTGATCATGGTAAACTAACCGAGGAGTTTGAAAAGCTAACCGAGGCTCACAAAGCTTTGGAAAGCCAACACGCATCCCTCAAAGAGTTGCATGAACAACTTTTCACTCAACTTAATCAAACTAACAATGCTAGCACCTCTACTTCTTCTTGTGATCATGCAAATATTATTGAGGAAAATGCTAGGTTGAAGAATGAGCTAGGAAGGCTCAAGGGTAAAGGTCCAAAAGTTGTGAAGTTTGTGACCCCTTACCCACAAGTGGTTGCCCCTAACTCTAATGCGGTAATTGCTAGACCACAATTGAGTGCACCAAGGAAACAAGTGGGCAAGCAAGGTCTAGGCTATGTATCCAAGAAGAAGAACAAGAAGAAGAAGAGCAAGAAGAAGACCAACAATGGTGCTTCGAGTGGTGTTGTCATTAGGGATCACACTACTCCTAGCACACCTGCTCAAGATAACAACATTGCCTCGAGTAGTAGTGTCATGAGGGACACCACTACTCGTAGCGCTTCCGCGTGAACTAACAATCCACACCATTTCTTATATGTTGATTATTATGGTGTTGTGCAATCTAAATATGTTGGTCCCATTGAGAGTTTCATTGACTATAATATTTGGGTTCCAAAGACCCTTGTTGCAAATATGAAGGGACCCATCTCGGGTCCTAACTCTAGTCAATGATCTCTTGTAGGGCTATGCTTCCGGTGGGACTAAATGGATTCTCGATAGTGGATGCACTAATCATATGACTGGAAGCAAAGAGCTTGTGACAGAGTTGCGACCAAATGATATCCAAGCAACCGTCACTTATGGAGACTCGTCCAAGTCTAAGGTATCCGGGTTCGGCAAGGTTGTGGTGGCTCCCGATATAACTATCGTGAACGTCATGCTTGTCGAATCCCTTGGTTACAATTTACTTTCCGTCCGCTCTCTTGGAAAGATGGGTTTTCCGTCTTTTTTGATGGTGATATTGTGGTCCTTTTGAGGAGCAAGACTCTTGACGTCGCTCACGTGGGACATGTTGAAAATGAGTTGTTCGTGGTGGACTTTTCGAAGTCAACCAACTCTCAAGCAATGTGTCTTTTCGGGAAGGCGGACTTGGGATGGTTGTGGCATCGCCGCCTATCGCATGTCAACATGAGAACTTTGCAAAGTCTTCACAAAAGTGGCCTTATTGTCGGACTAAAAGAAAATGTTTTCTTTGCAAAGGATCGCGTTTGTAGGTTGTGTGTTGAAGGGAAGATGCATGACATCGTGCACAAGGCCAAGACTATTATCTCATCAAAGAGGATCTTGGAGCTTCTCCATGTTGATCTCTTTGGTGCTGTGCCCGAGGAAAGTCTTGGTGGCAAGAAGTATTGCTTGGTTATTGCCGATGATTATTCAAGATACACTTGGATTTATTTCTTCAAGTGCAAGAGTGAAACTAAACAAACCATCATCGATTTCTCCAACGAAGTGCAACGTCAACACAATGTGCAAATCATGGCTATTAGGAGTGATAATGGCTCGGAGTTCAAGAACTATACATTGAATGAATTTCTTAGTGAAGAAGGCATTCGTCATCAATACTCCGCCACGTACACTCCTCAACAAAATGGTGTTGCCGAAAGAAAGAATCGCACTCTCTTGGATATGGCAAGGACCATGTTGGCGGAGTACTCTTCTCCCCAATATTTATGGGCCAAGGCCATATCCACCGCATGCCACTCCTCCAACCGCCTCTACATCCGCAAAGGCTGGGTCAAGACCCCATATGAGATCCTCACCGGCAACAAGCCCAACGTCTCCTACTTCCGTGTATTCGGTTGTAAGTGCTTCTATTTGATCAAGGGTATTAGGTTGTCTAAATTTCAATCCAAAACTATTGAGGGTATTTTTGTTGGTTACGGTGACGAATCGCACACTTACAGAGTCTATGACAAAGTCTCACGGATTGTCATAGAATCTTGTAGTGTGGTTTTCGAGGAAAATGATGGCTCCTAAGTGACGCAATTCCATGTTTCTAATGTAGATGTTGAAATGCCTCAAGAAGCCATAGGAAGGATGGGTGTGGGATTTTCCCGCCCCATCGAGGGCCACCTTATGGCTACTCGAGAAGGACTATGCTCTACTCAAGTGGAGCCCTCCTCTACAATAGAAGATCAAGCCAAGGAGCCAACTATTACACCTAACCAAGAACATGTTCAAGACCCTCCTCTCATTGATCAAGTGACTCCGCAAGTCGTACCCACTCCTCTCACTAATGTGAGTCAAGATCAAGGCCAAGATCAGCCATCCTCTTCATCCTCTCCTCAAGTTGAAGCTAGTGTTGAAGATATTGTTGATGATGATGATGATCAAGGCCAAGTTGGTCAAGATGGGGACCCAAATGATCAAGATGATCAAGTTATTCCTCCTCGCAATAATGAGGAGATCGAAGCCCGTCGCATCAAAAGGATAAGAAGAGCTTTGAAGCAAATTGATGCCCAAGACGACAAGGTCTTGGAGGATGTTCAAACTAGAAGATCTACAAGAAGGCAATTGGCTCATTTTTGTGAGCATCAAGCTCATATCTCTATGGTGGAGCCTAAGAAAGTGTATGAAGCTCTTGAGGACTCCGATTGGGTTGAAGCAATGCATGATGAGTTCAATAACTTTGAGCGCAACAAAGTTTGGAGATTGGTTGAGAAGCACAAAGATTGCCACGATGTTATTGGCACTAAGTGGATTTTCAAGAACAAGCAAGATGAGCATGGCATTGTCATTAGGAACAAGGCAAGATTGGTTGCTCAAGGTTACACCCAAGTTGAAGGCATTGACTTTGATGAAACCTACGCACCCGTGGCTCGCCTTGATTACATCCGTATCCTCCTTGCTTATGCATCCTCTCATAATTTCAAATTGCAACAAATGGATGTGAAAAGTGCTTTCTTGAATGGTCCACTAAAAGAGGAGGTATATGTTAAGCAACCTCCGGGGTTCGAGAATCTCAACTTTCCTAACCACGTTTACAAACTTGACAAAGCTCTCTATGGTCTCAAACAAGCACCTCGTGCTTGGTATGAGCACCTTAGGGAGTTGTTAGATGATCGTGGTTTCGAAGTTGGGAAGATAGACCCCACTCTCTTCACCAAGAGAGTAAAGGGAGAGCTTTTCATATGCCAACTATATGTGGACGATATCATCTTTGGCCCAACTAACCAAGCTTTCAATAATGAGTTCTCTAAGCTTATGACTGACAGGTTCGAGATGTCTATGATGGGAGAGCTTAAATTCTTCCTTGGCTTTGAGATCAAACAATTGGCCTGTGGGACTTTCATTTCTCAAGCCAAGTATACCCAAGATATGATCAAGAGGTTTAATTTCCAAGATGCTAAGATAAAGACATCTCCTATGCAAGTCAAGTGCCACTTATCTCGTAACCCAAAAGGGAGTAAGGATGTGGATCAAAAGCTTTATCGTTCTATGATTGGTTCTTTGCTCTATCTTTGTGCATCTAGGCCCGATATCGTTTTGAGTGTAGGTGTGTGTGCAAGGTATCAAGCGGCTCCTAAGGATAGCCATTTGATGGCGGTCCATAGGATCTTTTGTTATTTGGTTCATACCCCAAGATTTGGTTTGTGGTACCCAAAGGGGGCACAATTTTCTCTCAATGGTTATACGGAATCCGATTGGGCGGGTGATCAAGATGATAGGAAGTCTACTTCCGGGGATTGCCAATTTCTTGGTAGGTCCCCAGTGAGTTGGTCCTCCAAGAAGCAAAATTGCATATCTCTCTCCACCGCCGAAGCCGAGTATGTTGCCGCCGCAAGTGCATGCACTCAATTGTTATGGATGAGGCAAACACTCAAGGAATATGGAGTTCATTTGGATAAGGTGCCTCTTTTGTGCGACAATGAAAGTGCCATCAAAATTGCATACAATCCGGTGCAACATACAAGGACCAAACACATTGAGATCCACCACCACTTCATCCGTGACCATGTGGCAAGAGGAGACATTGCACTATCTTATGTTCCCACCAAGGACAATCTTGCGGATATCTTCACGAAGCCACTTGATGATGCAAGATTCTTGTTCTTGAGGAATGAACTAAATGTGATTGATTCAAGGAGTTTGACTTGACGATCTTGCACACACCCCTATAGATGAAACGTGTTCGAGTTTAGATGTAGGAATGGATATAGGGGGAGTGTTATCCTAACACATTGGGTTCTCCCTCCCCCCATTATGCCCAAAGCAAAAATTCATTGTGATCTCTCTTTTTCTAATGTTGAATTGTGAGCTTCAATGTTGAGTAATGGCAATGCCCCCAAGATATATCTTCGCGGTTGCATACCATGAACTCTTACATGGTGGCCTAGGCCACCAACCTCTTCCTTGAAGAGTTGGTTATTATTTGCGGGTTTTTGGCATTTTTTTGTGAAGGATGTACTCAATATTTGTTTTTCTTGTGTTTTTCTCGGTGTTTTTGAGTACAAGTTCCCTCCGTGTTGTTACTCCTATCTTTCCTTGCCAAAAACCCATTTCCTGAAACAATTTCTAGTTGTCTGCACTTCATGTCCTCTTTGGGGAGTTTTTCTGGCGAAAGTCCGGAGACTCCGGCCTGTCCGGAGACTCCGGTGTTAAGACCGGAGACTCCGGTGTGCTGCTTGCAGTATAAAAACTGGGGGCTGAGGGAAGTTAGGGTTTCATTCCCCACTTCCCCCACACCCCCCCCATAGTCTTGCTGCACCGCCGCCGCCAGGAGCCCTCCCCGGACGTTTCCCACCACCGGGAACCGTTCCCCCCGCCTCCCCTTGCATCTCTCATTCGTGGGAGGCATAATGGCCGGCCAAGGCGACAAGGGTACAACTTCTCCTCCTCGTTTTTGCTTGTTTTTTATCTAGATCTAAAAATCTAGGTAGTTTTTTTTGGGATAAGTTGCATTTGCTGTTGGTAGCATCACCTTGGCTAGTTAAACTTGTGTAGGAACTGCTAGAATCTCCAGTAGAACATTTGTGTTAGATCCAGGCTCGTTGCTGTCAACCAGTCCGGAGACTCCGGTGTACCAGACCGGAGACTCCGGTGTGTCTGTCCGAAGACTCCGGTCTGCCAGACCGAAGACTCCGGTGTGGATGTTCCAGAAATGTCTTCTGTTGCTTCTGTCTTGTTCCTGCACCATTTTTGGACATGTTTGCTCATTGTTATTTTTTTCTGGTGTTGTGTTATCTGTTTTGTGTATGCTTTGAGGAACAAGGGTGAAGTCCTTAGCCAAGCGTGGTCCCCGTCCTCACTCCCGCAACTACATGGTCACTGATGAAGAAACCGGTCGATCTGGTCAGAGGGGTGCCTTTGAGGGTGAGAGGCGTCAGAAAAAGAAGCATGAGAACAGGATGAACGCTGAAGCAGCAAAGAAGGCCAGATTTGATGCTATCTCCTCGGTGGCCTCCTTGGGCAAGAAGGAGTACAGGATCATGCGGGCTCGTCCCTTCTTCACCATGGCTCGCGCCGCTGAGTCTGCTTATTATTGGTGGAGGGAGTCTGAGTTGATCATGGAGGAGATATACACCCGTTTCAGGCAGCCTGTGTGTGCACAGAAAGTCCTTGACTTAGAGGCTCTTGGCAGCTCTCAGTACTTTGAGGAGGCTGTCTGGATGACGAGGAAATTGGGCCTTGAGCATCTTGTGGGCATTCAGCAGAACTAAAACCCCCCTATCATTCAGCAGTTCTTTGCCACTGTCACCTTTGATGAGAATGAAGATGTCACTATGAGATGGATGTCTGGGACTGTTGAGTGTGAGTCCTCTATGAGACGGTTTGCTGAGCTTCTTGATTATCGTTGGGGAGAAGGGAGTGGTCACCGCATGCACGTTCACGGTGTGGCTTATGACAAGAAGCGCATGGCTCCTATGTATGAGAAGCTCTCCAGCTGCGGCACTGCCAAGGATCTGAGGAGGGTATACAACATCTGTCTTCGCCTCTTTCGCTGCAACATTGCTCCCAAGGTTGGGAATGTAGATGCTATTCGTGGTGGACTTGTGAACCTTCTCTACTAGGCCTTCCAGTGTCACCTTGCTAGCCCTGATGGAGAGGGTTTCGAGATTGATGTTATGCACTTCATCAAGGAGGAGATTTACTCAGCTATGATTGAGATCAAGAAAGTGCCCGCGTATGCTCCTTATGTGATGAAACTCATACTTGATCACCTTCCTGGCTTGGCTACCGAGACTGTGCACCCTGTGGGCTCTCTCTAGACTCTGACCTCCCACCTTCCTGATGATGACACTCCCATGGGGGACGCTGAGGCGCCCCGTCGCTCTAGGAGGAAGAATGCTGATCCTCCCTCTCGCCGCTCTAGCAGGGAGGAGACTCTGGATGAGATGAAGAAGCTTACATGGTTCCAGCGCAACATTTTGTGCATGACTATCGCGGTTCACAAGGAGAACCATGTGGCCTATAAGGAGAGGCGTGAGCTGAAGAAGATGATCTCCAAGCTGCATGACCACGCTGGACTTGGAGCTACTCCTCCTATGGGTACTCCTCCTACTACTCCACCCACTCCTCCCACAGCTTCTGTGACTATGTCATATGAGGGGTGGAACGCTGATCAGTTTCCGTGGGGTGACTTTGAGGATATCAACTCGGCTCCTTCTTCCTTGACCCACCGTGCTAGGACTCCTGAGATTGAGGAAGAACATGTTGATGATCAGCCTGAGCGTGAGGATGAGGATGAGGAACTTGAGTTCTTCAACACTGGTTCTGATGCTGAGGATGACACGATGAGGGAGATGATGAGGGAGCTGGAGATGATGATGATGATGAGAGTGACGCGGCCACGGACCCGGTGGATGAGGACGACGATGACTACGAGGACGATGACTGAGCCCTTGGATCGTGTAGTGCTCTTTGCCCCTTTTTGGTGTCTCGATGCCAAAGGGGGAGAAGTAGCTTTGTCTTCCCCACTTTGCATGGGTTGCTTTGCTTTATTTGCTTCGGAACACAAGTTTTTGAACTTGATTTGACTTTTATGGCTTGTGTTCTCGTTATCTTAGTCTCTTTGCTTTTTTAGTGAACAATGGTTGTGTTTTATGTGTGAGACCTCGTGGTGAAGCTATCCTTTATTATTATTATTCATTGTGCTTTATCTATTGTCTCTACATGCTTGTATTATTGTTCACTAATGTTTTCTCTAGAAGGCCTTTGTTTGAAATATAGGGGGAGCTCACTTTGTGAGTGCTCTATCTTTTACAAACATAGCTTTGCTGTGATTTTATTGCAAAAATATGTGTGTTGTCATCGAACACCAAAAAGGGGGAGATTGAAAGTGCAAACGCGCTTAAATCATCTTGTTTTGGTGTTTGTTAACAACACATGTACTGCTAAAAGGTGTTGATGTATTTCAGGGTTAATCCGACTTATTTGTCATGGTGGTGTGTTGGTACAAAAAGGAGCAAGCCGTTCAAGTCACTGGTTGCTGGAGTTTTCTCCAGGCCAGAGTCTCCGGTCTCCCAGACCGGAGTCTCCGGTGTGGAGATTTCTCCCAGGTTTTTCCTCTGGAACTATTTGTCTCGCAAGACCCCAGACAGTCTCTGTGCACCCAGACCGGAGACTTACCGGATACTTACCGGAGTCTCCGGCGTGAGTGGAATTAATTGTCTCGCAAGACCTCAGACAGTCTCTGTGCCTACCCGCAGCGCCAAGACCGGAGTCTCCGGTCCCCCTGACCGGAGTCTCCGGACTGATACTTTTCTGAAGAAACTCAAGTGTGCCAAGGTGGTGTCGCGTACTGCATCCAGTCCGGAGGGACACCGGAGATTGTCCGGAGTCTCCGGACCAGACCGGAGTCTCCGGCCTTTACTCTGGAGTCTCCGTGTGATTTCGCCAGTTCTGCTCCAACGGCTCTTAGACTTTATGAGGGGTATAAATACCCCCTCCCCTCCACCTACCTCCAGTCAGCTTGTCCAGAATTAAAGTCACCATAGTTGGAGCTCACCCACCTTGATCTCCCAATCCAACCACCCAAAATCCTTGATCTTTGGAGGATTGAAGGAGAAGGCCCCGATCTACGTCTTCACCAACCGGATTTCATTTCCCCTCTCTTTTGCTTGAGGGATCTTTGCATAGGGTTTCCTCTTGTGGAGAACCTAGGATTCTTGCTACTCTTGGTGATTTGTGAGTGTTGGGAGCCCCCAATTAAGTTGTGGGTGTGTGCCCCAAACTTGTTTGTAAAGGACTCGATCCCCGCCTCAAAGGGGTTCAATAGTGGAAGGTGAACTAGGCCTTTGTGGCGGAGTTCATCGGAGAATAGGGTGAGGCCTTTGTGGCGTTGAGTAGGCCTTCGTGGCGAGCTCACACCCCTCCAACGAGACGTACTCCCCTAAAAAGGAGGAACTCGGGAATATACATCGTGTGTCTGTGTGCTTCCATCGGTTACCTCGTTCCCTTCTCCTTACTTACTCGTACTTGTAGCATTTATTGTTGTACTAGTTGTTTTAAGTGTTGTACTAGTTGCATTAATTGCTTGCCTTGCCATATAGGTAAATTCACCACTAGTTGCACTATCTAGAGAATTTACCTTCTTGTCAAGCCTAAACTTTAAGAAAAATTAAAATTGGTCGTAGCACCTATTCACCCCCCCTCTAGGTGCCCATACTTTACTTTCAATACCAACGCAGCTAGGTACCTCCCTCTGGTTTTCTAGGCTATCAAAAACCACCCGAGGCAAATCAACCTCACCCTGCCCCTGCCCCCCGTCTGTAATCACTGCGGCAGAGAAAGGCTCCGCGGCAGCGTGCCTTGGAGCAGCGGCAGCCTGTCGTGCAGTCACGGCAGCGTACTGAACGCCCACGGCAGAAGAAATGACCCTCGCGGCAGCGAGCGATAGGCACTTCCCGTTGATGCCGTGGCTGTTCTGAACCACCGATTCCAGATTCGAAACAACATCCACCTCCCCTGGTTGAGACTCCAGTGAGTCAAGCATCTTGGCTTCCAAATTAAAACCATTTGCCGAAACATTAGAAGAGGAGTATGCCGCAGCACACTTGGCTCCCTCCTTAACCCCGTGTCCAGCCTCCACCTCATCATCATCTTTCGAAAAGAAGAGAAGATCAATCTCAGCTCTAGCCTTTGCAAAAAATTCTTTTACTTGTGGAGAGAAAACCACCCCCCCTTAGCTGATTCTGTTTCCCCACCGAACCGCCACCTTGATCAAGCATCGGGTCCACACCCGAATCAACATTAGACCCCACCCCCTTAGCTTCTTTTGACTAGCCTCTTTGGCAAGAGCATCTTGAAAATCATCACCAAGACCATCATCATCATCCGTTCTATCATCATTCTCAGCCATAACAATATCAGGAGTGGAATTATCCTCTCCCTCCACTTCAAAAACAAGCCTGTATAACCCATCCTTGATAAAAAGAGGAAAAGAGAGTGGGATTTTAGTAAAATTCAGACAACCCATGAGAATCCTCAAAATTTTATTTTCACGAGTGAATTCCATATCAATTTTCACTGGCTTCCCCAAAAGAAAACCAACAGACCACATAGCTAAATAATCCCCAAGATGATCCTCTGGAATCCCTGAAATCCTTACCCAAAAATTTGGCAGAGTGTCTTCGGGTTCAATTTTTTTAGACCAAACCTCAACTGTCAACTTGCAAGGGCTGTTTGGTACACAAAACGTACCGAAAACATTTAACCTCTGTAATTCTTGCTTTGAAGGGAATTGAACCTGAAAAATATTATGACACTTCCTAATAACCTCCCAATGAAATCCATCCCTAGGGACCAACCTCTGAAGTTGCAAAATAATCTGAGGTATACTCCACTCCCCACCAGTGACCACCAATGAAGCCAATCTATGATTAAGAAGCCTAGGTCTATAAGTATCAGAACATTGAACCCCAAAGAACATCAGCTCCTCATGTGCGAACCCATATTGAACCAGTGGTGGTTTAGGCACAGAAAGCAATTTGCACGCGCCATTGATATGCTTTCTATTCTCACAAATGAGGCACATCTCCGTCTCGCAATCACCTAGTGCATGAACACTCAAACCACAGTGGAAACACCTGTTTCTGTCCGGATTTTTCGATTTTCCCAATGCATTCCAAAGCTGGATAGATGAAACAACAGACCCACCAACTCTTGCTTGATCACCCGAGACCATTAGATTACCAGTAACCTGATTAGAAGATTGAAAACCCCTCTGACCATTTCCCATAGAATCACCAACGAGACGAACATCATTCCCAATGGTTGTAGCAGTAGCGGTCAGAACATTGTTGGGCGCAATATGATTAACCACCGGAGCAACAGAAGAAACAGGTGCAATTACCCTGTCAGGACCAACAACAATTCTAGGCGGTGCTGCATCACGCCTAGCATAGCCGTACCCAGCACCTCGTGCTGCTCCACCCCGACCACGCGGAAAACCACGTCCTTGGTTCTCGTATCTCTGCCTGCCGCGACCTCCAAAGAAGCCAGCTTGATTCTGCATGGGAGCACGCTGACCTTGGTGGAAATTGCCCATAGCCCCAGCATTGAAAGCAAACGGCGTGACGGCCGGAGCTATGGGAGCCGCAGCTTCCCCCCAAGAGCCCTAGCACCACCGATATGCTGTACTGGTGCCGGTCCACCCTGCATCTGCGCATAATTGCCCCGATCGGCATAGTTGCTCGGGCCCCCTTCCTCATACGCACCGCCAAAACCATGGAGGTTGTTGCCACCGTACTGCCTACCGCCACCACGACCAGCCATCGTTGCTCCACGGTGGATGCACACAATGGGCGAATCGGTGGCGGCGCACTTCCAGACGTGCCCTAGAACCGATCGTACGCTACGACCACAAGGATAACTCTCCGATCCCGATGCAGTACGGGCTTTGACACCAAGGCCCAATTTTCGGAAAGAATCTTGTGTAGTAAAAGAAGAATCACAGCCCAATGGCCGTAAATCATGAAAATCCTGGAGATCACGATGGGGACCAACATCTCCTTTTTGACGAACCCACAAATCGCACTCTTTCCAAATCGTAGATCGGGAACCAACATTCCTTCTCACAGATGGAAGGCAATCCAATGTGTCAAACGAGTTATACGGCGAGCGGGCCAAGCTCCGCTTAGAAGAACGACGCGAATGACTCACAGTGACCCATCCTTCGTCATCATGCTGGTCTAGGATCCTCGTCGACGGTGACATGACCGGCAACTTGATCGGCACATTCCGGGATCTCCTCACCTGCGTTGAAACACGAGTAGGCGTCAGAGACATTACCTGCCGCGTTGCCTCCCGTTGCGCTTTGATCTTGGCCATCCGCTTCGCAGCCCTCCCACCGGATGACACCGGGAGATCCCGATCTCTCACAGGAACCGGCGTCGCATAAAATGGCGAGATCCCACCATCCTCCAAAGAAGCGCGCTCACAGTCACTCTCCTCGTCCTCGCAGGCAAGAGCCCAGGAACGACCACCCAACGCCGGCGATGGGCTGCTACCGGCCAGCGAGACGGGAAGTCCGTCCGCCCCGTGATCGCCTCCCTCAGAGGAAACAATCATTTTCCTCCGGACTCTACGCTACTGACGTCATGCTACCACCCAAAAAAGGTTTGTTTGCATTGAATGAAAAGAGAACAATTAATGATGGCAGTAAATGAAAGGAAAACGACATTTGCAGTAGGTTGTATTATCAGTGTAAAAGAAATGGACCCGGGTCCACAGTTCACTTGTGGTGTCTCTCCAAAACAGATAGATAACATGTTGGGTAAACAAATTACAGTTGGGCAATTGACAAATATAAAGGCTGAACCCTAGTGCATATGCATGACATGGCGATTACTATATGATTCATGCAGCCATTACAACATAATTCATAGACCGTTATCCAACTGAATCTATGACTAATAATCTAACCTCGGAGCGTAATCCAATCAAACCTCGGGTATTAAGTTGCAAGCAATATATAATTGCATTAAGTAAAGTGTGTAATGTAAACATTGTTGTTTTCTCCCTGATGGCAACATCACAACCCCCATCTGTTACATTTCGGTCACTCGAGCGTGGCTAATAGGGAGGCATGAACCCACTATCTAGCATAAATACCCCCTCTTGGAGTTACAAGCATCAACTTGGCCAAAGCATCTACTAGTAATGGAGAGCAAGTAAGATCATAAATAACAGAAACATGAAAGAACATGATAGATTGATAATCACTACGCATAGCATTGAATATTCATCGGATCCCAGCAAACACAACATGTAGCATTACAATTAGATGACATTGATCATTCTAGGCAACTCACAAGATCTAAACATGAGGCATAAAAAGGAGAAGACAACCATCTAGCTAGTCCAAGGATGAACTACTCACACATCACTCCGGAGGCGGACATGGTGGTGTAGAGCCCTCCGGTGATGATTTCCCCTCCCGGCAGGGTGCCGGGGAGAGCTTCAGAACTCTCCTGAACCAGGTTTAACGATGACGGCGGCTACGGAACTTTTGGTGGAAAAAGGCTCGGGTGTTTAGGGTTTTCCCGGGGAGGAGTTCATATAGGCGAAAGGGAAACGTCGGTGGGTGGCCAGGGGGGCCACACCACCTGGTTGCGTGGCCAGGGGGCCGCGTCGCCCTATGGTGTGGGCCCTCCATGGCCCCCCTCAGGGTCTCCTCCGGACTCCGTGTACGTGACATAATTCTAAGGTCCTAGGTTTTCGTTTCGTCCAATTCCGAAAATATTTCCAGAAAAACTTTTCTTAAAACAAAAACAGCAGAAAACAGGAACTGACATTGTGGCATCTTGTTAATAGGTTAGTCTCAGGAAATCTATAAAAATGATGTAAAATGTATAGAAAATATGTAGCAATTGGCATGAAAACAACATGGAACATCAGAAATTATAGATACGTTTAATATGTATCAGCAGACCATCCTCCTCCTTAATAAGTCACATTCGTGAGAATCATCTTGTTCTGGTGTTTCTTTCTTTCATTTATTCACTCCAGGTCACAATGTGTAACACTTTAGAAATTCGTGGTGAAACTTTGGAAAATATTTTTAATATGGATATACTAATGAAGATAAATTAGTTTCTTCCAGTAAACATGTTTACACATCAATAGTCAAAGTTCCATAAGTATCTTAACTTATCGTGATATTCATTCAATGATTATAGACACCTGGCCACATGAATTTTTTGTGTGATGCAAAAAAAGACTACGCAACATGGATATGATACTCTTAATAAGTCAATCTTTTCATTGTTTAATTTGAATGACATGTTCTCTTATGTGGACTATGCTACATGAGATAAAGAAACCTACAATAATCCAAATATGTCTACCATATAAACCAAGCAATATTCGAGAAAAAATCATAAGAACTAAACGTACGCTTTCCAGGTCCTTCGATTTAAAATACTATTGACACACCATGTTGATACTAAAATTGAAATATATCAAGTGGAGATTAGTGGTGACTTAGCCATATGTATATCATGAAAGCCAAAATACTATTTCGTTGTTCTATACTCATCAATTTTGAAGTTTTGACGTAGTAAAAATCAAACTTTATAAAATTTAACCAAATACATAGTAAATAATATCAATATCTAAAATATAAGATCATCATTATTTTAATCATAATAAAATGTAGTTTCAAGTTGTAAGAATTTGGTATATAAATATTCATATTTATTGCTACATCTCTACTATAACTTTACAAAATGAAACCTTTTGCAAGTAAACTTTTACAAAATTTAACTTTGACTAAAATCAGAAAGTAGGGTAAATATAATAGAGAAATACGTAGCAGCTTCAAAATTGTTCGTATCCTAGCAGCTCCTACCATTTGCCACAAGCGCTGGAGCAAAGTTTAATTTTTTTTCTAAACTATCCATATGATAGGAATATAGTAAAAATAGTCATATATACGCGCATACAACAACCCCGAAGAATACACACAGTCACCCCTACACCTATGAGCACCTCCCACAGACTGAGCCGACGCGTCGATCTTGATATTGCCGAAGTCACCATAGGAACCTCGCTATCGACGGAAACGTCGGGTCCCAATGAAATAATATTCCACCAAAATACAAGACAAAGGTGTCAAAACCGAGGTTTGAATCTAGTGGGCTGAAGGTACAACCACCCTACTAACCATCCAACCGCACGTTGGCTCGTGACCACTAGTACCCTTTGGCACCACGTACCATCAAGATTTTTTCTACATACATCAATCATGTTTACGAGATAGCCATTATGCTACAGGGATGGTATTTTCAATATAAGCACGATCTTGCAGGTCCACATCGGAGAGACGTGATATTCTCAACTTAAATTGTGTCAACCACGTTACGTGACTACTGATTTTTATAAAATCTTAGCCATA